>QUSF01000014.1:12781594-13259051 GCA_003676055.1 Chloebia gouldiae | reverse complement strand
TCCTTTCCTTTCCTTTCCTTTCCTTTCCTTTCCTTTCCTTTCCTTTCTTCTTTACTTTCCTTTTTCTTTCCTTTCCTTTTTCTTTCCTTTCCTTTCCTTCTCTCCCCTCCTTCCTCTTTCCTTTCTCTCTCTTCCTTTCTTCCTTTCTTTTTCTCTTTGCCTTTCTGCTATATTTTTTCAGCTACTCTGATCTCCTAATGTCAGACCTCATACAAGAGAGGCAGTGGACATGATAGGGATAAATGAAGCCAATAATTCCAGAGACAGGAAAACAATCCCACACACATCAGTGATATGTTCCAAAGCAGCAAAGAATTGACTGCAGCAAGACAAAGAGAAAATCTAAGGTTAATAAATCAAAAGTTATAAACAGAATGCAAACAGCCAGTTTAAAGATAAAAATATCTGGAGTCAAATAATGTGTGTTGACTGGGATGTGTACACTTTTAGGCTTTTTGGGAAAAAAAAAGTCAGAATTGTATAAAATATAAAGTAGCCTTCCTACTTTGTCTTCCAAAACTTATTATTTTGACTCTGTGGATCATAAACAGACACAAAATAATGCACTAAAGATAAAGCAAGGCAAAGTGAGCCTACAACCCTTGACACCAAGGTGTCCAGCTAAACACATCAGTTCCTCTGATGCACCTGAATTTTCTTCAGCTTTTTTGAGAATGCAATGGATATTTCAGGATGAGGTATTCTTCACATGATATGCATTGAAGACTGCAGTAAGATGACTTTCTAACCAAAATCATCTGATTGGAAGGTCAAAGCATAGGCTGCAAAACATTGCTTGCTCCATTTGTTACCTAAAGGCCTAAAAAAAGGTCAGAGACAGTTCAGCTACACACAGAGAAGGTGTATGCCCCAGGCAGCAGCAGAATCTTCTATTTTTCATGCTAGAGAAAAAAATAATTACATTATATATATAATTTTTACCATGTAACAAGTTGGGTATTTTTCCTATATCTTTTTCTTTACTATGCCTTTAGAAAGTCAATTAAGTAATAAAATATATTTAAAAGTAAAAGTGACCCCCTATTAACCAGATATTTTCTAATAATAACCAAATTATCTCCTACTGAATATCACACGAGTACACCTGCTTTGTCTGGGAAAATTTACATTAATATAAATAATTCTATCTTGACTTGTGGTAAAAAATGAAATAATATTTTCAGCTACTGATAACTATCTTTCTTCAAATTATAATAGGTAGGAAAGAGGAAGGTGTAGTTATAAACTCTTATCTCAAATGAAAAATAGATGAGGCTGCACTGAAACTTGAAACACTGAAATCTACATGAAGAAAATTATCATAGACTATTGAAATCATAATAAAACTTAGATTTTAAGTGCAAATACCAGTAATTTCAATTCAGAAATATTAATATTTAATTCCCAACTGGTGTTAATATTGTCTAAAATGGGATATTCAGAGATTACACAAGCAGAATCGAAGGTATTTTTCCCCTCTCTAGGGACACTGAAGGTTTAACTGTAACAGAGACACATTTTACTTGCAACAAAATAATGAGGAATGCCTTCATTTTCATTATATAGCTCTTTCTCTAACCCAGTTATTCTTTTTGTTCTTTCTCTTATAAAGCCACCCAAAAAATGTAATTCCAAATTCTTCAAACAACATTCATAAGGGTTTCCAGAGAAGCTGTGGAAGCCCCATCCCTGGGGGTGTTCATGGCTCTGAGCAACCTGGGATAGGGAATGGTGTCCCCATGGCAGGGGGTTTGAAATAAAGGATCTTTAATGTCCCTTCCAACCCAAACAGTTCTATAATTCTATGAGATCACCAGTGTCACTTCATGTTCAGATGGAGTGCAATACCTCCAGTCTTAAAACATCACGAAATTAAAATGAAAGAGCTGGTTTGTGGTTTGTGAAATTCAGGGTACACACGGTGTATGTGCAGAGAATCCCAGGTGTGAGACACCTGCATCTCTCCTCTTGTGGCATTTCTGGGACATCACTGAAGTCCTCCCTTCACTTTTACTCTATTGCAAAAGTGTGCAGTAACAGTGACACAAACATAACACACATTTGGCATTTTACTCTGCCTTGTGTAGTGACTGTCCCACTGCAGCTCAGGGAAATCCTGCTTCTCTAATTATTGATGTTAGCCTTTTGTCAGAAAATTGTGGTTTTCCCTTTAGAAATTAATCTAGCTACAGCATTGTAAAAGACTTGAAAAAACACAGTTTTGAAAACAAGTGTCTATGGGTTTTTTTAAAGACTCTTCAATAGTTTATGTAGCTCTAAACCATAAAAATAGCATTATTTTATGTAAAGAATTTACTAGAAATATGGCAACAGAAGTTCTAAAAGGTACTGGGGAAGGGGGAGAGAAGAAATGTGTGCTGAATGACAGGAAGCTGCACAATTTTAATGCTGCCTAGCAGCTACCTTCTGTGGCTGTGCAGCACTCGAGTTAGAAGTTCAAAGATTGATTAATCATCCACTCAGATGCACCATAAAGTTTTAGAGTTTTTCCCTTGGTAGATGTCCGGAACATGTGGGGAAAAAAACAAAAAAAAACAAAGTAGGCAATTTACAAACAAGGACAAGGAAACCTGAATAGCTGTTATGATTTAAACCCAAGCATTTACTGATAAAAGCTGCCTACTCACTTTCAAGTACTTTGATCACAGAGAATTGAGGGACTTCACTGCAGTTATGTCCTGCCACACTGAAGACTTCTCTAAACTGGGGCATGCCAGTCCTGTGAGCCATTAAGTGTTTCTTGGCATGATGTGTAATTTCAGAATGTGTTGGTTTTGTAAATGATGCACCTTCATATTCAAGAGTGCTAAGAAAAAAAGAAATGAAAAAAAAAAACAACCACAAAAGGGAGAAATTAGACCTATGCTAATTCAGACTAAAGCAACACAGCTGAAAAGCTGCAGGAAGGTATTTTGAGGAAGTGATATCCTATTGTTGTGCTGTCAGTAAGGACAGTTTCAGGTGTCAGTGAAGAGCTGCAATAGATCTGTGCTCTTGAGTCCCAGACATCACTGTCCTGAAGGCCAGCATCTGGACATTGGTCATAATCATCCTTCTGCATCCTCCTGTTCACTGGGACTCTTGCATGAGAAATCTAATTCTAAGTGCATCATTGACATTTTCTCCCTCATCAATAATTTGACATTTTCCATGTCTTACTACTTATGGAACCTGACATCATGTCAGTCTTCTGGCATGAACCTTCAGCCACTGCAGTTTTCCTCCTATTTAATTACAACCATGATTGAAGGAAAGTTGTTAGCTG
Source organism: Chloebia gouldiae (assembly GCA_003676055.1). NCBI lineage: Eukaryota > Metazoa > Chordata > Aves > Passeriformes > Passeridae > Chloebia > Chloebia gouldiae. Next base: position 13,255,765 of record QUSF01000014.1, on the reverse strand, counting down.
CTCTTGTACAGCATGCACACTAATGGGTAAATTATGACACTTCCAGATCATTCTTCTAGCTTAATTATCATATTAATACAATAATGAAAATATATGTATATTTTTTGTGTATATTCAGCTATGGATGCATGCACGTTTATCTGAATGTTTTGCAGCATATGCATCTTTGACAGTGAAAAACTGTTTTATTTTCTTTTCACTCTTGTTAAGGTAAACATTTCCAAAGACATCTACATCAGCACTTTGCAAATGCCTCTGGTGTTCAGTTCCCACAGGTTACCTGTGGCTTGGTTACCCCTTGCAGGCAAGGATTTACCCAAAAGAAAACTGCCCTAAATAGAAGTGAAAGCAGCGTGACTAATTTATAAGAGATACTTTTAACTATTGTGCTTTTATACAGCATCATCAGAAAGACACAAAAAAACCCTCTCTTGTGGCTGTGTGATATCTAGGATTTCAGTCTGCACCTGCAGCTTTTGGTATGGCTTGTGGCTGTTTGGAAAGCATTAAGTAGTAATGAATTTAAAGACATGTTTTCTGACTTGTTTTTTACATGAAGCAGAACTTATATAAATGGTCTGATAGTAGGGCAGTGATAAAAAAACTGTATAGAGTGAAAATTCCTACTGCTTCTCTGTAGGAAAAAGCCAGGAAATCTTCAGGAGTTTCCCAGGGATAAATGTCTGTGGCCAGAGACACACTGATGGGCCGTGGTGGCTGAGCCATATCATGGCAGAGATAGAAAATCCTGTCCTCACCCTGCTGCTCCCAAGGTTGCTGAATGCTGCATGAGATCCCAGAGGCTTCAGGAAACCTTGGCTGAGCTTCCCAGCGTGGCTGGAGAAGCAGCAGTTTTGTCAGTCTGACTTTGTGCCCCTCTCCCTAACTCCAAAACTCCTGCTGCTTCCTAACAATGGTGTGAACCCTCTGGCAGATCACAGGTAGCACACATTACTGCATGTATGTTATTCTCCTGTTTTGCTTTCCCAGAAAATCCAAACCCTGGTGGATTTACCTCCCAGAATAGATATTTTATTCTGCTGATTGAGGAATTTTAAAAGTTAAATGCTCCATATTCAGGCAGCAACACATCCCCACTAGCCAGAGGTGAAACGACTCGTGCTGCTCAAGCATTTTGGGATGGGGAGCTGGCAAGGGAGTCCCAAACTTCAGGGACAGGCTGGTTGGCTGGCATGGCTGTGCTCTTACCCATCTGCTGAGGTGGCAGAGTGCCTGCTTAAAAATTACTCAGCTCTGCAAAAGTGCATTGTGCACTGTAGGTGAAAATGGCAACTTAAACATTCCTATTTGTCTTGTGATAAACAGGTGTTTCTCAGGGATTTTCAGCTGAATTCCTTTACATGTGTGTATGTGGGTGTATATATATATATATCTGTGTGTGCATGTGTGCACACAGAGATATGTGTCTTTTATTTCTTCCAAGGAGAGAGTATTTCCAACATTTATCTCCTAAAAATTTTAGATTCCTGTTTCTCTGCCCTTCCCCTGTAACTCAGGGCAGAGAGTGAGGACTGTTCCACTCCACAGTTAGCCAGGCTCCCAGCTTAACTGGGAAAGACAACTCTCTCCCTCCCCTCTTTCTTCCAACTGGCTACTGAAATCTATAGTTACTGAAAACAGTGTGAAAAACAAATCCTTTGAAGCTGTTGAGCCCCAGGATCCAACTCTCATATGGGCATAGTAATTGAGGAGTTTGGGGTTTTCATGCTTGCAGCTCTGCTCTCCCTGGTGATTGAACAGAAGCAGCTGAGACTGATTTCTCACAACCATCACTCACTTTTCATCTAAAAATGTCAGCTGAGTTTCAGGGTGAAGTCTGGATTCATCTGGTCAAATTAACCTTCTCAATAGTCTAAAAGGGAGAGCTGACCTTTGCTGAGGTGTAACTTATGCCTAAAGCCTTAAGGAAATCTTTAGAACTTACAGATGGTTCTGTGAGTAAGCTGCTTTCTTGAAACAAGGAACATAACTTTTGTCAAAACAAAAGAGAAAAAAACCCTAATATTTTTCTTTGCATCTTCAAACAACTTTTAAATGGAGCCTCAGTTTCCACTGTAACAAAACAAATCAAACTGTGAACCTGTTTTTTCATCTTGTATGATTGATATAATATGCAGTAGATTTTAATTTGAAGCATATAATTTTCACTTCTGTCTATGAAGAATTAATCCTGAGTATGATCTTATTTCTTGATTTTATTTTGGGAGGAAAGGAAAAGCCGAGAGGAATCTCTGTGTGTCCCAGAACAGAGAAAGGAAAAAAATCTATAACTGACATCCATGGTTTTTGCAAGCTCACTATTGGATTGTATTTTATATAGCAAAAGAAATTGGGAAAAAATACTAGTGAAAATGAAAGAAAAGCTAAATTTGATACAACTGTGTCAGGGCTTTAGATTTGGGATGTTTTTCTTGTGATTACAATACTCAGGGCAGCATGCAATGTGTTTCAGTCACCACCTGTTCAATGGCAATTTGTTGCTTTGCCCTTTTTGGTTTGGAATCTGACTCAATGTTGACTCTTGACTTACCTTGATCAGTCCCTTATATTATTGGGGGGTGCAAGGAAACCATACCCAGGGTCAGCTGCAAGAATTCATTCAGATTAAACCTTGCACATGACAGGTTTGTTTGTTTTGTTTTTTTTTTAAGCATGAATTGCAGGATTTGCAGGTTCTCTGCTATTCACAAACATCTGCCCCACTTTTCTTCCCAGACTACAAGGACCTTCTTAGAAAGGTTCAGGGGCACAGAAGTGCATCTTTGAGCTCAAAATTGTTCTTGCCATTTTGTTTTCACTGCAAATCTTGACTAGATGGTTATTTCAGCAACTTAAAACCAGAGGGATGATGATGAAGTTTAACTGTCCCTGCCCACAACTTCAGCTGGGAGTAAAGTCACAAAGCAGAAATAGAAAATAATCTGAGAAAACCAGAAGTCTGTATTTCCATGCATTAATCAAAGGCGCTTTACTCCAAGTGCAAAACGGCCTTGGGAAGTGGATAGTGGCAAGAAGGACTTATCAGTAGCATGTTTTAGTTTCAGCATGAAATTTAGGTTCCACAGAGATGGACAGAGAATCACAAAGAAATGAGCATCTGTTCAGCTTCCAGTGATGGTAAGCAATCTTATTCCTCTGGCACAGATTTATTTACATGAAGTGAAGCACTGAAACAAAATGTTGGCTTAGCCTCAATCTGTTTTATATATTTTTTTTTCAATCCAGTGTCATGAATACCATTTTGTTTTGCTGCAATTATAAGTTATGTTTCCATTTTCATTTTTGGCATTGTGAAAAATTGCTCTTGCCAGGTAAATTTTAACGATTTAAAAAGGTTCACGTGAAAAGTGAATGGAAATTATGTGGAAATTTGGGCTGTCCTTAATTTTTAAACTTTTCCTGCCACAATCCTCTAGGAAAATAATATGGAGCTACACTTGCATTTTCAAGTGCTTCTGTATGTGAACTCAAAAGCCCAAGGTATATTTCATGCATAGTTTTTGGTCAACTTAGAAATTGAAAAGCAGCTGTGTTTCAGATCAAATAAGTCCCCCAAGGTAAAATACTTGGTTTAAAAGTAGGTTGTTTTGGATCTGCCTATAGCCCAAGGATTTCAACAGAAAGATTCAAAGGTCTTAATGAAAATTTGATCGTCGTCTCCTGAGAGAGCAGAATTTTGTGTGAGAATTCAGCCTGTCTGCTTGGGTTGGAACAGCCCTTACAGCTGCATTTCAGCACCTAGCCAGAACAAAAATGAACACATAACTTACTTTTTCTGCAGCCTCATTAAAATTGAACTAATTTTTGAGAACATTATGCCGTAGTTCCATACTTCATAATAAACTGTTTATTTTTTTCCCATATAAATGAGTGTGAACCATTAAGCTTTCAACAACAGCACCTAAATAATGAGGAGGAACACATTTTTATAATGAGGATAATTGTAATTGCAGAACTTTCCAAGTGATGCAGTATATTTTCTCTCAGCTGTAAGATTGGCCTTTCTGTAAAATAAATGCTTTAGTTTATCTTTAAGTTATTAAGCTCATTACAGAAACTACTGAATAAAGTTTGCTGGCCTAAATTTTCTAGAACAAACTGACTAAAGTTTATCCTGTGTTTAAAATCTTTGAGTCTTTGAAAGTGTCATTTACCTCATCATTGAAATCCAATACATTTTTTGCCATTTTTGTCACACAGATTTTTCTCTATTACCTGCCACGTTATTGCTAATTAATACACACTAAAATTATTTATAATGACAAACAAGAATCAAGGTTTTGTGCACAGGAAAAAAGCCACTGGTGTCCAGGGAATTCTAAGCCACTCTTGCTAGCTGCTGTCCTTGTCAGGGATTCCCTGCTGTGTTCCCTATTTCCAGCCACATCAGATGTCAAAACTCAGGTTTCTCTGGGGTGTGGGATAAAAGTCACATTACTGTAATTGAGTCATTACTTGGAATAAGGTTTTCTTTCCTGCTTTTTTTTACCCAGTAGCCACAGGGTTAGAGGCAGCCAATTAGACAGGGTCTGCTCTGGTTCTTCCTGAAGAGGGGAAGGCAATTAGTGAGAACACCTTCCTACCCACTCCTGCTACACAGGCAGTTACATTCTTGCCTTTCTTTAGGGTTTGGGTCATAAAGGCTTGAGAAAAGCTCCAGTTCTCCTTCAGCCTCCCGATGGCCTTTAAGTTACTCAGCAGAGCTCCACAGAATGCGTGGGTGGTTATCCTCAGAGGTGAAATGAATGTGTCTCCTTGTATTTGTTTCTAAGGATATATTTGATTTCCCTTTTGAGGTCAAGGCACATAAGTGATCATACAGCATTTGGTGCTTCCAATTAGTAGCCCTTCTGGTCCAAAATCCAATATCAAAACCTAATGAATGGCCCTTCGGGGTTTAACTGAATTGCCAGAAAAAAAGGAACTCATCTTCTTCCTGCACTCTACAAGGAATTTATTTTCTGTCCCCTTCTTTTTTCCTCAGCTTTCAGGAACACAGATGCATAGGGCTTAGTAGCTGAGAGTAGCAGACAGATTGATTTGTTCATGTGTCACCTTAACAAAACAAAGAAATGGACAACCAGAGAAGAAATATCAGAGGCAGCTGAAGAGATGATGAAAAACACTAAGTGATGGTACACAAAATGATGTGATTATTTATCTAAGGGCTTCCAGCCCCCACACCTATCTACCCACTGCACTTCAAACAGGTTTTGCCTTTGAATCAGTTCATCATATAAAATATGAATCAGCTTCCAGTGAAATGTTTATTTAATTAACTGTCACCAGGCTGAGACTAAAAGGAAAAATCTATCCTATCAAAGTATGCTAAAAATAAGGATGGCAGCACAACAAAGTGGTTGTTTCAAGGATCTGAGCTTTTGTGCAGAGCTCTCCTGAATATTGGTTTGCTTTTTCTGTTTGACTGCTTTAGTGTGGTGCTGAACAGTCAGACTGCAGCCCCAAGGCCTGAGGCGATGGATGCTCATTTCCACCAGACACCAGCCCAGCTCTGTGATTAGCACCTCCAGACTGAGGCTCTAGCAATTTGGGCTTCTAACACCCTTTGGGGCTGCCAGTTCTGGTATTGGCATTAATCTGTGCATCATCCCCTTTAATGTCATTTTTAAATGTTTAATAATCTGATTGGGATAACTGGTCTGGATATTTATCTCCTTTCTCTCAGAGAGGGATCCCATTAGTGAATTCAATAATTCTGAGAGGGTCAGGCTCACTTGCCAGAGGCTTAGGTTGAATTTATCACAGGATTCATTTCTTTCCATGCACTGTGCTCCTACCAGAGGTATCGTAGGGGTCCATTTTTTCACCATAAAATAGAGTGCAAGCTGCCAAATGTTGGTGTAAAAACCAGTCCTGCTGAAAGGATGCTCAGCAACCCCGAGGCCCTTCAGCCCAGCTAACCCTTTGTTTCCCCTGGCACTCTGGATGTTTGAACATTGATTTACTTGTTCCTGGATAGAAGACAAATGCATCTTTTCCTTCAGAAGGACACCTATTTCTGCTTGTCTCATGGAAGAGAAATTCCATTTAAGTCAACAGAGAGATTTCAAATACCCCAGAATGCAGCTAGTAGACTTTTCTCTTAAGGTACCACTGCAAAACCTCAAAAAGAGCTTTTTTAGTTATGTAAATAATGCTAAATTACTGTTGTACTATGTGACTCTTTCTTCTTGCCATTCACCCCTTTGTCCCAAAAATAAAATTTGGCACATGTTTAGATTACAGTGAAACCACTCTCAACTATTTAGTGCTCCTGCCAGAGAAGTAGCTCTAGGTTTGAAAAAATTATCCGAGGTAGGCAAGTTTTGAAAGTCCCTCCTCAGACTGCCAACACACACTTCACTGAATCACATTGATTTAGCCTAAAAAAATTACCATTTGCAGGTGGTTTGGGGCACACTGGCCTTCTCCAAGTGCTGTTTTAATGAGTTACTTGGATTGGATTATGGTGACTCAGAGATCATTAAGAGGGCGAGGAACTGCCAGGCCGTGTCCTGGACCAAACTAAGATATCATGAGGACTCTGTGTCCCAGGCTTGTTGTGATGTCTGTCTGCTGCCATCAGTTTTCTTGTACTGCTAAATTAGTCTTCTAATAGTGATCTGTCTTGCAGATTTTAGTCAGCTGATTTAAGTTTAATATCACTGACTTTTAACTAGGTGTTTTTTATTCTTTTGCACACCAGTAAATTTGTACAGTGAAATCCTTCTGGAGCACTGGCTTGTCTCCTAGATTTCCCCCTCTCCTGATGTTAATTTCCTCTTGCCTGATGTTGAGAAAGTATGAATGATTCCCCTAATTTTTCTTTTTGTGGACAAGAATGGTACTAAAATGTAATGCAGAAAATTATTGACAAAGCAGGAGTAATAAATGACAGCTTTTGTCTGCTCAGTTCACGGCGTGGTTATAAACTCATCAGTGTATCACAGATGAATATTCTGCCCCATGTGCACACACATGTTCACTTTTTTTTTTTTTTGAAGGGTGCCTCTCATGGGGAGTGGCTGTAAATTCCCAAGGAGAGAGAGATTCTGTGAGGAATGAAATCATATATTTAATGCAGTACCCTGGGCATTTCTCCTAAACAGGAAAAGACACTGAGCACGGTACCTACTAAAGACAAACTCTCTCGTGGAGGAAATGCCCGTGGGAGAAGATAGGTTTCTTTGTGCCAATGGTGCTTGTGTTTTCATGAGGCAAATGCCTCATTCACATTCACATAAACACAAGGAAAAACCCAACCTTTCTAGTTTGTAATGTTAAAAACATGAACTTGGACATAAAGAGCAGGGCAGATCTTTCCAGCTGCATCTCCAAACCACTTCCATCTGGCAACCTGCTGAGTGCCTGAAAGCTGGCACTGCTGGAGCCTCTCTCCAGAAAGCACATGGCTGGTGCTCTGAGTGCCAGAGGGAGGGAACACTAAAGAAAATGGGGTTTTGGTTCCTCCTTCCCTGGGCAGAGAGGGCAGCACCCTTCCCTTCCCTCCCTGCCGTGACCTCCTCCCTGCTGCCAGCAGCAGAGCTGCTCACTTGCCTCCCTGGCAGCCCAGCCAGAGTCTGCCTGTGGGACTAATATTCTGGAAATCACTGTTTGAGAGCACAGACAGGCAGGCAGGGAATCAAGATAGACAACACTAGACACAACTTGATTCCCCTAGGATATTCAGGGTACAAGTTGGATTCACACAGGCTTTTTTTTAGCTATGACCATCTTTCTATGCTGAAAGTTGCCTAGTTATTTTTTATTTCTTTTTTTTTTCCTACCCTGCAGATAGACACAGGTTCAAAGTCATTTACAAAATAGATCTGAAATAGTGTAATGCTTATTATTATGGACAAGTACAGTCTTACATCTGGAAAGTGTTTAGCCTAAAGGACTTGCATTTTCCCTCTGCTATTCCTGAAATTGAAACACATGCAGCAATGCAAGATATCTTTCACCAGTGTGAAAATTCTGACTCCATTTCAACTTAAAGTCTGAGAGCTGCTGAAAGCACACAGTGAACTTTGCTCCTGGAATTTATCATGCCTCTCTTAAGGCATCTTGTCAAGCTGTCTTAATACCTTGAATGCCTTCTCAGGGTGGTTGGTCTTTGCTAGAAGAGTCACCTTGGTTTCTAGTACTACTTTTTCCTTCACTCTTGTCACAGAACTGAATGCTTAAGTGACTCTTCTTAGAGAAATCTAGGCCTTTTTACATGTTTATTTTTAAATGCTGGACAGAGATTTGTGCCATTTTGGAGTGTTTTGTTGTTTTTTTAGTTTGTATGCTGACAACATCTGTGCTTCTATTTGATTTGAGTTTTTTATGTGGCTGTGACCACCCTTGTTTTCTGCTTTCCTATCAGAAAATGATGACTGAGCCTTTGAGAAGTCTGTGCTAGGCAGTCACCCCAAATGCTCTCACTGTGATGAGTTCTTTCCTGTTAGAAAGTGTTAGCAAGTCCTGCAGTGGAGTTTCCTCCCTTTTTTTAAAAAGAAACATTTGATGTTTTACTCAGCTCCAAGTTATCATCATCTACAACACCACATGTCTCACACGTGCCAAAAAAGTGATGTAGGTGTCCTAAATAAAGAAAATATTTCTGAGGTGAAGGGATGGTTTCTTGACATCAGGGAAGCATCCTCCAGTTACAATTTTACTTGAAATAGGAGCACTCTTTATAACCTATTGCTAACTGAAGCAGCTGCAGAACATCTTTGTTAGTTAAAGCAGCCTGTATTTTTTTCATGGGAAGGCAACAAGGGGTGCAGTGTGAGTCCAAGTGCCTCGTCTCAGATATGGACCTTGGTAGCCACTACACTCCTGTTGCCTTGGTCTAGAGAAAAGCCATTACCCAAAAAGGAGTTCAGAGGAGGCTCTTAGTGCATCCTGTGCCCCAGAGCACAGGCAGGCCCAGGGGTGGGCAGACAGGTCCCTCAGCAGCCCCTGAAGCTGTGCTGGGGCACATCCCTTTGGAGAAGAAACAGTGGCAGGGAATGGGTGCAAATATCCTGTGTGTTAAATGATGGTGATTTGAGTCAAAAGTACATTTCTTTCATCAGCCACATTTTTTCTTTCTTAAACAAGCACAAGTGGCACTGCCATTCATCTTTTAAACAAAAACATAACCAGGTAATTCCTCAGAAATGGAGACATTTGTGTTAGATTTGTATGTTCAATGACACCTAGGCAGTTACTGTAAGCCTAGAGAAGCCATTGCCATTTCATGTCAGTTTTATGTAGGTTTTATAAGTCTCTTTAACTCTCCTGTTTCCCCCAAATGATTGTTACCTTAGCAACTGCCAAGTTGCATACACAAGCCTGCTTCGAGAAGCAGAGCTTAACAAAGTAAAGTATCAGTGTTTAAGGAGTCATCAGGAACACAGTGTTTATTGTGTTTAACTCTCTTATATACTCACTTACGTAGATGAGCATGTTCTTTTATTTTGAGTTTTCCAAAACTTGAAATAAAAGCAATAAAAAACCACCACCACCTCCCAAACCTCTTAGCAGCTAGTCAGACATAGCATCAATTTTTGTCCTTTCCTCTTCTTTCAGCTCCCCAGCTCTTTTCAAAAACCAATACTTCATTCATAAGAAGGGTGATCAAGCCTGCAAGGTCAGTGAAGTGTGAACTGAGTAAAACAGGAGGCAAGGCTTCGTGTGCCAGGTGATTCATATTCACTTCTTGTGTCCATCACATGCACATTTTGATCCTCATACAGACTATGACATTTAGCATGGAGGAACATGTTGGGACAAATTCAAATTAATTTGGAACTTTTTACCAACAGCTTAAATCTAATTATTATTTTGTAAGACTTGAAAAAAAAAAGTTAGAAAATCATCTTTTGCTGTCATCCTCTGCACTGTTTAATTTAAATGTGCAGGAACTTCAACCTTTTATGCAGTAAATGTCCCAGGTGCATTTTACATCTGCCATGTTGGGTTATTCTCCCCCTTCCCCCACAAGGTACCCATGAGGCAATCCTCCATCTAAAGAAATGCCTGTCCTGTCACAGGAGCACGTCTCAGTTTGTACCAAGCAGCTTGTCAGAGTGGCCAGGCTTTTATGCTTGTTTTCCAGATGATTTCCTGAGGTGAAATCAGACAAGTGATTTAACTAAGGTAGTACATCAACTTGTTGACTGTGAGATCCTGGAATGCTCCCCTTTCACACATTTTTGTTTTCTTTACTTCACTCCATTGCTATGCTGAAGTCCCAAGACAGTGATCTTAAAATTGAATATTATTGATGTCAATGAAGTTTTTTCTATCCAGTCATCAGGGTTGTTTTTTGTTGGTTTATTTGGTAGGTTGTTTTACAGAAACAGTCTTCCCAGATTTGCTTTTAGCTTGACACTTGAATGGGAAAAAATCAATTATTTCAATTTGAATATCTTGCTGAACACACAATTTGGAAGAAATTTCTCACTTCATTTTGTTCTGAATCCAGTAGAGACCACTTCTGTGGGACATTATACCTGTAATACAAAGCATGAGCTACTAAGAAGTAGACATCAGGAAATTACACCAACTGTAATGAGTTTAATTTGAAATCTATTTCAAATTGGTTTTCCCATACAATGACTGAAGATCATCAATTCAAGTCAGTTCTCTGGAGCCATACCATTGGTACTCTCAGACAACATGTTCTTGTTTATAGTGAGGCTTTTATGTACAGAGTTACATGGGTAAATAAAGAAGCAGGCAAAGCTAAGCCTTTTAATTTTGTACAAGCATTTTAATTTTGTATGTGCTCGAGTCACAGTCATCCAATTCTATGTTAGCCAAGGGAGGGGAGAAAAACATGAAAGGAAAAGAAGAGGAAGAGAGAGATTAAAATTCAAAGCTTCACTCCCTTATTACTTTCTCTTACAGATTGCCCCGTCATAGGCAAAAAGTCAAAATCAGCAATTTAATGGAGAGCATTAGAAAGAATTTGTTTCCCTTTCCTGCAGGTGAAACAGAACTGAGTCCTCCATTTATCACAGCACCTCAGCATTCCAACACAGTGTTCAACCAGAGTTTTATTTTCTTGGAACATAGTTTTAAAGTTAAGACCTTTCTTTTATATCCTGTTCTCTTTCAGTTTTCTGTCTTTGGTCTTTTGCAAATATTTATATCAAAATCTTTTGTGTGGTTGAACATTCTAATCATGTCTCTTGGCCTTGTGTGGTTTTTTTTGTTTGTTTGGTTTTTTTTTGTTTGTTTGTTTTTTTTGTTTGTTTTTTTTTTTTCTGAGTAGGCTGTAAAGGAGTGTAGGGCCTCAGAACTCAACATTGAAATGGGCTAGGTGGGAATACAGTCAATTTTCAATTTTCCATTGAAACATATTTTTTAACACAATAAAAGAAAAAGTAAAGAAAAAATAGATTTAAGTCTGATACCACTGATGGTTTGCATTGCAGGGTGCTGCAGTTCTTCCAGCCTGTCATAAGTCTGTTTGGGGTGCCAGGGGGTGATGCACCTGTGCAAAGGTGGCACAGAACTAAAGCCAGAGGGCAACAAAACAGCAAAGAATTGTGTATTTCCATTAAATATGAGAAAATAAGTAAAAATGGCCTAACTTGACAGCCTGCAACCAAAAATATTATTAGACAGTAAGTAGAGAGCAATAAACTGCAGCTGGAGTTGGTGCAAAACAAGATGTCCAGCCATATTGTTTCAAGGGAAAATTTAATTGAAAAATGATGGTGTTTTTCCAATTATGAAAACATGGCAGCATAAACCATTATTTGTAAATTTTCTTTTGCTTCTGATCTCTCTTCCCAATTCCTGAAAAGACCATTAGCATTACTAAATACATGAATCAACACTTTATATTCTTTTTCTGTCTTCACCAATGGTCTCTAAAATGTGACTTCTCAAGTATGAGGTCAAAGGTGAAAGCTGTATCTTAATTAAAAAAAAATCCCCAGGTAACTGAGTTTCTTGTGTGGATAACAGCAGAGGCTTGGGTACTGTACTGATGTAATGATGAGTCTCACTAATGAACTAATTAGCTTGCCTACACACACTGTGTTGTTCCTCAGTGCTGTATCTGATAAAGACATTTGAAAATAAAAGTATTGTCATGGGACAGAAGAGCAACAATCCTCTTTTGCTTGCCAAGCTCCAGTTCAGCAGTAGTTTGCCTCACTTAGATTTTCCTTTTATTCTCCCACACATAAACAAGGTTGGTTAGTATTTGCTACCTCCAGTTTTTCATTTCTTCTTGAAAGTCAAGAAAAGGTAATGGTTATCAGGAAGGACAATAAGCTAGAAAATATCTGACATCTCAGTGAGAAACTTGTGAAGAAATTATTATATTTGGCATTCACATTCTTCACAGGTATGATATAATTTTCCAGACTTCGAGTTGTGTAAGGGTTAATGTTTGTCAAATTTTTAAAAATACCTAAATACAGGCTATGCTGAAGCTGAAGAATAATATTTTTATTGCTAATAATGTAAATAATGGATGAACTAACCACTGTGACAATAGCTCTGTGTTAGCAAAATTTGAATAAGTATGAGTGGAATATATATTTACTTAAAGTACATTTAAATAGTAGCTGATAGCTTATGAAATGAGAGTTGCTAGTCATAAATTTATAATCTCAGCACTGAAAAACTTCTTTTGGCATACTTTGCTTCTGGAGGGGGTACACAGAAGCTAAATGGTCCAATTCATAAAGAAGAGCCTGCATTAAATTGGATCCAGAAAATCTCAGTTTCCACCTCTTCATATGTGCTTCACTGCTAAATCTATTAACCCTTCTGGCACAAATGCAGCAGCTGTCATTTGGGAAATGGACTTGAAGAAAGTCTCTGTGGATCTCAAGCATCCATTTCCATGGGTCCTCCTGAAGAAAGGAAGTAGATCTTCTGAAGTGCCATAGGTGATCTTTGTATCTCCTGTCTTTGGGGTCATGAGCGTTTATGTGGAAGAAAAGAGATGAAAGTAGAGCAAGATTTTAGCCCAACCCCATAGCAAAGTTCACTTCAGATACAGTTGTCATAAATGAAGCCTTTTTTTGAGGTTGGGATAAATCACACATTCCTTTGGTTCCACTGCCAAATCATTGAGGATTTGAGGTGTAAAACATCTATCTTCAATCCAGTGTCACTCCCTTTGCCATCCCAACCTTTCCTTTTGTTGAGCTCTGGGCCACCAGTGCCCAAGGCTGTGGATTAACAGCTGTCTGCCATTCAACAGAGTTGGTGCTGCTTTTGAACTGCAGTCCTTTGTGCAGCCAAAATGCAACAAAACATTCATCCCAAACAGTGGAAAGGCAGAGGGGAAACTCGACTTTGTATTTCTGAAGTGTCAGAAGAGCTGCAGGGTAATAAAGAGGCTCTTTGGAGAGAAAAGCATCTTTAAATTCATTGGTCCCTCTTCAGTCGAAGGCACGCAGGCTGAGCAGCAGCCACTCCATCTCAGACAGCAGAAATCTGCCAATCAATCATTCAATAATACTGAGTTCAGCACTAGCAGAACATTTTGTCAGATCAGTGCTAAAGCAAGTGGGGATTAAAAAAGTTTAAAGTAACCTGGGGCTTGAGGGCTTTTTCCAGAGCCCGCTGTTTCAAGAGAAAGACAGGATAGTGATGATGTCATATCTCATGTCAGAAGTGACTTTTGTATCTGATCCTTTTTATACTGTGCTTTTAAAAGTGTTTGGTTTTTTTTTTTCTCTCACTTTCTGGTACCATACTGAAAGAGAAAACCCAAGCACTATATAAGTAAGGAAGGGGAAAAATAAGGAGTGTGATTCGAAGCAAAGAGAGCTATCATGTCAAAACAGGATTTATTAACTGAATCAGATGATGAAAATAACCTTTGATAGTTTTCTCTTCCTTCCTAAAGCATTGACTAAAGAACTTAAGTAAAGACAACTCAAATATCTCCCCAGCCTTTTCCTGAGGAAGGTTTAAAGTTTGAAGTATAATGTTACACAACAGTGTGAAACCCAAGTCACTGGAAGTAATGAGACTTCCCACAAAATGGGGCCAAATGACCCAACAAGTTCTGCCTCTCCAGAAGAGTTCCTGTGGTTCCCAAATCCCTCCCTCTGCTCTCCAACATCTTCCCTGGGCAGCTGAGAGGTGGAATAAGCAGCTCTTGGAAACACAGTCAGAGCAGTGCAATGGGGAAATGGAGGTGATGTTGGCAAGTCCTGAGTGTTTTCTTCATTGCCAGAAGCTGGAACAACAGGTTTCAAAAGGAAAGGGGCACAGAGAAAGGAACACAGTAATTATCCCCAGCAATGACTACAGCAGGGATGGAAACAAGCAGAAACTAACACCTTATTATAGTCTAAACTGCTACAGTGTGCCAATGGAACACAGCGTGTAAGGCTAAAACAAAGCTATGTAAAAACAAGGCAAATCCATATGACGAGTTCTGTGGGGAGGTCAGAAAATCCAGAAGAAATCCCTGCTGTGCAAATGGCTGGAAAAACTTGTGGCAGCTGGGGGAGGTGTGAGGATTATTGCTGCTGCTTTACTTATAAGTCCCCTTGTCTCCACCATTTTAACAAAGAAAAGTGAACAAGATCACTTCTAAGCAAACAGTTTCTTTGTACATACACATCCATGCATTGTAATCTTCTAAGCATTTCAGTTTTTGCTCCCCTTTCTAAATCTTCCAGGTTAAAATGTGCTTATGATATGACAGGCAAGGTATGATTATAGTATTTTTCCTCTATTGCCTTCTCTCAAAAACCCTATGAAATGAAACATTACATAGGTAAGCTATCTGCATGCGTGATAATTTCACTCTATAAATGGAAAAAGGAAAATAAAGCAGAGGAAATTGTGATTCATGGAATGCCTTTGTTCTGCTGATCTTATTCCTTGAGTAGTTCTTCTCTCAGTTCAAGGGAAAAATCACTTCTCATTGTTTCTTCAAGTATGCAGCTATTTTACTGCAGGAGTGAGATATCACTTGGAAGCTGGTGATTTTTCCAGCTCCTAGGTCTAGACTTGTGTACTGCTGTTAGTGTCTGAGCAACTCTCAAGAACTACACCACCTCTTTTGACATTTGAGATTTTTTTTTCCCTTATCTACTGCTATTTAATCATCAGGGTTGTATTGGAGAAGAGGAGCAGATGATGTGCTGGAGGGAGGGGGTTGGATTGGATTGCCCAAAGAAGCATCATGGAAATGCAATAATGATGGACCCAAGATCAAGTTTTGTCTCTTTCAAAATGTTTTCTGTGATAGGTTTTTCAGACAGGTATATCCAAGAATTACTACTAAGCTAAGAAACGCTGCAGTAAATACCTTTTTTACAAAAACCATATTGATATTTATGTTCTACCTTGTAATGAAAATTTCATTCAAAATTCATATACTGTTTCCCCTTTTTTTTTTTTGTTCTGGTAATTGTTAATTTATCTATCCATACATATAAGCAGTAACTATATCTCTCTGAACTATGCATTTTTTCATTTAAGACATCTTCAGCTAGAAATGACCTGCACCAGGCTTCTGTTTCAGGTGAGAGTGTGATGCCAGGCCTTTGCCCCCTTGCAAATTTACATTCATTGCCAAGGGCAAGATCCCACCCAGGTTAATGTGTGATAATCCAGCACTGAATGGCTCACAATTTCTTCTCATGAGAACTTTCTCTAAATACCATCCAAACATGAATACATTTAGCAATAAAGTTAAGTTATGAGAGCCCTTGGGGGAATCCTTTTGACCTATGAGCTTGAGAACAATAATTTCTGCCTTGTTCTTAAGTAGAATGGGAAATCTTATTTCCCAGGAGCTGCTGGAAGTGTGGAGTGATGCTCTGGATTTTTGTGTGGGGCTATTCTTACATCAATCACCATTTCTCTGAGGTAAGGCAAGGCCAGTCCTGTGAAAAAGTTCTGCCTGTTCCCTCCTTAGGTTTGCTCAGCCTTTTGTAAACTTGAGTAACCAGCTCATTGAAAAACTGAACAAAACCACTTCAGCATTTGCAATACTGTAAGGATTGATCAGTGGGTGATGGAAAGTCACCTCTATCTTTTCTTGCACTGTAAGATAGAATCTGCCTTACATTTATTTTCTGCCTTTTCACCTGTTTAAATCTACACATCTCTAAACACTATTCATCCAGGTGTTTCATAAAACTATGTTTATTAAATTTAGGGGAACAATTCCCCAAGCATTTCTATCAACAGCTAGGATGCTGATAAATACCTGTAGTACCTGACAATTTATGGATGTTTAAGGGAACTCAATTGCATCATACAGGACAAAATGAACAGTACTCATAACCAAAATATTTATCATGAGAGCACTCAAATACTTTCCTGGTCTAGCAGATAATGGTGGGTGTTGTAATGACAAAGCATGACTGGTTCTGAACATTTCAAAGTGGCAGACCAAGCAGCTGCAGTATTTCTTATTTTGGAGGATGATAAACAGCTGTGTTATGAACCCTTCTCCTGCTGATGGAAAAGAATTTGTTTCTACTAAGGCTGTTGCTTCCATCACCTCAGTAGGAAAAAAATAAAAAGAAATGTTCTCAGTTAATCCTGAAATCTTTCAAGATGAAAGTCAGCAAGATGAATGAGCACAGAAAAGCCATCTAATATGTGGGCTTACTTTTTCCATACTGCAAAATTGAAATTAATCCCTGCCCTGAATATTGGGACATGACCATGTGAAGGGTGAAAGAGAGGTTAGAAATTTGGGATTTTTGAAAATTTTATTTATATATGAATTATTCAGATAGCTGCTTTCATAATAGGAGAGTTGTGGAAGAGTAACTTCAGGTCTTTGTCCAGAACATGTTCTTTTTTCAGTTAAGTGTAGTTTCATGAAGAACAAATTCTGAATAAATTGAACAACAAATTCTGAAATGCAAGGAGCCCCTCCCCATGATGCCTCATGTTTGCTTTTACTGCTTGGCCTTATAGTTCTCTTATAAGTATCATCTCTGGGAGTAGATCAGATGGTTAAAAAAAAAATAAAATTTACCATGAATAAGAGGAGCAAGGAGAGGCCCAAAAGGCTGCTGTGATATACAGCCCAGAACCCAGGGTGGAGGTCACTTTGCCATTGAACTGTGAGGAGAAAACAGGAATGTTAAAAAGAGAAAGCTGAGACCTGGAACACAGGAGACCACAGGACATTAAGAAAATTGTGTATATATATATATATATCTATATAAAGAAATGTGAAGAAAAACAAGTATCTATATTATTGAGGTTTAATTTGGTGTTGAGCAAGGTTTCAAAGAAGGGAAGGGAAGGGAAGAGGATGGAAATGGGAGATGAGAAGACATCAGTCTTGGAGTACCTGGTTGTTGTTCTGGAAGTGGAAAGCAAACAGTGGGAATACCATGAGCTGGAAGGATGGCTCACCTCTATCCATTTGAGACAGTCTGGAAGTATTTTAGAAGCCTAACTTTCAGAAACTTGATGTGGGTCACAAATTGGTCTCCTTGGGACAAATCACTGGTACAGATCTGCAAGGTTATGTTACGTGAGTTAGGAGGAAAATGACAAGATATAAATCTCTTGAAGACACCATTAGAGATAATTGAGAAATGGATGATACAAAGAATGATGAACTCACAAGCTGATACTGAATTCACATTCATCTGTCTCATCAAGATCTATAATTATACAAAATTACAAATTAAGTGTACTTTCATTAGGCTCACACGTAAAAGGAAATGGCTTTTCTAATGATACGAGTAAATCTGCACTGGGGGCTCCTCAGTGCCAGAGCCAAATCTTTTCTGGCAGCTTAGAAGGTCCCCATTACCTTTTTTAGGTGAACTGGAAGAGCTGAACCCCACACTAAATTTGGAAGTACATTAAGCATAACTAATTACAGCGAAACCCCCCCTCAGCCTATCTCCTGTTTTGTCTCTGCTGCTGGGGCTCTTGTGTCTCATTTGTGAAGCAAATTAAGGCCATTGTTCTGAGACCACTTGTTTCACCTCTTGAGTTCAGTCTTGTGTAAAAACACAGAAGACTAACATTTAAATAAATAAATGAATGGGATTGTTTTGTCTCTGGTTTTGCATAATAATATTGTAATTCTCTGTGAAACACTTATTCTCCTGTCCTCACAGTCTCATATTATTTAGCCGAACAGTATAAAAAGGAGGGAAAGGAGAGAAACAAAAGTATTCCTCTGAGTTACCTGGATCCTTTTCTTTGTGTAAAATAGGTGCAAGACCCTTATCTGGTTGCCAAATCCATCAATTAACATTTAACACAGAATTAACTGCAGTCAGTTTGAGTTCTTGTTTGGTGTTTGGCGTTCCCACAGACTTTCTTAGTGGGAAATTCTTTGGGAATCCCTTACTTGGGCCAGCCTGCTGTCTAAAAAGGCACCAGGGCTGGGCTTGGCTGGACTGGCAGGGATGTGTTGTCTTCCTGTTGGAATGGCTGGAGTTAGGTCGCCTTCCAGTACTCTTAAAACAGTTTTCCTTGGATCTTAAAGTAAATCAATGGCAACTTTAGGAAAACTCCCATGTTGCAGAAACAAACACCTGGATCCAAAGAAGTGACAGAGTTAACAAAGGCAGCAACAACTTCAGGGCCTTGCCAGGTGCCTTGTCAGAAGCTTTGCCTTGTGTGTCCCCACAAACTGCAATCATGAGGACCTATCCAGCAGCACAAGCCCTTCATGGAGAGCTGTCCAGTGGGACACCACATTTCATCTTTTAGCTGTATGCAGAGCATGAGGAAAGCTGAGAAAAAATGCCTGAGTCAGTGCTGAGACTATTAAAGCATTACTGAGAGAGATGGGAAATTAAGGGATTGTAATTTTCTCTCTTTCTTCACCAGAGTCAGGATTTCAACCAAGATATCTAAGTCAACTTAAATATAACTAGAGTCTATAGTGAATTAAAATAGTTTTATTAAAACATAAATTATGCCGATGAGATCACCATAGATTTAAAAGAAACATAAATCCCGGTAAAATATGTGAGCCTCATGTATAAGAGAAAGTTCAGCACTTCCTTAGATATTGCAACTGTAGGCTGCAATGATGAGTAAAAAGAAAAAAAAAAGAAAAGAAAGGGGATATTTATAAAGCCTTATGATCAGTATTTTCTGATTTCTTGACATCTTTTCACAGCTCTAAAATATCCTACTTTCCTATGGAATTTACCCTGATATAAAACAAATATCATAGCTGCAGCATGCTTTAGAACAGAGTTATCATAGGCAGGCAAGGGTCTCTAAAAGGTTGCTGAAATCAAATATGTATCAGACATCTCTCTAATCCCATTAAAATAGAGCTTTAGAAAAGATGACTTTAAAATAATCCCTTTGGATCCATTTGCCAGCCACACCCTCCGCAGGTTGCATTACACAGCTCATTTTCTTCCTGTAATCCTGCCAGCCTCCTGTGTCCTGCAGATCAAACAACATGGAGAATTAGGAAAGCAAGGAGATAAAACTAAATAGACAATTTGCAAATGTGTACTAAATCAGGGACAGCATAATAGCTTCAACTGAGGAAATATTAATTTTCCTTGCTTCTTAAATGGACAGAAGCACAGTGAAGAAAAGCAAAATTCAGGTAGGAAAGGATAAAGGGAGAATAAAGAATGTGTCCCTTTACTCCTCGTTCAGAACATAAGAAATACTGTCAATATTTAAAACCTCTTTTTCTTATTGCTAGGAACAGAGTGCTAGCAGCAGCTGATCTGGAAAGAAAGCATTTCATTCAGAAAGCAGAAATCCAAATTTTCCCCTTCCTAAGTGCCAGAGAACTGTGCAAATACTCTTTGCTCTCAGCAGAGCACAGATGAGCAGCAGGCAGCTCCTCATCTCTGTGTCCTGTGGCTCACAAAGTCATCATTTATTAACAGCTCTGTTGACACAGTCACATGGAGCCCCTTATTTCCCCTGGCTGCCTTAAATCCAGATTTGTCCAATGATGCCGACAATTAGAGAACCAAATCTGGATTCTAGCCTTTTTCTAAGGATTCGTGTTTAGGGCTCACATTTTTGCAGCTTCTCCATAGCAGAATTAGTTTTGTTTTTCCTCTCCAGAAAGGCCCCATGTCTTTTTCCTGAGGAGAGGAAGGATCAGGACATTTCATCAGCAGAGAGCATCTTCCTCTTCTCCGGGCTGGAGCAGCAGGGGGTGGACAAGGGTGCAGTGGTCACCTTTTTTGGGAGGGGCTGCAATTCTGCCTCTGCTGACAGAGATCAGAGGTGCTTCGTGGCAGAAAAAAAGAGAGAAAAGCCCATCTTACTGCTTCTGTTGGAAAATAAGAAAGAGGCAAATTGTGGAGGGGCTTCTCCAGAACTTTAAAGAACTTAGGGATGTAAATTTCATAAGCTGAAGTGTATTCAAACCAAAATATTCTAAGAAACTATTTTAAAATCACATCTAAGTTCGTAACGTAGAGGAGGCTGATGAGTAATAGCTTTTACATAGTTAGAAAACCTAACTATAGGTTTCAACAGGCACATATGTTATAATTGCTCACACTTCTGTGGAAAGGAATATTTAATAAACTTTGATTTCACCTGCCTGCCAGTGGGTTTGCCCTACCTGCGTTTCAAGGACAGATCAGTCTCAAAACCGATTGCTGAAAACTGAATGTGAAAATATTGTTTTAAATGAGCCTTTTTTCTTTGAAACCAAGCTCAGACCTCCAAAAGGATTGAATTTTACTGCCAGTTAATTTTAAAATAGTCTGTATTGAATAACACTAAAGGCAAAAAGAAGAACTAAGTCCTGGAGAGTCAATGAGAAACTGATTTTTCGGTTCTTCTCTTCTGCTGATTCATCCAATAGCTATTGAGATTTATATGGTATTGGAGAGAGACAGGAAAGAACATTGATCCATTTGTACATGCATCAGACACCGCTGCCGACTGCAGTTAACTCCTTCACTCTATTTTTACAGCCTTAATCTTACTCATGGCAGTTCTCACCTGTTAAATGCACCCACCTCTATGGATTTCAGTCAAACTGAGCAGCAGGCAAAGCTCCAGTTGTATTCCTTCAGCCAACTAACACCACATTCCATTATCTCTTCTGGAACTGATCTCTTCTTCTCACTGAAGATACTCTGCTCCCTTGGTCCATTCTTACTACTGCCAGGAAGCAATGTCTCCTTTGTTATACAAAATCTACATTGAACTCTGGGGGTTTATAATCCAGCGTGCCACCAGCACTTGTGCATTGAATTTAACCTTATACATCTTCAAAGCATGGCTGGGTTACCTCACATATTTGATTTCTTCTCTTTGCCTCCATCTCCTTGTTGTGCCTTTTTAAGTTGTGCATTAAAATAAATCAATATCCTGTTTCACAGGAACTATCACAAAATGCAAATAAAGTGCAGGGAAAGGATTCAGGAGGAGAATTAAGATGAGAGAAACCCACAGGTTATAACAACATTGTATTTTTATCACATTCCCTTTCAAAAAGAAAAGAAAAAAAGGAAAAATCATGAACTTTCCTGTGGTTGTGGGGAAACTTGCACTTGACTTCTCTGTGAGAATTTCCCTGAGATTGTTCCTCTTAGGAACATAAATTTCTACTGAGAAAGTTGTGTGGCTTCTGTCCTTTGCCACCACCTTCTCAACTGCTTCCTGATTTTCAGGTAATACCTCAGGTTTTTTTAAAACTATCCTTGATGCTGGAAAAAAATGGCTACTTTACCTTACCCAAAACAGAAGGACAAGGAACAATTCACTTGGTCTTGACCACTGAAATGAAAGCTGGCTGGGCACAGAATTGTCATGGGCAGAGTTTTTATTTCTGGTTTCCCCTGATGCTGGACTTCTGCTGTACATTGAGGAGTCTCCACACAGAAGAGTGCATTGCAAAGGGATGCTGGTAATTTAATTCCTGAGGAACTGAGAGGCAGTGGGCCTTGCTGAGGTGAGGTTCCTCTGGATGAGGGGCACACCCAGCAGTGCCATCTGCTCACACCCAGCTGTTTGCACTTGGGTTCCAAAATGCAGATGCCTGGGTAGCTGCCTCAAATCCTCATGCTGATATTATCATGCTGAGCACAGGAAGGTGTTAGACAGTGCTAATGTGCCCTCAGTGACACCGTAAAGTTTGGTGATCAATGCCTCCACCTTCCCTAGGTTTTCCTCAAGGAAAAGGAGCTGAATGAAGCCATGAGAAACATGGCAGTATTATTTCAGGTGAAGCCAAGCATGTGCTTTCTGTGCTTATGGCAATTGCAATTGTCTCTGGAAATATGAAAGGCAAAAGTAATTAAATCAAGATTTATGAAGAAGTCTGAATTAAGTTTTGGCTATCTTTTTCAATGCTTTATTATTACATACAGCTAAAGTGCAGTATATAAAGGTACATTGAGAAAAATTATCAAACCATGGATTCTTGAGAATCATTTGAAAAATCTCTAGAGAAAATGTCAAGATACAGAAGCTGAAGTATGGTGGCAGTTTGAAAACTAAAGAAGTTTTAGAATGTGGTTAAAAGGAAAGCCAAGAAATCAATCACAATTGTTAAAAGCTGTTGCAAGAAAGCATTGCATATGACAAAAGAAAGGGCACACTCAGAATACATCAAAGAAAAAAAAAAAAGCATGATCAAGACATCTTAGAGAGGATGTGATGTCCTCCAATTCTTATTCTGCTGCAGACCAGAAATAAAGAAATGACAAATTGGGACCATTTAGTTCACCTCAAGCATATACAAAAAAATTAAAAAGAGACAATTTTAAAAATTAAATATGATCCATATCACAATTACAGCTGAACAAATGACAAAATAAAGTTACACATCACGGTAGTAAAATGCCTTTTGTGATGGCATGACCCTAAGGGATAAAATCTAAATGGTCTAGATATGTCACTGTTTTCTGACCAGCCAGTAATGATGAAGAAAATCACTCCTATGAGAAAACATAAGGAAAAAAATAAATGGGAAAGAGAAAAGAGAAGGAATAAATTAAATTTCATCTTTCTCATGAAAGGCTTTTTATGTTTAGATGTATGCCTTGGCCACAGTTAAAATTTCCCCTCTGTAGCTCTGACTCCTTCTCTGACAGATGGAGCACTGTACTCCCTCAGCTGGATTTCTGCAGAGAAGAAATGACTTCCAGTGACTTTCCATGAGTTTGATCTGTGCAGGCAGCCCACCTGTTGCTGCTTTTCAGGAGCAGTCCTTTTTTTTCTCAGCTGAATTTCCTCATCCCAGACAAATGCTCATAAATACATTGATGTATCCCTTGCTTTGACACATCTGCCTCCTCTCCTGTGGACTCACTCCCTTCTGCAATAGTTTTGCTCCTTTTAATTCCTTCTGTTCGAGTGCAAGCCCTGGTCCACACGCCTTTTCAGGACTTTGTGCATTAAGTATTCAGGATTACACTGGCTGCTTAGAATGACATAATTGCTGCCATGTGCTGCAGGGTGGCAGAGTCATCTCCCAGTCATACATACTGATTTGCTTTATGAATGCTGAGAAGAGATTTAAGGAATTCAAGGGGGATGTCACAGAGCTAAGGTGATTAGAGGAGGTGATGATGCAGACGTCAGTTGGGAAGAAAGAAAAGGGAACAGAAAGTGTAAAGAAATGAGTAATGTGAAGGGAGCCCTGTGACAGCGAGT
Organism: Chloebia gouldiae; assembly: GCA_003676055.1. Classification (NCBI taxonomy): domain Eukaryota; kingdom Metazoa; phylum Chordata; class Aves; order Passeriformes; family Passeridae; genus Chloebia; species Chloebia gouldiae. Next base: position 13,232,179 of record QUSF01000014.1, on the reverse strand, counting down.
GACTCAGCAAAGGTGTCAGCTCTGTGCACTGAGGGGAATGGAGTTGAACCATCATGATTATTGACAATATATTCTTGTCTGTTCCAGTGAAGGATGCTCCTGTGAACAAAACAAATTCAACTCTAATGTCCTCCCCACAGAAAACCATATGGCAGCAGAGAAAACCTTGAGGAATGATTACTGGATTAGTACAGGAACGTGTAGGGATAAATTCATTTGATGTTGTCTCTGAAGTGTCTCAGAACAAGTTCTGTTTGCTTTAGTGAGAACTATGCATGTGAAGTGTTTTAGAAAACAGTTGTATATGTTGGTAAACATGGATTTATTACTATTGAAAATATGATGCATATTTGGACAGCTGGATGAGTGTTCTCATTTAAGCTTCTGCATTTTAATCTTACTGTCTTTATCAAGAACACTTATGGGGGAAAAACATTGGCAGAAGCTGTCTCACAACCTACAAAACAGAGGGTATTCAGGCATTTGATCTTTAAATTAAGATTACATATATTTCTTTCAATTTCAGGCAAACAATACTGAACTACAAAATTTCGGCCAGAAGTTTCTGCATGTAAGTTGACTGTACAACTGTAAAGTTTTGAGAGGTACATTTACAAGAAGTACTGACTAATAATAAGAAACAGTGATTTAATATAGATGCTGGAGTACACAGCTGTATGTATGGGTTTTTAGTCTAGTGCAGTACTGATATGGACATTCAAACAAATCAACAAATTAAACTCAACCCATCTTACTGCATTATATTCCTTGCCTGAAGACATTAATAAGGCAAGCAGTGAAGTTTTTTTAAAACCACTAGATGTGTATCTGAATAAGAAAAAAAGAGCAGCCTGGCTCTGTTGTGCTCAGATGATATTCTTTAAGTTTCTTAAGTTTTAAGAAACTTACACAGCATCTTAATAATATCTCAAGGCAGTAATGAATGCCTTGATTCAAGTCAAGTTGAAATCAATGGTAAAGTCAACATAGCTTCAGTGGAAATTCAGTTAGGTCCAAAATTCTGGTAGGTAATTTGCTGTACAAACTGCTGGTTTTTGTCATCCTTATACTGATTTGTTCCATCAGAATCAAGCCCCACATACTGAAATGTACCTAGGGGGCCGTAGTTTTGATCCAATCTACTACTTGGACTGAAAGGGGGGAAAGACCTTTCAAAACTCATGCACCCTTTGACCATAGTCACCAGAATAATCATCTCTCTCGTAGTTATATTGACTCATTCATTTACAAACAATCTGTCCATCTCTCAGTGGGGTATGCTCATGTAACAACCAGCTAGCATGGAGCAAAAAACATTTTCAGAAGATTAATTATACTTCATGAATTTCAACCAAAGTTTCTGTGCTTCAGCCCATGTGAAAGATAACTTGATCAGGTAAGTAAGACTTCTTTCAGGTTGAAAGTGTTGCAGATTTAGTTTTGGAATTTTGTTCTATTTATTATTTAAAGTAGCACATGCCAAAGAAATTAAAGAGCATAGTGTATAGTGCATAGCTGAGAGCACTTCTTTGTGCAGCAGTGGGATACAAGACGAGATCTCCCTGTTTTAATTGAAGCTCCAGCAATATCTCTGAAAGGAAAACAAAGAAAACAAAAAAAAGGGAAGAAAGATTAGAATCATAACAGTATACTTGTACGATTGCTTGTTCCTTCAAAATTAGAAGAAGCCAGAGTAAAAGATAAATGATCATGTTACAATTATATCTTTGAACTGTTACAACCCACTAGGATAATGAACAAAAGCAGTTTATTTGGGTAGATATTCCCACACTGGCTTTGTAGATTGAAAATGATTTTTTTTTTTTTTTGCTGTTGTTTATGACATTACCAGGGACATAATGAAATAGTCAGAGTTTCAGTGGAGATTCTGGAGAAGGAACCTAGAAGAGGTTGTGGTTACCACTATGCCAACAGGAATTCAGTTTCAGAGGAGAGGGTTGGTTGACCTAAATAACTTATGCAGAGTTGCTATCTACTGGTATTTTGCATTTCTCGGAGGGGGTTACACCAAGTGAGAGATAATCTGGTCCTGGAGCATAAATGCCTATAGGGTTTGTGGTTTGAAGCTTTGTGAAGGAAGAAGCATTAGGGATGTACTGAGAGAGCCTGGGTGAGGGGACAGGGGCCTCCTGGGGCATGGAGCCACCACGTGGGATCCTTCCCAAGGAATCTACCCTGGGAGCATCAAGGCACTCCAAGAACTGAACCAAAGGCCTGCCAGGGGTTTCATTCCACTGGTTTTCAGCAAACCACTTGTTTGAACACAGCCAGGCACCCCCCAGTCTGTCTTTGGACACTGTAGGGATTTGTAATTTTCCATAAATAAGGGCATAATAGGGAATTTTGATGCAAATTAGTTTTGAGCATCTCTGCAGAACAATGATAAAAGGAAAAGAAATAAAGCAATTTAGTGGGAAATAACAGGGAATCTGTCTAGAAGTGTCACTAAGAGGTTTCACATTATTAAATAGAACTGGAGTTACCAGTGAGATAACACAGAAAGAGCCAGCCCTAAAATTCCCTGCATGTCACACCTCAAAGCAATGCAAACAGTAATGCTCACAGTAGCTCTGTGTTCCAGTTCTTGATTTTTATCTCATTTATCCCAATGGAGCAGCATGGGGCTGGGTTGCAGGAATCCTTATTTCCACCAGCATTAGGAAGATCCAGACCTTGTTTGCAAATGAGGGAAATCTGACATTTGGAGCTCTGCAAAGAGCAGTCAGTTGGTTTGTGCTTTCTGTCAGCTGTTATATATGCACCTAATGAACAGTGGAGAATGATTACAGTGGGGGCATGGAAGTAAGCATGGGTGCTATAGCAATAAATATGAGCTGATATAAATCAGTGGCATTTTATCGACTTCAGTTCTGCTGGTCTGATTTAAATCAAGAATGAATTTGGCCCTAGGGCCTTGAAGAGAAATCTCTGGGACTGAATCCTGCTGTCTTGGCTCAGATAATCTTTTGCTAAATTTCAGTGAGAGTCACGGTTGAACAAGGATCTCGGGATTCTGCTGTCACATGACACAAAATACAACTCTCATCAGCAGCTCATTTAGATTTGAAATATATCTAAATGTTTTATGGAAATTATAAGCTTTGTAATAATTCCCTTTTGTGTTTTAAGGCTGAGGCATTTTGAGTCTTCATATGTTCAGAAATATAAGTCACAATCTCTAGTTAAAAAAAATCAGAAGTATTTAAAAAAAAAATTCCAAACAAAATAAATTACTTATTTTTTTAATGTGTTATCTAAAATGTAAAATTTGCATATTGAATAGAAACAAGTAAAATACCAGTGGATTCATAGGCACACTGCACTGTAGGTGGGGAAGCCAAGTAATATGAGGTTTCTTCATTTTCCTTTCTTGTTGCTTTTCTTTAGGTGTTTTCAATGCACTCCCATCAACTTTACAGGAGTGTCAGACTCTAAACAGAACCACATGTTAAGATAATTACTAATTATGGAGAAAGGAAAAAGGCATGAAAACAACATGAATTTTTTAAGAGACCTGGTTGTCTCTAGGTTTTCTACTACCCAAGGAAAGGTAATTGTATTGCTTTTGAAATCTAAGGCCTGACTATAATTCCATATTGCTGTAAGTAAGTGCTAAATCAGATCTACATTTTTATGAAGTTCTGCCTGATTTCCAGCAGGCCACCTGTGTCTTTGTGTAAGGAAAGGCTCAAAACTTGCTTTGAGAGGGCACCACCCATAACCTGGCATCCAGTATGGGAGCACACCTGCCAGGGCACAGCCAGCACAGGAGCTGCCATCACACCTGGGCCTTGTGAGCCTTAATTGGGCTCAGCTGCAGAGCACCAATCAACCCTAACGAGGTAACAAGGGTGAGGGCAGGAGGGGTATAAATGCCTGAGTCTCCCAGGGCTCTGGTTTGCTGTGTTGGGACTCCTCTCTTTGCTGCATTGGGACTCCTCTCTTTGCTGCAAGGAAGATTATTTCTCCCCAGAGTGACCCCAAAAAGGTATTGTCTTGTTTGGTTTATGAAATACCTGTAAATAGGCATTGGAGGGTGGTGGGGTTGGGTTGTTTTTTGTCAGAGTTTGCTCAGAATTTAAATACAGTTCAGGTTAAATAAGAATGAAGTTTCTCTTTGTTTTATTGTTGGGGGGATGGAGAGAAAGCACAACAACCACTGTAAGTAGCTAGCCAGTTTAATATAAGCCCCAAATAAGCCTTTTATTTTCTGGGGGGGGCAGGAGATTGTGTTAAAAAATAAGCTTGTATGAATTCCATAGCAAAAAATGTTACTCCCCCAAGAGAAAAAGAGAGACTTTATTTTTAAGCAGTTGCCTTGTTTCCTTGCTGTTTTGCTCTGTTGAAACTGCTTGACCTGTTATTTTAGAGTTACATGTTGATTCAGGCAAATGTGTGTGAGAGGTCTTTTTAATGCAAAGAAAGTAGTCTCCTGTAATATATTCCTGTTTCTTCTTCAAAGCACATATAAAAAAAATTCTCAATTTGATCTTTGACTGGATAAGGGGCTCTGAAGAGGTCTGAGTGTCCACTTTCCATTGAAGCCATGCTCAGTATTCTGAGAGCATTTCCCAGCTCCTGCTGAAACCCTTGTATGTGTTTCAGCTGCTCCCATAACTGTGTGGCTCTGAAATGTCTGTCCCACTCAAGAGTGTGCTGCTCCCATGTCTGTGAGCAAATTGTCTGGTTTTATATGGCAATATCTGTAGGCAGTGCTTCTTCTTCTAGTAGATAGCTTTGTAGCTGGGCTTAGGGAAAATGGTGAGAATATTTAAGCTTTATTTCTTAAAGGTGCTGTAAGGGTGTCCCTCTCAGTCACAAATATGGCCTTTTGTGAGTGGTGATGTGCTGTCCCTACCCAGGCTATTCCTAGGAAAATTTGTCTTGCTTTTGAGATGTGGTTATTCAGACTTTGCTAGAAAGCTCCTGTTTAATTGATTTGAAAAATGGTGAAGACTATGGCAAAATTCCTGATTTTGAGCTGAGCTGGTGCTCAGCCCTCTCCTGTCCCTCAGACTGGCTGTTTTCAGGGCAGCTCCTTTCCCTCAGCACAGGTCACCCAATTCCCTCACCTCTTGGCTGCTCCTGATATTCCCTGCTGAAATTTCCTGGGAAAGTGCAGCACTGAGCCTGAAGCAACTCTCTTTAAAGCAGTGGTTTGCATATCCTGATGTGCTGATGTTTGCAAATCCAGGCTGTGCTGCTGGTTGCTGTGCCTTTAGTGCACAGGCATGGCAGGGGAGCAAAATGCAAACTGCAGAGGGGTCGGGGCAGTGCAGGGGTGTGGAGCTGCCTGTGAGGAGAGGCGGTGATGCTGAGGGTGGAGGCAGGTTTGGCTGGCAGGCCTTGCTCTCCAGCAGGTTCCAAAACCTGTGCTTTGTGTCACCTTCACTGCCCCTCAGTTCTATAAAGCACAAACTTCACCCAGGGAATGTTACAGGTGATTTGTTGTGTTCAGGTGTTTGCTGTGTTTAGAAAGACAAGCTGTATTATTTTTCTTTATGAGGTTGTAAAAATAAAAATAATTAATGGAGGATGGGAAGTAACTATTGAAGTTAGAAATAAATGTATGGTAATTGGTTTGTTTTCTTCAACTCCATTGGAGCTTTTGTGAAATATTAGAGTTCCAGAGTGCCCTTTATCTGCCAGATAGAGCTATCCTTGGCTATTACCATTTGCTTGGCCCTTGAGTAAAAATATGTTGAAGAGATGAGCAAAAGTCAGTGACATTTATCAGAGTGGAACGATTAATCCTGAATTATGTGGCTTAGGCATGGATATTCATGAGTAATGTTGCAGCTGAGGGAGAGGAGAAAGGCTAAGCTAGTGTAAACTGCCCAGGAGAAGCAGTAGGTTGTACAGTGAGAGAATATTTTGGCCAAGTGGGGTAAAGCAGCTTTGGGAACAAACATGAGAGCAGAAGAGGATTCTGCAAAACCAACTGGTAAAAGAAAGAGCTTACACATGGAAAGAAATACCATGTGAGGGTGGTCTTCCCTGTTTCTTTCAACTGTGAAACAAATATCTTCAGTTCCTGCACTGTCCAGGTGAGGGTGGGATGTTGGGTATATGATCTCAGCCCTGTTTCTGTAGATGAGGTAGGTGCACATTTCCATGTCTGTGGAGGATTGAGCTGTGGCAAACTTCAGACTCTGCTGAAGATACATGTGTGAAGCCTGGGAGGCCCTGAGATGTCCATTTCTGTGACATTTCACTCCAGTAACAGAAATCTTTGGATTACACATTGCTCCTGATTTATAGCCACGTACCTCTGTTGTGAGAATACATAATATTCATCAATAATAAAGAGTTAGAACACTTATCTAAAACCTCAACTGTGAACTGGGAAGGAGCTCCTAATGTCAGTGTGGTAGTTAGGAAAAGGCTGGGGACTGGGGTATTTTTAAGCTTTAGTACATAACTGCACTTTAGTGTTCTTTGAACCACTCCTGTATTCTCCAAGGGAAAACATACAATGATTTGTGGACAACAAATCACTCTCTTGAGGAATATTTAAATGTTTTTAGTGACAGGAATAGTGAGGGACTGTTCTTGCTGAAAAATTTGTCCATGATTGGAGGGCAGAACCCTCCTGACACCTTCCAGCTCCCTGGGATGCAGGGCACAGCAGGCTTATGAGAAATGCTTGCCAGTCCCACTTAAGGTGCTTAATCCCACTTAAGGATGTTCTGGATTTCAATGGGATGGGAAATATCTAGCTGCAGGCAAGCACAGAGGCTACTGAGAAAATGTGGAGGTCAGCATGAGACACCAGATCAATGCCCCTTAGCTGGGTGGATTAAATAGCTTAAAGATAGGGTCTAGCATTAAAGGGACAGTGAGGAGGAAGACATCCTTCCCTTGGCATGCAGAATTTAGTCCAAAGTCACAGCTGTGTTCAGAGCGTGCTCCAGCTCTGGTGACAGCAGCCACCTGGCTGCAGCAAGGTGATAAGGGACACCAGCTTGCCAGTGCTTTGGATTTTTGTCCTGATTCCTTTTGATAGGCCAGGTCTGCTTTTTGTAAGGTGGAAACATGTATTTTTTAATTTTTTCCTATAGTGGGACTGCTGTCAGATGTGTGTGGCACTTTACATTTAGAGCTGCAAAGTTCTAATGTCACTGCAATGGGTTTGTTAATCTATGTGCACATGAGATAACTCCATCTGAGCTTAGGCAAATTTCATTCAGCAACTGAACTGTATTATACTGGCATCAGTGTTCTGAAGAGCTCACTGATGGGTTTTGAATGATTTTGTATTTTTCTATCTCAGCCATGATTTATTATACAAACTTTCCTGTTAATGTCTGGTTTCTGGTATGGGTGAGCTCTGAAAAATGAAGAGTTAAAAAAGCTGCATTTACCACTTGGCATTTTTGACACTTCATAAAGCTCTGAAATATCTAAAAATTGTCTTCAGCTTCAGTTCCAAGCAGCCCTAGAAGACCCTAGACAATAGCTTTTAATGAAAACTCCGAGAAATTCAGTAATCCCTTTGTTTTATGCTAAAACCACAAACACACACAATATTTAGAATATTCTTACTGTCAGTTTAGCTGCCAGTATGAGGAAGCAGATGAAGGAAAGTCCCTGAAAGAGCAGTCTGAGAATTTCTCCTTTTAGCAAGCCACAGTTTGTATGTTTGCCAGGCTGCCTTCAGCTGAAGTGTGCCACTGCTGTTGTACAGGGGATGAAATATAGAAAGAAAGAAAAATACCCACAACAACAAATCTGTGACTTACAACATTTACATGTGCAGGGTTTTCACTTTCTTTTCAGCATAGTTGGTTTGTTAATTTGCAAATGGACGGGAGATTGCAAATTGTGTTAGTTTTGTTTCATTGGACTAATACTCCTTGCATATTTTTTTTTAATTTAAGCTGAAGTAAAAAACTCAAAGCAAGTTAAGAGTTAAAGAAAATACTCCTTCAAATTATATTTTGTGATTAGTATTAAGAAAGATAATTATGGAAACAACAAGGAGATACTTATGCTAATGTTTGAGCCTTTGTTTAACATGCCTCAAGAGATTAAATTTTCTGCTTAAATTGATATCAGAAGAGATAGAGTAATTAAATAATAGTATTTAGAAATTAGGCTGAAGATATTTTATGGATTTAGTTGGTTTAAAGTTAATTCTATTTGAATATGGTTATTGTTAATTAAATGTAATTTCTGCTACTGAGTAAGCTAGAACGTCTGAATACATCCCTTTGCATCACAGCTCTGTTTTTTAAACCCTCTCCCTTATCCTTCATACAATTTGAACAGTGGGAGTTTAATCTCCTGTGTTTCTGCTTTTGCACCATCTGAAAAGCACAGACCACAGTTACAAAGCCTCGTGGAGAATCCCATCCGTCCTCCCTCCAGACTTGGCATTCCCTGCAGAGCCTCATGGGGTGAGGAGAGGCAAGGAATAAATAATCGTATCTAGCAGCTGGTGGGAGCTTCCCCCGAGCTGGGCAGGGACAGGTTCTCAAAAGGTGATTGTTTTCACAGCAGGGTGCTGGGCTGCTCCCAGATGTGCCAGGTTTAGTGATGTCTGGGGCGGGTGTTAGCATCTGTGTTACCCCCATGTCCAGCTGGCCCTCCAGGAGCCAGATGAGGGGCTGGGCTGTCCCTTACCTGCCAAGGCTTTGCAGCTTCCTACAGCACAGCCCAGGGCCCTGCAGCCCACCATCCACCCCCCATCTGCCTCTGTGCAGCAGATGAATTCCCTGACTTGCCCTTCTCAGAGGTTCTCCCAGATGCCAGCAATCCCAAATGCAAGATGTGACCCTTCATGCTACATCTTCCCTCTTTTTACTTCTTTGGCTGCGTTGTTAAAATGCTAGCCTGTTTTGGGGGCTTGTGAGAAATGTCTAAAGGTAATGTTGGTAATTTAATTGATATTTTCACTGCCTCATTGGTTGGTTATGGTGAGAATGGAGGCAGATAAAATTGTTAGCACAGAAGAGTGACTTCAGCTATTCCACAGCTAAGTCAGCTCTTTCATGTAGCCAGTGGGAGGTTACATTTAAAACTCATGAAGATAACCCTGAAAAGACTAGATTAGTTCTGATGTGTTATTCCAGCCTTTACCCATTATACAAGCAGCAGATGGTTCATCATGTTATATTTTATTGACCTACAGGAAGTGAGAGAAGAGGTGTTTTTGTCACTCCTACTTGCTACAAAGCCTACAAAAGTTGCTTTTAGCTGTTAACCAGTGACTTCAAATTGGGTATCTGTCTTGTTTAATGAGGAGAGGAAAGAGTAAAAAAAAAAAAAAATCAATGAAAGTAGGGTTTGTAAATATATTATCTGAATCCCCTGGGCTTATTAGGTAGGATAGTCTTGTAGACAGCAAGATCCATATGGAAATCCATGAGGTAATTTCATGCAGTGTTGTTCCATAGTTGTAATTCTTTGGCCGTGCAGATGATTTCCTATCTGACCAGACTAAGTAAGCTGGGTGAGTCACCCATTAAGAGGATTAAGTGCTTCTGGCTAGAAGAAAGCAGAGACCAAGCTTTCATGTGTGGCATGCAATTGAGCTGGTGTGATAAAAGGAATGCAAAAAACAATCTAATTTTCATTTCTGACATGCTTAGATAACAGAAGAATTTGTAGCTGCTCTATTTTAAATGGGAAACATAAATGGCTTACAAAGGACCATTCAGGGGTAAATCAAGTTCAGAATATAAACTAGAAACCTTAGTAACTTTTCTGTGAGTTATCCTCCTGAAACAAATGTCAGTCTGGAGCTGTCTCCTGAATGTTTTATAGCCTTAAAAGTTATGTCAAAAATCTGTGCTTTGACAAATTTCTGACCGTAGGGCCTAAGAACTCCACTTTTTTAACTTTTACAGGGAAGTGGTTCTGTCCAAACCAAATTTGGACAAATGGAGACTGGGAAATGTGTAGGCAAAACCCATCAGATGTGCAAGTGGCTTAGTTCAGTAAAGCCTACAGATCAGCCATAAAGCTGGAAGGAATTTATGGATATATCCATTTCAATCAGCAGGGCACAGGTGGCACTTACATGTCAAGGACTGAAGCCACAGGAATGAGCAGACAGAAGAGGGGACTCTGACTACTGGTTACAATCAGTTACCAGGATATGACCTGATTCATATCCAGCTTTGATTTGTTTGGATGCCTGGAACCTTCAGTGGAAGGTTACATATATTTAATGTAAATAATTTCTGAATGATGAAGACTCATAAGGGTGGCTCTACTCTGCAAATTGCTTGACAGGTTATATACCCAAGGAAAATTTTGGAAAGCAAAGATCTCTGAGGTATTTAACTTTCTTTGAGAGCCTGTCTTGCAGCCAGTGGTGGTCCAACTCTTCTGTTCCTCAATATGTACCTTGAAGGAGTCACCTTTGTGTGCTTCCTGCTTCAAATCTCCCAGTTTACAGGAGCATTCCTGGTGATGGCTTGTGCTTTCTTCCTGTAGTAAACAAGCCAGGTGCTCTCATTTTACAAAAAATGAGAGCACATTTCAACAACCCAGAAAAGACAGCTCATTTGAAAATCCTGTTGAATTATGGTTGGTACTTAGGGCAAGATGCCTTAAAAACAGGCAAATGTGGTTTGAGGTCAAGGCAAACATGGGCCTGTTTGAGACCTCATGCCTCAGTCTGTCATCTCCCCTGTGAAGAGGCACAGTGGCTTCCTGATGAAATAAGCTCACTCAGGGAGTTTCCACTGGCACTCGGTGTGTTTTTCAGCTGGGAAATTGTCAGCTCTGTAACAGCTTTCACTGACTGAGCAGAGAAGTCCAACCCAGTCAAAGATAATGAAGCAAAAAATAATTGACTTCGAGTAATGCCCATGTCTTGTGAAAGCCTGCTATAGGAGAGTAGAGTAAATCTTCTTAAATGTTTTTCCTGCTTAAGTACATCTTTAGTTGCTGAAGAAATGTAAACAAACAGCAATAAATCAGGGACTGAATTAAATTTGAGCCAATTTTCCTGTGCATCCCAGCAGCTTTACTAAAACAGTTTGGCATCTTTCATCTAACAGAGCTTTGCCTTCTACTTTTTTTTTTTTAAACTGAATAAATCGTTCAACTTCAAGATTTTTCTCTAGCATATCTAGCTGGTCTATTAAAAAAGCAGCTTATTATACATCCATGCAGCTTGATGAAGGCTTGGATAGGGATCCTTTGGAGAAAGAAGCCCTCCTCTGCTGTTGTGGCACCTTTGTGCTACCCTTTGCCCACAAAAACTGTGGATGCCCTATCCCTGGAAGTGTTCAGGGCCAGGCTGGATGGGGCTTTGAGCAACCTGATCAATTCAGTTGCAAATGACTGAACAAAATGACAAAAATCTGGTGGTCAGAGACCAAATTGCAGTTTCTTGGAGAAGGTACTTATTCATGGTAGGAAATCCAGCCTGCTTGGGTTGTATTTCTTCTCATCCTCTGCAGCCACATCCCAGAGTCCCTGGAGTGGGTGCCCCTGCAGCTAACCCCCTTTTTCCATCTGCCTTGCCTGTAGCCATGGAGGTGATGCCCAGTCCAGTGGGGTCTGGGCTCTGATGTGGTGTGTTCTGAGAGTTATTCACAGCCCCACTGAACTCAATATAGGAATGGAGAGATTCCAGCTCAGAAAGTGTCCGTAAATGTGTTAGCTCTGTAGCATGCTTGGACTTGAAATGCAATAGTGGGGAGAAAAATAACTCTAATTTACTCACTGAAGGTCAGAAAGGGGTAGCAAATAGTGAAAAATAGCAGAGTGGTGGCTACAGGAGGTACTTTATCTGATACTCTTAGAGAAAAGCCCTGCAGAGCTGTGGGTGAGTTGAGATCAAGCCAGTCATTTTTTGATTTTTTTTTTAACTGTGAGGTTAACAGCAAAGCTGTGTGAAGTCACCCTGCATTCAAGAGCAGGGGCTTGAGGCCTCAGAGCTCAGGGCCTGGCTGGCTGGTGCCAGTCTCCCTCCAAACTGTCCTGCTTCATTTTCCCTTCTCAGCAGGCAGGTCTCAGCCACCTTGTTCACTGAATGGCAGCTTGGGACAAACCATGGTAATTTTCTCTATGAGCTTTGCTTTGAGCAACCTGTGCATGCCAGGAAAAATACCTGCATTGCCCAAGTATTTTTCCTAAATGTTAAGCATGCAGTTGTACTGAGGGCATATTTCCTATTTGAGAGCTGGATATGCACACGAGTGGTTTGGCAAATGTGTTCTGAATAATGAACAGTTGAAAGACCAAGTGTACATTGGTCACACACAGAGCACAGGTATGGGCATCTGAGTCATGGTATTTTTTTACAGATTTTTCAACTGGATCTAATATACTTTCTTTCCTTGTCTTAAGAAGAGACCAGGGAGTATGTTCTATGGTGTATTTCAATTTGATTTCTTCTCTCACCGATTGGAGTTTACATTTGAAAATTATCTGTTGCAGATAAACTTTGTGAAAATGGCCCATTCCCTGCCATTATTTTTCTCTCGCCTTATGGTATCCTGTTTTTTTTTTCCTCCCAACCTTCAAAGAGTAGAATAGTATTTCCACATTCCCAAGCCACAGCATATGGGAGCATCTAGCAACCAGAACTCTGCAGGGTGAGGCGTGGAAGGGAATTCCCACTGCTGTTGGAGCACTACAGATAGAAAAGCTGCTGTGTTGTTATTTTAAACAGCTGTGTCTCTCTTTACTAAAGTTAATAGACCTGTGCAGGATCAACTTCAGTGAAAAGGTGGTTTCTTCGCTCTGCTATTGCTAGAAAAATGTTATTCTTTTCTCTCTTTGAATTAATTGGTTTAAATGCTTTCCTCCCAGAGCAGTGAGAGAGGGGAAAGTAGGGAACAGTGCACCTGGAAGGTTGTCAGAATTAGGATTTTCTCACTTCTTGGTGCTGAACTCCCAGCAGCACTGAGCTGTGCTCCCGCCAGCTGTTGGCAGAGCCCATGCAGGGCACAGTCCAGAGCTCAGATGATTCAGTATCATTTGCTCTTTCTGGTAGCTCTGCACTCAACAGCAAGAGCTAAACCTCAAAACGAGCTGCTGCCATAAAGTTTGGCTGTATGGGCAGTTTCTTGTTCTGTGCTTGCTCCCCCTGGGCATCCTCGGGGAGTCTCCTTCTCCTGTGCTGCTGTTCAAGCCAGGATCCGGGGAGTATTTGGCATTGCCTGTGTGGTGGCTGCTTCCCTGTGCTCCTGATGAGGCCAGCAGGGGCTGGCTGTGCCTGGCACCAGCTGTGGCTGCTGGGTGTGACATGGCCTGGCAGCCTGACCCCTCACCTTGTACCTGCCAGGGGCTGCAGGCTGTGCTTGCACAGCCCTGGACTGCCAGCCAAAGGGCCCGTGGGGCTGATACCTGGTTATTTGCCAGGTGGCACATGGAGCAGAGTGTGTGGTTATTTGCCAGGTGGCACATTGTCTCAGTTTGGAAAGACAGATATCTGCTAAGCAAGAAGGAGCCTCCCCTGAAATGGGGGGGAAAAAATTGTAGACCCCTTCCCTCCAAATTGTTATAAATTTGAAATTAAGGGGGACACTGACGCAAAAATATGGGAGCAGGAATTACAGTTATCAGGAGAGAAAATAAAAAATAAAATAAACAATGCAGTGAACCAAAACAACACTGACAGTCAGAATGCAACCTGACACCCTGTTAGCCAGGGTGTTGGCCCCAGTCCAATTGGGAATTATGGCTGAAGTCCTCCTGGAGTGTCAGGTGTGATTCTGTTGGAGCAGTGATCCTGTAGAAAAGGGTGTGGTCTTCCTGCAGTGGAAGAGGCAGCTGTTCTCTGGGAAATCCAGCACAGGAAAATCCAGTGCTGGTGTTGCAGAAACTCAAGATTATATCGAGGTAGGGATGCTTGGCTCCTCCCTCTGGATGGAGCATCTCAAAATGGGATGCTGTAACTTTTATCAGTCCTGCAGTGACATTCAACAGCCCATTAACAGCTGATGTCTCCCCAGAGGGAGGATTGCTGTGGAAGAGATAAATAAAAATGCCCAATTAACAGAAGAGAACTGCCACACCTCCAATAGATGGCAATTGAATACATCTTGCCTTGCAATCTAGCACACACATGGAGCGGAGTGTGGTCACTTTTCAGGTGGCACAAGGGGCAGAGTGTGTGGGAGTGCTGGAATGGATTCAGAGGCCAGCAGAGCTGTGCCCATCACCTGCCCTGGCTTTGGAGGAGAAGGCAAACCAGCCACCTTGGCTTGGCAGCAGGAAACAATAGCAGGGACCCACCCCAAGTTCCTTCCACAAGTGGTGACACTTCTCTGCCCCACTCATCTTCCTCCCAGGGGCTTGAGGCTGTTACCATCTTAAGGTATTTGAATTAAATTATTCTTGTGTTCATTCTTCTGGGTTCTTTCTACCCATTCCCCCCCCCTTTTTTTTTATTTTTTGGTGTGGCTTTCTCAACATGATATTTGAAATTATATCTTGAGGTGCTTCAATATTGAATGCTTTCCTTGCAGGAAACCTTGGCAAGGCATAGGCACAAATATACACATTTTCTATTTTGTTGTTGTGTGCAGTAAGTGATATCTATGCTTCCTCATTGCTTATTTTTATCCACTTACCCATTTTCATCCTCTGTTGCTACATTGCAGCTTTCCTAACCCTTCTCCTTTCTGTAGCAAAAAAAGGACATTCAAATGAAGAGATCTTTTTCAGCTTTTGGGAAGTTTACATTTTTTGGTTATCATTTTCAAAAGTGAGATTACTAAAGGTAAGAAAAAAAAAGCATGAATGATTCTATTACATGCAGAGAAAACTTGAAAGTGTAGGTTTTTAAGCTCTCTGCTGTGGTATTTTCTGGTGGGGGGAGTGGGAGGGGAGTGTATTAAAAGAAGAAATGAGCTGTTAAAGATATAACTGAGAATTCAGTGCTCCCCAGCACCAGCATTTGGATGATGGGCAAAGAAACAGTTTTAGTATTCTTGTGAATACTATAAAGGTGATCAGGCAGAATTTGGTCTATAGCTGCTTCTGGAAGTTATTAGACTCCATTCCTATTCCTTCCACAGATTGCATGAGTGTAGCTTGAGGTCAGCGGTTAGCAAGAATCAGGAGCTAGCAGCAGACTGGGATTCTTGCTTTCCAGAGCTGGCTTTTTACCTCGGGCAGGCATTAATTTCTCATGTTGTTGGCTAGGAGACACTTTTATTGCTTGCTGAGTCATTCAGTAGCTGAAGGTCTGAGCCAAATGTGTCCAGCACACATTACCCATGGAGGAAAAGAGGATTTCAGCTCTCCCAAGAGCCCTGTGGCTCTCTGTGACAAGGAAGGCTTATGCTCCTGCTGAAACTGGTGATGTTTGGCTTTGGAGGAACTGGTGAAGTTGCTAAAGTTTGCTCCTCCAAAGGCAGGGCACTTTTGTGGGTTGAAGTCAAGTTCATAACAAGTATTTTTTGTAAGGATTTTTACATCCCAGCACACAGGTTTGTACCTGTGTCTCCATCTGCTCCCCCCTACAAACTGAGCCAGCTAGGTGAAACAATGCAGCATTTTCATTTCGTGCTGTAGGACTTGAGAAATTCATGACCAGTTACTGATGCTTATTTATATTTGGATGTAAACACTATATCAAATGTGCTTTTATTGCTATTTTTTCCAATAAAAAGGTAAAAATACATAATCTAAATGTAAATTTGTCAGTGAACAAAAGCAGGCCACAAAAAAATAGGAAGAAAGTTATCAGTCTTGCTGAACATGAAATAGTATGGAAAAATATCATAAATGCACACAGAAGAAATGGAGGAAAATACATTTATTTCAGAAAAAATTGCAAAGAAGGAGACAATTGTACTCCATTCTGACAGAACATAGTATAATAAGCTCTCTTGATTCTTCAGGGAAGACTTTCAAGGTAATTTTCTGTAGCTTTTAAAACAGTAAACAATAAAAAACTAAGAGCGATACATGGATTACTCCTCTCAGGAATGTCTGCAGCTTTAGGCTTTCTCAAAACCCTTGTCAGGAGAACTTCTTGGTCATTATGTTAGGAACAAAAAATGTGTATTTTCCATTAAGATCAGAAGAGCAATGCAAGGCACTAAGATCCTTGAAACAGCAGGTAGCTTTTTCAGCAGTGTTCTAGCATGCTGCTAAAAGTCTGCATGGCTGGTGTGCAGAGTAGAACTAGAACTATGTGTGATTTCATTCAGAGCTTTGAAAATGAGCCCACAAAATCTATGTATTAAAGCTTTCTTCTTGACTTGTGCCACTTGGGCCAACCCATTTTTAAACTCAGTTCTAGATGGAGTGTTTTGCTGACTCTGCACACACCAAAATCATTTCT
This sequence comes from Chloebia gouldiae, assembly GCA_003676055.1. Lineage (NCBI taxonomy): Eukaryota > Metazoa > Chordata > Aves > Passeriformes > Passeridae > Chloebia > Chloebia gouldiae. The sequence continues at coordinate 13,215,897 of QUSF01000014.1, read as the reverse complement.
CTGCTTTTTCTTCTTGAAGCCTCTCCCTTTTTCCCCACACTGAGTGTTTGGCAGGATTCACCTGCAAAAAACAGCTGCAGCTGTTTTCCATCATCTGGGGTTCGTAAAGTGCCAATCTTTGTTCTTTCACTCCCTATTTCTGTAAAAAGTGAATTCCTGATCTTTGAGAGGCGGGAAATACGGGCATGGTCCAAGTAGTAGTATTATGTGGTTCCTGTACCAACAAAAATCCCTTGCTTTTTTCCTGCTCCTGCATGGATGGGCTCAGTAGCAATTTGAGGATTTGCAGTTTTGGGTGTATCTGTCCTGTATGCCAGGTGAGCTGCATCTCAGAAATAAACTCAGGGAACCTGTGCAGAGCCCCTCTACCTTGTCAGTCCCAGGCCAGCACTTTGCAAAAGCACAAGCCTTTGTCTCTTATGGACCTTAAAGTAACTATTTTTTCAAATTTGAAATCATTAATAACTGGGAGTTATAGGGTGCTTTAGGAGCTGCTTGCTAGAAGCCTTCATAATTCTTGGAAATACACCTCTGTATTTCACCCCTGTGTAAGGGGACAAACCAGGCTCGATTTAGGGGTTTTTACATGCAGTAGTATTAATTTTGGAGGGTGAAAGCTGTCACAATCCAATCTGAGGAAAAAGAAGTATTTATCCTATCTGCTTGCATTTCAGAGTGGGTTTTGTCCTTAGCACTTTTGCTGCTCCAGTATAATTCAGGATATAGTGCTCAGATTAAAAAGTTCTGAGCTGTTTGAAGATGCAGCTCATAATGAAGACATAAATTACTTTTATTCTAGATTGGAACAGCAGATTAGAACAATGTTTTAATAGTAATTTATTATAAAGGATTGGCTTTTATTACTTGTAAAAATATTCAGAGGATGCACCAAAGACTTTAAAATAGAACAAATATCAAAGCCAAAAGGGAGTTCTAGCTAATAGTGTTACATTTGAATAAAAAGCCTTTACTTTACACCAGTTGTTCATATTCTTGGTTTTATGTTGCAAGTCTTGTATTTGAATGTGACCTTTCCTTCCTCTGTGAGGTTTTTTTTTTTACAATTGTCCCTCATCTGACTGCAGAGCAATGTGACTTAAGGTCCTGCCATGTCAGAGGTGAAGGTTGTCAGGATTTAGTCACTGTTGAAATGGTTGTTGCACTGCCAGCCCCTCAGCCTCAGTTCTGAGAGCCCAAACACTTGCATGAATTGTGAGGGTGGCATTGAGACAATCAGGCAGGGTCAGGGCAGGAGTGCTGAATGTTATTGTCCCTTTTGTTCTGGCTGTTGTCCCTTTTCCTGGGAAGATACTTGCAGTGTCTTTCCTTCAAGGAGAGCATTTAATTTTGATTTGTGTGGAACAGCATGGAAATGGGATTGAAGGGATCAGCTACTGAATTGTGTGTCCTTTACCTTTCATTAGAGGTGTTAGTTCACATCTTGATGAAGGATGTATTATGTGATCACAGAAATAGAATAGATTTAACTCTTTTTAAATGCCTTTTATCAATTTCCTCTTGCCATAAAGTGTGAATTATTGACAAACCCCAGGCCTTCTGTCACACCTACTCCTCTGCTTTAACAGCCCTCTCCTACTTGCCCTTGTTGCTATGGTGCTCCATTTCACAGCTGCAGTGCCTTATACTCCATTTCACTTATATATTGTAATAAGTGACATAAGGCAGCCCAAAAAAGTCAGCACACTGGCAATTGATAACTTTGAATTCTTTACTCAAGCAAAAAAAAAATTGAGGGTGTTAGGTGACCAAAGGGTTGACAGTACTGCCAAAAGTGCTCGGGAGATAATTATTTCTGTGCCACCTTCCTCTTGAAAATGCATTATGGGAGGAGGGATTTGCCTAAAAGTGAGTAGAAACACAGTTTTCTCAGCTATAGATTATCATATTTAATTGATGTTTTTAGTTAAAAGCAAATAAACAAACCTATTTCCTATGCTGGTTTCCTTCTGTCTTCTGAGTAAATATTGGCAGGAAGAGTGATGATGTCTTTAATGTGTGTGAGCTCTCAGATGTTTTTGTGTAGCAATTTGAAATGAAAAAATCTGGAATTTTTCAAATAGGGAAAAATGCCAAGAAATTTTTCATTACCTCTTTCCTTACCATGACAACTTATATTCTGCACCTTATTTTGCATAGAACACCCAGGATTATTTTAAAAAGAAGAAAAAAAAAAAGGAAAGCAAAATTTCTGTCTTGGGAATTGGATCTTTAGTGTTGTTCTGAGTAAGTTTTTGAGATGGTTCTATCCTTGTTTCAGAAGCATAGGCTGCTGTCTATTAGGACAGCTGTCCATCTAAAAAAACATCTTCTATTTCAGTTATAGGAACATGCACATTCAGTGTAGTGCTAATGAAAAATTTAGTAAAGCCACATTTATTCAGTGAATACGAAGGCTGTTAATAACAAAGCATGCATTATTAATGCAGAATAAAGTGAAAAATATAAACATAAAGCAGTATTTGACAGGAACTGCTAGAAGGTGTCAAAAAGAAATGGGTCCAGGTGTAAATCAATTCTTGCTATGTTAAAACACAGCTGTGAGGAGTCTTTCTAGATGAGTATTAATGCTAACACCATGCTGAAGCAAAATATATTGCTCAATTTTTTTTTTTTAACTTTGAAATATAGACCATAAAATTGGGAAATAAGCATGATCTTAAAGATCCAGTTCTCACAAATGATGGACCTGAAGCACAGGCCAGCAGCTCTCCTGATGCTCGGCTGGGTGTGCTCTGTGCTGGCAGCCTGAATGAGGACGCTGGAGCTGCCCTAGACACTCTTTAGAGGAGGTGTGGTGTGTCCAGTCTTGGTGGGCATGGAATTTCCTGGCAGTGACTCCCCTGGAGGGCATAACCCACTGGGGGTATCCTCCAGAAGGAGGGGGTTGTGTCTGCTTTTGTCAGGCTGGCTAAGCCCCCTCCTCTCTGTCTCTGAATTGCCCATCCCTTTCTGCCTGGCTGGTGCTTGTGCTGAGCTGGCTCTCAGCTGTGCCCGGCAGGAGCTGCTGGGGCTGGCACGTCTGCCTGGCAGGGAGGGCACACAGGTGGTGGCACCCCAGGGTGACCATGCTGCTGCCACTGTCCTGGCCACCAGCTGTCCCCTGCTGCCAGCACAGAAGGAAGACAGCACATCTCCCCTGCTTTTTCCCCTGTGTCAGCTCGTGATGTTTATCTGGTGAGCAGGAGTAACCTTAAAAATAACTCTTGGGAAGGAGTCTAACTCTGCCTTTGTTCTGTCTTTAACCTCAGGCAGACTGTTTCAGCAAGAGACTTTGCAATGTTTTTTTTTTTCCCCTCATACCAGCTTTTTTTCTAACAGATAGCAGTGTACTGAGGCCCAGAGACACAGACTGTATTCCCAGCTCTGATGTTTTTGGTACCTCTCTCTATCCCTTTCCAAACCTTCCACCGTGTATGTGGCTTGTCATACACTACTCCTCTTGGGCATCAGTTCTCTGCTCTTTGCTGCACAATTTTACACCACCTGCCAAGTCTCTGCTGGGGTCTTCTGGTTGCATGCAAACGATCTATAACAAAACTAAAGGGAAATTGCTATTTGGACTAATCTCAATTTTGTTTTTCAAAATATCCTACTGAAAAGCTTTAGTAAGAGGCAAGATGGGCAGACAGTGAAAAGCACAGGCTTTATTTTAGCAAGAGTCAAAGTGATATGAGTGCATGCACAGAAGTTGCCAGGCAGAACTTCATGGATATTTCTGATCTTTTAAAATGTGTTTTCACCCCAAAATGGACAAAGGCTGTGTTTTGAGAATGTTAGAACTGAACTGTTTCTAGTTTTTGGTATGTCAGATAATTTTTTAGAGTATACAAGATAATTCCTTGCAGGGAAACAAAACAGAAATCTTTTTGGAATAGGGTCAAGGCTCTATGATATAAACATCAAATAACATTCATTATTAAGTAGGCTGTATAAGTAACAACTGCCACTAAGTTCTTTCACTCCTTAAATCCTTGAATAATTTAGGTTAGAAGGGGCCACTGGGAGGGTTGAACAGTCAGTTTGCTGAGGGGCTCACACAGCCCTGCCCTCCCCACCTTTGTGATGGAGACTCCACAGACATTTTGGACAACCTCTGTAGTGCTTAACCTTTTCATGCTGCTCTGTTTGACTGTTTTCCCCTTCTCACCTTATACCCAGCTGTGATTTATTAATGTTTCTTCAATCTTTTGCTGACCTCTGCTGAGAAAGGTCAGGTCCATCTTCTCTGGGTCTCTCTCCAGGTGGTTGCAGAGTGTGGCAGGTCCCCCTTGCTCCTTGCCGGGAGGCTGAGCAAGCCCAGCTCCCTGGGCCCCTCCTGTGCTCCATCCTCCTCCCTGGGGGATCAATATTCCCCTCCTAGGGAGGGACAGGAATTTGGGCACTGCACATGTGATTGAACCTTCCTGACACCCAGTGTAGGAAATGATTAATTTCCAACCTGCTGGCTGCTCCCTTGCTAAAGCTGCCCAGGATGAGGGTGCAGGGCTTGCATTTATTTGCCTTTGCTCAGCTCCTTGAGGCTCCCCTGGGTTTTTTCCCAGTTATTTGGTCCCTCGTGGAGGTGCCCCTGTGTTGACTCCTGGTTTGAACCACTGCCCACCCAAACACTCCAGCCCTGTTCAGACTTTTACTCATGCCCAAAGACAATCATTACAGTGATTATAAGAATTACTCTTTCTAATTTAATTAAAAGTGGAGGCGAACAGAATGGAAATGGGAACACTGGCATGTTTTCCAGAACTGAAATGGTGTTTCAGTGTGCTTTAAACCTGGTGTAAATTATTTTGATATAGTCATCTTTCCTTTCTCTGCTTTTCATTTAAAATTCAGAGATTGCTAGAAAAAACTTCTAAATTATTGAATTTTTAAACAAAATTAAGCAGGCACTCTCCTGGCTGTTCTGAAAGTAAAATTAAGACATATGAATGATTTTTTGAATTTTGAAAGGAGAATTTAAAGATACATAGATATATATATATAATATATTGTTTAATTCAAGAAAAAGACAGATATAGTTTTGAGCCTGGATCTGAAATTATGAACACCAAAGAATAACACACTGTTGCTCAGTTTCCTGCTTTTTATTGGCTTGCTTGAATGTTATAGCTGCTGTAGAGTATCAGTTCTGCTGAGAATGTGTTTGACAGCAGCCAGACAGGTTCCCTCTGCAGAACCAGCACGAGGCTGGCCTCAGAGCTGCCACTGCTTGGAATTGGACAAGGCATCTCTCCAAAGCTGCTCCAAAGGTTGTGATGTCCAGGACTTATCTTGGTAATTTTAGTCTCAGCCCATTGGAAGTGTTTTTTTAGCCTTCAGGCATGCTGCTGGTCAAGGCTTTCCAATGGGATGTGAGCCTCAGACTTTCTCAGTCGTCATAGCTGAGTTATTTTGCTACTCAGCTATGCAGAAGCAGCAGGCCTTTAGGCTAATTAATAAATCATCAACGCATTTGTGGTGTGAAAAATGAAATATTTATGCTTGCCAGAGTAATGTTTCTGTCTTGCAGCCCCATGCTCTGTTGATGCCTGATGGAGGATGAAGTAAATACCAGCTGGTGTAGAATGAGCAGAATATAATTACTTTCTACAAAGTTAACTGAATATTAAAAATAGAATTTGGAGAAGCTGGCAAAAAGGGAAAAACATCTAGATACATGCCTGTAAGGCAGGACACAGCCAATACATGAAGGGAACACTTGCCTAACTGGTACCGTGGGGCTGGGAAACCTGCAGGATCCATATTGTGTACAAATGTGTCACACTGAGGCCTTTTCAGAGAGCAGTCAGTGGCCAGCTGGAGTAGTTAAGAGGCCTGAAGGGAAGCCAAGGATGCTCTACTTTTCTGGTTGGTCATCATTAGGGGACCAGTGAAGGACTTAAAGCATCAGCTGCTGTTGCTTTTCAAAAATGTGTCCACTAATAGAAGAAAGAAAATATTGCTTCTAGGTTTTAAGGCAACCAGGAGCTAGTTTTGTTCTTTGTGTTCTCACACAATAGCAGATTTACTGGGGCTGTGCTGGGTGTCATTTCTGCAATCACTGCCCTAGTCCTTCTCCACAGAGTGAATGTGTGAACTCCAGGCCAATCAAAGCCCTTGAAGAAAAACATCATCATGTAACAGAAAGAGGATTTAACCCCTTATTTGAAGTGGAGCCTCTTTAAAATAATCAGCTAAAAGTGATTTACACAAGTGGCTGATTTTCCATGCTGGCAGTTGCAATCAGAGGGATTGAAAGGGTGAGCCATCAAAAAGGCTTTTCAGAAAAGTGGAGGGAGAGGCATTGTGCAGGTCAGGCATCAGCCTTCCCCCATCTCCCAGTTCTAATTTCAGGGCTGTTTTTTTTTTTTTTCTTTTTCCTGGGCAATTTAGTCTGACTTTTCCCCCTTTGTTTTGTCTGTGCAGTCTGAGGTTGTGATTAAATCCCAGTGTTCAAAATCCAGGAAGAACATTCCATTCCTGTGGTTGTTTTCATTTGTTTTCACAGCCTTGTCAGAGTATTTTGTTCAGGGGTTCAAGTCCTGTTGTGCAAAGGAACTTCTGAGCCTGTCCAGGCCAAACTCAATGCCAAACCCTTCAGACTGGTTGGATATGTTCGAGTCTGATGATTTGTAGCTGAGGCAGTGTAGAAGGATATACTTCTAATGAGGATTATTAGTCTAGTTAGTCAATAATTTCTTTTAAAATAGTGAAGAAACATACTTTTCCCTTTTGGTTGTGACATTTCTGAAAGCAGGCAATGGCCTGAGGCGGACACACAAGACAGTGGACAGCTCATCAAGCTGTTCCTCTTAAGGGGATTGATTGGCATCAAGAGGAAGTAAAAAGGTCTGTAATTTGTGGGATTTGGTCTGGTGCTTGTTTTGTTTTTTTTCCCCCTGTTAAGGATTTGTGGTAGAATATCCTTACAGCATCTCTGCAGCTGTTTAACAGTGCAGGTGCCCCTTAATTCCATAACTGAGGGCTGAGTTATGGAATTAAGTGTCCCTTCCTGTCCTCGAGCACCTTGCTGGAGGAGTGGAGGAAGCTGGAGGATTTTGTCCCTTTTCTGCCCATCACTGTGAGTGTGTGAGCAGTCATGCAGAGAGGGAAAGTGACACCCAGGAAGATGGAACTCCTGTTCCCACGAGGCAGCAACAAACAGGTCAGCTCCATCACCATCACACTGCCTGCTGATTAGGATTTGAAGGAGCCATTGGTATAGGAACACAGAGGGATGAATGTACCCTTTTGCACTTGTCTGACAGAATAAAATCAACTGCATTCAAGGAATTTGAGAAAGATATAAATATTTCAGGAAGAAGTAAATTTAAGATCTTCAAATGCTGCTTTAAAAGGATGCTGGACCATTTGAGAATACTCATTTTAAATAGAAGAATTACAGAAGTATCAAATGATCTCTCTTCTCCATTTACAACAGGGATTATAACTAAATGTCATATTTTAGGTCAATGCTCCATGTTTGCTTCTACAAGAACAGACAATTTAAATGTCAGTTATTATAGCTTGTCAATAAATTTCAGAATCTAAGCAAATCTGGAAAACATGACTGACAGCTACAAATTAATTTATCTTTGTTAAATAACCAGCCAGCACTTCGCTGCTATTGCTGACATGCATCAGAGTATGACACTACTAATTCAGAGTGTGAGCTGTTGTTTTGTCATGAAGTACAAATTATGCAGATTCTACTCATCTCCTAGGAAGAGAGAAATCTCTGAAGCTGTGATGCCCTTCAGGAGAAGTAATCAGTTATCCCAAAAATTCTATGGTTTTGTACTCACAGAGCAGTGGTATGGTTTAAAACAAAGCAGGCTCTCATCAATGCATAAAATTTTAACTACTAGTGTGGATGGTAAAAATTAGTATTTGCTGCTTATAAAGAAAAGAAACAGTGTGGAAATAAAGGCCTTCACAAAGTTAGAAATGAGTTAAAAGCCAGCATGAGCTACTGCTAGGTAATCAGAACTTCTGAATATAAAGCCATTAATTTAAGCACTTAAATAAAGACACAGCAGACTAAATACAGGGGTGTGTGTTTGAAACAACAGGCTCTATCCACACTGGGGTGTTGTACCTGAAAATAATGCTAAGATTAATGCCAGTTGTTGGGTCTAGAATTGCCAGAGGCTTTTGTTGCAGATTAGATAAGAAACAGTTTCCTTGACAGCAGTCTTATAACAAAGCAGAGAAACTGTGTCAGAAGGTGATTTTTTCAGAGCAGGTGGCCAAACAGGGATGAGTTAGAAATTCCCAAGTTGCTTCGGAGAGTCTTTAAATGGTTGGGGTTGGAAGGGATCTTAAAGATCACCTAGATCCAACCCCTTGCCATGGGCAGGGACACCTTTCTCTAGACTGGGATGCTCAGAGCTCCGTCTGGCCTTGAACAATTCCAGGGATGGGGCATCCATGACTTCTCTGTGGCTGGAGCACCTTCTGGTGAAAACTCAGGCAGAAACGTCACTGAGTACCTCTCAATGTGCTCCCTCTATGTGCCAATGTATGTGTGCTGCTCAAATTCTCTACAAATACTTGACTGGTTTTGTTTTCTTGGACTTTTATCTATGTTTAGTTGGGTGGGCTTCTTTTTTCATAATTTTTCACTGTTTAGCAAAACATTATGAAGAAGGAAAATAAATTTGTGTTTATCATGAGGCTACTTCTTCACCTGCAGAAGGATTCAGCCTGATATGTCCTCCCCTATAGAAAGTCTTAAATCATTAATCTACAGAAATTACAAAAAATCAGTTATCTCAGGCTGCTGTTAACCCTGAGGTTTAATGATGATGGTGCAAATTTCAGCACTATTAGTTATTTCATAGAGATGTCTAGAAATGTTTCTGTGATTTGAAGCCTTTTAAGAGGCCAGTCAACAAAAGTTAATTTTGGGGCTATATAGGATCAAAGAATAATCCAGTTAAAGATTTTTGTACTTCAGTAGAAAGCCTGAGAGGAAAGCAGAGAAGAAGTGATTTGTAAAGCTCAGAGGGGAAATAAAGATATTCTAGGAGACCAGATAATTTTAATGGTCTATTTTATTTAAAACAATTCCACCACAGTATGACTGCTGTATTCTGTAATTTATTTGGACTTTGAGAGGTGTTGTGAGCCCAGGTCTGAAAGCCCTTGAGCAATATTCTGAGGGCAGAACATGGCAAAGTGGATACAGTTTCTGCTCTGCTCTAGCAGCTGCAGGGGAATTTAGCAGTCATCATGTAATTTAAAGTAACCCTTTCTCATTATTTTCCTTTTATCTGGCTCAGATTGATTGCCATGGGACTGTGGTACCCTTGGGATCTACCTGGTGCTGAGCATTTTGCAAGTCCAGCTGTTCCTTGAGGGCCCAAAATAAGAAGTGGTCTTTGTTTTGATGAAGGCTGCCATGGGCACTCCTCAGGTGGGATATCCTTGCAAGTCAGGAAGCATTTTGAAAGCTTCAGTGCTTGCTTAGGCCATTTTCCCTGGCTGTAGTCTTATAAACAAAAGTTTTCTATTAATATCAATCTTTTCAAACTACAAGCATCCCTGGTATCTCTCTACCTTTGACCATTGGAGCCTTTGCTCTTCATGGGTTAAATAAATGTGTTATGACAAATAAGGCAATATTTAGCCCTGTGAACCTGTTGGGTTGGGAGGTTCAGAGCTTTGTCTCATCTGTCCAAAGGCCCAGAGGCACTAATCACTGTAGTCAGCTGATCAAATTTGCATGCCATGAACATGTCAGGTTTGGGTGGCATTTTTTGGTGCCTTTTTTTTTGCTCTCCTGTCAGTCGAGGGGGAAAATAAAAAGGTGATATAAATAGAATGTGTAATGAAATCAGTCTGAGTAGGAAACTCATCAATCTGGAACTCCTAGGTGCTGCAAACCCAACAGGTAATAGATAAAAGGTCATCCTATTTCATGGACATTGCTTTAGATAAAATACCTGTTAGAGTTAATAATTCTCACAATAAATCTTGCTCACATAAAGAGCTCAGTTATACAAATGTAGTTATTTTTACATCAATGAATGTAATATGAATTAATTAATATGAACTGTTCACTGTACCAGATTTTGCTCTATCAACTGAGCGTGGAGGTCCCCAAAATGACCACTAGGGAAAGGAGTCTGTATTTTTGCAGTATTTAATTTGTATCTGATACCTTATAGTCTGTGTTCCTTTAATTTACAGTGAACCGTATCAAGTGGATCAGTAATTAGGTTCAGCATCAAACACAACATTGGCAAGGAGGCATATAAAGTACAATCAGTTTGGAGTCACAGCCTGGTTTGGACTTCAACGTCAAAAAGAGGGTTTGGACCTGAAAAAGGACCTCTGTAGGTTTTTCTGTGCTTTCAGATGATATGAGTTGGCCTAATGAGAGCTACCATCTCCCACTGTGAACCTGGCTTCCATATATCATGCACACTCAAGTTAAGTTCTTTAATTAAGCATAAAATTAGGCTTGAGCACATCTCTGGTCAGCCCTTCATGGGGGTCATGTTTATTTTGCCTGCACTACTAGAGTTTTCAGATCAAAGGTGAACTTCTCTACCTCTGAATCCACAGAGACAGACTATGAGGAAGAGAGATGCAAAAAGATGAGGTGGTCAATGTTTAGGTTGAATTTAAGTGGCTCTGGAACTCTATTTTGTCAGCATAATGTACAAATACAGAATGATACTCTGATTTATGGAAAGCTTGCTTTATGTGCACACTGTCTTGTGAAAGAGCTGAAAGTTTTCTGCTTTCATGGAGGGAAACTGAGAACCACTCTGGGGGATCAGGAGTTGAGTTGTTGGTATTTTGTCTTAGCAGGCCTCCAAAATGAGCTTGCAGTGGAACTAACCACAAATATAAAGCATGTCTCCATCTCTTCTTTTCCTGAAAACAAAACACAGGGGATTACAGGGAAAATTTCAGGTAATCTCCAGGTTATTGCCTTGCTAGCTGTGACCTTGTTCTGCTATTTTACTTGTGTTTCCTGTTCAGAGATAAACCTTCCTTCCCTCTTCAGTCACCAGCCTCTTTCATGCATCAGACAGATCCTGCTCTGGGCAGCACAGCAGGCATTTGTTCCAGGGCTGGCAAGCACTTTTGCTGCTGTGTTCATGAGAGACAGGCAGATTTGGAATTAGTTTTTGAGGCTCCAGGACTTAGATTAATTGGTCAAGAGGTCTGATTAGAACTGCTGTGATTGTGCAAGCCAGCAAGTGTCCACCACATGTGTTTATTCTTTCCCACTTTCAGCCAGAGGGCTGAGATCAAGTTTCTTAATTAGTTTCTGAAAATAGGAAGAAACTGTTGTTCCATCGCTTCCTGCAGAAATGAGACACACTGCATATGAAACAAGGCACTGGGCACAAAAGCTGCTTATAGTTGAAGGACAAAATATGTGCTCACTTAGGGATTGGTTGATAGTTGTGTTGCCAGTGATGGCTTATGGGTGTGCAGATGTAAATCAAGTTCTATTTTTGGGACCCTGTAATTTCTATGACTTTTTTTTTCCAAGACAGTTCTTGCTTTCTGAGTAAAAAATAACAAGGAGAAAGGATTAAAGTACATTACAGTAGGGTGCTTACATGCAAAGTATCTAAGAAGACTTCGTAATGAAAAGCAAATGAAAGATAACTCACAAAACATTCTTCAGTAGCATATGAGATTTTGTGGTGTTTAGTTAAAGGCAGAACTATGTGAATGGTTATGCTTTATTAAGTGACATTAGTAGAAAAGGAACTATGGTAAGTACAAGCAAAAAAGTTGTAAGAAGCTAATAGTTACTTGCAAATTTAATATGGAACATTTCAAGTTTTCTGAAGTAGAGATAATCAGACCTTGCTAATATGTTTTACAAATTCTCATCACGTAAGGATGATTATATTAAAATTACTTCTTGGTATGAAGCAGGATTCACTGCCCGTACTAATATGATAGATCTCTAAAAGTGCTTGCTTCAATGAATATTCCTTTAGTATGGTTCAAGGCATTCCAAAAGCTTGCAGTGAACTGACAAAGGTGCCTTTGAATACTTTAATCATGCATAGCCATCTTTACCCTCTTCAGACTGAGACTTATCTAGATTACATGATTGGTTACCCTCTCAGAATAAGTTGACCCTTAAATTAAATGTTGCCTCTTTGAAGATTACCAATCAAATTAAAACAACCAGTCACACTTTAACCTCTAAAATAAATTGAGTTTTTTTTAAGTGTTCTTTTTTAATGATGAGTTCCTATAAAATAATTTATAATTGTCAGCGCTTCACATTACAGAAATTCAAGCTCATTTGAAGAGTAGGACTGCAATGGGCCCTTTATCAAGCACTTTCTCATCTTTAGAGCTATGGTTTTGGTAAGATCAGAGAACAAATTAGAATAACAGCACTCTCTAAATTGGGTTCATGGTTGAGATGAACCAAATAGAATGCCTGAAAACCAGTTCTCTTCCGACCACCATGTGGAGAATTCTAACTGCAGAGTCAAGAGCTCTTCTTCCAGCACATTTGGAGGACTTTCCAGCATACACCTAGTCCAAAGCCTTTTAAAAAGTTTCTGCTTTTCCACCATGCCCCTGAAGCTGGCTTTGGAATCCCAATGCTGGCAAGTTCCTCTCCTCCTTCTAAGTGTTTTTCAGGTGGTATCACCCACAGTGGAGGAGGCTCCCTGAGTCCTGGTGTGATCTGTGGCTCCAGAGACCAATGTTTCTTCCTCCTGCTCTTTGCAAATTTGTTCATCAAGAGGCAAGAGATAAAATAAGGAAAGCATATTCTTTTTTTCTTCTTCTTTTTTTTAATTTTATCTTTCTATAAAGTCCCTTAAAGTATTCTGTGAAGCACTCTTATAGTACAGCTAGAGCTAGCTGGCAACAGCTATTTTGTATTTTTTAGTATTTTACACACACTTCTCAAAAACACTTAACTGTAAGAGAAGTTCATGTCTATATTGACAAAACTGGTAATTAAGAGCTGATGTAAAAATCTTGCACAAAACTTCCACATCACTCCTTCAGAGTTATGATAATAATGATTATTACTCATATTGATTTAAGCCTTAACACTGACAATCTGAGTTTGCATCCAAAAAATGTGATGCTTGATTTAAACCAGTGTTTTCAAGTATGCCTTCAGAAGATGTTAATTTGGGGGATATGCTGGGTGCTCCCACAAAACATCTAATTCAACTTTTTTACACAAAGTGATCAATACCTTTAAAAAATTGCAATATTTCAAAATAGATTCAAGCTGAAAATGGTTTTTCACAGTGAAATGTCTCTGTGTGTCATGATGTCACACATAGGGGTCTCTGTTGAATCTTCCTTCTGGTCTCTTTTCTCTTTTTTCAGGAAGAAAACTGTCACTTTCTGTCGCTTTTCAAGATATTTTATTGCACACATCGTGCATATGAGCTTATGCCCACTCTAGTTAGTATCAACTATATTATTCTATCAATGACTAAATAACATAATATTATATAATATATAAATAACTATTTCAATCATACAGAGTCATAGATATGATTGTATTTCTGGGTGTAGTATTTATTTTAACTCAGAATTAAATTATATCTTGGGCTTGAACATAATTAGCAGAGATCTCATGAACAAGCCTTTATGGAACAGCTGAAAGCACGAGTGTGCCCTGGTGGGTGTGGCTCTACTTAATTTCAAATGAACTCAGCTGAAGATCTGTTTCAGATGTTTAGCAAAACCTAATCAGGGTGTGATCATCTGGGTGCATTTCTTCCTAGTGAAAGCAGGAGAAAACAGTGCATGAGAGAACAGAGCATCACTATATACAGGAACAAAAAAAACAGTAATTATAGATAATAGAAGGTACTGTAGCAATGAAATAGCTTTTACTGCCAGTTCTCTATCCACTTCTATAAACTTCTGAGGAGGTTTTTTTTATCTGCAGCTTCCCTCTTTGCCATTTCCCATACCACACATGGGGTTATACACTGTTTTTATTAATGGACACAAAAGCCAGTAATACAAGAAATGTAGTCAGAAAGGCTTTTCCTTCCCACTTGACAGAGAGAGTCAGAGGCTCTGCTGCCTAGCCCAGTGTATTGATCTCTGCTTCTTACATGTTAAGTAGGAACTTCTCCCCAGAGTTTATTTGTATTAGCTCTTTGTTGCTTTGAGGTTTCAGTAAATAGCAGCATTTCATTAAGATTCTTCTTTATAAAAATATTCCTTTTGAAGAAACTAAATAAACAGCAAACAGGTGAAAAGGTGTCTCTTGCTTTGCAGTTGCATGTTTTCATGGATCTTCCCCCTTTTTTAAAATATTACTTTAGACATGGAGTTCTGTAGGCAATTTAGACTAAGACAGAGTAGAAAGTTTATATAAATGTATTTTCATCTCTTTCCTAGTGCACCTTGCCACAATATTCTTCCCCTTTTTCTCCCTGGTCATCAAAAAAAAAAAGTGAGAACTGATTCCACTTCTAAAGATTCTTTGTGCTCGGTGATTTTGTAGACTGCCAGTTTTATTGATGTAAACTGAAATTGCTTTCAAAAGGTCTTGATTGGTTTGTCCTGGCTTAGCATATGACTTGTACTATTTTTCCAGGTTTTGTTTAGTTGTTTGCCCAATCCTCCCATAATTGTCTGGTTGATCTAGGACACTTTAGATAAAGGGTTACAAAAATGACATTGTGACATTCTGTGCCTCTTTGTTTGAGTTAAATACTTTCTGTCTGGAGTCTCCAGGGGATCACAACCCGGCCACTTCTAATAGAAGATCTTGTAGTGATTTAATCTCTGGATTCTACTTAGGATCTGTAGATGTATGTGTGTCTTCTCTGGTTCATGGAAAATAATTTACAGTACTTTTAGGAGAAAAATACATAAATCTGCATACACACACACACACACAAAACCCCAATATTACAGGTGCTTTGATTTTTCTACCACTTTTACTTGGCTGTTTGGGTACACAAGCAGAATAAAATTAAAATGCTGTTAGATGACATTAACACTGACCACAAAGCAACTGCTTTCAGAACATTCTTCTAGGCAATATTCTCACATAATTATTTGTAAAATAGTTTGATTTTGTTATGACCATTCTCTTTTATTGTTTGAGGCTTATCCAAATGTACATAATTTTTTTTCTTTGTGCCATAATGTGTTGGGGTAACTTCTCTAGAGACATATAAGCCTTGCCTGCATTGTACATTTTTCTGTAACCTAAGGCCATTGCAGTTTGGAACATCTGGACCAGGGGTTTCAAATGTGAATTGAAAGTATTTGACCTGGTCAGAAGAAAGCTTTTACTGATTGTACAGCAAATTCCTCATACAGTTCCCTGTGCATAAGGATGTTTATTGCTGTTGGTTCCAATGCACATGGAAACCTCACTTTCTTCCAAAACAGCAATTTTAGGGACACACTTGAAGTGTTCTTTCCTGCTAGTATGCAGTCCAGCCATATGTTTGGGGAAAATGGGAATGCTACCTGGGAAGATTAATCCTTGGCACACAACTCTGAAAGCAGCCAAATCTGGGAGAGATTATGACTGAAATTTGTCTTGATTCAAGTTCCTCTGAAGAGCAGAACTAACCTCAATAATTCATGGAGAACATAGGGAAGCTCTACAACTCAGTGGGTAATGCCCCTATCAGGAACACTTTATCAGTTCCTGTGTTTATTCAGTTTTAAGTCAATGGCATTTAAAAAGAAATAAAAAGAAGTTTTAAAACACCCCTTCCCAAGCCATCTCAGAGCACAGTAAATGAGAAAATAGATTTCAAGTGTGCTTCTTGCATGATTAAAATAAAAAAGGTCTTTTAGGACAGCAGTTTCCAAAATATGGTTCAAGGAGTTGGACATCTTTTCCCATTCTTCAGTAATGTCACAGGCACTGCAGGGAATATCAGAAATTATGTTCGGGGCGTTTTTTACTTCATGCTGGAGAAGTCAACATTAGGATGTGGTTAATTTTGTAGGTGCTTTGGAAAAAATTTTCTGATTGTGTGTAAAGACCTTGCTGAGTGTAAGGTAAAGAACATTTGTCATTATCCTTTAGGAAGGAGTTGTTAGAGCTGAGGTTCTAATCTCTTACCTGGTTTGTCTCTCTTTCAGGCTGAATTTTATTCACAACAGAAGCTGAAAAGTGATAAATTTCTCCATCTACTGCAGAAAATTGTACATAATTTTTTTATAGCCATTTAGTCATGATAAGGTCACATCTTCCAGCTAAGCTAGGCTTAGACATATTTATTTGTATTTAAGGGTGAAGACAAACAATATTTTAATTATAACAAAAAATTATGGTCCAGGGTCTGCATTGCAGTTGCCACCAGGGTTGTGGCTAATTCCTGGAAGATGTGAGCTCATCTGCATTAAGGAATGGAGTGCAGGATGAGTGAGCCCTTTGTCAAGGGATCCCAGGAAAAGGGGTCCATGTATTCCTCTCAGAGAGAAAACTGTTTATTAGCAGTTATTTGGATGTGCAGTGATGAGTTTGGTGCGTTGTGTTTAATTGGTGGCTTGAAATCCTACATAAAATAGAACTGAAAACACAAACACCCACTGAGAAACACAGGTGAGCTTTTATATTTGCCATCTTTCAAGGGTGAAAAAAATACAGTATGTTACAGAATTATTTTATTGAAAGGTGTAATAGATTTCACATTTCAAAAGCTTCCAAGTAGTTTACCAGTTTGCAGTTCATCAAGAAATGCATTTGATGCTCCTCCAAAAGGCACTTTCATCACTTGTTCTTTCTCTGAGAACTTAAGTGGATATAAAGTCAAATACCCAATTGCTAATAAGTTGATAGGACAAAGGGTTGTTTCCTAAGGGGAAGAGAGCAGAAATAATTCTTGAGGCAGCTTTGCCAAGTGTCTGGGGACAGGACTGCTGCTTGGGGTGCAGTGTTCATGAGCAGCATGGAAAGAAGCAGTCTCCTTCCCCTTTCCACTGACCCGAAGTCTGCACTTTTCCAGGGGCAGGACGTGGGATTGCACTGGCAGGAACAGAGAGCCCCAGGCTCACAGCCTCCACCACGCTTGGTGGACATCTGAGCAACGTGGAGTGTCAGAGAGGCCTCCTGGGAATCCCAACAGCTTTACAGCAAGGTGAGAAATAGAGGTCTATTTCCCCAATCAAACAGGTGTAAATTAAGTAAATGAGATTGAGACTGCCAACAACACTCTTTTGACTATTGAAAGTTAATATGTTTAGCATATAAAATCAAGTTTATGCAAGACTGTTAGATGAATGTAGGATTTTTATCAAAGGTGCAGTATCTCTTAATGCATTAGACAACTTAGCTTTGGAGGTCAGGGCTTTGCCTCACTGTTGTGCTCTTTTTGTGACATTTGATCTGAGAGCCAATATTTCAAGTGGGGGCTCTCCTTAACAAAAGCTCTCCTTCAGGCCTGCAGGTAGCTAAAGTGACAGCTCTGTGCCCATGTCTCAGCAGAGGCTCAAAGTTCTTCACAGCCAATGTAACCTGGGGTGTTTTGCTTCACAAAAGCTAAGTGATCATGATCCTAAATATAAATCAACTACTTGTTAGGAGTTATTTAAGAAATAATAATTAGGCACATTGAAATAGTTAAGACATATAAGTAGTTTATGTTAAAATCATACTTTTAAGCAGACATCAATAATGTTCAAATGAAACCCATTTGTTGACTGCTAATTATTTGAGTCTGAGTGTATTTTTGTGTGTGTATTTTTCTGGGCTTGTCTCAGTGTTCCTTTGAATTGAATTATTTAAATCACCGATTATTGTTCCTAAATTAAATATTTAAGCTTTCCAAATGACTGCCATCCTGGTTTAGCTGTCAAGGTAAAGGTGATTGGTACTGACAGAAGAACTGAGCTGGATGCTGGTGTTGGGGGTTCTCAACTCCTCAGTTTTCTTAGTGCTGCCACCACTGCGAGGCCAGTCCAGCAGCCCAGGACTGCACAGGGAAGGGATTTCCATGGGGATTTTTTTGCAGTGTCCTGGCTGGGACGAGGAGTTTCTGGAGCTGGCCACCACCTCTGGAAGTACCACAAAAATGAATGTGCTTTCTACATTACCTGAGATTTTCTCAGACTGTGTCTCTTACTTCTCTAATGTTTAATGAGATAATGAAGGGGAAGAGTACCAAAGTAATACATACTTTCTTTGATTTGCATGGAGCTAGGTGTGAATTTTATGCATCTGTTCAAATTATACAGGGGGTTGTGTAGGTAATTTCAGAGTCTTAAGGCACTAAGGGTACCCTGCATGCAAAAACTTAAATTTTAAATGAGGAACTAGTAAAATTGAGTACCAGTTTATTGCCACCATGGTGCTGAAAGGGCTGGGAATGTCAGATTCATCTTTGTTGGAAGCCTTTAGCTTTTTAAAAGACAGATGCTTACATTCTAGATACAGGTTTTCTGATTTTGGGGTTTTGGGGTGTCTCTTGCATGCACCTTGAAACTTTTGAGAGTATGTAGAAAATAAAAGCAATAATTTTTGAAACAATTTCTTAAAAATGAAGACTGGAGGACCTTAAAACTCTTGCATGCACCTTAAAATTTTTGAGAGCATGTAGAAAATAAAAGTAATTATTTTAAAAATAATTTCTTAAAAATGAAGACTGGAGGATAGTCACATTTTCTTGACTATAACATGAGAGATTCTAATAATTTTAGTTATTCATAAAGCCTAAATAATTAGTCACTCTTGTTTGCAAGCAGACAGATAGGCAATACATACTGCACAACTAAGGTTAGAATTCTGTTTTAGGTATTAAGTAGCATTAACACATTTATAAAATGTTTTTTAAGAAGTCCACCTGGTGCTTTTAACAGCACAGATATTGTATATTTCTTCTCAAATCTGGTATCATCATGCACAGATTCCATGCTAGCAGACTTTAATTGTAAGAGAAACCTGAATATTTTTAAGCCCTTTCATTTGCTGGCCAGGCTGCCTTAGCCCATGTCCCTCATCAGATCTCCAGCAGACACCTGAGCATGAGCTTAGGAACAAGGCAAGGACAGACTGATGTCCCCAGAGTGCTCTACCATCTATCAAGAATTTATTGAAGCTAATTTCTGAGCCACACTTGCCATCTTTTGGCTTCTGTGTCCTCCGTGGTTTTTGTTTTTCTCCATGGCTGTATTTTGTTTGCTTTTTACTCTCTGTAGCCTTTCAGCTGCCATTGGAAAGCAGAGGTTTTCTCAGTGTAAATTCACCACACCCGGAGAAGAAATACTTACTCTTGTTTATTTTGAAACTAGCAACATTTGCTTATATTCTTCTATGTTTTTAACCACTGCTTTAGAGATTGGCATGACTGATCCTGACACACACCTTGCCCAAGGCCAATTTTATTATCCTTTTCCAAATCCTGTTCACTCGGTCCATCAAGGAGAAGCTGGTTGGTATCTGATCATCCTTTGAACCTCCTTTTGTTTTTCTACACCCTTTTATGAGATGGAAAAGAGGGAGGAAAGCAGCACAGCAAGCAGCAACCTTGATGTAAGTGAAGCAGAGGTTTATGTATTGCCTAATGATGGCTTGTCTTTTTGCTCTGTGCCCAGCACAGGATTGCTTATATCAGTTTTCCTTTATTCTGTTGTTGTTTGTTTGCACTATGCTGAAGCTGCCCTAAAGCTGGCTCGGAGGTATGGCTTTTCCTGGTCATTACAGAGGTTACAGAGGCAGCCTTTTCTTATAAAAATCTGTCTGGGGGCTGAGGGTAAAGGTTTTCCATGTTAATTTCTGTCACTGAATTTCCTCAGACATTATTTATTATATCTGAAAAATAACAATTTTTTCATCATTTAGATGTCACCAAGCCTGTGGTTCTTTCTGTGATCCTGAACATGTGCTGCTCTCCTTTGAGAACAGAATTTACTGTCATGAGCAGTTGTCACCCCCTCCCTGTTAAGCCCCTTGTGCCTGTTCTTCAAGATCTGGCCTGGAACTGGTAAAAATTCAGCCTGGCATTTTTCATTTTCTCTTTCCTGGGCGGTGTTAGAGCTGTGCATGTGACAGCCAGGTGTGCAGACACCCCAGGGCTGTGGTGGGTGAAAGCACCGAGCCCCTGCTCTGTCCCTGGGTTTGGGGCAGGGCTGGCTGCTCTGTGCCCCTCCAGCTGTGACTGCCACTGGGTCTGGGCAGCTGGTGTCCAGCTGTTGGTCCCATGAGCCTTCCAGAGCGGAGACAGTGTCTTTGTTATTGCCCTAATCCCCACCCCAGGTACGTGCTTCCAGCACAGGACCTCATTAATTTCTCCCACATCTTCAGAGATATCAAGTAAGAAGTTATTTTTCTGGTGGGAAGTCAAATATGCACTAAAAAGAAATAACAACTCTTGTGGATGCAGGCAAACTCAGTGGGAAGAAATGACGATGTCTGACTCAACTCAGAAGGCTGAATTATTTCTTTATTATAATTATGGTGAAATACATTAATATACTATATAAAAGGAGGATACTAAAAACTACATACTACTTTCTCCTATTCTATCTCTAGTCTACCTCGTGACCCTGCTTGCGAGAGTCCAGCACCAGGTGGATTGGATTGGCCATCAGGCTCAAACAATCCTCACCAGAATCCAACCAAGCACTCACTCCAGGTAAACAATTCTCCAAACACATTCCACATAGGAAAAACGAGGAGCAGAAATAGAAATTTTTTTCTCTTCCATTTCTCTCTGTGCACCTCTATGAAAAATCCTGAGTGAGAGAAATGTGCTTGCCACAGACAACCAATTGTGAGTATTTTAAATCAAAAACCTGCTAGAAATGGCATGGCATGGGCATCCTGTTGCCCTCTTTTATGGGAATTAAATATGACTCCTGGCTTATAGATACTATTAGAATATTTCCCTGTGCAATATTCTTGGTAATGCAACAAGAACTGGAGCTCAAATACATTTTCACTGGTAAAGATTGTAAGAGAATTTTCTCTGGGAAGAGAAAAAATAGGAGGCACTGAAGAGCAGAGTAACATATAAACCATGCAGAAACACAGCTCAAAAGTGACCAGTTTTGAAATAAAGGACTTGCTTATTTTCATGAAATGGAATTGAATTTATTTCAAATCTGAGGAATGTGGACACACATGTGACAAATTAATGTCTTAGTAGTTTTGGACAGGGAAATTGACAAGGTCTTATATTTTTTACATCAAAGTCCTAAAATCTGGAGAATTTAATCAAACTAAAAGTTCTCACTGAACTTTATAATTATGACAAAATAATACCTTCTTTTGTCCTTAATAAACCTGGCATCTATCAGCATTGTTAACACTAGGTCTTTGATTTATTGAAAATTATTTTAAATGTCACATACTCTCAGTACAGAAGGAATGATTTCTAGTAAGCCATCAAGATTGAATCACTCTGTAATTATAATAATTGTATTTACAGAGGAACAAGCTTCTCTCATAGAGACACTATTTTAATTTGTTCTTCTGTTTGTGATGTCTCCTTTTTCTTTGTTTTTTTTTTAGGTTTTTTTTGTTTTGTTTTTTTTTTTTTGTTTGTTTTTTTTTTTCTTAGTGAGTAGGTTAAAAAGTAAAAAGACAGAATTTTCCCCAGGAGACTGATTCTCCTCAGGCAGAATCCATATTTTAAAATGACAACCATAAATGTGATGTAGTAATAGACCTTCATCCCTAATGCAAGCACTGGCAACAACTGAGGCAGCCGAGGCCTCATTTTCTAGAATATATCTGGGGATGACTTTTTGTGGCTTTTTGTAGCAATCTGACTTCATTTCAAACCATAATCAGCTAATCACTGGCAATTTTCAGATATGACTCAAGCTAATTTTAAAACAATCTGCTTTAGTTTCATTGAACAGCCCTGGAGGTGATGTTTATGTTGATGTCCATTAGTATTCCAACTGACAGTAACATAAGCTCAACAAAAAGAAAAATCAAAAAAACTAACACCAAACAAAAAAAACTCCATACCCACAATAAAAAAAGGCCTCTGTAAAATGAACAATAACAGAAAGTCTGCCAGCCTGAAGTGCAGAAAATGGAAGTTTGGTTTTTGCCACCTGTGTTCCCCCAGCAGGTGACCTGAACCTGGGATGGAGCTGTGTAAAGAAGCAATGGTCAATTAGAATACTTACCCTGACTGGAAGGGGAACCTCAGCTTCTCTTCAGCACTGAAAATCAAAACACTTGCTGTGCCTAAAACCATGGAAGCTAAGAATGAGGTTAGAATCAAGGCCTTACAATGTGCCTGTGACTTTTTGAAAGATCTCTTACCTTCAAACCACAGACAACTTCCTTGCTATGCAGCACTGAGGTATGTAAATGAGTGTAGAACTGGATTGATTGATTGATTGATTGAGGGGTCTTTTTCCTTGCTTTTTGCCTTTTAACCATTACTTGATTCTTTTTCTCCCTTTCCATCATAGGTTTAGATATACACAACACCCCATTTGCAGATAAACAACCCCCACAACACAGAGGGCTAGGTCCTTGAGTCATGCAGTCAAAGTGAGGTGCTGTGAGCCTGAAGTGGGCCACTTAACCTAATGAGCAGCTTTCTTTCATGAAAACACTCTGTAAGTCCTTTAGTTTATGAACAGGGTGGGTAAAACCTGTCCCTGGCACTGCTAAAGATAGAGGGGATGTTTTTGGCATCTGTTGCAGGGAAGGTAAACATTGAGGTCCATTTCTTGAGTATTATTACTGCAGCACTAACCTCACTGAGAAGCAGTGGTTTCATTTTGCTGTTGTGGTCAACAAATGCAGCTTTGGAGCTGCTGCTCCCTTCTCCCTCAGTGTGCAGGAAATTCAAGTGCTGCAAGGTCCCTTGGCCTCTGCTTGGGAGCTGGGGAGAGAAAGTTCTCAATGCCTCTGTGCCAGAGACACACAGGGTCTGTCCCTCCCACCTCAGAGACCTTGGTCGTCTTAGCATCAATGGAATTTTCACCCTAACCCTGATGGGGAATCCACAGAGAGAGGGACAGGAGTATCTTATTGAGGCTACTGGTATCTGATCAAATTTGAAAACAACATATCCCACAAAAACCCATGAAATATGCAGCACAAAATTAAACAAAAAAATCTTTGTTTCAAATCAATCTCCACCTAAGCAGACTGAAATGAAGAATAAAAAGGTATTACCCCAGTGTGTTGGGCAATCAGATATTCTGTGCTTCACCCTGATCACCACCAGCCAGGAAATACTTCTGTGGCCATCTCCTGTTTGTATCTCCTGTATATCCTGTTTGGTGGGATGGCAACCAGAGCAATAAAGCAGCTAAAAAGGGAATAGAGATTCATAGAAAAGTTCAGAATGTCATTTCAGAAATCAGTGGTCCTTTACACTCGATAGTGGGTTCTTCTCAAAAATATGAAGAGCAGAAGCAGGTCCACAGAAATAAAATGATGGGTTCTGTAGGAAAACTTTCATAAGGAGAGAAAGTGAAATGAGAGTACCTGTTTATCATGGATGAGATAAATCAGACAGAACAAGCTCCTGTTAGACAAAGTAATTAATGGCATACTTGTCCTCAGAAAGGTCTTCTGTAACAATATTTAATAAATATTAATTATGGTAGATAACAGCAGTTGTGAAGCTTGCACTGGTCATACATGATAAACATCATATTGCATGATGCATGTTATAGGTCACATGTTGCATGCTATACCATAACAATTTACAGAATGCTATCTATAATATATGTTATGTGGCATATGGCATCAAATATTCTGATGTATGATAATGGGCCACATTAACTTATTGCAATATTACATTGTGATACATTATATATATATTTATCCACAGTACATTATGTATGATATATACAATGTATGCACATATAGTGTTATAGGTACATGTATATATAAAACAAAATTTTAAATGTAATTAAATGCAGACTTAATAAATTAACACCAGATTTCTTTCTGGCCACAGGTAACAAGGATATAGGAGATAAATAAAAGAAAGGAATTTGAGGCAAATGAGAAGAAAACCCATAGGTACATTAGATATAATTATATAATTTCTATATTTAGATTATAAGTATGTGTGTTTCTATGGAGTGCAGATGTCAAACTCTATGTCTAAAATGCATATTTCAAAAATATATGCACAAATAAAGCATGCTATTAATTATTTTGGTATTGATAAACTATTCAAAACATATACACACGCACATATTTTTATATATGACATATATAGAAGAAGAGATGCCATCATGCTCTACAGATATATGGCTTGATATAAAAAAAGCAATTTTTCCCACACAGGTCATTCCCTAATTGCCCATAAGGAAGGAGGTTTCCTGAATAACAAGGACTGAGTAGCAGCAAGAAAATAATTACTGTGGATTACTGAAGACAACTTTTTGTGTGTCAATCTGAGACACACTTGAGATAGTTTTACATTTCCACTGTCTTGAAGCAGTTACAGAAGAAAGCTTCTAAGGCTCTTTTTGGGGCAGCTCCCAACACACCCAACCCCAGTGAAAGTGAAAGCTCATGTCTGATTGCAGTGGTTCTGTCATTCCTTTGTCACTGTGTGCTGATGCTGCAGGCACGGCACTGTCTGCCAGGGCACGTGGACTTGTTGAGAACGTTTATGTGCATTTGACAAGAAACTTCTGCTGCCCAAGGAGGCTCCCAGCTCCCCCAGAGCCCCTCCTGCCCTGCTGGGGAGTGAGGGACAGTGTAGTGCCCGTGTGACTGGCCCAGAGAGTAATTTAAAATACCTTCCATGCAGATTCTGCACAGTAGCACTGCCACTGCCATAAATATTCATAGGAAGCAAATACAAGAGGAATTTGTGCAAAATGAATACATTTTAAAAGGGTTGCATGAAATATTCAGAGGAAATATGTCCTGCATGTACTAGAGGCCCAAAGCTGGGAGTTACTGACACATTCCCTCAGCACTAAGCACCTGAGACAGGTCTTGGTCTCCAGCAGAACAAGTACCCATAGCTCAGTACTTTGTGGATTACAGCCTTACCAGATTCCTTGGACCAGAGATACTCTGCTGGAAGCTCTTAAAGTGTTCTTTCACTTCTGCTACTGCCATAGGTCAATGAGACTAATGTGGAACTCTCCTGTTTAAATGGAACAAATGGAAGAATATTAATACAGTTTTGCTATTAAAATGAGAATTTTGTTCCACATTTCATTATTTTTTCATTAAAAACACAGCCCACATACTAGAGAAAAGTAATTGGGGTAAAAGAAAGATAATGTCATGTTTGGTTTCAGGAATGCTAAGCTGTATTTCTTTGGTCTCCTCTCAGAACTATCTTTCAGCAGGATTAAGATTTATTGAGCCTTGTTTGTTTCAGATGAACAATGGCTTCCCTTTCATAGCTTTTTTCTGGGAGGGAGGTATTCAGTCCAAAGGTGAGGAAATTAATCAATATCCCTTCCATTGGA
Source organism: Chloebia gouldiae (assembly GCA_003676055.1). NCBI lineage: Eukaryota > Metazoa > Chordata > Aves > Passeriformes > Passeridae > Chloebia > Chloebia gouldiae. Next base: position 13,190,532 of record QUSF01000014.1, on the reverse strand, counting down.
TGTTGATTTATCTCCATTTTGAACTCTTCCTTCTTTGAAAAAATGATGAAATATTTTCATCATTTGTGTGTGTGTGGAAGACACCCAGTTAAGCCTCTAACAGGATTAACATTATTAACAGATGGTTTCAAGCTGTGGCAAACACAGGGGTCACAGAGCTCACCTTAGGCTGATGTGTGGAGTGTCTCAGGTACACACAGGTGTGCAATACCTGGCAGGCTCTGAGGAGCAGAAAGCAAAGCCTGGGCACAGCCACCAAGCTGATTGGAATGGGGAATTAAGGACAGGACAGAGTCCCAGCCTTCCCCATGCTCAGCTGCCTTGCCAGGGTGCAGCTCCTGCAGCCCAGTCTCATGGCTGAGTGCAGGAGACATCCCTACCTGCAGTGACAATCCAAAATCCAAAGCCTCCAGGTGCTCTGCAGTGATCAACAGTACCATGAAGCATCCTGGTGATGCATCTTCCTGAAAAACACAGGCTGGGAATAATCTTGATGTTCATTAATTTATTAATGTGTCAGATGGCCACGCAAACACCTGAGTGGAAACCAGGTAAAGTCTTGAGCAAACTTCAGCTGCCTCCAGGCTAAAGTCTCAACTCTGAGTGCTCCTGGGATGGCTGGGGAGGGGGTACACAGAGACACAGTTGTCTCACATGTGCTCTTATTAGCACCCACTCCTCTACCGCCATATGGCACCTTCTGGTGAGATATGCTGTAAACAAAATTGCAGAAGTCTAAATAATATTTAAGTAAAAGCAGCATAGGCCCAAGTGTTTCTTGGTACAGCTGAGAGTTGTAGTCATTCCTTTTCATCATTACAACTCAGTCTGCTCAGCTGCCCTTACAGTGAGTTTCATCTCTGTCTAATTCTTTTCTGAAGTTAGAAGTGAAAGTTCAGTTGATAATAATCAATGAATCACACACTATTGGCGCTGGGTTAGCTGAGTGCTGCTGTGGATGGCAGCTCTGCTGGCCTTCTATTGTAGTAAAGAGATTGAATTTTCAGTAAAACTGGCATCCTTGTAGGGCCTGTGGTGAATTACAGCACCTATGGGAAGTCAGCCTTTCCTGGCAAGGAAAAATGAAGTGAAAAGCAATTTTCAGTTAAGAATTTCCTTTCTTCAATACCTGATAGATTCTGGAGCACATCTTCAAGTTTTTTTGTGCCAGACACCCACAAACAAAGGGCTGCACAGCTGCAGCCCTTCCTGGAGTAATAGGTCAGTGCAGCAGTACATACAGGGAGAGATAAGACGATTAAAGTAGCAGTGGTTTCAAACGTTATTCACAGAGTCACAGAATATTCTGAGTTGCAAGGGACCCATAAGGACCTTCAAGTCCACCTCTAAAGTGAGTGGCCCATAGAGGGATTGAATCTACAACCTTGGCATTATTAGCACCAGGATTGAACCAACTGAGCTTATCTCAGTGACAAACAACATTTCAAGGAGATTTTTTTTTGGTTGTTTGGAGACTTGTCTTGTGAAGCAGGATGTATAGATAGCACTTCTAGACAAAATCTAGCCAGCTTCAGCATTTGTTTAACACTGGCAAATCACCAGCTCCTGTGGATTCCATCAGACACTTCTATTGATTCCTGTCATGCCCACACTAAAACCACCATTTTTCTGTCTCCTTTCAGTAACTCTTTCCACTCATAGCATTAACCACAATAAAGGACTATACTGCAATCACTATAACTATGTGTTACACCTGCATTTAACATGACAGAAGAGACAATCCTGAAGAAAATAAAAGAATACCTATCTCTAGGTATTAGGTATTATGTCCTATCTCTAGGACGTACCTTTTTGTAAAAAAAAGGTATTAAACTCTGTGAAGTTAATGGCCAATTTATTTTTTTTTTTTGGTCCTGCTCCATCCCTGTAAGGATGCTTTTTTACTTTTTCCTGCAATTGACCTAAGCCTTGTCCTCTGCAGGTCATGGTAATACAGTGTATGTGTCAATCAGCTGCACTGACATACATTTTGTCCTGAGTAATTATGTTTGGCCAGATAAAATTGTAGAGTTAAACTTAATTATCACCAGATGTGTTTCAATATAGCCTTTCAACCCCTGAATTACCCAATACGCTCTCACTCACACTGTTGCTATATCTCATTAATTGACTCAGTAAGCAATCCCAGACAGCTATCTGTAACCAGAATGAGAGGGGTACTAAGATGTACACATAGGCTGGGCTGTGGCTTTGTCTGGCAGCTTCAGGAGCCTAAAAGCCTGGCTTTGGAAAGGTCAGGCTCATGGTCCCGAGTTATTCCAGTGCCTTAGGTATTACCTGTTCCCTCCCAGGCACAGCTCCACTGGAATGTGGAGGTGGTTTTGTTTGCATCCCCATTTATGAGACAGAGGAAGCTGGGGACAAGAAACAAGAGCTGAATACATCAATGTTCCCTTTCATGTGGGTGAAGAGAAGGCAGAGGAAGAGCTTTACCTCACAGCTTGACTTTTGGTTCCCAGGGCAGTCCCAAGGACACTTGTCTATGTGGAGTCCATGGATCATTGCTGCTTTCAGGGCTTTGGTCCCAGAGAGCCCCTCAGATGTGAGGAGCAGGAAGATCCTTTGAAAAGAGAGGAGCCAGACCACTGAGACATTTTCTCTCTCAATGCAATTAAGTTCTTGACTTTTTTTTCCCCTGTATCTTCCAACCACTTCTTTTCTAACCTTGCACTTCTTCTAGTAATGATGAATCCCACTGGGGGGGAAAAAAGGAAAAACTTTAACTGTTTACCTTGGAATCTTTGCTGAATTGATTAAAGGTATGATAAAATACCCAAGGACCTTGTGCTATGATTTATTTCATATGGCTATATAAAAATAGATACTCCAACACCAAATTCTATGCAGAAGAGATAATTCAGAAGGCATATGCTTTGCTATTTAAAAAGATAATAATATGAAGGCAACAAATCTTCATAATTCGAAGTATACTACTAATGGCCAGATTCTATACTCCATAGTGAACTCTCTCTTCATATTGTATGCCGAAGATAATATTGCTAGATTACTACAGTATATTCATATTGGACATTTCTTTCATCTCCATACCAAGAACATTGTAAAAACAATCTCCATACCAAGAACAATGTAAAAAATGAAGTAATGAAAATTCCCTGCCTTAGAGAAAACTTAAAATGATGAAGGTAACACATTTTTGACGAGTGTTGGCCCAAAAGGCCTGGGAGAACAAGGTTTAAACTGAAGAGGTGGAAAAAGGGTGGGAGGAGGGGTGTGGAATGATATTGTCAATTAAACCCCGGGTGAGGGAATGAAAAATGACATCACCTGCATATTTCTGACACCCACACCAACACACAGGGCTGATAAACACTGCAAATTCCAGCTTGGTGAAGTGGGACACTTAAGAGTAGATTTAAAGGGACAATTTCTCAAACATGATCTTTCAGAGGGGGGAGAAAGAGAACAATAAAATTTCTTGGCTGAGTTGTATGTTTGATGCTCATCCAAAATTATTTTGCCTGGCTCCTGAAATATTAAGCTGCTTACCTTGGAGGTGATCATTCTCCCCCATCCTTTGCTTGTTGCTTTCTTTCCCTCCCACAATATGAAGCTCCTTGAAGAAAAAACAAACAAAACTCACTGCTTTGAATGAGTTACCTCATCTTCAAGAGACTTTTATAAATGGAAGGATTAGAGGTACACAGAGAAATTAAGGACAGGAGGGAAAGAAAGAGAGACATTTATTTTATTCTGTACATGCCATGTCACATAAACTGTCAGGTGAGCTCAAACTCGTGTTGTGCTCATGTTTCTCACTACAGACCAGTGATCTTCCTTCAGAAGGTGAGGAAAAATCTCCCTTGGAAATCCACAGGATTTTAGAAAGCAATTACTGAGCCAACAAGCCAGGAGTTCATGGCTTGCCTTTGAGCCCTAGATAACAGAAGCATTTAGAAACCTTAGACAATCTAAGCCTCTAATATGGGTTTATCCACCTCTGGCTTTTACTGAGGGGGCACAGACAGACCTCCAGGGACTGGAGGTGGGCACAGGGCAGCAGCTCCATGCTGAAACCTTGTGACTGAGGTAACTGCAGCCTTGGACACCCATGAATTGTGCTGGCAGTGCTGAACAGCAAACACCTGGGAGGGTGCCTGGAAGGTCAGATCTTTTCCCAGCTCTGTGGTCACTGCCAGTGAGGAGCAGCAGGGAGCAGGGAGGGCCCAATGCAATGCACAGGCTCTTGAAAATCTCAGTTCTCAGTTTAAGAGAGGAGGAAAAAAACTTAATAATAATTGCAGATAAAATGAAGTTTGTTCAGGAAGGCCTGGCTTCCAAAATTAGAATAGGCTCCTTCTACTCCAGCAAAAGTCCTCTACAATAATAGAAATTTGACAATTCCCCGTCTGCTGTTCAGAGCAGTGTGAGTCAAGCATGGTGTGAGCTTCTGCCCTGCAGACCTCTCCAAGCCCCTGGCTCAGGGAGCTCTCCTGCAGCCTGGCTGGCAGACCCCAGGGCAGCCCCCCACCCCTGTGCCTCTCACCATCCTGCCAAAGCCCACCAGGTGCCCACCACACGTGGCTGGCTGGCTTTCCCCAGGCTGGGCAGGGCTCACTGCTGCCCACTGCCCCCAGCCCCTTGTGATAAGATCGGGCACAAAGTGAATTTTCAGCACCATATCCATGGTTACAGCCAAAGAAAAGCAATTTTCCCCTCAGGAGGTGAGTCCTCTGAGCTCCTTTGCACAGTAACCTCATTGAGCAGCTCCAGAAGAACAAGGTTATTGCACTTACTTAATATGCAATCCAGCACTGTGTATTTTCATACTTAATATGCAGATCTAATTGCTTGCCTGCATTTTGATTACCTTCTCTTCCTGGAATTTGCTCTTGTGTGGCTAATCCTAGTGAACTTCAAAGCATGAACTCGGTGGCTTTTATTTTTTTATTTCTGCACTTTGTGTCTGAGGCCAATGTCAAAACTCTTTGTAAGGACCGCAACTTTTTTTTTTCAGTTTAGGAAGAAAAAATATTCTCGTAGAAGTCAGTTGTCTTCTTTTTTTAACATCAGGACCTTTACTATTACTGACCTGGAAGGTTACCCATTTGGTCTGGCCTTAATTAGCACTTGCACATTAAATCTCCTGCCAGCAGCATCCTCAGTCTTGCCTACCTAATGCCAGCTTCAAGAATGGCTCATATGTAATTCCTTTTAAGAGAAAGGCTATTCTTCATTTCTGAGTGTAAATGCAAAGCAATTTGTCTAAGTACTTCTCTGTCTCAAACTGCTAAACCCAACCCACACAAACGCATTTCCCTGTAAGTGCCCCCACTTCCCACACTCTCCCTCACTTTTCACATCTTTTCCCATTATCCACCTCACCAGCAATAAAATGCAATCAATTTGTTTGCCTCTTTTAATGTGGTGAGTGTCTACATTAAATGCCACCTTGTTTAAAGATTAAAAAAAATAAAAAAGAAAAATAGCCACAGAACAAACTAATCTCCCTTTCCAAATATAAAATAAAAGCTGTCTTATTTTTAGGCTTTGCAGCAGCTCATGTGTCATTTTCATCATTTCTTTCTCTCTCGATGACTGAGAAGCAGTGAGAGGAGGCGAGAAAAACTTTTTTATTTTGTTCCCTCTGGAAAATACATATTCAGAGCTTTCCCTAACCTGATTTCCTTCTGTATTAAATCATCCATAGCCAAAGCTAAAATGAACCTCAATAACATGACATATTTGTCAACTTTTTGTAAAATGTGTATCGGTGATTAGACTAATATAAGAGCACCAGCAATGTGAATCATGGAGGCTGTAATTTTAGTGCTGTAAATCATTAGATTTGCAGCCCATGGCAGCAAACTAAGGGAAGCAGGGCTTCCAGGGATGGTTGGGAGCAAGCTGTGAAGTAGGGCAATTTCATCAGAAATGAACCATCCCTTTACCCCAAGAGCAAAGGGAAGAAGTAGTGCAAGAATCAATTTTAGGCAATACTGGGCCCATTCATTATCTTGCATGAGTCACACAGGACCTGACTCCTGCTCAGTGAGACCAACAATGAGATGTTCCAGCCATTTCAAGGACAGCAGATCCAGCCATTAACTCTTTCAATTTCTTGGATCCCTCATGAATAAGAGATTTTTTTTCCCTTTTAGATTTTTTTTCAATACCCTTCAAAAGGGCGGTACTAACACCAGAGGAGCTTTGAGCTCCTGCTCTTGAGACTTAATTTCCCTAAAATGACAAGGTGTACCTTTACAGACAGCAGCATTTCTGGCAGGTATCAGCTCAGTGAACACAGGGGGTAATTCATTCTGATGTCTGGATGTCTCTGCAAATGAGGTTTTGGTAGCCAGTGTACTATGCTGGTAGAAACATCCAACTGGGCTGCACAATTACAAACACAACTTTCAATATTTGACTTTTAGCTTAAACTGCCAGAAAATAAAAAAAAAAAGTGAATGCTTAATTCATACTACTACAGCTGCTTTGCATCAAAAAGCCCTTCCAGTGTGTAAATACTGATTTTTTTTCTAAATGTATGGACTACCCTAGGAGAAGAAAGCATGAATACACCCAATAAACACCCTTGAAATCCATTCTTCTGTACTCTCAGCTGTGGTGAAGAAGGTTATTGGGGAACCTGTCAGCTGAAGCCCATTACAGTGATATTATTTGTTTTTTGGGACCTTTGGCTGTTGATTAGGAGTTGCAAGCCTAACGAGGGAGGGCAGCTGCAGAAGGGCTGGCTGTGCTGTGCCCTGGGTGTGTCACTGTGCTCCGAGCAGCAGCTCGGATCTGCCCCCACACACTGCTGTGCCTGAGTTCTGTGAGCATCCCCCCTTTCAGCCCTAGCACCAAGCCGATTGTCTTGCCCTGGTCGTTAACCTGGCTGTTTGCTGCCTAATCCACAACACCAGCTCCTTGTCTTAATCCCCAAAATGCAGCCTGAGCTGTCCCCTGGTTCTTGCAAGAACCTTTCCTAGTTTGCCCTGGTCCCTCTGTGCTGGACATGCACCACCTTCCATCACAATCCTACCCTTAACAATAGAACTTTTCCTTTTCCCCTCAAAGGCTGCCAATGTCTCTGGTGGAGGAGCTGGAATAAATACTTACTCTTTCAGCACATAGCTATCAATTAGAGCTGGTGCTTCAGCTGAATGTTTCAAAGTCTGATAGATCTATTAATAGTAAAGAGTCAAGGCACCTCATTTCTGGGTACTCTAAAATTCAATTTCAAGTCTGACTGTCCTGGATTTCTATGGAAAATTATCATACATAAATTTCTGCTAAGCTGTGTTTCTTTATCCTGATGTTATCAAGTTTGGTGTTTATTTGTTCAATGGATAATCTGGATTCTGCAGCAGACTGTCCTCACGACTGAGACAAGATCCAAAAGGATGGAGGAAAATGTCACTCCACCAAAATAAAATCACCAGACTCCACAAAAATCTCCTGAGATTAAAAAAAACCAAGCAGGAGAGATGAAAAAGTGAGAAGTCTTGAAGGATCTTTTGCAGAACTCCAGTACTGGACACTTAGGAGTCACAATTTTCCTTTAAGGACTGTAATTAACCATCCAGCAATTAATGTCCAGCCTTGTCAGATGAGTTTTACTCTACCCTGGTCATCAGCCACAGCTGGTTGAGGCCCTGAAGGGCAGTACAGAAGCTACATTTAGCAGGCTTTAACTCACAACAAGTGTATTAGGAGAGAAATTGGTGCCTTACAGATCTTTTCTTCATATATTCAGGGAGGTAGCTTACTTTCATTTGCAAAAAAAAGAGAATATGTGGCTGGATAAATGATGATGTCTAATAACATGCCCAATTATAATAGTAACCAGTCCCTTTAGGAGACTTCAGGTACAACATAACATTGCCTCTTAGCTGTATTTCCCTTTAATATTCACTATTTACCTATCCTCTTCCAGAAAGTCTCATCACAATTAGAAATTTCAGTTCTCGTTCATTAGCACTTAAAACAGCATAATGTTAATGGTAATTGGACAGAGCAAAGAAAAAAAATCTAACTTTTAGAATAGCTCCTTCTGTGTGCATTACCATTCTTCTCCTAAGTACAGTATGGATCTTGTACATTGTATATTATATTAAAAAAGAGAAAAAAGTAGATAAAACACTGTTTCTGAAAGCTAGAATAAAGATTTAACAAAATATCTTTAAAAATAAAGCATTAAAAGTAAGAAAAGCTGAGAGTGGACAAATTATTTTGTAAATTTTTGCATCCTTGTGTGGTAGAATTCACTTTCTCATCACAGACTGGATTTGTTCCTCTGTTGAGCTCTGTTCTGGCCATAATGCTACAGAAACTGATAAAGATAAATGGTGATAAAGAAGCAGGAGCAAAGATAGAAAAACTATGAAAGATGAGGGTTTTCTATCCAAAATAGGGACCTGACTTTTAAAGATAACGACACCAAGTACAGATCAATAAAGGAGAAAATTAGACTTGAATTAGATCCTGCAATGAATCTGTGGGGCTTTGGTCTTATTTAGCTAATTCCATCCAGCCTGAGGAAGTCAGAACAGAGGCTTGTGTGAACAAGGATCTCCGAGTCACACCAAGGACACCAGCTGCATGCCTTGCCCTGTTTCTTAGCCACAAATCCAATACACAGGAAAAAGTGTGCATTGGATCCTCTGGAAAAGCAGAAATTTAGATGAACCACAGGGACTGTGGGACCAGAACCAGCTGGAAGAGATGCTGAAGTGTGGAATGATCTCCCCAAGGACAAGATCTTTGCAAGCCAACAACCAGGGCTAAACCCAACTGCTGGTTCAGAGACTGTGGAAGAGCCCTTTGCTATAACTGTGAAAATCCAGTTTGCTCTGCTTTATTGTGTAAACTCTTTTATTCTTCTTTCAAATGTTACTCAGGAACTATACACCCCTGAAATAAATTAGTATATTTCATTAATCCTGAAAATTCTCTACACTCAGCTCCCCCTTATAAATAATATCTCATTCCTCTGATCAAACAGTAAAAATTGGAGCACATCCAGAACTATGCAACAAAATCCACACCTCTTGAGCAGTAAATCATGCTTTGGGAAGTCTCCTACCCATGCTAAGAAACCACTCAGAAGCATAGCTGTCTAAACAAACAGGGTAATTGGAATGGATTATTTTTAGTATAGTTTAATGATCTTGTATGTAGCCATTTTTCAAGTAAAATCTCTCTCTCTACAATAATTAAATAAGAGTAATTCCACGTGTATATGAAGAACAGTGCAAAGTTCTGGGTCCAGAATGATTTGATTTGTGATTAATGTGAAAAATATCAAACCTTTACTGTAGAGAGTTTCAAAGAAGAGCATATATATAGGTGTCATATATATTAAAAAGAAAACTAAAAAGACGGAGGATTAGGGTAGAATTATAAACTTGTTCAAAGATAGAATTTTGAAATGGGATAATTTTAAAGCTTTTCTCTTTTTAAAGACAAAAATCTATTATATTAATACTCTCCAGCTGAGGTGCTTGTTTAAATACGTTATCTATTTTCAAACAAACAAACAAACAAAAAAACAAACAAACAAACAAAAAAAAAAAAAAAGAAAGAATGAGTAACACAAAAGGCATGATTCTCCTGAAAAGACACTTCTATATATTTTATGTATTTTCCACCCTGGACTTCCATTTCTGCCATGCAGTCCACATTCGCTTAATATGGAAAAACAGAAAGAAAAACAACATTTCTTAAAAATATTTTCTTTGTTACAGTTTCAAATCAAATTAGTTTGGAGTCTGACAAGTCTTTCAACAAGAAGGCTCAAAAGCAGATATCAGTCACAAAATACCCCAGAGGACTGCTATATTTTGAATATCTACAGAGGCAACTCCAGGGCAGGAGCTCTTCATCCCTTCTGTCTCAGTTTCTTGACCTTTTGATTGGAAGGGTAATTTCTATTCATCAGGATGTTTTTAATGAGAGATATTAAAAACATTATTACTGTTAGTAAAAAATGGGTTTTTTTGAAAAACACATAGTGATACTGTATTTAAAACTGTCTTTATAAAGACTCTGTTCTTCTAATTCATTAAACATCTCTATTCACAAGACGTAAAAAATTATAATTACCCACCCCTGACATACAATTTGAGTTGAAAATTGAAAATATAAGCTTTAAATTAAGACTACAGTACAAGAAAGTCTCAGTAATAAACAGAGAGTTTATAAAAAAAAAAGAAAAGTCTTTGTGATAAAAGTTATAGGAGAAGTAAAATATTTCATGAGAATTTTCAATAGTACTTTTTCTGTTTTCTGTAAAGAACCTGCACCAAATTTTATCTCCAAAGACCAGTAGTGTTAACCACTGATTGAGTCTTTATATCAATTATATCCAAACTTCCCAGATTGCCTAAAAAATCAGTCATTAAACTCGATGTCAGGTAATCTGATTATACCCACAGAAACAGGCTTTTCTATTTATTTCTTCTGCCTTTTCAATCTCCATTTTTATCCCTCTTAACCAGCAGTTTGGGTCCAGAATGGGTGAGGACTCTCTCTAAAAACTCTACATGTAATTTCTCAGCTCTAAATAGGAAAATATACTCACAGTACGCATAGCTGCATTTTTTTTTTTTGCCCTGTATGGGGAGTTTGGACCCCATTTGCAACACTTTGACTCCAAAACCCTCCTACCTTTTCCTCCTGGTAGGCATTAACAAATCGACTTTGATGCCATTGTTCCACAGTGACTGAAGTGTGCAGTTCATTGACCTAAGTTAGTTAATTGTTAATTTTTGAGGGCAAATTGCACACTAAGGCTCCTGTCTTTCCATGAGGGTGTGACTGCTTTTTTTTTAATGTTAAACCAGCCAAAATATTATTTCTATTTTTAATGACCTTATAATGGGGTCAGCATACTCTGTCTGACATGTTGAAGAGCAATGGCAAAATTACTCCACTGCTTCCCAGCATGTCTTGATGCCAGAGCAGTTAAATTAACATTTTTTGGAAATATTAAATACACACATGGGTACAGCTGTACACATTCATACAAGTTATTAACATAAATAAAAAAGAAATTATTGTAACAGTTGAACTGACCTATGATCGAATTATCTGCTGGCAAGTCCCACCATATATCAAATAACTTGTTTTTATTCCTTAGCAAAAGTGGTGCTTGACAGAAGAGCAGTGGATAAAATATTAGAAGAGAAGTAACCAAAAATTCTCTGGCTTTACAAGAAGGAAAAATCGGTGCTATTTTACAAAAATAGATTAAAAAATATATAGCCTTGGAGGAAAAAAAAACCAAACCACTATGATCTTGATATATGCCAGTTAAAATTCATCTGATTCCCCCCACTTTCCCTCATAAATCAAAACTGAATGCACAGATCCCAGGGATGAGGAGCAGGTGGTAAAACAGCATAAAAATCTCTTTTCCACACTTCCAGAGAGAAGTAATTTCACGTTGAAAAGAATGGGTCATTTTTACTGCTGGTTTAGCCACATGGCTCCCAGGTACCAATTTTGTGAAGTATTATCCATTTTTACTGTGGGTCATTTGTTTCCTCTGCAGATTTCCTTGAGCCCGATACGCACAGATTTTTCCAGTTATGCTTTTGAGCACATGATGATGATTGGCCAGGTTATCTTTCCTTTAATCTGCACAAAGCATGGCAGAGAATTCAGGAATTGTGTCCTCTGTGACATAAAATGCTTCCCCAATCCCAGCACCTGAAAGAGACACTGATGCCCTGTAAATTGCCCATGTCCCATGTTTCCCTAGGCCAGCTGTAACTGCTAAAACCAAACCCACCAGGCACAGGTAGCTCAGAAATAGATGTACACAGCTGGAGATTTGCTATAGAAAAGCTGATAGCTTGGATTCACGTGAGAATGAGAGCCTTGTGCTTGAACAGAAAAACTCTTTCCCTTATTAACCTATGTACTTCTCCAGATTCTGCCCCAATACATAAAATCATCTGATTTTCTTGTTTTTTAGTATATGCTCTAAATCTTGAGGCACATGTCCAAGTCAAAACTTAATGATATCAAGACTAGCAAGTCAAATATCCCTGAGAGCCAAGGGATGGAGCTTGGGTGTTGCTGAGTCACGGGTGTCACCAAACCCCTGGACTAAAAAGCGACTCAAGAGCCCTCATGCCGCTGCCACAGAAGGCCCCTGGAGACAGTCCAAAACAGAGATTTCAGCTGCATTAAGACTTCCAGATTTTCTGCATTTGTTTATGAGAGCATGGGCTGGCTGCTGGGACATTCAGTGAGCTATTGCCAAGGCAGGGCTGTGCAATCCTGGGACCAAGGGCAGGTCTGAGAGGGAAATTCTTCTCGCTCATGGAAGGTAAGGTTCAACCTCCAGACACAGGAAGGGAAAAACATCATGACAAAACACCCCAAGAGAGAGCAAAGCAAAGAAGTGCAAGGCTGAGCAAGCATTCTGATTCCATGATCAGTGTATTCAATCACACAGCACTGGAGAATTAAATAGTATTCAGGAGGCTGAGTGCACTGAATAGAAATTCATATCAAGTTCATTCTACGGTATCAGACATGGTTTGTCACCACGTAAGGAAATGTATTTGAGCTACATGAAGGCTGATGCCTTATGTTTTTTAATAAAGTTGAGGACAGATTACAAACCTTTGCCTTCAGCCCCAGCAGTGGATGGAAGCTATTTCCTTTGACGTACTGAATAACTTGCCTTTTTTGAAGTTGCAATAAGATAATGTAAAAAGCTTTGAATACCACATAATGTGAAGTGGTAAGGTGTTAAACTACAGCATCTGAAAGAAAATACTGTCGGGTATAAAAGAGATAGGACACTAGAGCAAAATAGACCAGCAGAATTAAATCCAAAATGATTGTGCGGCACAAGTCTAAAGGGAAGACTAGACTGATGTTTTCTCCTTTAATTATGTTTTTTTGGAAAGTTCTAACATTTTAATACAGTGCTCCTGGTTTTTATCTATGTGCTAGAAAAAAAAAACAAAACAACAACAACAACAAAAAAAAAACAAACAAAAAACCACCAAAAAAACCAAAACAAAACCAAAACAAAACCGAAACAAAACAACAATGCAAACCCTTCCAGCAAACCCATTCTGGAGCACCCTCCCTCTAAACAGCAGATATGGAAGACAAGTAAGGATAGGCATCAGGAACCCAGCTACTGACGCAGCGAAGGGAGTGAAACATTTTTGTCTCCAGGAATTTCAGAAGTTCACATTGGCATTGGGATAAAACCAGGAACATTGTAGGTGCCACAGGAATTATATGACAAGTTACTGACAAAAGTCTACTAATCCCTTGAGGCACCAAGTATTTTGAGACCTTTGGTTTGGGTTATATCCAATCTGTCTAAAACTCACTCAGCTTAGAGGCACAGCTCCCTTAAGGGGCATCTGTTTCATTTTGTGGTTTTCCTTTTTACTATCACACACACTTTAATTTAATTTCTTAATTGCAGCCAGTGTTGATGCTCTCTAAAGAGAGCTTTTGAATATTGCGAAGCAAGACTTTGCAGAAGCAGCCTTCAGAAAGCTGTTTAAAGGTCTTTATCTCAGTAGAGCTGGCATCCTCCCACCACAAAGCTTTCCAAACACAAACGTGTGCATTTTAATGGTGTCTCAGAAGAGGCATGTCAGCCTTCAGGGCTGGTTCCTCGCAGCACTGAGGAGGCTGTACAGCAGATGTAGGGAACTAAATCAAGCCAGTTGATTCCTGTGCAGTGTCATGGCTGTAAAACCCTCCACGAGGAACAATGTGGAAAGCATTGTGTTTGTGCATTCATCATGCATGCCATGACAAAAGACAGTTTTATGGGCAAATGCACTTGAATGGAAGGTTAAGGTTCATCTCTCTCCTCTGCCCTAGACTTCATATATCACCTCAGGTAAAACTAGGAGTCAAATAATACCTTAAACAGCAGATTTACTTTCCCCTGCCTTGTATTTTCTAGCAATTCTTCCCAAGCTTGTCTCTTTGGATTAGGCACGTACGCCTGGAGGTTTGCTTGGAGCAAGGGGAAGCCTCAAGTCAGGCAGGGACCCTGGCAGCTGTAGAGAAAGCAAAACCAACAGCACATAAAGCAGGCAGTACCTGAGCTGAGCTCCAGTGAAGGCTGTGTTGTGCTGTCCCTTTCTGGTGCTGAGCCCTTCCCCGGGTCAGATCTCAGCTGCAGAGAGCTCCTGCAAGAAACCAGACCCTTAGGTTATCTCAGAGTTGTATCAGAACTAAGATTTAATTAAGGCACTGACAGTTCCTAGGGCATTAGGCAGATAACAGACAGGTTTTATTTTCTTCTTTAAAGGTGTGAGTTTCAAAATACTCAAAGTACACATATTCTGTGCATGCAATGGCCAATGAGTTTGTTAAGGCCAAATAAACTGAAAGAGAAAAGCCATTAAACCGAAACGCTTTTGTCATTCTTGTAAACCCACAGGTAAGATTCTTTTATAAAACCTATGAACCTTTATAAAACTTAATATAAATTTTTATGAAAACAAGAAGGCAGTGAAAAGATGGGGATTTTCGCCAGCTGACCATTTAGCACTTTGTGTCTCTGCTCCATTATATTTGCATGTTATGAACAAATGTATTTCTTAGGTGCAGAGGTTGGTTAATAAGGAAGTGCCTTATTCAATCATGTTTATATAGCCCTCAAAACACTGAAGAACTATGTGTGTTAAGTACCTGAAGATTTCTAGGAAGAGTGACATTTCATGGAGCTGCTCAATCATTTGTGGATAAAATAAATTCTGGATTTATTTTTTCCAGCATGGTGAAGATAAGGTGGATGCTGGATAATAATTACACAGAGGCTGTATACGTAGTCTGGGCATGATAAAAGCTGTAGAATGCAGAGATACTGCACATGATTTTTTGGTTGTGAAAAAAGAGTTCTGTGGAGTTTTGTACATTTTGCCCTGCATACTAAAAAAAAAAAAAAATTTAATAGACTGAAGGGAATTCTTTAAATGTACCTTGAAAGTACTGTCTACTTAAATAGACTTAAACTATGCTCTCTCCTTTGTATCTCCCAGCCCAGAGATGTTTTAGAGGCCTTGTGTGTTCTTCACACACAGATTTTGCTGCTTTACTTCCAGCAGTTAACCAAAAGCCACATTTCTCCACCAGTAATAGCAGCTACAGTTTGGCACATGGAATAGGAATCAGAGAGAGACAAAAACCACACCCCAGGAGAGCACAGCAATGTCTTCAACTAACAGTACTTACCACAAGAATAATAATAGAAGGTGTGTTAAATTGAGGTATAATTCAGGCAAAAGAAAAATGCATTGGCTAGTAAAGATTGTAAGAAAAATCTGGGCATTGATTATCTGTGGCACAAACAGCTTAGAGAAGGAAAGAGTCCTGAGTCAGGATTTCCAGTGTTTATCTCTCTGCTGAATTCCCTTAGCAGTGTAATAGAAAATTCCTGGGTGTCTCATACCTCTCCTCAGCATGTGTTTCCATTTCTCCTTTTTTTTGTTGTTGTTGTTTGTGATGACTTCTGGGTTTTTCCCTCCTCTGTTTTTTTTTTCTTCTTTATATCTGGTTTTATCTTCTCTCATGCTTTCATTCATTTCTCTTTCTCCAACTCCTCTCTTGTATTCTCTTGTTAGCAGTTCTCTTACTCCCATTTCGAACGTATTTATTTTCCCAGGTATTTTCCTCTCCCTTGTGGTTTTTTTTTTATTTTTTTCAGAGTTGCAGACAGTGCTGCAGACCTCTGGGCTGAGCTGCTCCTTGATAGGAACAGGGTGAAAAAAAGAGAGCAGGAGCAGCTGCTTGGATTGTGAGTCTCTCACCTGCTCCTGGTCAGCTGTGTCTGCAGGAGAGTGCCCTGGGCTCAGGAGGGGAGAAGGATGTGAGAAGCTCACACTGAAGCCCTGACCAGATCCCAAAGCTTTTCACAGACATAAACTGTGAACTATCCAGGAGTGGTCTCCTGGTAAAAGGAGGCAATCGTTGCCAGGTTTGGGAATTTGGAGCATTTGGAACATTTTTTCAGACATGCTGCTCTTCGGGCTAATTATTTCACAATTTTCATTCACAGATGAAGGTCATTTGATGCACTGAGCTATCATCCAGGGGCCTGGGAGCTTTGGAGTGACAATTGTCCATTATGAACATCAGCTGTGCTTCTTCCCAATTATGATAAGGGATGTTAAGCCCCAAGAGAGAGCTGAAGAACAAAACTTACCAGATTGTAGGGGATTGTATCATTGAGAGGCTCTGACAGGCATCAGCTGGATCAGCCATCAGGCAGGATTAATCAGCCAAAGCTCAGCCCCTAGAAAACCCCTGCAAACAGAAATTGCCAACCAACTTCTCCTTCAGCCCATCCCTGAGGCTTTAAAAGATATCCTGTTTTAATAAAAAAGCAAAGCCATTAATAGAAGTCTCCACATGGAAATTATTTGTGCTGATTCCATTTCCTAATCCTATAGCTTTAAAGAGCCTTGAGAAAAGCAGGTATATCTTGATCAAAATTTTGCATTTTTTCAGAACAGAAAAGATGCAAAATGTAGTAAGACATTTGTCCATTCAGGCTAATAAAAGAGATGAAAAAATATTCTTTGGCCTCCAAGGCTTTTGGAGAAGACATTCCTGTGGCCAGAGACAAGCAGTGAGAATGTGGCTGTGTATTTACACAGGTTCTGGTGTAAAAAACACCAGTGTGCTCAAGGTGGCCCTCAGACCAAAAGATCCCTGTATCACCATCCACTGCCTGCTGACAACTTTGTGGTGAAAGGCTGTTACAGCATCGGGTGAAGAAAAATATTCAGTGCATGGTTTACTGATCTGCAGTGAAATGGTTAATTTTTGTGAGTTTCACTGCACATTCATTACGAGGCAATTTGACTGGAAATTTAATAGGATTATTTTTGACTGTTGAGGTTAATGGTATTACCTGTTTGGCTTTTATAAAATCTTCATAATTTAGCAATATTTATGTAAGTCACCATAAAAGTATAGAAATTGATAGCAAAATTACAGACAGCTGGGTACTGGAGGAAATGAAACAAATTAAACCAAACCCATGCTCTTAGGAAAACACAAATGCCAAATTAAGCATGTTAGGCTAACAGTTTAAATAATCCAATTTAACACTAATAAAGGTACTTTAGACCCAAGTTCTGCTTGATTTTCTATATGAGTGTGCAGAGGAAAATATCAGTGGAGAGGCAGAGAGCCTGGGCCTAACAGTGATACCAAGGGAATGAGCATTTTGGACACCTGTAACTTTCCATATTCATTCACATATTCCTAATAGTTTTTCATTGAAGTATAGAGGCACAGGTTTTATCCTGGAGAATTTCTAAGGGACAGCATTTATAATGGAGAAGTATATAGAGCAACAAATGGTTTTGGTGTTATTTAAGGCTCTGTTTGGTTATTGTAATATTTCAAATTGGTTTCTGGTTTACACAAAGATTTAGAGGCTACTCAGATGTTTGCATCCCTGTCTCATGGCTGCATCTTTGCTGAGCAGTGATGATTCAGAAAATTCTTTTTCATGACAAAGTCATTATTTAGATAGCAGATCCCACATAAAGTTTTTGCCTTTTATTTGTCCCTTCATTTTCTTTGGATATGGGCAAGCCAATTGAACAGAATACTTAGAGAATACTTTTACATTCACCACTTGGTGAATTTTATTCAATGGCTGTTCAGACAATGTGCAATGCAGACAAATCTTCCATTCACACAATTGAAAGAAAGAACTGAAAGTAAAGGAAATTTCTTTTCAAGGTTTGAGAGCTTTGTTTCACAGTACAGTACACATGAACAGTATGTGGCCAAGAAACAAAAGTCAAAATATGAGACTGGGAAAGGAATATAAAAGAGAATTGTTTCATGGCATACATCAAAAGATGTCAACAGCTATTCTAAAAAGAAAAATAACCGAATATGACTATCACCCACAAAGGATCATGATGCTGTAACTTCCACATAAAATGCAATTCCCAAAAATCCTTTACTCTTTTTGTCTCATGTAAATGTTTTATGCTGCCTTCTGTATTTTCATGCAGCTAAGACAGCCTTAATCTTTTTCTGTTTACATCTCAAATGGGTACCTGACATTTTATAAATGTAAAGGATCTATTTGAATCGGTGCTAGAAGAATGCCCTCACAGGAAGGCCTGCAAGAAAAGGAAGCTAATAGGAAAGGTGCTTCACAGAGAGGCCCAAAGTGATTGTCAATGTGTGAAACCACTCCAATATTATCCTTTGTACATGAAATTTCACAGACATCAGTACAGCAGGTCACTCAAGTTATGTTCATGAAGAAGCTTTTACTGTAAGCACCTTTGATTCAGAGCCTCAAGTCCAGGCCTCCTGATCACTTTGGGCAGATTTACAACTGAGAAAAGTTGTATTCTTGGACAAGACTTGGAACCCAAACAAACACTCATTCTATGGCTGAACAAAGATGAACTTTCCCTTATTTAGGCTAAATTGAAAAAGAAATTAAAAATCAGGCTAAATTTAAGATTAAGGAAAGAAATTTATTCCTTATAACTGTTTGTTTGTTTTTTTTTAAGAACTGCTTTATCAAGAGATTTGATACACATCATGATTTTGAAAAAGGAATAGCAATACAGTCCTGTGCCTAGACTTGTGCCTGGGCAAATATTACCCATATGCTGGCAAGTGCTCCAGAGCTGGGTCTATGGGACTTTCCTGGCTAGTGCCAAGCTGGGAGAGCATCTCCTGTTCTCCTCCTCCTGTTGGAATTTGAGCAGTGAGAAGAAGGAAGGGTAAGACAAGAAAGTTCATGTCTGGAAGGAAGACACTCATTAAGTTCAAATGAGTCCTGGGAGATACAGAAAGCATTCCTTGACCAGACAGAGGGATCATAGAAAGTACAGAGAGTAAAATGCAAAGCCAGGAAAGAGGAAACCTGTGTTAACATTCTAGCTCATACTGCCCCTGTACCCCTGCAAATCCCTGTGTTTTGGTTTCCAGCAGCGAGCAGGACTTGCAAACTGGGCCCCTTTCAGTGAAGTTAAACTGAAAGGTGTGCTCTGCTTGCTCCCCACAGGATCAGTCTAAAAGCTGCCCAAAGCAAAATCTCCTAAAATGTGCACAGGGTGGATTTCAACCAGCAGCTGCATGCCAGCTCCTACCATCTCCAGACCTGCCCCTTTGGGCTGCACTCCTTTGCTAACATCAGCAGAGTCCCAGAGACCAGGACTTCCTGAGATACAGGAATGGGAGGATGCTCAAGGTCAACAGTCTGGGACTTTGCTGACTAAGAAACCTGGAAGGGTAATGTCTGGTGAAGCATCAAAATAACAACACAAAGGCTTGATGCCTCTTCAGCCAGTGGAAAAGAATAAAATGTAGTAGAGGAACTGGAGTGAAATAAAAGGACTGGTCACCTGACAAAACGGTGGAGAGGGAGAGGAAGGCTGAAACAAAAAAGAACTCAGACACTGTACCTTGAAACTGTGCTTATGGTTACATCACTGTAAGTGTTTTGTTAAACATTTCCTTTTATGCCAAAGCAAAATATCATCTCTCTCCAAAAGTTCTTGACCTATAATGGGATCTGTTTAAAGTATTTTTGAAATAATGCTGAAAATGCTTGAGGTTTCTGTGTGACCAAATTAAAGTGTAGGGACTTAGACTCACTGTCTACTAGAATTCTGGTTAGCATGCACATTTTATCACAAGTTTTAATAAAATGGGTTCCTGTATCATTATCTAATGACTTGCTTTTTCAATCATGTTAGGTCCCAGGTTTGAAATGTGCTCCTAAGTGTTAAACAGAAAATATATATTCCAGTTCTTACCTGCTGCCCTTCCAATTTTGGTTGGAAGCAGTAAATAGTCTCATGGATGTATCTGATTTGATTTGCATTGCTGAGAAAGTAAATCCTATGAGAGAGAAAGCTAAGCAAAAAAGATGTGCTACTTTCTTTTCTTTCAGTCAATGTTATTCCATGCTGGATGATATTATACTGTGACACATCTTCAATTTAACTGCCTTCCTCAGTTTCTCTGCTCCCAGATATTTTCAACCAAGGTCCTAAAAATGGTTACAAGTCTGCAAAGTCATGCCTGAATATTACTTGACTGAGCAACAGGATAATAGGATACTTCATCTATGTCTTGGAATGAAGAGGAAACCAATTAGCTTAGAGAACAACAAGCATCAGCTGAGAAAAAACAGAGCAAGTTGGACAGCACCCAAGCAGGGATGCACAGGAGAAAGATGTGCAGCACCAAACACATCAGGAGGACGGCAGTGTTTGAGAGGTTTAGCTCAAGCAGCTGACAAGGTAAAGGTCTCAGGACACTGGGTGGAGATCCACTGAGACTGAAGAGTCGATTCTTCTGTGCTCAGCAGCCAGCAATGAGTGCCAGATGCTGGAGAGCTGCTTTGGTCACTGGTGATTCCAGGAGAGCCCTAACTCTGCCATGGCCTCCTGACAAGGCAGAGCTCAGCCTGCTTGGTGCCAGGGGACTGTGGCTGATCCCAGACTGCAGAGCTACGCTGCTGCTGGGTAACTGAGAGAGGAGCAGCAGGATTTGGGACACATCAGGACTCCAAGGAGTAACACCCCCATGGTTCACTGTCTGATGACAGCTCCATCCATCACATCCCATCACTGTTATTGCCTAGAGGTCTTGATTCAATAAAAGCAGTAAAGAAGAAAGCCATGGTTCCTTAGTCTTTGTATTACTGCTTGAAGGAAAGGATTTCTTTACATTATTAGGGTATTTTCTGAAATGTTCCCAAAAAATCAAGGGTTCTGCAGACAGGGGCAACTGAACTCACATATTGTTCCCAAGGCTAATCTTTACAGGCTCCCATTTAGGCAGATTTCTAGCAAGCACTGGATAAGAATTTGCATAGCCAGATTTCAAAACTTTTTTAAAGTACTTTGATGCCAACTATTAGGGACTGGTTTCCACTCCCTCCCCTTTTCCCACAGAAATTTGGCTTTGCACCTCACATTCCCAGCTCCTGTGCCTGAGACCTTGCACTCTGCTCAGCTGCCTGCCTGGTTCAAGTTTGGGAATAGAGGCACTGCTTTGCTGAAGAGCAGAGAGGAAAGCTCTCCTCCCAGGAGGATTCATGATGGGAAAGCCTCACTGCAGGACATCTGAATATATCTGTACCCCAGTCAATACCCAGGCTTAGTTACTGTTCTGTTGCAATACTGAAATATGTAAAAAGAAACAACATAGAAAATATTATACAAGCAAAATAAAGAAAATGAGAAACTTACCAAAGATATAGAGGCATATTTATGCGACTCATCATCCCAAAACTGTGCCCACCAGAACCCTAGGAAAAAATCAAGAAAAATAATATCATTTGTGTTTGTTTACCAAACAGTTTAGATTTATCCAGTTACAGGGATTTTTTCCTTTTTCATAAAGAGCACATTAAGGGAGGAGCACATTCACAGTGTGCTGTTGCAACATTCACACTAATAGGGCAAAGGAAGCTACAGCAAATTGATTAGGGAATTCACCATTCAGTGCTTCCCTCAAGTGTTGAATCCATCTTTTACTGATTAATAATGAAGCATTAATGAAAATGTTTCTGTGTCTCCGTACTCCCGCCAATTAAATGTGGTGCAGGAAAAAAAAGCATACAGCCTTTGGAAATTTTTATTTGTCTCACTTGGCAGACAAGCAGTCGAGCAATTCTTTACTGGGAATATTGGTAAAACAAGATCTGCATTTAGGGGTTTCAGACTGGTAAAGATGGATTCTTAAGCTGACATTTAAGAATCACTGACTCTCAAATACCACATTAGCAATCAAGAAATCAACAATGTTCAGAAGAAATATAATTAGCTCAGCACGCTCGGCTTGAAACCAATACTGTTGCTATCAGCTGCACCAAGTGCCAGGAGAAAAGAAATAGGGAATTTCTTTTCCATTGAAATATGTTATATTTTACTTTATTAAGGTTGTGAGAGCTGGAGACATTAATATTTCTGAGAAACTACTGGAGCCAGCTTAGATCAGGGTGGATTTTTCTCCATTAACTGAGCAAACTGTGGGAAAGCAATCTGTCTTTCTCTTGCTTGGTCTGTACTAAATGCATTGCCATGACACTGGGTGAGACAGCCAGGCAGGATGTATGAGAGGTTATTAATGTGTTTTCATTTCATTTATGTACAGAAGTTACTGAGATTGTGTTTGAGACATAATTGCATTAGGCTTTATCTAAATTGACCTTCTTATTCTAGACTTAAGTGGGGAGGCTGTCAAGCAAACAGGCCACCAAAGCCAGCACTTCTGGCTACAGATGGCAAAGCTTGCATGTAGGGAGAGAGGAGTAGCTGGGATCAAAGTAGTAATTATTTACTCCAAGCCAGCCAACATTGGTAGGGCTTTAATGTGACCACTGCTTTGAAACTTTGAGTGTATGGTGGGCTCAGATCACCGCAGGATTGAAAGCTGCCACCCTTCCTGGATTTCTTAGCAAAGAAGGTGTGGATTAAATCCTAAATGTGTTTGGGAATTGAACTGGACACACAGAGCTGATTGCTCCAGTAGATAATGTAGGATGACCATTAGCTCCTACTGTACCTCTTCTCCAAGGAAAAAGCAGCTTTAAATTCCTCGCTATCACTTTAGCACTTCTCACAAGCATCTTTAGTGCATTAGCAATTGGAGAGAGAGCTGAAGCATGAAACTTAGTGCCAACACCACACTTTTCTCAGTAGGGAATAAGAAGGAAGTAACACCCTTCATGCCCTTGGACCTCCCCAGCACTAAAGGCTCTGTCCCTGCAAAAACCACGGGTGCAGTTCCCCAGGGGAAACAGGTCACCCATTACTTGCTGACAAAGCCCCACTTCAGCCAACAGGTACCGAGAGAGTGAGAAGTCTGCTGATAAAAATTTCATGGGACCAGAGACTGACAAAGAGTTTTCTAAAATAAGCAAGAAATATGAAAAGCATTGGGTTGGAGAAGAGTGACAGATACAGGAAAGGTGCATTTTTAGGAGGAGGGCAGGGACAGAAGTTGCAGTGGGTGTGCTGTGGTGCTCTTGGACTGAGAGCCAGTGTTTCTAGGTGCCCTGGTCAGATAAATAGCAATGCATTAGTTTTAAAACTCTGCTCTGAAATGTCACCTTCATCTCCATTGATCTCTATTACCAAACAGGTCCTTCACTGTCACTTGTGACAAAAGGCATTAGTCAATGAAAAGCTCTAAATAACTTGAGGAAGACAAGAAAGCTCTTGTCCCTTAGCCACACAAAATAACATTAGAAAAAAAAGGCTAAGAAAGTAGGGCACTGAAAAAAAGCATCTTGTACTGAAACTAAGAATTGAAATATTCTATTCTAATACTGTCACATTTATCAAAAATATTTGGCGGTAGAGTTATTTTTTTCTCTAGAAAGGATGTTTCTGTCAATGAGGAAATAGACTAGTGAAATGTTATTAATAATTAATCCCCACACTACACCAAATGCTACACCAACCAGGACAGCTGGTACCACAAATCCACTACAAGACTGAAAGTTCTCCAAGATGTTCCAAGGCTGAAGTTGCATTTGAAGCACTGAACCATCTCCACTGGACCGCTGAGAAAGAGCTGGTGGCTGGCAGGTGTTGACAATCCAGGCTACTTCAGCATCTCTTGACACTTTGTGTCCTCTGTCGCCTCTCACTGAAGCACAAGTGCCACACTCCCTGGCATCTCTGCTGCTGCAGGACAAGGCATTCCCCGGGACGTACCCAGCAGGGTGTGCTGCTCCTCTGTGTGCCTGTGAGCACACCCCTGATCTTAGGATAAGCAGCTCTCTGGCTTGTGCCTCAAGCTGCATGTGCTTCCCCACTTCAAACACAAGCATTCATGGAACAGACAAAAATTGTATTTTGGGTAAGACCAGGTCAAAGGCTTGCTCACAAATCACACCCTGGAGCTCTGAGCTTGGGAAATGTTTAAGTACATCTGCTTACAGTGGGACAGAGGGCACTGATTGATCCAAATTGCAAAGTTACTGCTCTGTCTTCCTGCCCTAACAGTCTGCTGCAATATTAGTTCTCTGAGCAACAGACTTGTTGCTCAGGATAGGCAGTTTTGTGCTTGGTGTTCAGTCCGACCAACAGTGAGCAGAACCAGGGTGAGTCAGTTGTGATGTCCAGGCACTCCTGTCCCTCTGCCTGCAGTCAGCCTCCCCCAGGCTGTGCTCCCCCAGCCACATTAGCTGTGGGCTGTCTGCCACTGTGCAGACCATGCCACCATTTGGGGGGTATATAACACTTGGCTGGGAGCAGTTGTCCATGAGGACAGGTAGGTGGGTTTAGGCAATGATTTGGAAAGCTGGTTGCAGCAATTCCTGTGATCATTTTGGACATGTACAGCTACACTGAAAAAAAAAAAAAAAAAAAAAAGAACACTCAATCAGTTCTGGAGGCATTTTTGTCATTTCTTTAGGTCTGTGTGATGAGCTGAGAGCAATGGCCCTGCTGTAACCACTAACATATCCATGAACTGCCATCACATCCATCGGTCAGAGCTCGGTGCTTCAGAAGCTGCCACCAGAGAGGAGTTTCCAGGGAAATGATGTTTCTCTGCTCTTCCCTTAAATCTTAAACTGAAAGCACACTAAGGTGGCTGTAAAGCCCCTGGTGCTGCCCAGTCAGAGGGACATCTCCACAGAGCTGAGGGCTGAGGCACAGTTCAGAGCAATCCTTCCTGTGCCCCAGCCCCGAGTCCGATTTGCTCTGCTGACACATCCTTCATGGCAAAGAGAACTGCAAGAAGAAGATGTTGTGAGGGAGGGTGTGCATGTGCTGGCTTCACATCACCTAGTGGGATGCACAGGGAAGGTCTGGGCTCCCTGAGGTCTCCCCAGAGTCACCACTCTGCCCTACAGCTTTTCTTAGACCACTCCTTTGCCCCAATACTCTGCAGCATAAGTGTTGAACTACAGCTTTTGTTCCTTGTTTTCCATAAATATTGCAGTAATTAGCTGAATTTAATTACAGTTATCATGAAATAACAAGCATTAATCAGATTCTAGTAGCAGCTGTATTTTGCTCTTTTGAAAGCAAGAAACTATTTTAAAACTATTTCATTAAAAGCATGAAATTATTTTTAAATCAAAGCAAAAAGCTTTCTATATATAGAGTGGCATTATTCCAGTGCACACAAGCACCTCAAAATAAAAATATAAAGGGTATCCTGCTGGGATGAAGAACCTCTTAGAGGAACAAAATCTAAAGAAACATTTAGCTGGACAGCACACTGGACCTAAAAGGGACACAGAGATAACAACATAAAATACAACAATTTTCTCATCTCTTCTGTTTAGGCTGGTGACATGTACTTTTTGTAGAGATGCCCATCTAATTACAGCATCATAAAGTTCTTTAAATGTGCATAAATTGCTCTAATTCACACATCAGCTCCTCCTTTGCATTGCAAGATACATGTCAGTGCAATGTGGATCAGGCCCTTTAGAGATAAAAAGCAGTTTGCTTTCGAGATCCTCTGCTCATTAACTTTCCATTTCCCCTCCTCCTCGTGTAATGTGGGATCCATCTGGGATCAGACATAAAAGCACAGAAGTGCTGTGGGAGGTCCCCACCTGCAGACCCCTGAGGGCAGTGGGCAGGACAAGGTGTCCCCAGGGAGTTCCAGGGAAGTGCCTGCACATGATCCCACTCAGCATGGTTTGCTGCACAGCTGTCTCCTGTCTCCTGCACAGCTTTGGGGTTCTGCACCCGTGGGTTCTCCTGGGAGGTTTTTGTACACATAAAATTACAGATGTGTGAATGAGTCCTGGTTTAGACTCAAAATCAAGATACTGCGAACTGCACAGCATGTGGAGCATCAGCTATTCATTGTTATTCACAGGAGTTAGGATTTAAATCCCTTTTTTGCCTTCTAAAACTGATTATCTCATCTTAAATGAGCACCCCTTCCAAGCTGAAGGTGCCATTGTTATGATACAATTATTGCTACTTGTGATTAGAAAATGTGCCAGGCAGTGCAGCAGTTCCAGAAAGATGTTTGATATCATGCAACGACCTGGACAGCTACATCACAGCAGAGAGAACACGTGGTCACTGTACCCTACTCATCACCACAACTGAACTCACAGAATCGCTGGGTTGGAAGACCCCTTAAAGATCATCGAGTCCAACCCAGCCCCAACACCTCAACTAAACCATGGCAACCAGAGCCACATCCAGTCTTTTTATAAACACATCCAGGGATGGTGACTCCACCGCCTTCCCAGGCAGGCCATTCCAGAATTCTATCACTCTTTCTGTGAAAAGCTTTTTCCTGCTATCCAGCCTCATACTGGGCTTCCCTCACTCATTGGACAGCCCCAGCAAGCACAGCCACCCTCAGGACCTCTCACTGTGCACTCCCAGGGCACCCAACCCCTCTGCTGGTCCACAGGCACAGACCACAGGATTGCAGGAGCATTTTAACAACTCACTGATTCCCCTGCACGCTGAAGTGTCCCATAAAATGTGCCAAGGCATGGCTGCAGTGCTTTATGGACAGGCAGTCTGGGCTATGAGGCCAGGCAAAGTTACAGCTTTGCAGCACTCTGAAGTTGTAAAACAGCTTACACAGATTGCTATTTTAACACTGGTACTTTTGACTCTTGTCCTGCCTTTGAAACCAATCCTGCTGCTTTCTAGAGCTTCTCAGGAGAAGCATCCCAAGTTGTAACATATTTCATAAGTGCACAGATATTAAAATGTGAAGTATCAAGTCCCTTCTTATCCCAGGTGAAGAAACTTCCTGTGATTCTTCGCTACAATGACATAGAAAGAGAAATATTTATCATTATCAGACGAATACCTTGAAGCAAAATAAGCAATATAAACTTCCTTCTCCCCCTTCCAAGTTAGAAGTTAAAGTTTAAATCATACTTTAGGAGCTCATATAATATATTTATTCCTCCAGGCCACACACTTGCGTTAATAGCTTTCCATTTCTAACTCCTGACACACTGTGGAGAGCACTTTGCACTGGTTATTTCCTCCCTTTCTTGACAAATGAGCCCACCCCTTAAAGATAAGTGTGAGACACAGTCCTGTCTTCCCAAAATCCAGTTATTAGCTTCTATACATACTTCTCAGAGACTACTAAACATCACAAATACTTACTGGGTACACAGGTGGCTTTAGCAAATAACAGCAAGCACATGCAACAAAACCTACACAGATTTGAGGGGTGGGATTAGATGATCTTTAAGGTCCCTTCCAACCCAAGATATTCAATGATTCCAGGATTCCATTTTGTGATTCCACGAGGATGCCAGGGAATCTGCTTGCATTGAAACACGTTTACATACGGAAAGGAGAGGGGATGTTAAATATCTCTGACTTCAGAGGCAAAGAAAGGGTGCATAAACACCCTTATATACACACACATACACATGCATATATCTATATATATATATATATCTCCATCCTATATACACTCACCAACAGCCTCCTCCACACTGTGTTCCCCTCTGTCTTTGCCACAAACAGAGCCCTGCCTTCCTTCACTTCCATCACAGAAGGCTTGATCCAGGGCCCAGTCCAAAGTCTTCAGAGCCTGAAGAGTTTAGACAAGTGTAATGGTGAGGGCGAGATGCTAAAGGAGAACTACCCAAAAATACACCTGCCTTCTGATGCAAGTCCCACTGCCTCCTGTTTTTCTTGGATGACTCCCCATGCAAATTCGCACGAGCAAAGCCTTATTTAGCAATTAGATAAAACCCAATTGTCACTGCAGGAAAACAAAATGGGTGATTGAAGTAACTCCTCTGAATTCTAAAAATAGTGGCTGGGACTTTGATTTTAATATGTCCTGTGGTGGGTAAACAGATAAATGGAATAGGTCCTTGGATGAATGAGTGCTGACAGCCTTCAAAAAAAAAAAAAGTCAGAATCAAGCTTTGGTTTTTGTGCCTGCTGTGCATCGGAACATTAACCTACTTTGAGCAAAGTTTGCTAAGCAAGCAGCAGAGAGAGCAAGGAGGGCAAGTTAAGGGGAGCTGCATGTAACTCCTTTCTCATGCCTTCAGAGCTGCAAGGCCTGAACACAAGGAGAAAAACACAACTGAAAATCTGGCTGCCATCCAAAAGTTTAATGCCTTTGAAAGAACCCTGTGGTGAAGATGAAGATACTTAATATTTTGGTATTCGCCCATCTGTTTGGAAAAAAGGAAAAGGCTGACTTTAATTATATTTAGTGGTCAAGTATTGAGACATTTTATGCGTGTGTGAATCTCGGTATTGGTGACTGTAAAAAATCCCCCATGTTATTTGCAGGGGCTTACATTCCAGTTTGTCTCTATGATGAGGTATCAAAAATTATTACTTACTCCAATGTGTAATCACTGCTGAGAATGGCACTGCTGACATTTCTATCTCCTTCTGAGTACTACTGACATTTCCTAACTACTGGAAGGGATAAATAAATATGGACCCCAAAAGATGCTGAGCATTTTTATCATGACAAAAGAAAAGCATTGGACTGTAAAGTGCAAAATAGTTTTTAAGACATAATTTTCCTGGAAAATTGCTTTCTTTTATGGAAAATTTTTTACAACTCTGTAATAAGTGCTTCAAAAAAGGACTTTCCAACTGCATCTGAAAAAGCCTTATATGCCCCTTTAACACAACTCCATTGACTTTTCATTTGTAGTTTGCCTCTTCATGCTAATTATCATGTGCCCTTTAATTATGGGAACAAATTCTTGCAGGGGATGCAATTAAAGATGTAAAAAATACTTCCACCTAGGTTTCCTTTTTCCCTCATGGAGTTTCTAAGTTTCTGGCATTTGATTTTTAAGAAAGCTTTTAAGTCTGACTGTGTGGCATCATAATTTACAGAGCAGGATTCTCTCTCATATCCTAAATAGCAGCTGATGAATTTCAAAGGCTTCTTTCTGAATAAACATCTAAAACTTTGGATAGTTATTGAGCTCATACAGCCTCCTTGTCTCTGGAAAGCAAAGAGCTGGGTGTGTGCAGACAAATTTTGTCACAGTCTGTCCAGCAGCTGAACCTCAGGCTGCTGATTTTACACAGGTGAGAATTCATGTAAGGAATTTTGATATTTCTATTTTAGAAAACATATATATGTGCAGAATCAGAGAACACAGAACACCTCTTCACTTTTACCTAACAACTCTGAAGCCCCTAAAAGGCTTGCTTTTGATTAGGAGCAGTAGTCAGATATACATACTAATTGCTTTTTCTTTAGCCCACTCAACTGAAAGCAAGCCCAAATATTCTGCACTAAGCTTCATCTCTGCTTGAAGCATAGAAGATGACATTTCTATTTAGTTCATACACAATTTAAAGAAGTGCAATGATGACAAGGAACAAAATTCAGAACTGCAGTGTTCTTTGTAAAAACCCTGTCCTTATAATTTTAGACTAAGCTTTAAGAAGGAATACATTAAGGGTTGAGGAGGAATGATGGACCATAAATTATTCTGAAGTTTGGGTGGAGTAAATCAGTGTCATTGCCTGGACAGAGGCTGAAATAAATGAAAAGAGCTGCCTGGATCCATGTACAAAGCACTGTGCAGATACTGAGTTCTGCATCCCTTCCACAGCAGTCCCTGCTTGGCTGTGTGGGAATGCACACACTGAGTTAATGCTGCCACAAAGCCCTTGGCAGGACCTCCCATCTATGGGAGAGGGATTTTCTTTTCCCTTTTTTGCTTCCCTCTGACATCTGTGGACATTAAATCTCAAACACCTTGGGCTTTTTTCAGAGCCAAACAAATAAGTGCACATTGGGTGTGCAGATGCCTCTGCCCTGCAGTGTGCAGTGCCCAGCACTTGATGACACTTTTGGTGGGAGGATGAAAGAAAAGGTTACTTGGTACTTCGTTGCTTCCTGGGCTTAAAGCACAACAATAGTAGAATCTTATTTTTCTGTTTATAAAGTGACTGAGATACCAGAAGTGTTTTCAGATCATCTGCTGAAAAGGTGCTTTTTGGAGATGGGTTTCCATCCTGCTTTGTACAGCACTCAGTAAAACATTCCCCAACTCCCTCGCTGTAATGACTGGATGTTTGACAGAGAGAGGTGATTCTTAGAGACAAAAAAACCCATCCCAACGAATGTTAAATAAGCAACACTGTGGTGTGGTGACTTTAGCAAAAAGCCATACAATCACTGTGAAAAACAATCCAGAATAATGGTGTTTGTGAAATCACTTGTCCCATAGTATGGGGAATTACTCAAAGATAGTCAGACTTTCCCTGGAACCTAAGTTTAATCCACTTAAGGTTTCCATCTTTAATTGCTGCCTCAAGGGTAGCAATTGTCCTGACTTAGGAGAACTGCAGGCACCAAAAGCAGATCTGAACAGAAATTTCATACACTTTTTTCTATTTTTCAGAATGGACCTCTCTTTTAAAAGTTGAACTCTCTATTTGAAAAATATCTTTCTGGGGGTAAAAAAAATAAAACAATTTGTGGTGATTCTCATAAAATAATGTGTAACAAAAAAAAAGATTAAAAATTAGGGGAGATAATGGGGAGGCTTTTAAAATGTTTAAAGGAAGACCCTTTTTCAAGAAACTGAATAAGAAGAAAAACAACAGGAAGGCAGGAAGAGATAAGGACAAAAGCTCTGGTCTTTTCAATTTTTCTGCGAGGTTGTAATTATTCTGTTGTACGTGGGAAGAACAATGGGACACAGAGAAACCACACAGATAAATCCTGCAACTTTCCTCTGTGCAGGGAGAAGCTGCTGCAGCCAGGCTGGGCTGCTGGGGAGCACATTTGCAGGGGTGCAAATGTCATCGTCCCAGTTTTCCTAGAAGCCTGTCACCAAAGGACAAAGCAGAAGTTGTTCCCTGCTGGAATTTCCCTAAGGAAGGGTGTTCAGGGCTGGCAGCCCAGGTCAGGAGATGTGCTGCACCACAGGTGCACTCCTCAGAGCTCAGGGGCCAAGGATGGAGGGGGGCTCTTACCCGTCATTCCCATTTTCATGTGGTACTCTAAAAGAAAATGCTGGCCTCACCAAGAGAGAACTTTAATTCAAACAACACAGAGCTGAGTTCACCCATCAAGGCATACAGATCTGAAATTTTTCCCTCCTTGGCCTTGAAAATTAATCTGACTCTGCTCAGCCTCCTGAAATACCTTGCTCTCACTGTGCTACACACAGAGGCTTCGTGCAAGCTAGGATTTTAGCCAGCAGTTTCTCTCTAAGTAGCAGGCTTCACCAGGCTTTGCAGGGAGGTTTTCCTGTTGAATTCCACAGCAGCAGCAATAATTAGGCTGCTTCTGTGTTCCCCAAGGACTCACCGTGCAGGGGACAGTGATCATCACCCCTGGGCTGCTGCTAAACATATTTTGGATTTTTTACATGTGTGTCCCTCCTTTCTGCTGAGCTAAGAGGTGCAGGTTCAAACCACAGCTTGTATGGAATGGGATTCCATACAGGAATGGGATTCCTTCCCCATACACTTCCCCAGAGCTCGGGGAAAGCCTGAGCTCCAGTGCTGGCTCACTCTCACCTCACTGAATCATTTGGGGAAGACAGAGGACACTCTTAATGAGGGAATCAAGGGAGTTCCTTTTATTCTTTATGATCTTTCTTTAATGATTTAACTTCAGAGTAATGGAAGATGGGTGGCTTGGGAAGGTAAACTGTGGCTCAGAAAGACATAGGAAAAGAAGCAAACATTCAAATTAATTAGATCCATAAATGCATGGTACAAGCCAATTTAGACTTCATAAAATGGGAAATCAAAAACTAAAAATAACCAAACAAGAAACCAAAGTTGATTGAAATCATTGCATTCCCCTCATCAAATTTTTTGGGAAAAAAATTAATTGACAGAAAACCATTCAGTTAAAAATAGATATAAAAATACCATCTTGAGCAGTTATGAAAGGGTTTGCAAAAAAAGTTATGCAAACTCTGGTTAATTCTAATACTTCAAATTTCTGTTTAAATGAAAACCTCTATGGAAAAAAATTGGGAGATGAAAGAGGGATTATTGCAAATAATCTTGGGGTAAAGACTGACAGGTGTTACAGCTCTCCCATATGTTTTATATGCTGTTTTCTGGATCAGAAGCAGCAGTCAAGAAAAAAACATCAGCACAATAGCTTTTAATTATAACTGAAAAACATACTTCTTCTGCTTTTGTAAACAGCATATTGGGTTCCTTTCCACTATTTAGTTTTATCTAAGAAGACAGCAGAAAAGAGAAGCACAGTATTTTCAGATGTCTACACACACGTGTCCATATTTCAGAAGTTCTTTTGATTTCTGATAAAGTGGATAGATTTTATTTTCAAGTATTCAGTGTTTCTAAATTGTGCTTTCATGGCAGGAATGAACAGAAACGACCTTTAGAAGTTGAAAGTGGAAGGGAATGTGTCAAGTTTCAGTCTGAGGATATAATCATTCCCATTTCTCCTCTCTCCCCACTGAGAGGAAGTCCCAGCCTACAAAGCATGGTGAAGTGTGTTTAACCCTGTTAAACAGAGGGTGCAAGAGAGTAAAACACAAATGGGGGTTGGTTTATGGTTTCTGGAATTCATATCAGGCTAATGACAGCATGCGATTGATTTCTGGGGCAGCAATTGTAACTCACACCATACCTGTGCTCATGACAACAACTGGCAATAAATAGTATTTCTTTTACGTACCCTAGCACCACTAAATAATGGTTGGCTGTTCAATAGTATTTCTTTTACATACCCTAGCACCACTGGATAATGGTAGGCTGTTCAATTGCACAGCCACATTAAACAAATGCTTTAGCATGAAGTACACAACAAAAACATCCACAGATGATTTTGCAGTGCAGTGCAATGAACCTGCTAAATTCATAACCTGAAGCTGTTTGAAAGCTGACATGGTTGAAATAGCACATTTTTTACTAGAAGATTGATTCTACTTTCTGTTTGGGAAAGAGGGTATTTGTGAGTTTTTTCCCCAAAAAATTCTCAAAAGTAGGAAACCAGAAAATGACCAGTGAAGCTGTCAAGCCCTGTTGCAGCACACTCATTGATCACCCTGCTGCACACACATTTTGTTTTGATTCTGCCCATGCTGGGTTTACAGTGTTACTCACTCCTGTACAAGTTTCTGAAATAGCTGTGGGGCTTTATGGCCAAATCGACATTTCCTGCTGATTTCAGTGGCACTGGCCCAGCCTCTCCAGGGTCTCCACAACCAGAGGAGTTCACAGCTTACCTTGAGCTCCACTGGGAAATCTTCCAGTGCATTTCCCATCCCCGTCCACCCCATCTCCACAGCACCAACACCACAGCAGGAGTTGTCTCTGTTGCACAGCTTTTGGAGTTTTAGCAACAAACCATAAGCTTCTGTAGGTATGACTATTAGTGCATGAAGAGAATGGAAACATTTGATTTTGTCATTAATCACCCTGTTTATATGTTGATGTAGGGGAACAAAACAACATACTTATTGCTCAGTAATAAACATTACTGAATCATAATGTTACTGATACCTAATGTTTAATTCGCTCCTTTCAAAGGCTGTTTGTTTAAGTCTTTGTGCATCAATGATTGTTTATGCTTAGGGATATGAAAGTGACAAATTATGGCAGAATGAGTGCTAGAAATCCACTGGGATAATAATGAATGATCAATTATTACGTGGTTGTGAGGAATTTGTTGAACACTTCAAACACTCTGAGGCACGCACTGTGTTGCAGACTTCAATTTACATTCACCTAAGTACATTGACTATTAAATTTTCCTGTACAAAATCTCCCTCTCCTTCCTTTTCAGGATGCAAATGAATGTGCACTCCTCTCTGAATAGAAGTTCTTACCTAAAATAGTTTTCACAGTAGTGACCAAGCTGAGCTACAAGTTAATGTACAACCTACTATTCTTGAACAATCCACTTTTTTCTCTCAATTTAAAACCAATTTTACTTCATAAACTACATGAAAGATAACATTTCTACAGCGTAATATGTCATGAAAGTAGATTTAATGTACTGCTCAAGAAAGTTACAGCAGTGGCTGCACACTGGAGCACAGGAGTTTCATGAGGCAGAGAATGCTCAGCTCTAACAAGGTCTGCCTGGCTGTGGTTTTGGCAGCTGGGAAGCTGGAAGAGTCACAAAACATCATAGAATAGGTTACATTGGAGGGGGCCTTTAAAGCTCAACAGCTACAGGACAGGATCTGCTGATCAGGATGTCAGAGGGTGCTGTGTCCTAACAGCAGGGAAATCCTTAAGATGATCAAGGACACATAATCAGAAGACATGGAGCACCCATATTGTGCTAAATAAATGAATTGTGATGGGATTTGTTACAGAAACTATTTAATTAATTAATAATAGAGATGCCTGAAATGCAGCAAAGTCTTACTGAGAGGGAGAGCCTTTCGCTGGAGGGAACAGTTAATGGAAAACTGTGTAGTGGTAGAAAGAACTTAGTTACAGGCTGCGGTCATGGATGATAATAACAAGGTTAAGTGTCAGAATCCTGCAACTCTACAACTAAGATTGATTTTTTTTTTTCCCCCACAAAAGAAAGAAGGTGGAAAAATGCAGTTTCTCATCACTTCCAGGCTGGTCCACTACACCAAGAGGAAACCAAGCTTGCATGTCAAGGGGAAAGGTCAGCTCTTGTCTCTGCTTGAGCCAGCAAGCAGGAGCAGCAGCAAGCAGCAGTGCTCTCACCACGCCTGGCTCATGCAGTAATGGATGTGGTGTGTCACTTTTGGGGACTGCACAGTTGACAACCCTGCCTGCAGCTCTGGCTGCTCCTCAAAGCACAGGGAAGGTCACAGTCAGCGACTTCCCAATTCCAGGTCACTGTTGCACAGAAAGCTCCCCTCCAGCACTATATGCATTTCACACCTAGCTGCTCCTTTTGTCAAGCTGTCATATTTAATTAAAATGCTGACAGCTTTTAAGGATCTCTACAATGTGCAAAAAATACATAAGATCAACATTTTCACACTTCCACCAGCAACTATTCTTTCCCAAAAGTAATTCAATTTGCTACCTCAAGAACGAGAGGTTTTTAAATTATTTTTTTCCTTTTGCTGTTCTTCATGAAAGGCAGAGGAAGAGCCTCCTAATCAGTGCCTTGAGTGCCACTGTGCTGGTCTGGTCTCAGCCAGGACATTTTCTACCCAGAGAAACTCTCCTGCTGAGCAGAGCTTGGGGTGCTGAGAATTCTCACTCTGCACTCTCTCTGCAGTTCTCCAATCAGAAAAGGAGCCTTTTTCAAACACACAAATTTTTACTTGCCATTAAATCCATAGGTGGTTAAAGCATCTGACTCTCTTAAAGATCTCCAAAAGCCTTAATCCACTTCTGAGGTATTAATTCAATTGCTTGGTTTCCTGATGTTGTTTTTTGGACTGGACCATGAGGTGATGACTGTGTGTAATCACAGACAAACTCTTCCACATGGTGCCTCCAGGCACCATAAAACCTCAAATTTATCATCTAATGTATACAACATTATATAGCAACCAATTATCATTTCTCTTTTTTCCCTTTAAATACAGCAATAAGATGCTATTGTAATTACAAATAATTTACGAGAGCTAGAATTTTTCTCTGCTTTCAAGGAGGTCTATGAGATATTAATCCCTACCAACACAGGCCTATCAGCACTATAATTCTGAGTGTGTCCCTGTCCCTGCATTAACTCTTTGTGTGCTTTGTTTTGGACATCCATGCACAGCTGTGGGGACTAATGACACCTTGTGATATTGAGCCCAATGCTCTACCTCAGTAATTCCTGTTACAGTGCCCCTCTGGCCATGCAGATGGACAGACAGACGTACAAGGCAGGCTGAAAGGAGGAAAGCTCTAATGCCCAGCATGCCTGGTGGAACACAAGAAACCAGAGACAGCATCTGAAACAGGCCTGATCCTTGTGAGCTCCAGCAACCACGAGTCCATCTACCCTTATGATTCCTGCACCTTCTCATCCATGTGCAAACTTGTTCAAGTTTAGCTTGCTCAGGCCATCAGCTCGTCTGCTCAGGGGAAACTTATCCCCAAAATTACCACAGAAAGCACTGATGAAATAGGAATATTCAGTCCCAGCATCCCCCTCCATGACTAAGTCAGTAGGAAATCACTGCCTATGCTACGTTTCCACTTACAGAAGAATCAGCATTGTCACAACAACAGCCTTCCCCACACAATTTGGGAGCCCCTCTGGAGCAGGTCAGTGCCCAGGCTGTAGGAGGGAATTTGGATGGGGCAGGTGGGCCCTCTCCTCCCACCTTCCATTCCTTCAACTCAGACAAGCAACTCCTCTTCCCAGCCCCAGCTTCTTTGCTCCATTGGAAACCAAGTGCAAATAATTGCTAAAGCTGTTCAAGGGAGACACCTAAAAATGGCCAACATACTCAAAAATAGTATCTTTCAGCAATTCATCTCTATAAAATATGCTCAAGGGAGCATTATGGTAGAAAATGGATTTTGCTTTGCAAATGTAATGATTCATATCATGATTATCTGTGCATTCATCCAGTCACAGCAGAAGAACAATGTCATATTACACATCTGACCCAACACAACTAATCAGTATAGATTGAATAAAAATTGAGATACTCACAGAGAGGTTTTGTTGGTCTTTTCTTTTCTTTTCTTCTTTCAACTCAATCTGTAGAGTTACATAAAAGTAGTATAAGACACTGGCCTGGTAAAGAAAATTATGATTTTCTAATGAAGTCTAAAGTAGAAAATCTATAAATTACTCTGGTATAAGACCTACTTATTCTATAAATACATCTAATATTCATATACATATACATCTATATATATTTCTATAGACTAAGATAGTAAAATAAAACTAGCTAAAAGTTCTATAACTCAGGATAATATACTTCAAAAAGTATTTATATCTCTTAATTTAGAATATAAAATATTATTCAAAAACATAAATTGAACTGAAATTCTTTAGCATAAATGGGGATTGTTTAAAGCTCTAATTGCTGATTTTTACAGCCCTGATTTTGTGAAGATTCATATGGAAAACTTGATGCAAATACATTCACATTCATAAAAGACAAGTTAACAGGAGGTCATTTAAAAGGTCTTTGCGTGGGACCTGAATGAACATGCTTAAAAAGTGGAAAAAAAGATGAAGGGGACCAAGGAATGTGCTTCAGCCCGGTCTGCTTGGAAATACCTCCCTATGTGAAATATTTCAGGGGGCTTGTGCCTGCACAGCTCTGACTCCTGAGTGTTCCCACACTCAGTCATGAGAACGTGGGGCACTTCACCCAGCAACAAGTTTGCTTAACACTGGCTGGGGAGTGTTAAGCAAACTTGCTCCCTTGCAGCTCTGCTCAGAAGCAGCAGAATATGATGCATTCCTAAAACACAAAATATATTCCATTCAGTCCTGCAAAGGCCCAGATCCAGCTCCCACCAATGGCTTAAACTGAAGTTCTGCATATGTTGGGAATTAGGAAACACGAGGCTGCCAAGCCCTTTGGTGGCTTGTCAAGCCCCAGGTTGGTGCACTGGCACAGGCAGGTGTTCCAGATGGCATCTGGGCACCCTCCTCATGGCTGCTCAGTGCAGGGACTGCATTCACAAAGGCTGCAGACCTGTGGACCTGCAGACTCAGATCTTACCACTTCGGGGCTCAGTGAAGTGCTTCACGTTGCCTAGGATGAACATTTTTCCCACACCTGTTTTAGACAGCTTCAGAGCTGCTGCCTGTTCTCTGCTGATTGGAGCTGGGATGTTTGGCTGCACCTCTGGCCAGCTGCAGGCTGGAGGAGCCCAGTGTCCTGTGCCTGTCACATCTGCTTCCTCATTTGCCCAGGAGGCAGCAGGTAATGAAGAGCAGGTTGTTCTCACTGCTCACAGATTTCTGGCTGACATCACAGCGCTTTGCTGCCTGGCAGAGGTGCTGGCATTGCTGTGAGAGTCAGCTGGCAAGTGGCACTGACCCACAATGTCCCTGCTCCCGGGGGCTGCACGTCACCCTCCCCACACCTGCCAGCTGGGCTGCAATGCCCCCAGGCTGACATGTCCAACCCTGCCTGTTCCAAGCACAAACCTTGGCCAGCGACAGCTCTGCTTGCAGCATCATTTCCTCAGCCTGGACTGTTCACAGGGAAACTGTTCCAGGAAATGTTCTAAGAGCCTCACAGGAATCTCTTTGGCTTCTACCTTTGGATGGGGGCTGCTGGCCAAGAAATAATTAAAACAAAGGATGTTTAGGGTCTTGAAAGGGGAGGAAAGGAGACCTCCAAGTCATTTTATACACTGTCAGAAATTGGATTTCTGGATGACTCCATCATTTCCTCAGGGTTTTTTTCCATTTGTTTTGGGTCTTTTTAATCATTAAATGTGTAATAACATAGTCAAGGACCTCATAACAAACAGAACTATACTTTGGTATGATTCAAGCATGTGCTCTTAACTAAGATTACATAAAAATACACATATAACAAAATTAACTTTTATGAATCTGCTTTTTTTTTTTTCTTTATTTTCCTCTTTTCCCTTGAGTATACTGATGTCAGTTCTCAGAATTATTCAAAGTCATTGAGAATCCCAGAGATATGACAGAAGAGATTGAAAGTGATTCCTACCTAGCACGTGTCAGGTCATTGTCTGCTACCTGATCTTCAGCTGAGCATGTGTTACTCCCATTTCTCTGTCAAGCCCTGCTTTTTTATCCACACACCTCAGCAAAACCTCTCCCCTTCTCTCCCACGCTGTAGTTCCATCATAAATCTCAGCATACAATGAAGTGTCACTGTGTTTATCCAGAACAAGTAAAGCAGGAATATATCACAGCATGCAGAACAGGCTCTTAACTCTTCACTTGTTTATTAAACTGCTTGAAATGCATAGGGAGAACAAGTCAATACTGCTAAGGTTAATGACATTGATTCATAGCAAGAGGGAACCAGCGTTTACAGTCAAATGATCCTTAGTAATTGTTGTGATAAAGTCTGCAGATGAGCTCTCAAGGTACATGGTGCAGCGTCTCTCTTCAGCTCAGCTCAGAGGAGGGACATCACTGGGGGTCCTTCTAGAGGAGTGGCAGATGCTGGAGGGATTAGAGATGTCCAGCACTGGCACCAGCCTAAGCCATCCTCCCTCCTGTGATACCAGGCAGGGGAAAGCCCACTACTCTCCCCAACAACCCTCTGATGAAGAGATTAGTTCTTGTTCCTCCCACACTACCAGAGATGAAGCTGAGGGCCAGTTCATGCTGCATTTTCTGTGTGGTTTATAATAGCGATATATGGTGAGGAGAAGAAAAATTGGCTCCTCAGAAACAACCATTCTTTAGAGCAGATTTGTGTCATCAACCAGCATGTGGGAATTAACAGCACTCACTGTCACTGTTCAGATAATAGTGGTGTCCCTTTCTGTAAATGAATATTCTATGTAGTTTGTGTCAAAAGGATGAGATTTGCTGGAGAAATTATATTTAACCTGCAGCTTCAAATAAAATGCAGACAAAATTATAACAATTCCCACTAGTGAATGAATGACATCACAGGAGTTGTGTGAGGACAGGTCAGGTACAGGTGAAAGAAGCAGAAGCAGCTTCTCATCTGATGGTTTAAAGTCAACAGGAGGCTACATTCAACAGGGGGAGACTGTTTTAAAATAACAGCACCTCAAAATTGGGGCTTTTGCTGTCCCTAGCTTTCCTCTGCAGAAATACTCACTGAATCACAGGCTGCTCCTACCACAAACTAAGCAAACCACCTGAACTCTTCCTGTCTCAAAGATCATTGCCTTATTTTAGCTGAAATAACAGCTCTGAGTCAGAGATGAGATGAGATTCAAATCTCCTTTGCAGATCCCTTTAAGCTCCGGACTATTAAGTGAAAGGAGAGCAGCTCAGGGCTGCTCTGTGTGACAGAGCACGCTGTGCTGGCCTGCCCCAGAAAATGCCACACTCACTGCTGAGCTCTGCCACAGTGAAGCTCAGTACCCAGAAAATTGTGTGTGTGATGAAACAGAGATTGAGGCACTGGTTTTTCTGCCAGCAAACCTCCCAAGTGCCTTTAGCTGCAGTGTTTGCAGCGTGGGGCACGGGAGAGCATCACACTGCCAGCACAGAGTGCCAGTGAAGGGCTTCACTGCAGCACCAAGTGGCAGCAGCTTTTGGCAGGGTGCAGAAAAACCTCTCATACTCTGCCTGCTCTTTGTCTCCTGAACATTCTGTGGTTTGCTGGGGCTTGTTTTTCTACTTCCCAATCCATCTCCAGATGAGAGAGGCAGTGGTAATACAAGGCTGCAGTGCACCCTCTGTGTTGTTTGTAGCCACATGTTCAGGCAAGGTAGCCACAGACTGGCTGACATTTCATTTATTTGGCCTCACCACTTCAACACCAGCAATCCTGGAGTCACCTTATAGAAATAATTTCCATCTTTTAAATTTTGAAAGTTCCATATTTCAACTGTTTCCACACAGACTGCATAGAAAATACCATAATTTTGCATAGGACACACGGAGCATTATCTTGACCTCCACTGACATCAAGTTAGATGCACTGTTCTCCTCAGAAATAGAATCTCCCTCAGAATATGTATTTGGAAGAGATATCAGTGTCACCCTGATCTGCTCAAGGCCCTAGAAGAAAGTAAACCTGTGATAACAGTCCCATTTTAGGCTTAAAAACGGGATTTTTTTTTTTGCAGACATCCTCTCTGCCTCTGAAAACATCCTTCCTGTACATTCCTGCATGAGCCAATCTGATTGTGAAGAACAGGCAGGAATTGCTGCTTAATTTCAAGGACATAAAAGGGAATGGGATTTGGACTTCATTTAACCTGCATCCACACACTCTGCTAAAAGAAGATTTGAGCTCTGGCTGAAAGGGAATAATTAGCAATAATTAATTTCTGCTGCAGATCATTAGCAATTTACAACTCCTACGAGCAAATGAAAGGAAAACCATGGTTCATCAAACTCCTAAAAATAGCCTTAACCAAGTCTCTAACACTGAGGATGGCAGCTCTTTCTGAATGCTGGAAGGCACAAGAGCCCTCCTGTCCAGCAGCTGCTGGCTGGAGAGGGCTGTGCCTGAGTTCCAGAACATTCATGACACTGATTCCCTGGCAGGTGGGAGTCAGGGAGGCTCTGATGCCTTCAGGTACTCAGTTTTTTATACCTGTAATTTTAAACACCATCAATTGCATTCCTGGTGGTTCCCCTTTTTCTCATTAAAAATTTTTCAAAGTTAGAAACCAACTCACTACTCCAATGGATTATGTTAAACCCCTCCAGATTTAGAGCTTTATTTGGAAAAATTAGCTGAAACAAGAGTTTCTGTTCAGCAGGTCTGTAGGAGATATGACCTCAGCTATTTTCTACCTGGTTTAAGGGACTTGAGAGTTTTCTTTCAGACTAGAAATGTGGTAATTGATACAACTTATTTCCCTGCATATTCTAATTTCCCTTAGCAGATTTCTCAATTGTAATAATAATTTCCTTAATCTGTTATTTTGGGAAAACCCCAAAGTAAAAAGATAACTACTGTATAAGCATGAAATAGGTTGTATTATTTGAAATTAGGGACTGCCAGAATGCTAGAAGCTTCAGCAGAGGGCTTTACTGCAACTCTCATTTTGCATCATGCCAAGATTTTCTTCAATTAGGAATTCATTAACTGAAACCTGGAGCAGGTCTTTAACAGCCTTGCCCTGCCAACAAAATAAACAGTCCACATTTGAAATCCCTTGAAGAAAATTTTCAAGCCAGAAGTTGGCTTGCCTCTTCCCACAGAAACACGCACATCTCCACCTGAGTCATACCTGGAATTTATTACTCATTCCGATTTCACTGAAACTCTTACTGAGGATCTATTTAAATTGATGGGTATTGTTTCATCAGCTCAGCAATAAGACACTGACCTGTGGTGTACAAAACAGACTGAGATCCAAGTTTTCTACAGCACAGGCTGCCCCCATTCCCCATTACAGATGTTGCTATGGTTAGGCTGAAACCCAGGGCTTTGGGCTTTCCTGTGGCTACTGGAAATAGGCAGGAAAAGTTTTATTTGTCCTTAACTGAAATCCTCAGATAAGCAGAGCTTCCCATCCCTGTCCTGTCCCTAGACCAGCCATGACCCAAGTGGTGCAGGGATGCCAAAGCCCAAAGCCTGCTGGAAGCAGAGAACAACCCCCTGGAACCCCTCCCACTGCTGAACGGGGTGAAATGCTCAGGACAGGGACTCCCCTGCAGCCCCTCACCAAAACAGGGGGCTATCCTGAAGCCAGGCTCTCCAATGCATTCAATGGTAATTAGTAAAAATGACAGCAGCATCTCAAACCAAAATTTTCCCTATCACCATCGTTTCCTTTTCAAATGCACTCAGAATTGTCTCTGTACTGTGCATATACCTCAAGAGTTTGAAAGACTGCTAAATTAAGAAATGTAATCTATTTCTGCAGGGCTCAGGTTTTAGCTTCAGGTAGGACATATTCATGAGTTTAGATCTCTACCCAGGAAAGATAACTTCAACTTTTAGCTTGAACTTTAATAATTGTGAAATGCCAGAAAGCACATTTTAAATTCTAGAGTCGCAGATTAAAACACTGTAATCTCTATTTCAGCTACTACATGGTTCTATTGCTACTTATGTATATATTTACAGATACTCAGTATCAATACCTATGTGGACTGTTAAAATAACCGATTGTTAATGGATATGATCTGCAATTTGAGGTATTTTTGGCTGAATGCCCAGTCTCCTGTATGAATTCTTTCAGACCCGTGGAAAAAAAAATTATTCTATTTCAGGTTTCCCACCTGAAACAAGAGTGAGAAAATAATAGAAATAATGCCTCTTTAGACATTCTTTGTCTTACAGAATTACATACAATAAGAGTAACCTCTTTGAGAATGAAGCACTTTTTACAGTCTAAGTTTGTGCAGAACTAGCAGCCTTGGGGGATCAAGGATAATACTGCAATATAAATGACAATCAATTTATATTTTACTGGGAATTTTTTACTATAAATATACCCAGAACAGCAGTCAATGGGAGATCATGCTATGAATCCCCAAACCAGATCAGCTAATGTAAGCAGAAGTACCTGCATTTCTAATTACAACAGAGCAGCAAATCTGCATTGCCTATAGTTTTGATGAGCCATCACAGACCTGCATCTCCAGAACACCGAGCCCTGTGTGCTGGGCTCCCTGCCGAGGCAGGGGGCATGGGCTGGTGCAGGACAGAGCTCCCCAGCTCCCAGGGATCCACACCCACCCCCAGTGCCAGCAGCCCTGCTCCCAGCTCTGCTGAGCATGGCCTGAAATCACATATTCCATCTGCAGCTGCACAGGTTCCCAAAAGCTGTTGGAGAAACACAGAATCAGCTGAGTTGGAAGGAACCCAGGAGGATCATCAAGTCCAGCTCCTGGCTCTGCACAGCACCATCC
Organism: Chloebia gouldiae; assembly: GCA_003676055.1. Taxonomy (NCBI): domain Eukaryota; kingdom Metazoa; phylum Chordata; class Aves; order Passeriformes; family Passeridae; genus Chloebia; species Chloebia gouldiae. Next base: position 13,147,182 of record QUSF01000014.1, on the reverse strand, counting down.
TCAAGAGTTACACCATGTGCCCAAGGGCATTGGCCAAATGCTTCTTGAACTCAGCTCTGACCACCGCCCTGGGGAGCCTGTTCCACCGCCCAACCACCCTCTGGATGAAGAACTTTTTCCTGACATCCAACCTCAACCTGCCCTGACACAACTCCAGGCCACTCCCTTGGCTCCTGTCAGTGCCAGCACAGAGCAGAGATCGGTGCCTGCCCCTCCTCTTCCCCTCAGGAGGAAGCTGTGACTGCCATGAGGTCTCCCCTCAGCCTCCTCCTCTCCAGCTGAACTGACCAAGGAACCTCAGCCTCTCCTCACATGGCTTCCCCTCACCATCTTTGTTGTCCTCCTTTGGACACTCTAACAGCTTTATATCCTTCTCAAACTGGGCAGCCAAAACTGCCCCTAGCACTGGAGATGAGGCTGCCCCAGCTCAGAGCAGAGCAGGACAATCCCCTCCCTTGCCCAGCTGGAGATGCTGTGCCTGATGCCCCCCAGGACATGTTGCACTAAAATTCTGATTTAAAGTCCAGTCCTTTGGCAAAAACAGTTCTGGTCTGCCCATTGTGTCAGCTCCACCTGGCATAGCATTCTCTCATTTGGGGAGCTTTTTTTCCCTTTCTCTCTGCTTTCCAGCTGGTGTCCTCCCCACAAGCTATGAAAGGAGCCTCAGCCCTCAGCAGCATCCAAGGATTTTCCACGGGCTCTGAGAACACATTGCCACATCTGTCCTCATGCCTAAAAAGCCTTGGGAGTGTGCTCCATGCTTTCAGTGGCAGATCTGCTTTACCATTTTTTCTTTTTCTTTCTCTCTAGGGGAAGTAAAAGAATGAAGACTCTTTAGAAGAACAGCAACTCCAGGGTACCCCCAATCAGCTGCGAGGCAGGGAGCACAGACACTGACACCGTGCAAAAGGCTTTGAAAACCAACATTAATGTGATTTCTGTAGGCAATGTCAGCAGCCCAAACACTTCTAATTGCTCCTGCCACCCTGTGCCATCCCCAGTGCCCTGCTGCACTCAGAACCCAGCACCTGCAGCACTCCAGGACACAATCAGGACACACACCTGCCTACCCACAGCTTCTGCATCTGCTGAGGTTTTTGTGATGTGTTATCCACATGCACTACACAGCCTCAGGCATGGCAGTGCTCTCCTTTCAGCATTTTCCATGGAGACTTTATTTTTCCATTTTTATTTTGCTTATTACTACTATATTGGTTACTATTATATCATATACTATATATAATTTATATATATTATACTATTATACTATATACTATATATAAGATATACATACTATTACTATTATATTGGTTACTATATGATATAGAGCAAAAAGAGTGAAAGGCACCTACAAAACCTGGTAAAACCTGAAACCAACTCTACCACAGTGAAAGAAAATGGTCTTTGTATCCATGCCAAATTTATCATTGCAAAAAATAAAATATTATATCATACTAGTTTTTTTTCAATTGTATTAGTCTTTTACTTCACATATTTTAAAATATTACTAAAAACATATTCTAATTCAAAGTTATATAAACCCTGTAAGGCAAGACATTATTTCAAATGCTGAGACTAAAGTTTTGAATCTTTCAAAAATAGAAAAACAAAATTACTGATGTCAGAAAGTACTAGCAAAACATTATATTGTTGTCAAGGTTGCATATTTTGTGGAAAAGTTTCATGTAAAAAGCTTCACTCAGCCCTCTGCCTTCATAAATTTTCACTTTACAGTTTGTTAGATGTATATCCTTCATGCTCCCCTCCCACAGAAAGTGTCTGTTAATGGGTCACTGCTACAGATGAGAAAGACAAAATTAGATCTGTCTCAAAATTAAATATTTCATTCTTTTTATTTACCTCCATCAGCCTTTTGTAAGCATTTCTATTCTGCATCTACCAACTTCTGTATTCCTTTTCCTGATTTGTATCCATTTCACTCTCCTACAGCAAGGATACTGTCTTTCCTCAAATATTACCTCTGCTAACACATCCTAAAGAAGCTATTTGAACAGTGTCTAGGTTGTACAGAAGAAAAGAAATTATGAGCTAAGTCTCCAAGGACGGCCTGGAGCTAGAGAGCCCACGGCAGAGTCTGTTGGGCAAAACTTCCTCTCAGAAGGGAATAGAAGCAATGAAGCTCACTTGGATCACCACCCTCATTTTTGCTACATCCTTTCTTCAGCCTCACCAATAGCTCAAACCCCACCTCCTGTGCCACCTCACCTGGCAGCTGAGCTCAGGCCACCAGAGCCTTGTTGGTGTTTTTAAGGCTGATGATGCAGTGGCTCGTGTGACATTTGAAGTCACATCATTTTTCTCAATTGCCTTATGAAGCAACATGCTCCAAAACTGATTTTAGAGTTTTGAAATCACATTCTTTATCATAATTGTTTGATGAACAACATGAAGCTAAATTGATTTTACAGTGTCAGAGACTGATTTATGTAGCTGTGCATAAGTCATCACCCAGTGCCTGTAGCCTGCAGTTAACTGGCACTTTGGAATGTCCTTTCCAAGCCCTTCTTGCAGCCACTTGAATATGATTACAAGTGCTATGTATAAATCAATGTGCTTAATTATGATTAAAGGTTTCGAAAGAAAGCCTTCTGAAGTGACTAAATCCATGTAAGTGAGAGGAGAAAGGGCAGCAGAAGAAAGAGTTAAAACAGCAGCAAAGAAGTTCTCACCATCACAGCTCCTGCTCTGTAATAAGCAGGGACAGTCAAGGATTTCCTGCTGGAGTGTGACAGAGCAGATGTTTTCTCCATCCATATTCACTTTTGCACAACTTGCTTTTCAGAGCAGGACCCTTGCTCTGGAGTCACAGGGCACATTTTGGATCCCCATCTAAACCCCGTGGCACTCGTAGGATTTCTTGCCATTAATGACAAAGGCTGTGAGTGTGGAACAGCTTCTTCTGTACAACACATCAGAAGGAGATACAGACTGACAGTGGATCAAACCTCTTTTGTTCAGCCTACTGTAACAGCATTTCTGTCCAAGCCAACATAACTCAGAGGTTTTAACCAAAAGTTTTAAAAAATTCATTTAAATTACTGTTACTGTGCTTTTTCATACTGGCTTAAACTGACTTTTATCAAGTTGTATCAGATTTGCAGCACACTAATTACTAATAATAAGAATATTATCATAACGTTTTGGCAAGTCCTAAGTAACCCCTTTGTTTTCTGCATATACCAATTTTAAAATTCTGATTTAAATATATAAATAACACCAGAAAGCAATCAAGATTCCTTCACTGCATGCTTCTCAGAGGGTAATTTTCTCATGCATATGCATTAAGACCAAAAGATGTGTTCTGCATACTGACAGTAGTTACAAAGCTCGGTGTTCTTGGGTGCTGTGATAGGTCAAAATTTTTTCATATTGAAAAACTGAGCACTTAAAAAATATATATATATATATATATATCATTTGCTTTGGTAAGTTCACTTTCTCATCAAAATTATAAACATTAAAGTATCCCCATGTTAAAAAAAAACCACCAATACTTCACAGAAAATGAATGTGCCTTTCCCTCCTTTCTCTTTTTTATCTGCCATTAAATTACATTCACACTTCTAGCACCACACTCCACTAAGTCTCATCACAAGAGAGAAATCATGATGCGTTATTGAATATAGAATCTGAGGGTGGCACAGACAAACGCAAGGTACTTAAATCATCTCCCCAGAGGAAACACAGTGGTAATTCAGAATTAATTTTTTTTCATTTTCTACTGGAATATATCAGGTTTTGATTTGCAGCTGGAAACAAAAAATATTTTCAGCTGAAAGTTTTACTGAAAGTTCCACATTTTCCAGTAGTCACTTCTATTGATGATATAAACACCAGCTGAGAAGTATTTGTAACAGCTGAAGGATATGCACAAACTTGCAGTATTTCTGGAGGAGAAACTTTAATTCCAGAAGAAGTCATTAATAAAAAGCTTTATTATTACCCCATCCATGATTCATGGTATGCAGACCACAGCCAAACAGAGCTATGCAGGTAAAGGGAGAGGAGAGTTCCTATCACAGAGGTGATTGCTGATAAATGAACATGGTTTATATCAAACACTGAAAGAACTGGTCTCCTTGCACCACTGAAGTGTCCTTAACCACTTACTGAGAGTGACAATAAAAATGATCTTGTTATTTTTTCCAGTATCTTGATGTTCCCCTCAGGGCATTTCCTTCATGAAGTTGTGTTTTAAAAGCAAGTACTCCTTGTCAGCAATGACTTAGTGAGCTAGGCCTGATTTTAAGAAAGGACCAGGCATTCTTTAGTGAATTGGGACATTTTTAAAAAAATAATTGAATAATACCAAATTTCACTGAACATTATTGTTTGTGGATATGGAAATGTCTTACCCTGCATTTCCTGCACCTGATGAATACCCAGTGAATGCTCTCACCCAACACACATGATGTACACCACCATCACACAAAATAGAAGAGCTCCAGCAGACAAATCTGGGCAGGTTCCAGCACAGAGGGTTTTACAGAGCTGATCAGTAGGAGAGTTCACACAGGGGCAGCTGCCCAGATTGCCCCCAACAGAGGAGGGAGGGCTCTCCAAGAGCTCTCCCTGCACAAAGATTCCTCATTTCATACAGGATCTGGCCCTGTGAACACAACTTGGGGTTTCTCAGAGCAGGAACTGAAGGAGAAATAAGGACTTTTGTGGGGTTTGCAGGTCCTGATAGCCCTTAGGCTTCAGCTGCCTGGTCTATAGGTTTCTTTGAGGTGTACTTTGAAGAAAAACTGTATAATAAGGAAATTTTGCTTACAGAACCACAATCAGTAACATGATTAAAATAGTCCACGGTTCCTTTACATCTTGGGCTCTGTCATATAAAAAGCTATGAAAGACAAGACATTTTCTCCCTGTGGATCTAATCTCTGCATTATTTAGAGAAGTGTTTTGTTGTCAATAAGGAGGCAAAAGCAGTGGAAAATAAAGGATGAGGTTTTCTTGGAGGCAAACCTGTGCATGATCTTTGCCCAGGACACCAGCAGAAGATTTCTGAAAACTCACTTCCCCCATTCTTCATTCCCAGAAAGCCACAAATTACAAAGCTATCATTCAAAAGATATTTCCCTCAACCATTTATAAAATATTTAAATATTCAGAGGAGCAAATTTTAAAAATCCACTCAAAATTAACAAAATTAACAGGACAGCCACTTTGCTGCTACAAGTAGTACCCTTATTACTGACCTTCAGGAGAGGTGGGGAGGAAAGGCAAGGAGGTGAAAATTAATAACCCTTCTTGCAGACAGCAGAGAGCTGTCATGAGTTATGCAACCTAGGAATTTTTATCCACTCCCCCCATCTTCCAGAAAGACATAATTAACTTACAGTCGTTTTAACCTGCAAATGACACTTGTGCAGTTGGAGGACTGACAATCAACTTCCCAGGCTGGCAGCAGGGTGTAGAAGTCTGAGTGTTGCAGCACTCATGTGGATGCATTGAAAAATATAATTGATGGGACCTCCTACCTTGTTAAGTGCAGTAACTATAACTCCACACAAGGCATGAGGGATACACACATTTCCTTGGCAGAGAGTATCAAAAGAAAATAAATTAAACAGACGTTTAAAATACTGCCTTAAAGAAGAGTTAACATAATACTTGCATCTCTGTGTTTTTAGGATGTGGTGGTGTGGACATACACAAACTGTCTGGGGCACAATTTTATCTGCTTCAGATTGCAGTAAAATTGGGACATGATGCACACAGTTTCTGCTAGAAACACTGTAAATTACAAAGGTTAATGATAGCTCTGTGAGGGGAAAAAAAAAAAGACTAGGAACAGTAGATGTGTGTGTATATTTGTATAATAATTCAAGGAACCACAGGGGACAAGGTCTCCTGTGCTGAAAAATTGTTCAAATAAAATGAGCCCACTTTAACAAGATCGTAAATACCAGGCACCATTTTCAACACCTAGAATACCCAGAAAACAGCCTTAAACTTAGAAACCTCTCCAACTCTCATCACAAGTGCACTCAGGGCTCTATGGACAACACTTACGAGTTAGAGCTGACAGTCTGAAGAGTGGGAGAGCCTTACAAAGGCTTAGACTTCTGTTTTATTGAGCCAGGCATTTTTGGTGACCCTCCTGAGCTACTGAAGTAGCATTACAGCATTTCACTTAGCAAATATCCTTAGGGATTTTGTTAATGGAGGGCATATTCACCACAAGGTTTGTCTTCAATCAGAATCTGCAGTCTTGTCAGGTGAACCCACAAAATTACCAGGAATTCTACAAACAGAATTCTGTGAATTCCTTACAGGTGCACATTTCCATCCCCTCACCCCACTCCTTTTTATCGCCTCTACAGCCTGGCCTTGCATACAGCATCCCAGGATGGTGAATACCAGGCACTCCATGAGAACAGCCTCAAGGTCAGGTTTTGCTCAACAGCAAATAAAAAGAGGCAATGCCATTCAGCTCCTTTAGCAAAAATCCTCATCCCCTTACCCAGGCTGAAAATTTCCTGGGTAAGGAAAAATTTACTGGCAAGGAAGACCTTTTGTACTTTGCAAAAGTACATGTGCAGCCAGGCACTCTTTCTGCCAGTTCTTCCAAAGACCCCTTCCCCTTCATGCCCTTTTCCAGTTTTATGCAAGGAGTCAGCTAAAGGAACAATATTCTCATTAAAAATACACCTCTCAATGTGATAGTCCTCTCCATGTCAGAGGAACAGCCTCTGCCTGAGAAATGTCTGAGAGTGGCAGGCAGGAGGGACACACACCCTGCTCTAGCCTGGAGAATATGCACAGGAGATGCTTTAAAAAAAAAGTTAGAGAAGAAGCTTAAGCATGATAAATATCTGGTTTAAAGTGGTAGAGAAATGAAATAAGTGGTAATCAATTTGTTACTACCAAGTTCAAGTACTTGAAAAGCTGTTTTGGTTGTAAAATGTGAGGTTATTCAGGAGTTAATTTTATTTCTTGAGCAGCATAGCGAATATGAGCCTGCCTTCTGGGGGTGGGAGCCTTCCACTTTTGAGGGAGCAGCAGATGCCCTCGGGGCACTTTGTCATGTGATACTGCTCCTCAGAGCTAAAAATAGGGAATTGTGTCAAACTAGATTTATAAGACATCACTTTCTCTGTGTGCAGACAGCCAGATTTTGGATCTATTTAGTTGCTTCAACCGCATAGAAGTGTTCTCTCCTGAACACCTTCAGAGGCCATAAAAAAGTCCAGTGTAATACAACTGTAGTGATAAAACTGTCCCACTGCCACCCATTAGGATTTAAAAAAAAAAAAAAAAGAAAAGAAAAACCACCTAACAAACAAAAAACTAAAACATCCTAAATACAATACCTAAAGGGAGAATGAGGGTAGATCTGCAAAAATATGCAGCAAATGTCACAAGCACCACTTTCTGATCCAAAACTGCACATAACCCCAGACATTTCAAAAAGTGATATCAATTCTATCAGGACAAAACAAGAACACACTTGCTTTGGTCTTGGTGCTTTTTATCAGCCCCCCTTCTGCTAATCCTTTTCTTTCAACCACAGCTGAATTTAGTCTCTATTTTAATTCTTTCCTTAGAGGACCTACAAAGTGTTTTCTGCTATGCCCTGTTTATCTCTCCACTCCAAGAGCAGAAGACATGACAGCATGGTATAAAAGTTTTATTGGCCTGTATTTTGGCTGACCAAATTACTCATGAGCAGTGAACTCATGAATAAGTTATGAAAGTCATTACTACAAGTGCCAATAAAACCTTTTTTATATGGGATTGCTGTATATTCTACATATGCAACTTATTTTACAGGACAGGCAAAACTCTGTATAAGACACTTTTTAGAGAGTCTTAAAAAATTTTATGGGGATCATTTCTTCTACCCTTGCAAAAGCAAACCAGGCTTTAATTAAAATAAGCCACGCTGTACTGTGCTCAGAGATACAGAAAATTTAAAACATCTCTCAAACTCACTGCTGTCAGCTTTTACTTTCCCAGAACTCACAACCCACCAGAATCTGAAGAAAGTGTTGTCATCCTGCAAAATCATAGTTTTCATTTTTCTATAGGTGAAAAACTTCTGGATACAATTCTAGATAGCCATGTAGTTAGAAACTTTATGTTTATCAAAAATCCAGGAACAAATATGGTATATTCTGAACATTAATCATTACTGTTTTCTAATGGAGGAGAAATTCCAAAAGGAAGAGAGCGACATCTTAGGTTAAACTCATTTTATCATAAAAATACCAACTTTCTGATGACACTTAATAATCAAATCCTGAGAAGATGAGTCAGGAGAGTGTTAATGAGGATATCTATCCTGTTCCACTTTCATTTACCCCACAACTACAGGACAACAAGAGGAGAAGGAGGGCAAGAAGGATGAGTGTGTACAGGTACTTGCTTTCCCCCCAGGATTTACAAACCAGTCTACTTTTAGTCAACAAAGTTGTAATAGAAAAAAATGCTTCGTGATACATGAAGCTGTTCAGCATTCTTCTCAGAGTTAAATGCTTGCAGGTATTTTTTTCCTTGCTGAAATGTCACACAAAGGCTCAAATCCCCAGGAGTTGGTAATTGGCATTGTTCTCAGGGAAGCTAGGGGCACACACGATGCAATTAAATATAAATATAGACAAATAGAGGTTTTTCCATCTGAGTGGGTTATCTGCATTTTTTTTTTCATCAAAAAGGAATTAAACTAAGCACCCCAAGACAGACCAGTCTGAAGCAAACAATTTGAGCTCTGAAAGTGCTTTCTTTCCCTCAGCAGTAGAGGCTCTGTCTCCACAGTGCTCCACCACCGTTTTGGCATTTGAAGGCAGACAGGTGAATCCAGCCCACAGACTCTAATCCTGGCTGCCAACTTCTCCACCAGTTTTCTCCACACACCTCCATTTACACACATGTAAAATTAGGCATCAAAGACCTCTTAAACTCAGTAACTTTATTAACTCAGATCCTGCCAGGTCTGTGACTACAGAATTCACATCAGCATTTAATTTTCTGTGACTTTCTTTCTACCAAGAGTAGCACTCAGTCAATGACAGGGTTTCTGCTGAGCTGGATCTGCAGTGTGAAGCACATTTTGGCATATTTGCTAGTTATGTAAAGATATTTCCTGGTGACCTTTTTCCAGTTATCCGTTGCAGTTCTGTAACACCCTTTGCTCTATGTTGATTTCTGAAGTGATTTGCCACTGCTGTCAAAATACCAACATATCAAAGAGCAAGAGTGTAGAGATCAGCAGTCCTTGATGATTGCTGGTTCTCTGTCCCCAGTGTAATCCTTTCCCAAGAAGTTTACAGGCAAAATTTACTTAAGCTATTGGTACTCGTGTTTTGTCTTACTACCTTTCAAACTCTGAGATGTCAGCCGGACCCTTGTGCTCTTGCCCAGGGACTTTCAAGATGTATTATACACAACCAGTGGGGGAAAGCAAGGAAGTGCCAGATGTGTGCCAGGCTCCTGCTGTTCTCCTGACTGCTGCAGGGAGCAAAACCTCCAACCTCCTGCTGCACAAGGGGGCTCCTCAGGAAGCAAGACAGGGAAGATGTGACAGGAAATAAAGGAATGGCACAATGCATCCAGCAGCTAAATGAATAAAAGCCCTGGTAAAGCACAGGCAGCCAAGGCAATTCAACCCTAGAAAAACTGGGCTGTTGCCTAAAGAGCCAGCAGTGGCATCCTCCCTCAAATCCATGGGAAATGCTCTGTTCACAGCAGAGGACAGCAGGGGCTCGCGGGGAGGGGACACTTTAGGGTTTAGTCTGCCATGAAGAACTAATGGGGCTGTGCTCTGTGCCTTACTGGCATGGACTGAAACCTGCTGGACAGTCATGAGGACACTTTGATGAATGACCCTCATGTAAATTCACTGTGTGTCCTTTATGTTTGCAGTAGGAGGCAGTTTGGGATTCACAGGCCAGGGCAACACAGCATCCAAGCTGTGGGCACATGGAGCAATTAAGATTATTTTCATAATAGCTGTTGCCACCAGACTCTTCTGAAAATGTGATCACTAATCTTGATTTTTTTTTCCAACCTGCCCTCTTCTATCCTGTGCTTCATGATCTCCATCATGTGACAGAGGAGATGGCCTCACTTCACCCCACAACTAAGCAGGTTGACTGCTTTAAGGATTTCCTTTTATTTCCAGATAAAGTGAAATGACAGGGAACTGCAGAACAAGGGAACAGAGCAGGGCACTGATGGTGCTGAACTGCAAAAGCTGGAAGCACTTGGGAAGAGGGCTCCTTCAAGCATCTGTCACAGCAAGCTCCTATCATCTATGACTTAGGTACTTGCATCTAAACTTGGCAAAGGACAGGAAGAAAAGCAACATGAAGCATCTGAGCTACAGAGCTTTTGCAGAACTTAAAGGAAGAGGTACAAAATTGTTAGTGGGAAAGAATTAGTAGTAGGGAATTGGACAACTGTGGAAAAGAACATTTACACTAGCTGGGAAAGAAATCAAAAAAGCTTGTTTCTAAAATGCACCAAAATAAAAAAAACAAACAACAGTAATAACACCTCCCAAAAAAACCCACATAAAAAGCACTCCCCAAAAAGCAACAAAACAACAAGCTACACTTGAGAAAATACTGTATAGAGCTATGTGATGTGACTTAAGAATATCTGGACATCCCAAATATTAGGAATTTTCTCCAAAACCTGACTGATATTTGGAATGATGTCTTGCTGTCTAAGTCCTGAACCCACTCACTTCAATAACACAATAAAACATACATGCAAGACAGACAACTTTCGTATTTTATGTGCTTTGTTCTGCAGCCTCCTCCATGCCTGCTGTTTGTTTTTCTCTGTTCAGGTGTGGTCATACCTGCAGCACAGTTTAGCAAAGCCCAACCTGGCCCAGCAGATCCAGTGCAAAGCTGAGCAGTAATCCAGACACCAAAGCAGGAAGCTCAGCACCAATTAACTCTCCTTGGACTCAAAGTTCAAAGCCAAGCTACACCATAACCTGTGCCCCATGCATTGTCATTGCGCTTTGCAGTCCTAAAATGCTCTTTTCAGTTTTTCCCTCCCAGTTTTACTTGCACTGATCTAATGCGCAGCCATAAAGATGGAAAATGAGTTGGAGGATACAGAAAGAATGTTAACATTTTACTTATGCCATTTTTTATTTACACCATGGTGACCCAAAATAACTTCCACATATAGATGTGGCTGTAAACAGTAGCTATATTTATGCCATTTATTCTGACTGATTCGCTGATTTTTTTTTTTAGGGTAATTATTCATGTGTTTAAGATTTCCCTGAACTTTCCTAAAATCCAAGGAAGTCCTGCCAGTCGCAGCAGGGGTAGCCACTACTTTGCTTGAAAGGAAAAGATACTGAGGGATCACGACTTAAGTAACAAAAAGGAAAAGTTGTAACAATAAAGGAGAATCAATATCAGACAGATGAACCTGATCCAGCTTGTGATCAGTCTGCGGCCAGCCTAAAGCAATACTTTTAGGGAACAGTCCTTAAGAGATCTCTGCATTCCTTCTCAAAACATAAAAAACTCAGAACATAAAAAACTCAAAAAAACACAAATATTCTCTCAGGAGACTAAAAAGAGACAGTACTGAAAATACTCATGATACACTTGCTATGTAGGGCAGCAGTTTTAGGCTCCACAAAGGTTTTTGCAACCCCTGGGGCTGAGGCAGGCATGGTAGGCAGCAGCTCTGCCTGACGTTTCTTCAGACAAGCAACCAGCCTGTGCTTGCTTCTGCTCTAAATCTGGGGCACTTTGTTCATTCCTCCCAACTGAATGCAGATCTCTCCCCAGCAAACCAGACCAAGTCACACTCGGCCACGGCCCCCAGGGCAGTTCACTTGTGACAGAGCACATACACACATACACACAGCAGAACCTAATCTCAATTAAGTCAAGGGTTTGCCTCGAGTCTGGAAAGGCCAGCGAGCTCTTCCAGATAAGGCACGTTATCTCTGACAGCTCATGGAGGGCAGCCACGGGCCTGCTGCATGCCGAGCTGCATCCCCTGAGCCCTCACCCCGAGCTCAGCCCCAGGCTGGCGCTCGGAGCCCTGAATCCCAGCCACCATATCCTGATCCATATGTGCCCGAGCAGCATCCCAGCCTGGGCAACAGATGGCTGAGAACAGCTGGCCGTGAAACACTCTGAGAGACATGAACGAGCACCAGAAGGAAAATAGAGATTCCCAGGGATTTCTTCCTCAGCAAAAGGGTGAGTTACTGCTTGATCTTCCAAGAACCAGACAGCAGGCAAGCTCCTCTGCCCTCCTACAGAAAATCCTTGAAAAGTGGTCAGTGGTACAAAGCTATAAAAATGGTCAACAGATTTTGCAAAGTGTGTTCAAGAGAAAATGCGAACAGCAAAAAAAAGGTAATTTAAAACTACTACTTTTATTCCACTCAGAATATGATTGCAATTCAAAACTGGCTTATAGTCCAGTGCAAGGTGACATAAACCTTGAAAGATGTGCCTGAAGCATCACCCTGAAGAATATTTTCACTGACTTCCTTAGCAGAAATATCTTTTATCAAACATTGTATTAACAAAACTAGATACATTTACAAGATTAAACTCAAAGAGAACTATTGATTTTGAATCATCTTCTCAAAAGACAAAAAGATGAAAGAGGAAGAAAAAAAGCTAAAATACACCTATGATAGAAGTACTGTGCCTTCTTTTTTTTTTTTTTTACAGGGTTATATTGCTGTGTGCCTAAGAAAAATATGAAGTGAAAGCAAAGTAACATAGGCAGATGTTTGCCTAGGCCAGCCTGCCTAAGTCACCAAAGGGTGGAGTCCCTGGGCAGCAGCCTGGGAGAACCGAGCAGGAGCAACAGCCTCCATATCCAGGAGCACCTTCTCTTCTCTCCGCAATGGGGGTTTTGGGTGACTCCTAACCCCACTGGAGCACAGCAGCAGGCAGGGCTGGGGGGCAGGAACTGGCAGTGATGCACTCCCAAAGGTGCTCCTGGCTGGGACACGAGCGAGGTCCAGAAGGGCTGCGGCTCCGGGATGGGCGAGAGCACAAGGCTGCCACAGGGGAGAGCTGAGGCAAGAACACTTTCACAAACCTTCCTGCAATTTTCAGAATTTCAGCAGATGTAAATTCAGCTGGGGCAGGGTGGCAGAAATGCTGGAAATAGTGGCCTGCTTAGAGCAGGACAGGAGTCTGCATGGAAGGGAGGGTCTCCCAGCCCTAGGAGTTAAGTGCAGTTAGCAAGGTCCTTAGGCAGGCAGAGCTGTGGGAAGAATCCCAGGCTGATGTGCCTTTGGGTGGATGAAATCTGCTCTCCTAACACAGAATCATAAAGACTGGAAAAGAATTCCCAGGTATCCAATTCCAACTGTTAACCCTGCACAGACCATTGTTTACCATGTTGACCACTTAACCATGTCCCCAGGTGCCACATCCACCTGCCTTAGCAATAGAGGATGTGATGCCACCACTTCCCTGAACATCCTGTTCTAATGCTTGTCCACTTTTTCACAGAAGAAGCTTTCCTTAATTTCCAATCTAAACATCCCCTGGTACAACTTGAGTCCATTTACTCTCCTCCTGCCACTTGTTACTGACACTGACCCCAATCCCTGGTAGTTCTAGAGAGCAATAAGGTCCCACTAAGGTCTCCCCCAGGCAGGAGAAAAGGAGGAATAGAAGGAGCAAATGGAGGCAGATTTCCTGGATTTTAGTACATTTCTTTCTTTGCCACTCTTCAATCCTTCAATTAACAAATGTGGAGTAGAGAAGGCCTGGATGATGCTACCTTACTTGCATTTATGGCTAGTGCTATCTTGCAGTTGTGGTGACTATTTCCAACAGAAATCCCTAGAAATGGAATCTTACTCCTGTTAGAGCCAGTTAGTTCCTAGCAAGTTGACAGACAATAGATGATGAATGCTTCATCATCTTTTAAAAAATACACATTTAGCCAGCTAACATAGATGATTTCCTAAACACAGCAGCCAACACACTGAGTGAGGTGAACACATCTCACAGCTGTGAGGAGATTTGCTGATAGTGATGCACAGAAACTCTTGTTTCTGTCGTGTGCTTTTTGATATGATTTTAAGCAACACACTGGGATGCTTCACTCCTAAACAAGGCTTGGATGCCTCTCCAATAGCTGAGAGGCCACAGAGAGCTGAGGAAGCAAAGGGTCAGCCTGCTTAGCTTCCAACAGGCTCCTTGAAAGCTCTTGAAATTTTATTTGCTTTCAAGGAGAACATTCAGTGGGAAAGAGATTGACTTTTCTGACCAGCTCGTACTGCCAGCTCTGCCACCAACCCTGCTGTGAGACCTTTTTCAAGGCTTTGTTTCCCTGTGTCCTCTCTGACTCTTCACAAGTTTTTCTCATTTAGGAACAAGTTCTTCAGGAGGCTTCTTCTCACCACATATTTTTGCAAGTCTTGGAACAACTCATCTTGAATCTCTAGATGATGTCAAATAACACACTGTGACACTGCAGTGTTGAGAGCAGGACCCAGGCAAGGTTGCATCTGCCAGGAACTCTCACCAGCAGCAGCCCCACTGCCCTGGCTGGGGCCAGGTCTCAGCACAAACCCTTCCCCGTGCCTGATGAGCCCATGCTTTGCAGACACAGAGCAAACACGCTCTTGGGTGGAGTCCAAAGAGCAGAAGAGAGGAAATGACTGCCAAGCAAAGTCTTCCAAGCTTGCAAATCGCCTCAGAGACAAATTCCCAGAGACAAGTCCTTCCCTTCACCTTCCCGTGGCTGCACTTTTTAATTATCCCATTTATTTCTGTGGAGGGTACACCAGTAACCTGTGCATCTTCTGCAATTATATGAATGTGGCTGGTTTTATACTAAGTGCTCTTTTCCAGAAATTTGTACATGGCTGACAACCCTCTCCCCCACACAAAAAAAAAAAAAAATCCAACGACAACATCAAAACTATTGCTCCAAGTTACATCCAAAACTGCATGCAGAAAAGCACAGTGGACCTAATTTGGCTTCATTTTGTGCATGATCAGGCTGCTTTAATTTTGGCAGAAGTTAGCCCAGTGCTGGGAATGCTGGAGCTGTCACTGTGCATAAACAGCCCTGGGCAAGAGCCTGAGACCTACGCTGCACTTCTGCACTCGACAAAGGCAGTAGGAGCACATCCTTCACTTCCTTGCAGAAGGCACACACAGAAAGACATAGCCCTATATAAAGGAAAATTAATGGCACCTTTTATCCTCACCACCAGTTCTGTGGTTATTCGAAGAGCAGATGGCAGTGCTGTGTGCAGCAGCTCTGCTCCCAGCCAGGGCCTTTGGAAGCACGTGGCGAGGGATGCCTGCAAGGGTCAGGCAGACAGCTCTCCTTTAGTGAAATAGGATTTCTGCTCTCCTTTGCCCTGCCCTGAGCAGCCCTCTCCTCACACTTTCATTAGACCTAAAAGCAATGAGGTCTTATGTAAACACAGTTAAGCAATTTTTAACTCTTTTTTATTAATAGGACTTTTAGAAGAACCATTCATTTAGACAAAGGTCTACTTCTCCAATAGGGACACATGAACAATATTTCTTTAACCATCCGTGTCTCTGTTAAGAACACTAGTGCAAGATTTCTGTGCCTTCAAATACCACTTCCTGAACCAGAGGGAATGAAAATAAGCTAATTTCATTACAACTGCTTTCCATTTTTAATTTTTTTTAAACTCAAAATGCAGCCTAAATAGTTCATGCAGTTCTTCTGAGAAAGTAAACATGTTAGAAATGCCTTCCATGCTGTAAAGGTGACTAAGGAAGTCCTATTTCATTCCTTGTAGATAGTCCCTGTATTCTCTGAAACCTGAAAAAGCCAGAAGCAGCAAATGCCTTCTACAACTCTCATGTCTCCATTCTCTGAGCAAACTTTAGGAAATCTTCACCTGGGCATTTTTTTTCCCTTTCCTAATTTATGTGACCCAGTGAGCATCTTCCAGAACTTATGGAATTAAAGGCTGACTAGACAAGTTTCAAACTATTTGAACATGTGTCTCAGATAGAAATGCAAAAAAGAACAAGCTATGGAAGTTTAATACTTGCAGCATTTCTCTAGGCAATTCTTCCTTTGCCCCCTGTTGCACTCACACATCTATCATCAAATATTCTCACTGTGTGATCAACAAGCGATGAATGAGGTGACTTGTTCTGCCTGCTTACCCCCCTGCTGTACTTTAAGAAAAGCAGAGATTTGCAAAGGCAACCTGCAGTGCTAAATGCCCCTACTTCTTTCAGCTTTCCATCATGTAAAGGATCTAAGCCAGACATCATGGAAATGCATATTACCATTTGTCCTTTATGCATGTTCCGAGATGTACTTACTTGCCAAGATCACTGGGTTATTTGCCATCTTCTGATTGCTGCTTTTCTGCTGGCTTTGACCACTTTGTACTGAAGCCCTTCCAGTGATTTCTGCAAGGCTGCTTTATTAGTCCTTTCACAGCACACTTTGTGTGCTGGATGCTTTCCTCTAAGTTCTTAACTATACTGACTCCATATTCTACTAATTTATGACTGAAATCCAGAAGGAAACATATAGTTTACAAAAGCCCCAAATTCCCTTGATTTCTACCTTTTGGGTGGTCCTTGAACCAACACCAACCAATACCTCTGGCGTTGGCTGGGAATGCAGCACAGCTACTCTGTGTTGTGGTAAATGTTCTGTTATCACTACATTAAACTTTCTGAAGGGGCTTGTGCTTTGATCACAAGAAAGAAATTAGCTTGGACTCAGCTGGGGACCAGGCTGAGGACCTGCAAGACCAACAAGTAGCATGGCAAACTCTTTTCCAATGTATTCCAACTACAGAACACCTACAGGGCTGAAATGGCACTTGGAGCCTGTTTTGGTGGGGTTTTTTTCCCCATCGCTATAAATTTCCCCATGACTTCTTTTAAATACATTTCTTACTATAGCAACAATTATTTTTTATGCTTTTCACAATAACTGAGAAAATCACTACCATCCATTCCCTTTGTGGGAGCTGCACAAGTGGGAAACATTGATTTCTTTGCATATTGTTCTGCTTGGTATTACTGCTTGGCATGTCTCTGCTTTCATCTCTCATTCCTACTGTACTCTGCATTTCTAGCAGCTGAGCACTACTGAGCATTGTCATAGCTACGTAATCACATTTAGCTCCAAATAAACTTTTTGGGCATCTGGAAAGAGTTACTGCTTTTAGTAATGCATGTTATTTACCACAAGCCTGAGCTGCCTGAAAATATCAAATGTATAGGATTATAAACATCTTTTGTTGAGCTTTGCAGAAAAGACGACTCTGAAATTGTTAACTTCTGACACACATACAACTCAGAGAAAGTGGATCATAGAAGAGAGAAAAAATTACTAAAACCTTGACCAGCTGTCCTCCCACCTGCTTTGTCTTTTCAGGCAGATTCATTACATGGTTTTATTTGCTCAATAACATTCTGAATTACTGGGCACAGTGCAGTGCACTTTGGACCCTACTAAAGCTCTGCTGTCACCTCTGAAGCCAATGTCCTGGCTGCCCTCTCCTCCTCACTGAAATGATCTCCAGTAAAAGTTAAGCCAGAATCAGAGTCCCCCTCTCCACATTCCTCACATCCCCATGGACTTTTCTCCCTCCATGCAGGTGTGGAAGATCCCTGGATGCCCGTGGTGAGCAGGAGCTCCCCATGCCACGGTTCACCCTGACGCTTGTGCACGGGATGACGGCAGAACGGTGCAAACAAAATCATTCCAGCTGTGGTGAGAATGTGCTTGTCACAAGGAAGAACATAGCCTTGGGCTGCTTGTCAAGGAAAAGGAAATACAGCCTGCAATGAGTCTGAACGCCTTATAAAAATTAAATGCAATCAGGAAATACCAGCCTGTTCAAACAAGAAAGGAAGAAATCTCCCTTTACACCTCTGCACAGGCCACCCTGCCTGTGCCTTGCCATCTGCACAATAATGAGGAAAAGTTTTGCTCCTCTGCTGCAGATGCCCCCCAGCATTGTGGTGTCTGAGAAACACTCTATTAGCCAAGACATGAGTAACATCCACAAGATGTTACATCCTAAGAGGCTGAGAAGCTTTATTGTTGATATTACCTGCCAGTGTGAGGCCTTGCTTCCCAAAATAGATCGAGGAACATCAAAGCTCCTTTCAGTGCAGACAACATCTGGAGCCATTTGCACCAATTAATTTTGGAGCAGAGGCAGGAAGAAAGAGCAGATTTTTCAACTCTCAAGGCAAATATTTATTTATTTACCTAGATATTGAATGATTGGTAACTTCAACCGATCTCACCTCAGTCAAGGGTGGAAGAATTGGGTCACACTCAATGAATGCAAGCAGCTTTCTGGGTCAATTGATGGATTTTCCACACATCTCACAATCACAAAATTCTATCTACCCTGTGATGAAACCTGCCAGCTGCCATTCTCATGGATATATTCCTGTTTATATTATCTATTTAGGTAATTTTTAAGCCATTGAGCCATGTCTGTGCTGAATGCAGCCCATGAGGAGGGACTCTGCTTTGCCCTGGCACCACTGCCCAGCCCTGAGCTATCATCCCTGCACTGGTCAGTGCCAGGGTTTGGGTTCCTCAGGAACTCTGCCATGGCATCACATGGCACCAGGGCAATCAGGCATTTTGACAAGTTCAGCAGATGTAATTGTCCTTGTTTTGCCTTGTACTTTACTGTACATTGATTTTACCCCTTTATTTTAGCAGTTCCAGCTAAGCTTTGACTTCCCCGGATTTTTGCTTCCTTTGAACCACTCTGCTCCAATTTTTGCTACAGTCAGTTATGCTTTAGTGTTTATTTTGCATCCTTTTATGAGCATGTCTTGAGTATGCTCTGTTCTTGACTATAAAAGACTCAACCTTCAATTTGAGTAATATTTGTGGTTTAGCTTTTATCTTTGAATGTTACTGGTTTCTCTACATCTGTTAAAACAGTTGAAGAAAAATATTATAATTTCTATATTTTTATTTAGATTTAGGATATTTCTATACAGACTGTGTAGCTGCTGTTGGGTTTTTTCCTCCATTTTTTCTTAACCCACCCCCCCAAAACTTCCACTTGCAGTTCAAAGCACTGTTTGAACATTTTCCTTATCTCCTCGGCCTTCTCCATAATTTTTAAGATCAGGGAAGGACTTATAACTCAAAACTCAAACAGACTCCAGAACAGCATCATAAAACAAACAAACAAAAAAAAAAAGGAAGTAGTCAGAGAGAAGAAAAAGTATGTAATGTGTATAATTTGGGCTCTTTCCCCAGGCACTGCAATTCTTTGCTTCTCTCATTAAGAACAGCTGAGATATAAATAAAGTGACACATGATCCATCATTAATAAGAGCAAATAACCACAACTCCTCTCCACCTGACTTTGAAAGCAGGACCTTAATAGAAAAGAGAGTGACCAAAATCAGCCCATCATGTATCACACCAATATTGCAGAAATGCAGCTCAGGGCTTCTTCACTCTGTCAGAGCCAACATCCATTGCATAGTTTCAAAAGCATGTACCTAAATTTCCTGTGTAGCCAGGGGAGGTATGTAGGAAACACAGAATATTCAGGGCACCGCAGTTCAATGCCAACTAAATAAACCCACACATTTTTTTAAGCTATCTAAAGTTGTCATGTCACTGTCTGCCCTCTAAAAAGCCCTCAAGAGAATGCTCTTCACTTACATGGGACATGTTACTGCAGAGCAATGGAATATACCCTCCTGCTTCTAATGCAACTGGCCCTGCCAGAAACACCATGGAAGTAAGAGACTGTTCTTTCTTAAAACAAAGAAATTCCCAGATGTCACACTTGGTGTTAAAATTTCTTACGTATGGAATTCTCCCATGTAATTCCACGATTGAGCAAGTCCCTCTATGCAACACCACTGGAAGGTACAGCACTGTGGGCCAGGGTCAGGGATGGGAGGAAGAAGAAGCTGTGCCCTGCCCAGCACAGAGCACAGCATGAGGACTTGGCAGCTTCTGTGTGCCTTCTGCAGGGCACCATTCCCTCTCAGTTTATTTTACACCTGCACCTGTGCCAAGGGGCTTTTTCAATTCTGCACTGGTTCTAAGTTCTGGTTTGACAAGTCTCCAAGCTGAAATAATTTATTTATCTAGAGAGCAGCTCTTTCTGCCCTGTTGAAAACATTCAGTTCCTACCTGGCCTTATCCTGTAACAGGGAGGAAAGGACAATTCATCTCCTGGGCTCATTCATTATTCATAAATCTCTAATAAGACTCCAGCTGAAATAGCCAATCTACATCAGCTGAGACAATGACTACAGCCAGGAGAAGACCCTTGTGAGACCAGGGGTTCATTTCACACAGGCTACAGCAGCAGCAGGAGCCGAATTCACACTGAAGATGCTGGAAGTTAATTCAGCTCTGGGGGCTTCTAAAGAAGAAAGAGGAAAAAACTGAAACCAAAGAGCCTGAAATTAATTTTCTAAATATATCTGGGAGCTGTGCAGAGAATGATAATTCCCATAGAGCTGGGGAGTTTAGTATTTTGCTTTATTCTAGTCTGGAGATATTGGGAACTTTCAGTGCTTCGGGACCCCTGAGCACCAGACACACTATTTAAGAGCTTGTTATTTCTATCTCCCCCTCAACACACGGATGGAGTGAGAGGACCCAGACAGACAGCTGACCTGGAAGTCATGGACCTGCTGTCTTCAGGAAGATGATAATCTTGGGGTCTTACACAGCAAAGTAAACTGGTAAGGGGCCAGAGTGAACTCAGCCAGTCTCTCAAAAATCAAAACAGTTCCCAGCAACAATTATATCCTAAAGAATCTGTATGCTCTGACAAACCTCTGCTGCACAGGGGATTTTGTACTGGGCCTAATGACACTCAGGTATCAAAAGCACTGACCCACTGTCACTGGTTTCTGCAGAAGCTGCTACCTCCAGAGTGCTTCTTCAAACAGAAAAAACATCAAGGAAATATTTCCAGTCCCTGCACAGGCATCCAAAAACCTTCCTTCCAGTACCAGTGCTTCTGCTTGGTTTAGGTTTCACTATCAGGATCACTTTAGATAGAGAAACAAAACTTTGAACACAAAGGAAAGCTCCTGCATCTTTCTCCCTAATTATCTCACGAGGCCAGAGGGGAAGGACCTCTGGAGCATCTCATCTGGAGTCTCATTTCCCCGTGCCCAGGACAGACCCCTTTGAAGCGCTGCCTCCCTCGCTGCCTTTCCATTTCATTTGACAGCCGCTGACCAGCAGTGCCACGTGCACCTTTGAAACTCCAAGTTGTTCTTGACAAAACCCGACAGCACCATCAAATGTGACTTATGAAAGCTCTGCCAGTAAACACAGCCATTTGTCCCTGCTCTCCCTCCAATCAGCTGTCAGCCAAAGCAGCAAGTGTCCTGCTTTTGTTCTTCCCCTTCAAAGAGAAGTTGTGAGCAAAAGTAAAAGTGTGAGGCTTAACTGGGTTAATCAGGTCAAGAAAAGCAGGAACACCTATGACAGAGCACAAATGGCATGATTATTGGCCAAGAGGTAGGAGCAGGGCTCAGTGACCCCCTAAGGAACAAGGGGGACAGTGAAGGGTAACACTGAGCTCAGACCCTAGTCGCACCTGTGGGGAGCTTGGTCTGATTTGCCTCCACGACCATGTAATATATGATTTAGAATAAATTTGTGCTCAGGACTAAAAAATACAGTATCCTTTTAAATGGAACCAAGTGACAGAAAACAGCAACATACACAGGATTAATTCCTGTCTCAAAAGATGGTTATTCTGAAGGATCATTCTGTCTAGAAGATATGCCTTGAATGATAAAATGAATATTTGTTGCCAGAACAAGATATTCAAGGGGATTACCATCTAACAAGATTTCAGCAATCAGAGTATTCCTGGAAAATCTGTGTTTAGAAGCACCACAAGAAAAGAACATGTATTAAAATGTGAAAAAGGACAAAAAGAAACAGGAGGACCCCCCCAGAATCCCACCAAGTCTAGAAACAGTACAAAAAAGACCCTGTGAAATCAGTACCCTGGGAACTGGCAGGGTATGGAGCAGCATAGTCCAGACCCAGTACCCCCAGTACCAATCGCCTGGCTCTGTGCTGATTTGCTTGTGGCTTTCCCAGTTTTACTTTGATTTGTTTTAAGAAATTACTTTAATTATTAAATTGACTGATTCATTTATAACAGCCAGGTTTAAAACCTGGCAGAATCGGTGACAGCCTCTGGTGAGCACTTGGCTCCCGTGCACCCAAACAGACAAATACAGTCAGTGCCCATTTCCATTTAATTCACCACTTCTGCTGTGCCCAGGAATGGGCCCTGGGAAGGGCCAGGTCAAGGCAGGTCAAACAGGGCCCAGAGCCCTTCTCTGCATTTACAGTGAAATCTTTCACACTCATGAAAACCGCTATGCAGTCACTCTTCAACGTGGTTTTTCCTTCAGAAATTTCCTTTGCTCTTTTTCCCTCAGAAATTAGCATGCACCAAGTGACTAAGACTATTAGAGAAAATTAACCTTGGAGTCATTTAGCTAAGGATTTGCCAAAGCCCAAAGGTATTTATTATTCTTATAAGCAATGAGGCATATGGTTGACTTTTCCAAAGGCCATTTCAGAAAGAAAAGTAAATGACCATTCCTTGAAATGGAAACAAGAGGTATTTAAGAACCTTTAGTCCAGATCTGGGCAGGAAGATTTCATCATGAGGCTATGCAAAAATGCACAAAATGTGGAAAATTAACACTTGAGAGACCCTTCACTGTGTTTCTCAGAGGATGCTACCACTCCACACATACTGCTAAAAGTATTCAAAGGTCAGTGTCAACAGGTGAGCAAGTGTTTGTCAAGTGGCTTTCATACCTCTGCTCCAAAAGTTAAACAGAGATGGCCTAGCAGAAACAGAGAATGTTCTTAATTTAAGAGGGTCCCAAAGGTCTAACACAAAAGCTGGGAGAAATTTCAGTTTGAATTGAATGAAGTTTGTAACTCAAGAGTTGAAACTGTAGGAGGTTGGATTAGATAGTGGGTTCTGAATTTTCACATTTTATTTTTCTTTACCAGAGATCAAATGCTGTCTATAAAATGCTAAGACAGTGCTTTGGCAAAAGTACAAACAAAAAAAATATAATTGACAGAAATTTAACTGAAGCCAAACATAATTTTTACCAAATAACAAAAGAGTTAGCAGAGGAAGATAAAAGATTTCATATCCTCAGCTTCAAACCTGAACAATACCTCTGTATTTGACAATCTTCTAGCATTAGTCAAGAATGTCAGAGCTTCTGTGCACAAGAACAAGGTAACTAAGCCAAGTTTAAAGAAAAAAAAAAGGAAAAACCATTTGTTTTTTCAGCACTATTTTGGTTACTTATCTTTGCTTTGGAAGTCAAGGAAGGTCAGTCATACTTGCCTTAAAGAGAGAGTGTAATGGACTTACATAGTAAAATGTAACATCAGTGTTTGAAAATAAAATTCAGTATATTGAATGAACAAACTCGCTTAACAATTTCATGAGCATGGGCTTCAGTGATTTTTTTTATTGGTAGAATAAGTCATTGGTCTCAAAAAAGATCCAGTGCTATGTTTTTACACAGACATAGAATAATAGATGTTCTTCAGATATACTACACTCAGCTGAGTGCCTGTGGCAGGAGTTGGTGCTGCCAAATGTAAGGGCAACTATCCCAGAATTTAAACAGCCCTGGATAAATAAAGAGGGGCAACAATGTCCAGACCAGAGAAGTGCACAGAAGAACAAAGCATGAAACAATGCAGAGTCTCTCTGTTTAGGGAAAATCAGAGCCCTATTTCTCCACATAAATATGTTCCATGTACTTACATCACATTTCATGGGGACACTGAAAGCATATTTGTCCTTTTTTTTTTTTTTTGCCACATAGAAAGACTCCTATAAACAGGGTTTGCAACCTGCTTGGCCAGTCAGTCGTGCTTAAGTTCAGCACCCAGCTGCTGATGCCTTTTCTGACAAATAAACTGCGCTGCTCTTGTGTTTCCAGTGCTACACCCAGTCACCATCAGCCGCCAAATAATCTTCACAGCTATAGACAGCAACACCGAGCCTCCCTGGAAGGCAGAAAATCCTCCACTTCTGAGCTTCAAGATACAAAGAATTAAGTTTTGTCATGCACTCAACAAGAAAGAAAGAGTGCCAAAGCACGTTAAAATACTACAAGAAGAAAAACACAAGCATGATGGATCTACGTAACAGAAACACTCACATGACATGGAACATTCCAGGCATGACCAGTTCAACACACATTTTGCTTCACTGACAGTATTAAAAATGCACTGGGATGCCAAAACAAAATACACCAGTTCCTCTGGAGCATCATTTGCTGCTTTTACAGAGACATTTCTTCACCAGAAAACAACACTTCGTTAAAGCTCAGCTACTCGTGGAAAGACAGTCACTTACAGCAAGTTTTGTTTGCTAGGTTTTTAAAAATATTTAAGTTGAAAGAGTGGAAATTATGACCCTTCTCAACACAGCCTCTTTTGATGGAGAACATACTTTTTTTTTTTTCTCAGAAAATAGGTTAAAGAAACTAGAAACTAGTGCTGTAAATTAATTTGATTTATGTATCTGTTGGGCATCTTGAACTCCTGAAAGTTTCCAAGACAAGCTGTTCGTGCTAACCTGAGATCCAGAACTAAAACTTTCTCATTTAATAATATTTTATAATTATATATTATATTATATAATTATATATAATGCAAAATAATATTTTGCATTACAGATTCATTTCAGCAACCAGTTCTATTGAAACCAGAACCAAGCCAGTTTGTTGACCTGCAGAGCAATTCTCATGCACAAGATTCTGCATGGCAAACTAAACTCATTTCATCTCACTTCCACTGGAACAATCACTTGAGATTTTTAGGAGTCACTTCCCCTGCTCTGTGTTCATGATGCAGTCACTTGTGAGTAACTCGGGATTAACTTCCTTTGACTCAAGAAGCTTGTTAGGTGCTAGCATTACAGTTTTCTTTGAGTTGCTAATCTGGTGATGCTAATTAAGGCTTCCAAAGGCTGTTGCAATATTCTAATTACAGCAGCTACACGTCCTCTAAATCCATTTACTGTAGAACAAAGTGGGGTTTGCGATCTGTGTTTCTTGGCACTACACTCACAGCAGTATGCTACTGCTTCCCCATGTCAGGATTATTTTAAAATTCCAACCATTAGACAGACAAAAGAGGATGAATTGAAGAGGGCATCAGATACTGAATATCAGGATTAGTTTAATTAACCCTGCTCCTGGAAAAAGCATTCTTGCAACTATGCATCAGGCTACTTTACCCATTACAGGCACCCCTGAACCCCAGATGCTCCTGGGATGACAAAATATTTGTCTCCCACCTACATCCTCCTGCTCTAGACCCAGCCACAGAATTCCTCCTGGTCCTTGGGTTATTACTCATGGCAAGAATAAATTGTTCTTTCCTGGACCTCTCCAGCAGTTCAAAGTCACATATCTCCATCACAAAAATCTGCAATACAGAATCAGTACTCTGCCCAGGCAGCTGAGAGCATGTAGAGCTCCTAGGAGATACATCTTTGAGGAATAGTGTTCCTTCTTTTCTGAGACTTTATTAAAACACTTAATTTTGCAATTTCTAGCTAAACTTAATGCTCCCAATCTAATATATTCCAAAGCCTCTGGTTTTCTTGCCCACAGTGCTGAAAAGTGGTAGGTTCTTTATTAATAGCATGTGATTTGGTTTCAGCTCGTGGACTTTTAACCTGTCCTTCATATCTTTTGCAATCATTTCTAATCTGGCAGAATTCAGATGGCTGGCTTCCTGTTCACTTTACCTATTTTTGCCAAATCTCATTCTCAGCACAGTGAGCAGCAAGGGAGCAGCAGAATGCAGACAGGACAGGGAGCTTCATTCCCTTATTTCCATCACTGAAAGCCTGCATGACCCACTTCAGCTCACAGACCTACAGAACAATTCTGCACTTCTTGCCACTACAAACTGGGTTAAAAAAGAAAACTCTCAGAGGAGCCAACTGAAAATCTGAAGAAAAAAAACCACACATTCAGTGTGTTCAAAACAATTTGTTTTTATTTCAGCTTCCCAATCACAAATCCACTTATATTTCAAACTGGAAAGCTCTCTTGAGGTCCAAAAGCTTCCTTTCCATATGTCTTAGAACTAAAATAAAATCCACTACAGTGTGAAAAGGAAAATGAAATGCAGTGCAAAGTGTATGGCTGGTGACACACCAAAGGGCTGGAAACCAGCATTTGAAAAGGTTTTTTAGCAGTGCTGAAAAGGGGAGGCATCAAAACTTTGTGGAGCATCAGAACTTTTCATTTACTACCAAATAAAATTATTTCCTGGCACACAGCTGTGAGTAAAGGATCAGATGAAGTTGTAGGAAGGTATTCCTTTAACAGAGCAATGAACCCATTAACTAAGGTGAATTGTTTCTAATCCTCTGATATAGAGCTGTCAGAAGGGAAAAAATGTGTAAAACTCAATTTTGGTAATGTGGCCCCCCACACTCATGAGCACAGAATGAGGGACCTTCAGAGAGCACTCTAAATGTCAAAGCTATTAAAATACCATATAAAGCTAAGTATAAAGAAAGCCAGGTTAGTCAGGTGGCCACTCCATGAATCTTGTCTTTTGATATTTCTCTTGCTTCTCTCATTTACAGTGTTTTCAACCATGCTATTTGGAGAAAGATGAAAAAGAATAAAGGAAGGGGGAAGCCACGCAAAACAACAAAGTCCTCAGCACTATTTCTATCCCACAATTAATATTGATTGCTTTCTGATTTTCATAGGAATTTGTCAGATTCCTGGCAGTGCAAGATTGATTTCTGTACTTCTGAGAATCATAGGTTATCAATATAATTGCTACCATCAGTGTTTTTTCACAATCCCTCCTGATGTTTCTGCTCCTGGGCAAATTAGTGCCATGTTGACTATTTCCTCACCTGAAACAGTTATCAATGCATGGGGATTTTATTTTTATTTCCCCCCCAAAAGACACCTACTCCAGCCCCCAAGTACCATTTTTCTATTATTACTGAACACTAAAGAAGCATTAGCCAAAAGCCTAAAACTCCAAATATCTTTGTGGCACTTATTGCTGCAGGTGTTTTTTGGTGTGGGTTTTTTTGTTTTTGTTTTTGTTTTTTTTTTAACAGATAGCAATTCCGTATGCAGAATTTTTATAATTGTTGTACCTCCACTGGGAGCACGGGGAATTTAGAGAACCTTAAAGTTTATGCTGCATTACTGCACTTCACAGATAAATAACAAAGCAGCAGTCAGACTGGTGCTGATCATGTAGATAAACCAAGCATGTGTTGCAACCAAACCCTGGAGGTGCTGAGCAGCTCCAGGCCAAGAGGAAATTTTAGATGCTCAGCACCTTTCTGCATTGAATGTGCTCATTCCCCTGTCAGATCAGATCTTCACCACCACCCTTTCATACAGGTGGCATCCAGATTTTCATCATCCTCACGGCATTGTGAGAGGATAAAGCATTGAGCAAGAGCATTCATCCACATATGAACCAAATCTAAAGCAGCTTTCTAAGGCCAAGCCAAGTTATTTATCACCTTCTCTCCAACTCCCCACCAAGAGAAAAGCATGACATAAGGGCTAGTCAGGGAGCTATTGAAGTCACTGGGCTTTGGAGAAGGCCTTTAACTCCAGCCACCACAGCTTACCTGTGGCTTCCCTACATCCAGCCTTGGAAACATCACACACACAGCAACAAAAGCCTCAGACTCTCACTTCAACTGAGCTTTGATTCACCTCTCAAGTGTTAAAAGGATTTAGGATCTCCACTGAGAAGAGCAGGAGCTCTACTTCTGTGGTATCCATGCCTTCGTAGTAGCACATCCTCTGAAGCACAGCAGGTCAAAAACCTTCCACAAAAAAACCTCAAAAAAACCAAAAAGGAGTTGCTGTTCTTTCCCTTTTCAATCTGAGGATTTATTAGAGTAGAAGCTTTCTGTGAGAAAATATCAGCTGGAGAACAATGTATTTCTCAGGCCAGCATTCTAAATGGAAACCAGTGCTTACCTCTGAAAAAAAAACAAGTCAGGACATAGAGCTGAGCAGAACATGATAAACCCCAGACTGTCTGCCAAAAAGTCACCTGACAGTAATGTGGCACCTCTATCCCTGGGATGCTCTAAACTCCAGCACTATTTCTGAAGACCACCCTCAGAACTTTGAACATTCACATGCTTAATTTCAGAGAATTCAAACAAACAAGAGAAAAGTCTGTATATTTCTTTTGATTTAGTGGAAGTTGTTTGCCAAGACAAGCCCAGCTCTATACTTCTGACATTTCTGTTTTCCTCAGAGGCTTTCAGAATCCTCCAGCAGCCCGGCCACATGCAGCTGCAGCCTGGGGAAGGACAGCTGAGGAATCCATCTGGGACTGGCAGCAACAGTGCCCGTACTGTGGGGAGCAGGAACTCACAAAGGCTCTGATAAAACCCTGTGAGGCACAGGTTTGCTGCAAACCTCTGTAACAGGTATAAAGGTGGCCTGAGCCAGCTCAGATAACAGAGTTTGCTGCAGCCTAGGGACAGGCTGAGCTGAAGCTGGACATAAACACCAAGCCACCATCCCAAGGTGCACATAGTCCCCTAAGATTTACTGTCAACATGTAACCATAAATAACTCCCCTGGGCTCAGCACAGAGATGCTGTTTGCAAGGAGGGGGCTCATTTGGGTGTTAGCAGGGCTGAGGAGCAGCATTTCACTCCCAGCAGCATTTCAGCCTGCAGAGACCTCCATGCCCCAGAACTGATTTGGCAGCAGCTGTGGTATTACAGGGTCAGACACAAATTCTCTTTTACTGAACCCCTGGCCCATCAAACATACATTTACAATGGATAAATATGCTCAGCACAAACAAGCCAGAGGGATTACCAGGATTAGCCACAATCTCCTCTGCTGCTGCCAGCGTTTCAGGCAGTCCCTCATATCGAGCGAGGCCAGCACATCACAAATGCACAGTACCTATAAACCACAGCCTCTTGATGAACCAATGCACTCCCTGTGAAATGTCAAAGATATTTGTAAAAAATGTTTTGATATCTGCTCCTTGCCAAAAGGAAAACATTGGAAACAGTGCATGCTTATGAGCAGCATCACCAGGTCAGCCACTGCTGGATCCAGCTCTGTGCTGGAGCTGACAAACCAAGTCCAGCATGTGAATCTCTTTCAAGTGAAGCCTTGAACATGTTAAGTTATCCCTCCAAAACACCAGAAGCATCTAGTTATTACATCTAGTTTCTGCTGTCTGGAGGACACGGAGGGTTGGAGAGACCTAGAGACCTGTGCCACCACCTGGCAGTTGATATTTCACACCCCAAACCACGGGAGCATTCCTCTAGCATGGAGAGGAAACACCTCTGCTGCCACCAGCCCTGGATGTTAGCTTCAAACAGATTTTGTTTGGGTTTTTTTGGAGGGGAATTTTTGCCTTGATTTTTGGTGAGGGGTGTGTGAGGTTTTTATTTTTTGGTTTTTTTTTTTAGGATTTTTTTAACTTTGAGAACTTCCCAAGTTTTGCTCCAATCTGTTACAATGTAAACACATAACTCAGGTAAGCATCTCGTAGTATTTGGGGTGATTTTGGGTATTTCTGTAACAAGTGTCTGTGGGCAATTAGAAAGAGGCCCCTATTCTTGAAAATTAGAATTTTATCTTCCATAAAATAAAACAAATGCTCTTCTATAATATATAATATGGACACACACATCCATACCCACCCACCACATATTTAACAAATAATACCTCATTTATTAATACTCCACAGTAGTTAGGCTTGTCTACTGAAGCATTAATATAACATTTCTCAAAGTTCTTGTTCTGCTTGATCTACTTGGTAAATGTTTGGCAATCTATCTTGATACATTCCTGTCTGTCAGGGGCTGCTGCCTCATTCATGCTTTTGCTTGACAAGCAGGCACTGGGAGGTACCTTCTTAGGTAGCCCTGTAGCCACTGTAGCCACTGTAGCCCTTCTTCCTTAAGTATATATGAGAACAGTTTCACCGATTTTGAACTGATGTGAAGGATGAATAATTAGAACTAAAATGAAGTATTTATGGTCAGCATTTAACACTAAGTAAAGAAATAGCATTGCTTAACATGAACGAGAAATATTGCCAGTCTGATTCCTACACTAAGGATGAGTAAAAGGTTTTCATCAAGGATTTTCTACTGTAAAATTACAGGATAGAAACATATGTCTTAATTTTTGAAATTTATTTCTGCTGTAGGTACCTCTTGGGGTCAAATTTTTGAGGGTTTTTTTTTTTTCTCCTAATAGTTTTGGATTTTACAATCTAGGTTAATTCTATGTCTTCATCCATCTTACTATAAATGAATAATAACTAATTTTATAGACATGTAACATGATTCACCAAGGATATTTTCTAGGAAAATATTTCATTAGATCCCTCAGTGGGGCTTGCTGTGCATTTTCCAAGGTGTTGGCTGCCCATATATGTTTTGTATTCTCAAGGAAATGATACAAAACTTTCTTTTGCCTTTCTTTTTTTTTTTTTTCTGTGAAAGCCACATAAAGGCTCTACATTCCTCTAAAGAAACAAACCTCTACCACACTTCACCGTTGCGAGACTATAGCCAAAAATAATCCCCAAGGACTGTGCAGTCACATACACAGAGTTCCTGACACAGCACCCCATCCAAAACCAGCAGGGGACATGGTGCTTTGGGAAGATTCTGGAGTAGATATTCCTTCTAATAGGTGGAATATCTATTAGATATTCCACTCTAACAGCAAGGCCCTTGTTCTTGCCTAGGCAAACCACCCTCAACTAAAGGAGCAACCAAGGCAAACCACAATAACTAGAGAAAGACAGCAGCACCCGTGGTGGGAGGGCTGGTCAGTGGACAGGGCACAGACAGAGCTCTCACAGTGTCACTTGTCACGGAATGCTTGTTAACAACTGGCTAAAGTTCCCCAAAAGCACCCAAGTCCCTCTGAGCAAACTTAAAGTATACAAAATCCAGGCATTTCAGCACACTGGGGTTTAGGGTGGGTTAAGAAAGCAAGAGGCAGAAGGAGAAAATATTTCACTTGCTTTTTTTTCATGCTGTAACTTCGGCCAAGACCAAACATTAGAGAATGGGAACTACTGAGACAAGTTCTCTTGGACAAGCACAGGTGCCACTGCACAGGGATGGGAGCAGGACAGGGCACAGCCTCAGCTGCTCACAGAGCTGCACAGCTCCAGCCAGCACCACCAGGCGTTCCCCAAACAGCATCTGCACGTGGAGGGAGCACCTCTGAACAGCCACGAGAACCTGGGAAAGGTAAAACAAAGGTACCTGCAACAGTGTAAAAGAAGGGAAGGAGCTGGATGGAAAAGTCAAATTAGCTTTGACACTTATGCCAGCTCTTGTTCTTCCCCCAGCATGAGTCCTCTCTCCAAAGGGGAAGGCATTGCTTAGGTGCTACACCTGGACTTTGTGCATCTCCTAATACTCCACTGCCATCTGCTACTGGAATTTCAATGTAAGAGTTCCTAAATTGCATCTAAGTGCTGCAAATGGTATTTTTTCCCATGCAACTTATTAGCACAATCTCTTAAAAACCACATTGTGCTTGATGTCTAAGTTTGCATGTGCTGGCAGCAAACTGAAGCTAAGATATGAAGCCAGGGCTTGTGGATTTAAGAGGCAGGATTTGTGGTACACAAGAGCTAGGTCTGTGCATGGTGTGCTGCTCAACGTGGCCTGCATGGAGCACATTCTCTGGCTTTTTCCCCTGCCTGGATAAGGCACAGTCCTTGAGTGCCTCCTTTTTAAGGAGAATAGTACAGTTTCCTCTGGATTCTCAAACAAGTTGCCCTTCAGAGACAAGTGCTCCTGCACAAAAAAAATAGGGATGGTTTTCCAGACAAGTTTTAGAGCTGTAGACAATTAGTCTTTTTTTTAGAGGAAAGACAAGTCTCCTGGCTGGAAGCCAGGGTCATTGCTAATCAAAGAACAAGACACAGAACTTTTGGAGAGGGGCCTACTTTTCAGGGAGTCAACACCTCTTGCCATGTAGAAATAAACAAATCGAGATTTCATTTGACATGTCCACTTTTCAGTGAGGAGAAAAAGGGAACCTTTTTCTATAAGTGGCAATAGATGCCCAACACCTCTGTGCAAGACAGTTCAAGGTGAGGTATCTTGCTGCACAGGGATGCAGCTAGGGATGTATTCTGGAGCTCACACTTCCCCAGCAAACTCCCACACAGGAAATGTAACTGCTGCTTAACCCCAGACCCCAGGGGAAGCATTGCCCTGCCCAGCACTTACACTGCTCCCCCATATTTTAAACAAATTCTGTGTGTGTGCACACAGGCAGCCACATGCACAGGGAAAAGACAGATCCTGCCTGCAGGGTACTGAGGGGAAGAGGTCCCCCATCAACTCAATATGAAACAGTCCCACATTTTCCATCCAGAGACACCCACATAAGCACTGGAAAAGCAGAGCAGAAGAGGTGCATAGCCTTGAAGATTTTGGGAAAGTCTGAAGGGTATCGTTCTTGGTCAGTTTAACCTTGAGATCATAATTGCTAAAGCAGCATCACCGTGTTTCTGTCGGTAATTGGCAGTCACTGAGCTAAAGATTAAGCTAGCATGAAGATTGAATTACCACTCAAGTCTTATAATAAATTGGAAAAACTAACTAGCCCGCATTACTGCATAAACTAAAGGTTAAAAAAGGCAAATTCTGCTCTTTGGGTTTGTAAGTTACCTGATGCACTGAAAATAGGATCAGTGTTGACTTTAACATATTACAGCCTACAGCAAAGACAGAGAAGACCTTTCCCAACTACACTAATACAGAAGCTATGACTTTTTTTCTGTATTTTAAGTGTTGCATAAAACATGTAGTGCATAATGAAAGGGTGCCAGGAGATTTTGCATAGAGTTCCCTGCTAATTCTGCAGTTTTCTAAGGAGTATTTCACAGTAGTGGAAACTGAAGTTTTTGTAGTTCTATAGCTCCAGGCATAGAAGGACTAGGCCAAGACAATAGGATAGATTTTGTGGAATTGAAGAGCACTTCAGACACTGTTTTCCTCTCTCATTTCTCAACTCTCACGGAGTTAAGCCAGCAGTCACCAGACTAAAACCAAGAAAGCTGCTTGAGTAAGGCTAAAAGGAGAACCAATGGACTTCATCAGCTCCCTACTCAAATGGGCTTGTAGTTGCAAGCTGTAATCTACCACAAATAGCCACATTTAGAGAATGCAATTACATGGAACAAAGCTGATGACTCTTTCAGTGCACAGAGATCATTAGGAAATAGTAACCAGTTGCAACCTATTATTTCTTTGCACCAGAGAAATAAATTGATTATGCGTCAGCTGATTTTCCGTCACACCGAAGTGGAGGTGTGCTTAAAAAAACTACTCCAGCCTGCCAGCTCTAGCCCTGATCACAGAGCAGGCACTCAGAGGGAAGATAAGTTGGTTTGAGGATGCCAAGGAGGCCACAAGAACTCCATTTGCTGCTGCAGACACTAATACCCAGCCCAGGTGAATACAAATTACAGCATCATTGGAGCTGCACAGCATTGGAGCTTGCCCCAGAAAGCAGATTATTATCCACAGTTAGGGCTGACAAAAGTTTTAACGTGTGATTTTTGCATTAAAGCCTAATAAGATTGTTTCTGAATGAGATTAAGCTTGTTACAACTTCACTTTTTGTCATCTTTTACCAGCAAAACTAATATGGTTAACACTGAAGGACCTCCTGGCCATTTTCTGGGCAGTCAGTCGCTCACTGCAAAGTGAAGCAGTCAGTTCACAACAAATGCTGTCCAATAGGTGACTCTGGTTCTTTTCCTTTTTAATAATTAACCTGAGATGTTCACTATGCATTCATCTCACCCAACAGAGGAGAACCTAAAGAATCTTGGACTCACTTCAGAAGCTTTTCTGTGGAAAAGTTGGTGACACTGACTGTGGGTTTCCAGGGTAACTAGAAAAAAGTTTGAGCTCCAAGTTTTACAGCATCCCAAATGCTTAGGGGATTCCCAAACCATAAGCTGTAGTAACTAAATTCTGAGGTATTTGCTATCATTATTCAATCATCTGTTCCATTTCCTAGGAAGCAGCTATTGAATCTATTGCAGCCAAAAATGCAAAAATGGCACTGTCCTTTGCCATGTGGTTCTTCTGCCCCCAGTGATGAAGAACTTTTGCCATTCAGAAGGAAGATTCATTGAAAGCAAATATTTTGCTGCAGAAAATATTCCAGCAAAATTTTGTTTATTTAAGTTCTACTGTCGACTCTCAGTACAGGAATAAACTAATATACTTTGTAAAATTTTCCCAATAATTTTCATTCTAAAAAACTTGGATTTGCTTCCCATTTTAATTGGAGAGTCTTCCAGTAGTGATAAAACTTTCCCAGCTTATCATCCCCAGACAAAACTCCACAAACGTACCGTTTATTTTAAAAATTCTCTACTGAACTTGTAAAACTTTAAATAGAGCAATTTTTGACCATTAATTGAAATATCAAGGTGTTCACATAGATCAGAAACAAACCAACCAACTCAAGGAAACCAAACCACCTTCGGAATCTCACTTTAAAAATAAACCCCCCCCCCAAAAAAAAAAAAACACCAAAAAAACGCAGACTCACAATAAAGAAAGAAGTCAAAATTTTGCCATTAAATTAAGATAAACCTTGTGTTACCCCACGCAGCTCAAGTAAGCAAAGGCACAGGGCTGAAGTGCTCTCAGACAGCATTTGGGTGCCCTGATCCCCCTCGAGAGCCCCCAGCCCTGCCTGCAGCTGCTCCAGGTGCTCCTCTCCTCTCCCAGCAGGTCCTGGGCATGCTCTGCCTGCCAGGCAGGTGCTGCTTGTCTCTGCTGCCAGGCTCTGCCCAGAGCCACGACCTGCAAAAGCAATTTTGCTGATTGCTATCTACCAGGGCTTGGATTAAGGGAGAGCATGTGCTGGTGGGGAGGCTACAGAAATCATGATGGGCATCCTAGAGATGCTACTGTTTGCATCCCCCATTCACAGAGAGGGGACTGCTTCATAGGAATTTGCATCTCAAAGAACAGTTCTCTTTCCTTTAACCTGCC
Organism: Chloebia gouldiae; assembly: GCA_003676055.1. Taxonomy (NCBI): domain Eukaryota; kingdom Metazoa; phylum Chordata; class Aves; order Passeriformes; family Passeridae; genus Chloebia; species Chloebia gouldiae. The sequence goes on along the minus strand of QUSF01000014.1, from coordinate 13,112,084 downwards.
TTCTTACTCTCAATAAAGGGTTAAACACAGCCTCTCTTAGAGCAAACACTAAATCCCCCCTTGAATTCACAGAAAGACTTATTTCAACTAAGCAATTTCAAGTTTTCAGACAAAGGAGTTATAACCAAAGGAAATTTTGTAGCAAGTAAAACCTTGGGAAAAATAAAAAAAGCATTGCTTTCTAAAAATATTTAAATAAATCCTTTATATGAAAAGCGTTCAAAGAACAAAACCAAATAAAACAACACTAGAGAAATTTATTTTCCAGATATCATGGTGGCATGGTCACAGCTTAATTACTGTCAAAAAAAGCTTAATTGCTATAGACTTTTCCCAGCTCCATCTACCTCTCACTTCCCATACAGACAGCAGTATTAAACATAAAATAGAATGGCTTCTCTTCAGGAAGTGTAATTAAATAAAATTGGGAATATAACTAAGGAAATGAGCCCTTTAAGATTCATTTAAGGAACAGCACACTGGTGCTGGGAGCCCAGCAAGGATTGTAAATCCTGGCTGAAGAACAGGCACAGGGACTTGCAGAGAGATCATTGGGAGTCTTCCAGAGGCAATAAGTGATTGATAAATGCAGACAGAAAATGTTACACCAACGGGGACCCGAATCCAGAGTTTGCTCAGGGAATTTTAACCCAAAGATACCGGGTGAACTCACACAGTGCCAGCAGTTGGTTGTTCAGAGAAGGGAGGCCCCAAAGGTGGTGGCCTAATGTCCCACCTGGCCACCAAAATCTTAAAGAAACTTCTCAGTGTGACCATTTCTGGGACGCCCTGGCAGCCACACTCCCAACTTCAAGGTTTTCACTGCTGGGGCTGAAGTGGGCTTCACACTGGGCTGCTCCTGTGACCCGAGAGGTCCTGCTTGACTCCTGCACATCCCACACTCACTGCCAGAACAGCTTTCCTCACCAGCTCAATCCCAGTTTTTTTAATCACAAATTAAAAATAACAATAGTAGCTGGGGAAATAGGTAGATTGTGAGGTATTAATTGCCTCTTTCCCCAGGAAAAAAAGTTTCTTGCAAAGAGCTAGTGCCTTCCAGAAATACCAGGCTAAATTAGAGATGTTGGTGCCATAGCTTTCTCTCTTAAGACCTTGGATTCAATTGACCAATGGCCTTACTACAGACAGAAGAATAAGTGAATCTGTGAGCAGAAGGTGCCTCTGATGTGTTTTCACTCTTTCACCTTCAGAGGCAAGAGCTGAACCTCTATTTGTGTAAACCTCCAGGGCATATTTCCTCATTCTACACAGAAATTACTGGGTTTTTTTTCATGTTTAAGAACCATGGTAATACCCAATGCTGGCTCTCTGTATCCTAGGAATGGCTGTACCCCTTCTTACCATTCCCAGCCTATAGAAATACCCTGACCGGGGCTTTGAATCCTATAAAAGCTCAGATTTCATAGGCAGCATGGAAATCCTTTCAGCAAAATCACTCTGAAAATATATTTATATTAGCATATTTCTGTCCATTGACAGTTCCCACAGCTCCCACAGTGACTTAGCAGTGACCAGGAGGGTCACCTTTGCTGTCCTCTAATTGTGACACCCATAACGATTATTGGGATAGCAAAAACCACAGTGACAGTAACTGACCTCTCATCTCAGAAAGGGAAAGGGTTTCCTGCTTTGAGATGCAGCCAAGTGGTTTGTGCCCATGAGTGCTCAGCACACACACAGACAGCCTCAGCTTTCACAGAGCTGCCCTGGGATAGAGAAGGCAGCAGCTATAAACTGTTGCTAGCTGAAGGAAACCTGAGGTAAACCAAGTGACAGATGAGGCAATGATTCTTTATCCTGGCTAGAACAGGCAGATTACAGCAGTTAACAAGCTACAGAAATGGCATTTTGGTTTCTCATCCTGAGGAGTAGGTGGTCCCCAGGCCCAGCTCCTCCATAATTAACCTTTATAGCAGGGTAGGCCTTTTAGACATGCCTCAGACTAAAATAATCTGGTGAATTTGGTAGGCAAGAAAGGCAGTGCTGCAGAGGATAAACTGATATTCTAGAATGGATTTGTCATTACGTTGGAATAAAGATATTTCATCTTCCATCCATCAGAATCTCTGTTTCTCAGACAGAGGCAGTGAGTCCTCACCAATATGTGTCATTAAAGTGGCTTCATTCCCCTACTTAGCTAATGGTACAAATAAAAACATATTGCCAAGGAACTGGAAATGGAGGATTTACCCTAAACCCACAAATTATTTACCCTAACCCATAAATTTCTGTTTACCAAAGAAAGCATTGAAAGGATGTAGACATACAGTTGGTGACAATAGTTAAAAAGATAACAAGGTATGCAAGGTGGGAAGGGGAAGGAGCTTTGAATCCAAGCAGACTAAGAGGACAACAAAACCACTTTCTAGCTTGCTCATATTTTAAGCAGCATCTGACACAGAAGCTTTTCACAAGATGACCAACAAGGGACAGATGAGCTGCTTGCCATTTTCTGTGCCTCAGTGCCCTTGGTCACTCCTGACTCAGGAGCACCAAGTGAGCTGTGGGTCAGCTTCCAGCTGGAAACACGAGATCATTATCCCTGCACACTCCCGAGGGGAATCTCCACCTAGCAGTAAGACAGCAAGTTCCTCACCACTGCACCCCACTTTCTTTTTGAAAGCACACAGATAACCATCAACATAACAGGCACTGAAGCCAGGTGAAACAAATCCAATTTCACCCCAGCTGTACAGGCTGGTCATAGCTGGAAACTGTGCAACCCAGGCTTTGGGCTTTAAAAGGGGCACTGGGGAGAGCACACAGCTCTGGTGATCCCTTGGGCTCCATCCTGAACACACATTGTTCCCCTGGGGAGAAGAGCTTCCAAAGCCTGCCTGCAGGGGTTTTAACTGTGCTGGCACTTTTATATGGGTGTTTGAAATAAAACCACCGACAACACCACAAACCCAGCTGATTCAGGCTGGACAACTAAGTTACTGGAAGCCAATGTCTGCTTTAAAAAGTTTTAGCTTTATCATGAACTTTACTTTAAAATATAATATTCTGTGCATCACTCAAGAAGTGTGGTGAAATATCATTACTCTCTCCAAAATACAGAGCAGCTCTGAGTGACAGGGAATTATTACATCCTTCCAGACAAGAACACAAAGACAGGCAGTTTCTTTATGAAATCTCTTCTCACACAGGGACTAGCTCAGCTTCAAGCCAAGAAGTGTTTTGGACCAGAAATCTCTAAAGGAAACACTAAATAGGTTCAGAGGATGGGAACTCACCATGGGCAGGAGCTTTATGGGGTGGGAGATTTCTACAGCCAGGAAGAGCAGAAGTTAAAGTCATGTACAGCAGGATCAAGTAATGAGGATCCCATCCAGTACTGTTTGCTACATATTTACCCCTCACCAGAAAAAATGGTGTACTTGAAGTTGATGCAGAAATTGTGTTTTACTGAGCCAGACAGAGACAGTCAGCTTGGGGAGCAGAGCACCATGGCAGAGGGGAGCAGGAGCCTCTGCACACCTCAGCCCCACTGCAAGCTGGCAGGGAAACCAGCAGGTCTGGCTCTTTTTCTAGTCCCATCCTCTGGAATTACCAGCACAGCCCATGCAGCAGGGTCTGTGCAGAACAGTCCTGTAAGGCAGGACAAAAACCCCCACACACACCACGCCAGCTTCTCAGGAGGAAAAAGCCACACTCCTTAACCTCCTTAAAGCTCGTGTCCTCTTGGAAGGGTCACACAGGATGAGCCAGTTGACATAACAAAGGTGTATTTTCAAAAAGGCATTTGAAGCTGTTTCTTATAAGTACTTCTTAGTGTAAAGCTCAGTTGTTAAGAGATAGCAAAAGATCTTTTCCAGGATTAAGGGTGGATTAATCTTTTAGCAACTCATCTCTTTACACGACTAAAAAATAAATAAGCACAAGCAAGCAGTCAGTTTTCAAAGGAAGCACATTCCAAGAAAAGATATTTCGTAGGTTTCTGGCCAAAAATAGTCCTCATTCCAGCTTCATATTTCAAAAACATGAACATCAATTGTGATGGTCTAGAAGGAAACTATGCTTTCTTTATATATATAAAAAAAAGCTCAAGGATACATCTCAAATAGCAGTAAAAGACTAATCAATTTTTAGCAAAGGAAGTTTTTTTTTTTTTAATATACCACAAAATCATTTTATTCTGTATTTTTAACATGGAAAGAAGAAAGAACTATACTGCTATGTAAGAGTAAATATTTCAATTAAACTCCATTGGGATGCCTATACTGCTATATAAGAGTAAATATTTCAATTAAACTCCACTGGGATGTGTCAGAACAATTCCAAACACATCCATATTTTAATAATGTATCAGTGAGATATCAATTATTACATACCAATAATCCAATTAAAAATGCACTCTGAATAAACAATCTGGCCCAAACCAAACCTCCAGAGTATTTAAACAAGCTAATGGAAACATTAGGTGTCAGGCTGCATATTTTGTTTTCTAATTAAGGTGGTATTTGGCCGACATAGAACCAATTTACATGTAAAAGCCAAACAATTAAAAAGGTCACACAACTAAAACTTCAGCATTTCAAACAAGCAAATTGAACTACCCAGCAGAAAACAAATCCACACAGGCAAACAGGAATGAGTTACACTGCACGTGTAAGTTCAGAAAAGAGCCACAGACATACACCCAGCCTGTGATTTCATCAATGTCTGTAGTAAAAGCTAAAAATAAAAAAAAAACCAAAACTGTATGATGAGATTGGGGTTATGAAGAGTAGATAAAGATGCCAGCCCCTTCTGGGACTGCCTGTGCCCTGGCTCAGAGGGGCCACCAGCATTCATGGCTGGTGGCACAGTCCTGGTGGCCCAGCTCTGCTTGGAGCCCTCGGGCTCTGCAGGGACACAGGAAAAGCTCCCAGAGATGCTCCAAGGAACTCCAGACACGAAGGCTGGGTAGAAATCAGCCTCCAGCTGGGGGGGACCAGCACCCAGGTCCCAGCCAGCCCTGCAGAGCCCAGCGAGGCCAAGCCTCTGCCCAGGCACCCCAACTTCCCAGCAGAACAGAGGGGGCTGTGTGATGGCTGAGAAGGTAACTCACCGAGAGGGGGAAAAAGAAAAACAAGAGAAAATAAAGCAGCAATTGCCATGTGGCAGAGCATGACAGCTTTCTTGGTTTACCTCTTCATCCAGCACTGACCCCATGGGTGAGGCCATGCTCTGGGACAGCTGCTTTGTACAAAACCGACCTCAAGGACAAGCATGGGTCAGGCTAGAAAAATCCTCTTGCTTACAATGGCAATTATTTTAATGCTAATATACTGTACTCAAGTGACAAAGCTGCAAATCCTTATTGGCTAAACAGAATTCTCCCCATACAGTGAAATTTAGATTTTGAAACTATTTTGCTATTCATTTTTTTGCTGAATTGCCCCACACACATCCCTCACTTCTCCATTCCATCAGCTGCACAAGTATGTCAGCCAACAAGAATATAGATATTCCTAAATCCCCAATTTACTCTGCAAAGAAAAAAAAAAAAAGATATATTGTTCATGGGAGCCATGTCAAATATACAGCAGATCACCCCTTCTGAAAGGAAAAAAGATTTCTATGCAGGCAAACCCCAAAAAGAGAAGCAAAGAGCAGCTGGAAGGCATGGATATGCTCTGCTGGATAACCACAGGAGGTACAAAAGCAACAGCCCAGTTAGAAATGCCATCTTCCTGGGCTAACAAGGCAGACCTCCAGCTCCAAATCAGCCCCTGGCCACCAGCAGCCCCAGCGAGGAGGCACAGCTGAGGTGCAGGCACAGCACAGCAGCAGCACTGCGAGGAGTGGAATGCTTCTCTTTCCCACTGCTTTGCTTTTCCATTATAACCAGATGGGTTTTATTCTGCTTGGAACATCTGACAAAATTGCCAGCTGTGCCTGTGACAGTGCGGAGGGGTCGAGCCTGAAGGTGACATAATTAGGCACTGTGTGATAGATCCCAGTCCACAGGAAATGATCCTCATTTACATCAGCCACAGCAACACATCAAAGATTTTAGTTCTCTGGGAAGTTGAGTAAGAGCTGATTATGACTGAGTCACAGAGAGGACAGATCCTGCCAGACACAAAATAATTGCCTGCTCTTAAGGCTGAGACCTGGTGGCCATTTTCTTCACTACAACAGGAACATTTACACAACCCACAAACAAACAACAAGACTTCCAACCTGATAATCCCCCAAAATCTTCACATACCACATGTATTGCAGTAAGCTTAAAACAAACATATGAAGGAAAGCCAGAGAAACACTGCACATTTTGTCTCTTTCCAACCAAGATTAAAACAAAACAGTAAAATAAAAACACTTGACAGGAAAACTGAAAATCTACCTAAATAACAACACATTCTAATTTCAATTAAATAACAATTTAATTTCATTTTAATTTTCAAGGTTTTCCAAAAGGAAGAAGGACCCTATTACGTGCCCCATTACTCGAAATTGCTTTTGCTTTTTCAGCCAGATTGATTCACTTACACAAGACAATTCTTTGTGTCCTTAAATAGTGCACTTGGAACAACAGCCACAATAGAACAAACAGGTAAAAATTAAAAGAGGCAACATCACCTTTATGTTTATACACTAATATAATATTTTTAAAACCTATCCCATCAGAAGCTGCAGAAATTATTGAACTAAATCTACTAAAGAGGACTGAAATGTACAAACAACATTAGCTTTAATAGAATATAAGCAATATTTACTGCAGTTTATTTAATGGCCTCTGCATTAATAGTCCTTTCTTTGTATATAGACAGAATTAGGAGTGAAGTAATAGCTGTTTACAGTGCTGAAAGGCTTCTGTACTGCTTTTATTTTTGAACAGTTGGGCTTTTCTGTGGGATTTAAGGTCTCTATGCCTCACAAAGTATATCTAATAGAAGACGTAAGCAAACATTCAGCATCTGAAGATTCAATCAATCTGAAATATTTTACATTATCAGAATTCACAAATGCACATCTCTTTCTAGGTTATGTATTGTACCACAACAGAGACCAAAGGCCCCATGGTAGGGCCCTCTGCCCAGAGACAGAATAAGGCTGAAAGTACTTAGACTGTTTTGGGTTATAATTGTGATTTAAAGCCCTCTTTTTCTATATTCTCTCCTTGCAGGTGGATGCAAAACTTGTCTGAAGTTTTCCAATTATTAAGATGAAAATGTATTCAAAATAATGAAACTTATCAAAGTAAAAAAAAACAAAAACAAAAAAAAAAACAAAAAAACAAATACCATACCCATACAAAAAAACCCAAAACAAAATTAAAAACCAAAACAAATTAAAATTAAATTACACAAATATTAGGGTGGGGGTTTTGAATTATTCATCCAAAAGAGCAAAACAGCTTGGAAATCTCAATCCATGCATCTGACATGACAAGCACAAGATAATGTTGACCTGACTTCTGCTTTGATCAGGGACTATCAAAGGGGCTCTGTAGAGTTAGGCTTGTCCCATTGAAATTTAACAGTTGGGAGATTTCAAATGCCTTTGACTCCATTATAGCACTAACTTTTACCTTTTTGTTCTTGGCTGTCAGAAGACTTGAGCTATTTCTTTCTAGTGCTTGAAAAAACAAAGGCAAGTGACATCTAAATATAATCAACATGTGCCAGCATTCAATCTCTCAATAATGACTTAATAAACCCATCATAACTAAAGCCAGGTGAGTAATTTAATGCTAATTATTTCCAATTAACTGCTTCTTTAAAAAACAAAAGCAAAGTGAAATTTTAATGTTTTTTTATCAACTATGAATACTTCTAATTTGCAACTCACAAAGTAATCATTTTGACTTTCACTGGTGCTTATATAATATTGACCAGCTATTTTAAAACCAAAATCATATACAGTTCCTAATTAGATTAATTAAAGACCCTCAGTTCCATTGTCAGCTTTGATCAAATCTCAACTTTAGAAAATTTCAAATAATATATTTCAATGGAAAAAATCCACAAGCATCGGAGCTGCAGAGGAGGAAATTTTTTTCTGGCATTTTTTTTTATTGTTATCTTTTCATCAAATCCCACAAAAACAGAGGTTTTTTATCTTTGAGAAAATAAGCACTTCATTAGTGAGGAAAATAATTATTCCTTAAACTTCTTTTTTTTTTTTTTAATTGTCTTAATGCCTGTTCTTATAACAGTTTGAGGTCAAGGCAAAAAGCCTAAAGTCCCAGCCCCTGAAAAGAACCCATTGCCCATGAGAGGTGTAATTTCCAGCTGGAATTGTGCCTCACCTTGCTCTCCCAAAGGGGAAGGGAGAGCCAGGCTCACTGCTGGCAGGCTTGTCTGCTCCACACAGCCACATCTCATCCATCAGTGCTGCTCAGGTCTGCCTCCACGCCTGTGTGACAGCATTCCCCAATTCCCCTCCTCCCCTCTCCCCCACAGGACCTCTGCAATTTTTCCTTGGAAAGCAGAGAAGGGCTTGCCTTTGACAATCCACACAGGTAAAGGGATTATATGATAAAGAGTAATTAAATTGACAGTCTAATTTAACACTTTGCATTTTGTGTGCTTTTAACTGTGGGCTGTTTGAGTTCTTAATAAAAGCTTTAATACACTTTTCATGGTACTTAATACTGTGGAACTAAGCACCTTCATAACTAAAGGTCTGGGACTTAATACCCAGCTTCTTAATACCCAGCCTGGGACTTGAGGATGTTTCTTTTGCAACCTCATGGCTTTTCATGGCAAAATACTTATGTCCTAGTGGAAGATTTGCTCTGGGGCCAAGCAAACTGTTTATCTGTACCAGCTCTCCGTAGTTGTGAGAGCTTTCTCCTGTCCTGCCTTCCACCACCATTTTCTAGATGTGATATTCCAGCCCTCAACATCCAAATCTCACCAGGCAGGGCACAGAGGAGCCTTCAACTTCTGTGCTCTTACAGAATGTGGCCAGACATTCCCTCCAATCCAAACCCCTCTTTCTGTCCTCAGGCAGGTGGTTTCTCTCCAAAACCCTGGAAGCTGTTCAGGTATTCTCACAATAACTGAAGTTACTGACTGCACCAGCCACCAGAGCAGCCCAGGGATGATCAGCAGCTGCATTGAGCTGTCAGGAGCCAAAAATGACATGTCTGTGGATTAATGGCCCAGCCTGTCAGGATGGCATGTATTTGCTGTGTGCAGAAGATTAAACACCTACTTTCCAAAAAGCAGGATTTGCTTTACAATAGACCTCTGCATTGCCCAGAGCAGCGGTATTTTTCTGTCACTGAACACGAACAAGCTACAGTCTGGAGTAAAATATGGTTTACTAAACCACTGACTTGATAGAGCTTCAAATTCCTCTGTGGTAGATGTTACAAAAATGCAGACAGACAGCCCTTATTGATCCAAATGGTTTGCAGAAACTCCATTTGAAAGCATATGTTTCACTGCTCGACGTTTTGACATGAATGACAAGACAAAGCTAGGAATGCAAATGTACAAGAAGAAACTGTTCTTGTGTTGTAAAAGCACATGCCCCCTGCCAAAGAGCTGGTAAATGTTGCACAACTAACCACAGCCCAGAAAGATGTGTGAGCTGACCTGCAGGCACAGAACAGGAGAGGAAATCCAACAGCACAGGCTTAAAACAGCCTGACAGGATCTGCACAGCCCAATACAACCACTGCTTGTTCTCTCCCTGTGCCAGAGCCAGCCTAGCAGCACATTCAACCGTGTAGAATCACATGAATTTCAGGAAACCTCTATGTGAACAATGACAGCAGCATCCAGCAACTCAAGTGCTCCCCAGTCCATGGGCCAGGGCACATTCATACTCCAAATATAACAGTTTTGCCATTTAATTTCCAGGCCTTGTTAATGGGCCTGCACCCTCAGCATTCCTCTCTGGGGAAAGGAGCCCCCCAGCTCCTCCCCAGGCTTGCCTCCAATTCCCTGTCCCCAGCAGCTCCCCATCCCAGGGCTGCTCTGGGGCTCCCTGCTGCCCCAGCAGCAGGCAGGAGCTCTCTGGGATGCTCGCAGCAAACCCTGCCTTGAAATGCCACCTCACTGCACTGGGAATAGAGCTGGGAGCTCTACTGCTACATTAGTGTCTGCTGGACTGGAAGCTGAAAGCTTTCATGACCAAAGCAGCCTCCCAAAAAATTCTCACCATCATCCAAGATGGCTTTACAATCAAGCAAAGCATTGCAATACATTTTCCACAATATATTAGCTCTTAAACAGCAGCTGAAACACAGAACTACTAAATTTCAACAGCCTGTAAATGCTCTACCTGCCCACACCCAGCACTTGCCAGGAGTTTCTCCTGTCCCATTATCTGCCCAGCAGCAGCAACAGAGCCAACACTGCACAGCAGCATCCCTCTGCCCAGACATGGACACATCCCACTGCCTCATCCCCAGCAGGACACTGCTGCCCCTTCCTCTGGGGCACAGCAAGCAGGACCAAGCCCATGGAATCCCCAGTAGTGCCCCAAAATGAAAAAGGGTCTGCAACCTGTAACTACAGCCACTGCAGCAGATTGAACACAGAAACATCTCAGTGTCTGCTTGGATTTACGTGCAATTATGCATTTCAGCACTTTGGTAGGCTGGCATATTTTGCTTCTGCTAAGTATTTAATTTGACAGAATTGTTTCAATATAAATCATATAAAAACATATTAAACAAAATTCAATTTCCTTTCTGCTGATACATAGAAAGTGCTATATAAATCTGGGATCTCGGCAGCTGTCATGGTATTTAGACTTGTAGGTCTACACTGAACTACAGCAGAGCACTCAAGGTTAACTTAAAGCAGCTGAGTAGTCCCAAGGAGTTTAAGGACCTCACTCACCTGCTTAAAATTAGGCACATATTTAATTTGAAATGTGCATTTTAACTCCACAATCAATCCCTTTTGTTTGTTAGCTGCAATTCTCACCAAAAGTGTAGGGCTCTGTTGTGTTGTACTTAACCACAGTGGAAATAATTCAAACAGAAAACAAATACACATATTTTATATGATGAAAAGATTTTAGAAAAATATTGAAATGTAGAAAGACTTCCAAGATGCTTCCTTTCATGACTGACTTTTTAGAATCAGAGTCTAAAAGCACACTGTTAATTACCTACAGCTGTAGGCAATAAACCCTCAGGTTCCATCTCCCCATCCATATAGCTTCATTATAGCACTATAAAAAAACAGTTAAAAATTTAAACAAAATACTTTATCTTGAAAACAACTTGGGGGCACAATGTTGTGGGGTTTTCACCTAGAAATGTTTCAGAGGGTATCTATACTACAGTCACACATGGCATAATATTCAGAAATCAGATTCTCTCCCAGCCACTCATCCAAGCATTTGAAACTTTGGCAAAATGAGCAGAAATGTATTTTTTAAATTCTTTGTTCAAGCTTTTTGCTTACCTTACTGTGTGCATTTATGATTCTGAGGACTTCTCCTCGTCCTTATGTGATATAGAGGCTAAACAAACCTCCTACAGAAACTACAAAACTTTATAACTGCAACAACAGAACTAATAACTGAAAGATAACACATCTTTGAAAGAAACTTATCAAAAATAAATTTTAAAAAGACAAAGCCATTCTGTCATTATTGTGCTCTTCTACAACACAATGTGAAGTTTCTACCAGCATTCATTGGTTGTAAAGAAAACTATCATTTCAGTAGGGACAAAAGAAAATACTTCTGGTAGTACACCTGAAAAGGAAAAAAAGGTGGGAAGGGGGAAGTCCCTTCTAAGGCTGACAGTAAACTTGGGACAAAACAAAACTCAGTGAAAAGCTAAAGCTTTATGCACTACTTGCTTCTCTTGTTGGTTACCTTGCAATCTTGGAGAACACACGTTTCTGTTCTGATTCCCTCCAGCACCAAAAGAAAGCACCGTCCATCTCCAAGAATCCAGACATGTGCAGCTCCGAGCACAAAGCCCAAACTCTTCCCCACAGCCCGAGAAGTGAGAGCTTTCTGGGGAGCTGATTGAGGTGATTTGTCCCAGCTGCAGCCCTTGGGAGTGTCTCCCAGCAAACAGCCCACAGCTGCTTTGGGTGAAATCACTGATTAAAGCTAATTCTCCCCAGCTGAGCAACAATCAAGCCAAAAAACAGGCACCGCCAAACAAATCATTGCAACTCTTAAATAATATAACAACTGTTTCTGGTAGAACAAATGCTGTTTTTATTTGTTTCCTAAAAATTAAGAAAAATAATAATTAGCTGAGGCAACTGCTTGTATGATGGAATTGAGGCTTCTCATACAAGTAATACAGCTTTACTAAACATGAGTTGTAACCATCCTTTTCTCCCTCCCCCTTCACCACATGTCAGATTTTACCTTTAATTTTGCATTTCTTCAGAGTTTTCTTCTGACTTTCTCCTTGCCTTTCCCAGGATGATGCCAAAGGATGTGGTTTCTCTGAGAAATTTCCAACCGGGTCCCCCAAATGTGTTGTGTTTAGATTTATGTCACTCTTTAGCTGCTCACAATGTAAGTTCAAATCAGTAAAGCAAAATAAAACAAAAATAACAAGGTCTAAACAGTGGTTTCTGTACCACCCCACTAACATTATTTCCTCTGAATGCTCCACTTGTCACCAACCCAACAGCTTTAAGCTCAGAAGAGAGTTATTCCAAAATTTAAACAGATTTTAGGAAGATTTTTCTTTCTTTAAGCAATCCCAGCAGAAAGTTTAAACTGTAATCCATGTTACATGCTGAAAATTCTAGTAAAGTTCCTTGTTCAGGTTAATTTTTGAGACATTTTCCTTTTCAGAGCTACGCCAATTTATGGAAAGGAGTACTCTTGAGCCCAATATTAAGAGCTAAACCTTCACCTGCTGAAACTCAGTATGCTTGACCCATTCCCTGGAGGGAAGCTGATTTACACAGGTGAGAACCCAGGTTTAAGTGGTTTATTCTATCAGCAGACTGAGAAAAAGTGAGTTGTTTTGCTGAGACTTCACCTACAATGCAGCAATGGTTATCAAAGCAAGGCAGATATTGGGAACTTCACTTTGCAAGACAAGTATTGCACACATGTAGTTGTAACTCAGCATAAAAACATTCTATCAAGTTTCAATTCTGAAATTAAAAAGTACAATTACTCTTTTTTTTTTCCTTGCCAAGGAAAACATGACATACTAAGAAATAAGAGCAATGCATTCTTCAGATTGCAAGCAAATAGAAGAAACTGAGTCACATTTTTGCAAAAAAGTAATTTCTAAACTAATGGGCTGGTAGAACAAGACACACCAGAAGTGCTGTGCCACAGATGCCACTTTTGTGAAAGCTCATGATCAAAAGAGCACAATAAAAGGAAGGTACATTTCATATTCAATCACCTTTGCAATGTAAACATTCCAGAGGAGTTGGAATATTTGGGATCACACGTTATTCCCTATTTTAAGTACACTCGGGGAAGTTCCAGTTGAAAAACCAGAGCACAGTTTGGTCTTCAGTTTTCAGAAACTTCTGCAGTTTTTCTACTTCAACTTGCCAGATATTAAAGGTGAAGGGTCAAACCTGCAGGTGGTGTAAATAAGCTCTGTGAGAGCTTTCACCTTATGCTCATTTGCATCACATGGAAATTATATTTCTCACTTCTTCTGTGAGTAATTGCACATGTATATATATATATATATATATATACGCATGTGTGTGGTGAATACATATTATATAGAAAGTGAATGCTTTGATCTGTCAAAAGGAAGATACAAATATAAAACAGGAGACAGGATATGAAAATCATACATTCTGCATTTACTTTGAAAACTGAAAGTTATGGGAAAAGAAACATTGTTTATGTTCAAGGAGAACCTGGTGATTTGCTTGAATATACTAAAACCAAACCACTAGCACATGAAGGATTTAACAGCTTCCTGTCAGGGCTGACAGGCTCAAGCTATGACTTGATAACTTTTATATAAACAAATAATTACTAGACAGTGAGAGATCCATTGCAGAGTCCTAGTTTTGCAGTGTAGACCCTGGTGCAGCAAAGCACTCAAAATTTAAGGTTAACTTAAAGCAGCTGAGTAGTCCCAGGGAGTTTGGCCAGCTCACTCACCTGCTTAAAATTAGGCACATCTTTAATTTGAGACCTGTGTCTTAACTCCACCATCAATCAGCAATGCAATTCACCTGTGCTTAAAGCAGGTGCTCCCTACAGGGCTCACACAGGCTTAAATACTTTTCTGAAAGAGGGCTGTGTGGGTTGGTTCTTCAAGATCCTGCTCCTCATAAATGTAGTCCTGCAAAGCATTCAAACAGGTGAATTCTGTGCATGAGAATAAAGGAGCTCTAACATCACTTATAAGTTAGACCACATTTCCAAACTTTACAGCACACAGCAAGAGTAAGCCAAGAGGAGAACACCGAACATGAAGAATGCTAAAGTTAATCCCCAGAATATATTGTATTCACAATTTATTCCACAAATGCAGGCCAGTTAAAATTACAGTGTTTTAGTCTATAATATGAAAAAGATCTAACATGAAAGCAAAGATGCCTCAGTAAAAGAGAGTTTCAAGCCCCTGTTCTGGGCGTTGCTGCAGCAAGTCAGCAGCATGTTTTGTAAATAACAGCACAGCAGCAGCTCAGAAAACCTCCAGCAGGTTTGTGTGCCACAACAGATCACACCCTCATAGCTACTCAAGCACCTCCTTGCACCTTTTCTGCAGCACGCTCCTCTGCTGCTGCTAAAATCTTAAATTGGTCATGAAATGAAAGATTTTTCCAATGCAAATCCTTGCACTCTTTCTCCAAATCATCTTTACAGATTTCTGTGTACATAGTATTTTAGTGCAGCTATTTCTGCCAAAACTAATTAATGTATTTATGGAAGATTTTTTTTCCCTGTAGCCATAGTTTTGTCAAGACAACAACCCCCCCCCCAAAAAAAAAACATAAAAAAAAAAACCACAAAGTTTTTGTGGGCCAAACTTCCAAATAGCATAAATCCAGTCAGCAAATAGTGCAATTTGTGCCAAGCTACAAAATTGCACCATCTTCATGAGGGACCAGCTTGACAACAGAGGCAAATTAATACCTCTAAGAGTACTCCTCCTGTAAGCCCATCATCAATATTCCCCATTTAAAAAGTGTTAGGCTGAGTATACTCTTCCATAAGGCCGGTTTTATGTCACAGTTTGACTTTTCCTCCCTATTTTCCTCCCTACTGCTTAAAGTAGAAATGTAAAAATGTGGGGACTTTAATCACCCCAAAAATATATGTGTTGTGTAATTATGCTAATTAAATTAGGAGCAGTGAATGGAATGTTTATTTATCCAAAAACCTGCCCCATATTGCCTGCTGATTTTCCTGGGATGTGAATTCATTTTTACCTCTGTTTAAACAGAATTTTTCACCCTAATGTAGACAGTGATTGTGCTGCACCAGGATCTACAGCCTTTTCCAAATATCAGTGTTCTAATAAAGTGAAGAAATCCAGCTACAAAGGGAAATTACCACCCAGTATCAGGGATACATTTGAGAAGACACTCAATTATCCCAATTTCAAAAGAGAGTGATGGCCCATGATGAGTAGGAGGGGGGACAAGGATCCATCATGTTTGGCATTCAAACTTCAGTTTGGGAAGGAAACAATGTGTTAGATATTGGTTTGGTTTTTTTCTTGTCATATGACATTGCACTGATAATATTTGCATGACAAGACATTAAATAAGTGGTATGTGTTGCTCTATCTTTGTCCTCTGTGTTTTACAGACAAAAAAAAATAGGTTTTGTACAGCTATTTCTACCATGACTATAGGCATGGCCATTAAAATATTTCTCATTGCAAAATCAATGGAAAAAAAGCAGAGCTGTGCTTATAGTCTTGTCATTCAGGAATATGATTTCAACAGGGAACATTGCATCCATTATGCAACAAATTCAATGAAATCTTAAAGAAAGAGATGGCACCAGAGGGCACAGTCACTGCAATGCCATTATCTCCTGCCTTTACAGTTCCTCTCTGCCTCACTCCATTGGTTCCTCCCCATTTTCAGTCATGTACACAAGAAACAAAAAGGAGCTGAGCAGTTTTTCTGAAAAGCTTTCTCCTTAACCTAAAACCTGTTGTGCACCAAAGCATTTATATATATAATATATATGTCAAAATATATATAATATATATTATATATATATGTATAACAAAACACAGAAAGTTAAATAAAAGCCACACAACACAGCAGACATGTAAAAACACAATCCAATAATCCGGTGCTTAAATTTAGAAACTGTGTGGAAGTTTAAATCCTTACTAGAAGGAAAATATTCTCTGTTTATTGTTTGTTGGATCTGAGTCATAATTCATCTTTAAAGCATTTTTTACTGCTATGCTAATACCAGCTGCTAAGTTCTCCGAGTGAATTGCCATCTTGGCTATAAAACAGGGTTCTGGGGAAAGGAGACATCTGAGCATGGTGAATTTTTCCAGCAAGAAAGAGATAAATTTTTTGTTCTTAAAAAAAACCATACCTGGAAGGGAATAAGTGTTGAAATCCATGGGAAAAAAAAGAAAAGTATGGCCCTCAGTCCCAGTAACAGGTCTTCTTTGGCACTTGAGAACGACCACAAGTAGTTTGCCTTTTTATTCATATAGAACAAAATTTACAAAGTCATTCATACATTTTTGTTTGTTTTTTGTTTTTTACTTACTTCGAAAATTGGGAATATTCAAAATACACTTTTACCCCACTTCATTCTTTCATTATTTACAAGTATATACAAGAAAAACGTAAGAGTTCATTTTCTTTTTCTTTTTTTTTTCTTTCTTTTAAATTTTGTATTAAAAATCTCTGCTGGTTGTTTTTATTGTTTGTTCTCGTCATATGGATGTTCCATGTGAGGGCTCCATTGCTTCTGGAATGACTCCCCCCGGCACGGACTGGAATGACATTGGGATCGGGGTTTTCACGGGGCTCTGCCGGAATAGTCCTCCGTTGGGTGACCTGTGTTTGCACTGTATGGAGGGCATGGTGGCTGAGCTGCTCAGGGGCAGTGGCAGGTTGCTGCCCGAGGCAGCTGTGAGTGTCCTGCTGGCACCATGAGTTGTCTGTTCTGGTAAAAAGGTGCTGACAGAAAGTTGCGTGTTCTGGTACTCGCGCACCGGCTCCAGGGTCTGAGCGGGCTGCATGCCACCGATCTCCAGCGCCGAGATCTCGATGGACGCTGGAGAGATCTGCTTGTGGGCTATGTCTTCATCAATTAAACTGTTCATGCGTCTGTGGACCTGCTCCAGATTCACTTCTTTGTCCTAGTGAGGAAGAAACCAGAACAATCAGTCCAAACACAATCTCCAACCCCATCCGGCCCTCTTCCTTTCCTCTGTGTGACCAGAGTTGCTGATCACTCATTACATCACTCGGATTTCAACTGTGCCTGTGCAAAACCTCAAGGTCTGGCGACATCTTCAGATGAAAAACCTGCTGAAGAAAATGCTGAAGAAAAACACCAGCTCAACCTCAGCCTCCTGGAGCTCCTGATGTTGTCAATCCCATCCTCCTGGGAGCTAAACTGATGGCTGCGTTTCAGCTAAGAGGGGCTGGCATCGGGGACCGGCACATCCCTCATGCCCTTGGCTCACCTTGCACAAGCTCAGAAAAAAGCCTATAGCAGGCAAACAAATGACCTGGGACTCCAAATCCCACTGGACAGCTCACCACTATCTCATGTATCTGCAGAGCATTTTCTAAGGAACACATCAGTAAAAGCCCCGTGACTTTGGGATAGTTGCTTCATTGAAATCTACTGGCCAGGGGTTGCAGTGATGATGAATTCTTGCCCTCCTATCTGGAAGCCCTGGGTCACCTGTGTGGCACGGAGTAGAAATCCCCCTGGAGCAGCACTGAGAGAAGCCTGTTCTGGGAGCCCTGGTGAGGGGACCATGCATTTGCGTTTGGAACAGTTGCATGACAGACCATAAGCTGTCTGTCATCTTGACATGTCATCTGGAAAAGTCTGTCTGTGGTCAGAGCTCAGGAAAGCAAAGTTAGTCTTTAGAAAATGCAGCACTATTTTCTGAGAACGAGTTTCCTAAGGTTCACAGAGTGGTCTTTTCATCTGTCTGTCAAAACCACTCACTCAACACACTTTGGCTTCCAGAAGGAAATACAGCAAAAGGAGTTGTCTTTAAATCCTGAAGTAGCAAAGAACTACTGTTTATCACCTCAGCACGATATTAAAGATGCTCAGACTGGGAAGCAACAAAACTGGCAGGGTGAAGTCAAGCACCTGGGATGCTGTCTGACTGAATTTTAACAGCTAGCATTGTATTACCAATAAAAAGGTATTACATTATATAATTTCTCTACATTTCATAAAGCACTGCTATGATTGCTGTTGTAGTTACTTGATGCAAGTGTAACACACAGCAGAATAGCAGCAAAGCATAACAGCCCAACAATCCTGGAACCAGAGAAATTCCCTGGTCCAACACAAACCTGGAATTACTTTACTCAGACACCACGACTCAAACCTAGGAAGCAGGACTTCCCCAAACTTTTGTGTTCCAGTAATCCCTGACTGCCCAAGGTTTACCTGTGCTTAAATGTTGGTTTAACACAATACCAGCAGCCTGATTCATACCAAGATCTAGGCTCAGGGAATGAAGTACAAAGTGTCACTGCCACTCACTCCTCTTAATCTTTCATCACTGGTGTTCAGGTGGAGCACAGAGAATTACAATCTTATTCCAGCCGTATCCTCTGCTATGCAACTTTGCTTTCCCCTGTAAATTGACAAGCCCACTCCAAAGTCCTTGATTACAGTTAATATCAACTACAGATTCAATTGTAACCTTGTGATTTAACATCCCTTCTACATTACTCAAGAACCGTTGAATTTGCTGATCCCTGCATGGGTTTGGAAATGAATTTATGTTACATGATGTACAGTCCAAACCTGTGTCCTTAGCTTAGGCTAAATCCATATTGATTTCAACTGGAATACCATTGCTCCACCATTACAGGGCTGAGTTGCATGTTGCAAATTCTTTGCTAATCAGTGGAAAATTAATTCTTATTTAATTTTGTCATAAATTCACCGAAATCCCAATGAAGCTCCCAGAAACCAGGGGATATAATCTTCCTCATGAAACTTTTTAAAAATCCTGCTTTTTCAGCCAAATCCTATAATCAGATAATTTTCAGTTAGAGAAAAATCAATACATAGTAAAATAAAACATAAACTTTTTTGACATGAAGGGATCACACAACACTTGATCAGATAACCCCTGCAGCTGTGTAAAGTCCTTCCTGACAACAAATACACCTAACCTGTCAGGTCCTTCATTCAACACATTACACAATGCACTAAGCTGATGATAACTCAGACACTTTTTCCTTAATTCCGTAGCTAGTAAACTTAAGGATTTATGGTACAGTGGCCAGAGGATTACATGGATTTAATTCCTAATTTCATAAGTCCCTCTTTCTTGAAGTAAAATTGTAGACCTGGGGCAAATGTGAGAAAATTTCTTATATTGTTCCCCAACAAGAGTAAGAGCTCGACCTCTCTGGCTGGGTTCCTTTGGAACAGATGTCTAAGCACTCATGCTGCATTTTGCTCACCTGTTTGCCAATGAAAGCTTGCTGCAAGGTTCTGCTTGTGCACAAACTGCAGCTAGCACCACATATGAGGATGCTGTGTCTAAGGAGCTAACTCCCAGAAGGCCATTATGCAATGCCTCTTTAGGTACCCTGTACTATTTCTTTTCTAAATGATGTTGCTGGCTGGGATGTAGATTCCCAGCTGGCATTTTGGGTATCTGGGACTCATATTCTTGTCAAGCCTCCACTATAAAATAAGAAAACAAAAGAGAACTCAGATTAGAACTGAGCAAATATTCCTAAATGAGGCTTTGGCACAATGCTCGTGGCTCATTTCAATTTTTCTGAGTTTTAGCCAACTACTAATGCCTTCTTCAGATCATTTCAAGTGCAAATGTACACCAATGTTTTATTTATATTTTAAATTTTAAATTTTTTTTGATTGCAAGAACATTGTAAGTGTATTCATTCTGCTTTGCTAGTGGAACAAGTAAAATGTGACTTGGATAAAGCCAACCCTTAGGGAAAGGTAAGGTTTCAATAATTGCAACAAGCAGTCATTAATTGTTTGCAGAGCAAAAATAAATTCCTGAATGAAGCAGCATCTTCATTTGGAGCATCTGGGCACAGAAGGTCATAAAATTTAAAGCATGAATTAATCCTAGTTACATATTTAGCTGAGCCCTTTTAAGATATAAACATGAAGAGCCATGCTCTTAATACACATCTCTGGGTCGAGACCATAGGGATTATTAAGGAGCATTAAGGAACATTCCATATTCTTTGCCATGTTCCCCTCTCCTTCCCTGACAGGCCTTTCCTTCTGCTATGCACAGTCCACTCTGGGACAGCATCCTCAGGAACTGGATTTGCAGCTGCTTACATTTCACAAAACAAACTCATGTTTCACTGTGCTAAAATTTTCATTCTCAATAAGGATTAAAACTTATTCCTGTACTCAGACATCACATTCTATCTACATCAGAACTCTTTATGAAGTACATAGAGAAGTGAATGCTTGGGATCTCTTTATGAGGTAGTGGTAATGATTTCTCTTGCCTGCTTCTCTTTCTTCAGCATTAAGAACAATTTGCTAGCCTTATTAACACCAGAGAAAGTTTTTTAAAAGCATTCAATAGACCAGGAATTCACATAATTCCTTCTTTTCATTGCCAAAATAAAATGTTTGCAAAGGTTATGGAAAACAATTTGTCTCTGAGGAATTATAAAATCACATTTTTAAAGGTTCTTCCCTTTTTCTTTGTCTTATTAGAAAAGAGCAGCTAAATAACTAAATGTCAAGGTTTGTATGAGACTATCTTAATGGTGAATGAATGATTCTTCAAATACTTAAAAAAAAAACTAAGATAAAATTCAGAAATAGTTGAAAATATTAGTAACTGCACACCATAAAACTGCTTTGAACCCCAAGATTTCCAGAAGCAGAGGTTTTGGGACAGCATTATGTCACAACTCAACCTTTCAGAATCTGTAAATTCTGTAAACCTAATCTTTTTTTTCCTTTATTGTTCTTCTGGGAAATTCAGTAGCATAGCATATGTTACTGAAAACTAACAAGCTAAATGGAGAAAGGTTTAAATGGCAATAAAACCAGAAAAAGAAATCTAAAAAGTTATTATGTTTTATCTACTGTCAGCTCCATGTTCTCCTTTATTTTTAGTTCTGTGCTTTTCATTAAATATCAGTAATTTGTAAAAAATTTCTTCTCTGCATTTAATATATAAAATTTAGTTGATATTATAAATATGTCACATGTCAGAGATTTCATGCCAATTCAACTTCACTTTTCATCTATGGCTGTGTTGGACACAAGTATATGCTTGTGTTGCCAGGAGAAAAAAAAATATTTTCCCTTTGCTGGCTTCATAATTCTATTTTCAATATTAATGTTGTACTCCAAATAGATCAATTGAAGAAATTAATCAGTGAAGGAAAGAAATGTGTAAGGAAAATTAATTCTATACCCAGGCTTATCTTCTACAGGCTTAAGGAAAACAGCAAACCAAACATTGCTCCTGGTCAGGAAATTCTTTTATGCATAAATACCAAGTGAAATGTCAATGCCCCAAGTGAGTTTGAGTTCTGGAAGGGCCTTTGAAGGGCAGGGTTCTGACATGTCCCCAGCACCTTGACCTGGTCAGGTTCAATGGCCTGTGAGTGACAGCAGGAGCACAACCTGGCTTGCAGCAGATCTGGAGGATGCTCACCAGAACTATCTGGGAATGACTGAACCTGCATGGTCCCACCTGCAAGAAATAACTCCCTTTCAGGACTAGCCAAGTCTACCCTTTTCACACAGAGTGAAATTATGACAAGATATAAATGTAGACACCATGATTTACAGAGTAATCATTTTTTTTTCCCCTAGCTTATTTTCTGTGACTCTTGACAGTTCTAATAAAGCCTGTGGGCAGTCATATTGAAAGAATATGCTACTAATTGGGAGGTTTGGAGTCAGTTAATGTGATCAAATTCAAGGGTGTTTGAAAGGAGCTACTAGCTGATGTTTTTTAAGAAATTGCCTACATCCCTCTAAATACAATTAATTAAAAGCTAATACTCCAGAGCTTACTGGCTTGCAACACGTTGGACCTTTCAAGGAAAAAAATTTTGAGAAAAATATTTTAATTAAAGACATCATTGTGGTGTCTGGTTTTTTACTTGTGATTTATGTGAGTTTATCACAGAGTTCAAGAAAAGCCACTTCAAGACAAAAATGCTACAAGATGATGAAGCAGTTCCAGCAAGGCAAAAAAAAAAAAGAAGACAAATGCCCAAATAGGAAAGTCTAATATCTGCAGAAATGTGATGCTAAAACTATGCCAAAACTGTGATAAGTTGCATCGACATCCAACACATGCAAATAAAAGCACACTAGACTGGAGAAGAAAAAGACTGATGGCCCTGACCCCAGAAGGACTAAAATTTCAGAAACATAGCCAATATGGGCAGACAGGCTCATACAGGGAGGGAATATCTTGCATATGTCAATACCTCCCAGTCAGGTGCTGGTAACTGTGCCAAGAATTAAAAGCCTGTTAAAGCAGTTAATAAGACTCAGGAGATATGCAGAAAACAAAGCCTTTAAGGTAATGTAGTCTTAATCATCAATCAGGGCAAATTTCTGGGGTTTTTTTTTGTTTCCTGACCTGGGTGACAACATGAAGGATTACCTTTTGATGAAAGAAAGAAACCAAGACACAAATGGTAATATTAGGTTTCCATTCCATGCAGAACTATTTGAAAAATCAGGTAAATTTGTGATTAGAACTAGGTTTCAACATTTGAGACAAATTCCAGTGTCAGACAGACACTTCATCTTCTGCCCTTGACCAGGAAACATGCTGGTCTCTCTCCCACCCATATAAACCCCACAGCTCCACCCAGCAACCAGCTTCAGTCTGTGGGGTTTCAGACATTGTGGACTCAAATATTTAGCTTGTTAAAGAGAAATAAAGCAGCAGCAGCTCTGCATGTGTACAAATGGTTAGGATTATTTTGAAATCCTGTATTCACCCAGGGTCATTATGATTACTTTCAGTTACAGTTCCTGAATATGTGAAGCTGTAACTTTAATTTATTCCAGGAGGCTCTGACAGATTGGCAAAACCAGGCATAATTGGTTTGCTCAAGAAGAAAAAGCAGTGATGATACATGTAATAGATGTGCTGCAAAACAATGACAATACAGTATGGTGTTACATTAATACCAATAACCCCTTATTAACATGACTCACTGTGTGACACTCATTATTCCGGAGAGTCCGCAGCCGACAATGCAGTGAAATGCAGAGAGACGTGTACACAGAGGCAGTGGTGATGTGTGCCTGCTGTCATTCATTTAACACAGGCAGCTGACCCAGTCAAATGGCACTGAATGTTACATAAAATTTGCTGAGTGGTTTCTGAGTGTGCTCTGCCCAAAGCTGGTTTGACCATAACAGAATCTTATTGCTAATATGCAGGGATACACCTCAAGAGTCTACTTGAAAACCTGCTTTTAGAAATAGGCCCAATCCTGCAATCAAGCTTCTGCTCTTAGAAGTGGAAGCTCTAACCATGTATTCTAAATTAGCAATTAGTGAAATTATCGTCCATAAACCAGCTGTTAGAAGAAGGCACTGAGACTGACATCAGGTGAGGTCCAGTTGGCTGTTACCTAATTGAAAGAATAAAAGAAATGAAAGTTTTGCAGTATGTTAATTTCATTCAATGTGGAATCATCTGCAAAGAAACAAAACTTCATAAAAATTATGTACAAGAGGCCACCTTATTCACTAGGTGATGCTCTCCTTCGCCAGAGAGCAGAAATTCCTTTATGAAGAGACATTAACACACTTTTCCCATCTAAGTAAACCTGAAAAAAAAGTGAGATATTACAGAACCCTGCAAAGTCAATGTTAATGTGCTAGAAAAATGTTTTGAATACACTGCCAATGTTTATTTCCAGCTACACTCGCCAGAAAATAGGTGCAAATAAATTATTACCAAAAGCCTAGACACCAAACAAGTAACAGTGACTGGCTACAGAACTGGCAGCAAGAACTTTCATGGAGCAGTTCACATCTTCCCACAGTCCTGTTGCACACCTTACCCAGGTTGGATTTATCTAAGCTGTAAGCACGTCTAAGCAGGGGTCCAATTCTGATGTGTCCCACAGGTCCTGCATATGAGCCTTGCCAGGAATAGCCCAGACAGCTCACAATGCACACCCCTCTGGGACAGCTAAACCTCTTTCCTTGTCTTATTTATCCTCTTCAAGTGCATCTCTGTCTCTGTGAATAAACACACAGGAAACAGTCCTGATGGGGAACAGCAGGGTCCTGTAGTGATCTGCTCCCACATTCACCACCATCCATTAACTAAGTGCAATCACAGAGAGAACAGTCTAGACCTCACAACTCACTACAGACCTAAACCTGCCAGGGAAGATGCTGTGATAGCACTTTCATATGTTACTCAAGATGAAAGGGGACATCCAGCCTCATGCTGAGATATTCAAGCTTTAAAATCCTTACCAACCTTGGTTCACCAGCTGGTAACCCAGTGACAAAGAGAATGAGTGAGTGGTTCACATGGCATAGATGTTTCCACAGTTTTCATGGCATTAAAAATTAACAGGACAATAAGAGAATGCAAAGAAACATTTCACCACACAAGAAACAAAATGCAGTACAGGATGAGTGCTGGTTGATGAGCATGCCAATGTCTCTGCAAAGGAACTGTGAAAGGAGAAAGGAGAACTTGCAACCGGAGAATTCTCTACCGTGTACACACTACAGGCTGCACTTACAGGCATTTCCAACAACACAGAGGTCAGGGTCAAGGGAAGTTCCAGGGAAGGTAAAGATGAGGAGGAAACTAACAGGGATTCATCTGTGCAGGCATTTTCAACAAGAAACCAATCATCTGTATGTTTATTAGAAATTCTCACCATGCTTCTGAGGCCCAGCCTCACATCATTGGCCATCTCCAGATGGAAAGGGAAAGGAAGATGTGGGGAGAAAAAAAAGAAGGATCAAGATAGTGAGGCTAATAATGTAATTAATATTTCACTCTTTTCAGCAAACATATTCTCATCATTTCTTATACTTCTGGTCTGAAACAGCATTGCAACAAAAGAGGATGGCCCTCAAGAGGGTAGTGTTTTCAGAATTTGACATAATCTAAAATTACACTGTGAGGTGACAGATTACTCTTTATGAAGGCAAAGTTAAATTCATGAAGGTTCTATTCCAAAATTCACTAAAACTTAATGGTTTCTTTACATTGCTTTACACATTTTTTAACCCTAAATTATAATCTAGTCCATAAGGGATGCAATTTCTCACTCTACGGAGTCCAAATCAAAGCAATGCTATCCTTTAACAATCTAAATTACTCTACTGGAGCATCAGGCATAACAGATTGCTCCACACCCTCCTTCTTCACCACTCCTGTCTAGTCACATCCAAATCTCAAAAGCTCCCATTTTTTTCCTATTATGCCAGGAGGAGACGAAAGAGTTGGCACAGGAGACAAAGAATTGCTTCTACAACCTGTTTGATGCCCAGCGTTAGATGATTTACAAAGCCTCTCATCTCCATTTCAGCTATATGAAATCCTTACAAAATCCTTACTCCTGACTATTAGCCACAATTTTTGCCATTAAAACCCACATTTTGAAAAGGTTTCTGTGCCCCCATTCAGGGCTGTATTTTGGAAACTGCCCAAGCTCTTACTTTGACATAAGACGAGACATGACCAGTCAAATCATTAAAATAGCTTAGCATAATAAAAATCCAGTCACCAGTTTCCCAAAAGATAACTTTTACATACTGAATAATTCTGAAAAATAGTACTTGTTGAGTGTGTGTAGCTCTTTTTTATATGTGTGCCTATAAATATGGGTCTGGACTTATTTAAAATCATAACCAAGCCATTGATTAATTTTAAAATATATATATTTTCTACAGTATTGGTATCTCTGATACCTTAATATTTTGGCAATATTGACCACAGATTATTTCAGATACTATAAAATTATTTAAATTCAATTGATAAATAGGTTTATAAATTGCATGTTAATATCATTGCATTGTAAGGTCAATCTTCACCAAATAACCTCAATGAACACGTAACTACCAGTCTCTGGTTCATACATGGTTCTTCAAAGCAACTGAAGTTTGATCCTATGCCACTGAAAGGAATGGAAATGTTTTCTTGCTATGGGTGAGATTAGAATACACCTCTTATTTAATTTTATGTACATGCTTAAATGCTTAGTCAGATTAACACCTAAGGCATTTTACAAACCACAAAAATGAAAAAGAAATTTGAGAAAAAGTAACATTTTATGCTTTTTTTTTATTTTAAACTTTCACTGATTTTGTTATTTTACACCCCCTTCAAAAAGTCAACTTTAAAATACTGCCATAGGCTGAGATAAGACATACAAAAATTAGCTGTGTAAACATTGTGTGACGAATCTAAAAGAATCTGACACAGGCTCCAATTCAGTAAAATACATAAGCTCATGCCAAGCTCATGAGTAGCCACTGAAGCTCTCTGGATAGGCAATGTAATGCAAATTAAACAAGTACTTACACTCATCACCAAACTGAAACTTTAAACAGGTTATTTCTTTTTTATTTCCCTGCATGGCAACACTCATTTTTTAAGCTTATTTCTCTTGAATAATTTTCTTCCCCCCCCTAAGGTTCATGCCAGGTAAATCCAGATTACATCCCTAAGGATCCCATTAGCAGAATTTTCCTACATGACAGAGAAAAATTAAACCAAACACAAAAATCCCCTCCTTGTAGTTATGGAAATATGCTGGTACAAAACTCAATTGCTTCACCACTGCTTTGGGTAGCAGAAGCCTGGGCTCAGTGCCATAAATCACGGGGATGATATGTCACTGTTAAATCCATTACAGCCTTGACCAAAATCTATGGTGATCAATAGCAGGAGTTGAGTGATTTCATTGGGTTCTGGATGTACACCCTGCCTGGGATCAGGAATTACAGAATATCTGCTTCACTACAGGCACCTCCAAAGAGAAAATCTTGTTTCTTCACTCATAT
Source organism: Chloebia gouldiae (assembly GCA_003676055.1). NCBI lineage: Eukaryota > Metazoa > Chordata > Aves > Passeriformes > Passeridae > Chloebia > Chloebia gouldiae. The sequence continues at coordinate 13,084,964 of QUSF01000014.1, read as the reverse complement.
AAAAAGCCAGCATGGAGTTAGTTAAGATGCCCTTCCAGCTATTACCAGCTTCTGTACAAGGTAATTTATATATTATATAGGCCTCTTTTTTTTTTTTTTTTTTTAAACTGGTACTTTCAGCTTATACTTTATCATCAAACAACATTAAACTTTGCATTCTGGGTTGACTGGTTCCTAACACCGCTTTGCTGATTTAAAAATGCCAGGCAAATGAAGTTCCTCAGCTTATTACATTCAAAGCTGGTTTGAAACTGAATTTCTAGATAGCATTAAAATGCATTATTTTGCCAATGTTTGCATGATTTATTTTCCCCAAACAAACCTTTATTTATTCTTAGAAAAGTAGAATACAATACAGTAGTACAAACAAATGATAATTTATATGCAACTGAGCAAAAAATGTACAAAGATTTCAGACATGTCATTAAAATACAGAAAAAATAATTTAAAATAAAACCAAGATAAAATATAGAGAACATGCAATGAAGGGAAAATAAAATACTGGGTTGATGGTCTCATGTTTCCTTTCAGTCTCAAAAGGAACCATCCTGGGGCAAATCAAAAATATCACATAAAAAGATAACACCACAAAGGAGACAAGGTAAATGAAGCGACAAGGAAAAAGACGAGGAAAGTGAAAATAATGGTGAAAGCAAAAGACTCTTTAATAATCAAAACCAACACTGCTGACACCATGCTGAAGATACAGAAGCTTCAATTGCCATGGAATAGTATCTGGCTGGAGAACTAAAGTGAGATGAACACAGTACAAATCACAGTTCTTAGCAGTGACAAATTTGGATCCATTGGACTCGTGGCTGCCAGCTCCTATTTCCATTTGTAAGGTACACTGGGATTCCAGCTCTTCTAATGCCAGAAGAGAGTCTTAGTGGGGAACTTTCATGACTCCTAAAGCTGGAAGAATGGATTTCTGAGGTAGGCTGGGATTTGCACATTAGTGACTGTGGAAACACGGGAGTTTAAAGCAGGGCACAAGAGGATGCCCTGGCCAGATATTACAGGGTTTTTTTCTTTCACCCTGAGTACTGCCAAAACACCTATGACAAATTTTAGACTAATTTTGCTACCTCCCACTACCTCACAGAGCTCTCAGAGTCTAGACTTTTTTTGATTCAAGACATTATTAAGCTTGGAGTAGCAGGAAATAGGAATTATAAAGTGCTGTTACTAGTACACAAGACTGTTTCCACTCCGATGAGTACCTGAGACACTGATCCTTTTTAATAATTTAAAAATAAAAAGGACAGAAATGTGAAAAGAATCTATTGAATAAAATGATTTTGCAGAAGCATGAGAAAGGAAAGAAATCACAAACTAAGCTGTGATTGTTAATGAATTATAAATTTGACACAAGTTATAAGACAATGACTAGAAGCAACTCAGGAGGTGAAAAACTATGTTATGCCTTAACCAATAAAACCCCCAACTCTGCTTGCACTAGAAATTCCTAAATACACTGGGTCCAGTTTCTGAAACACTCACATTGCTAGGAATAGCACACCTGGTTTGAAAAAACAGATTTTTGATTAATAATATATTATCTGTGAAAAGAAAGAATCAAACTAAGAATTTATTGGGGTCAATCCAACATCATTTTTCAAGAGCTATATCAAATATAAGTGAATCAATATCCCCTCTTATGAGAGATGAAACAAGTGTCAGATGCCAGAAAAAAAATCACCCTGCACAAGTCACTAATTTTGTTTAACATGCAGTTATCTGTTAAATTTTTAGTGAATAATCTCATGAAGAGTGAAAAATATGATAATTTAACTTTCTTTCCATGAATAGCAGGATATTTTATCTTTGCATATAAGTTTCCATTGTTTTGTAGTATGTGGATGAACAAGGAATGCTTTCTTCATAGCTCTGACAAGATCTCAGAAATAATAATCTTCAGAGGATAGCACATCACACAAAGACATAGCTGATAAAGCACAGAGGATGCTGGGGAGCCCACTGCAGGAAGCAGCCATGCTGGATCATAATGACAACAAAGATGTGAAAACTGCCTTTCATTCCTTCAAAGGGGATAAAAAATACCAACAATCTGATGATGCAGCAAAGCCCTTGGCTGTTAAATGATCCAAATTACATCATGGATTACTGACATTGTGAAATAACTGCATAGGACTCACAAAAAGAAATCCAGAGGCAATTGTCAAAATCTCAACGTTTATATGGTACAAGTTTTAATAACTTTATCTGATTGCTCAGTCATTTAAAAGGGACTTAAAAGGACTGAACAAAGACTCCAGAATAAATATTAATTTTTCACAACTCCCTAATTTTCGGACGCTTATCAAAGTCAAAAGATTAGGTGTCAGTATTTCAGGCTGAGTAGCAGCTGTGTAAATTCAAGATTTTAACACACAGAGATAGATGTATGATCTGGCTAAATTTCACTGTGGGTATTGGATGGCTGGGTACCAACAATGAGTAGAGGGTGATTATAAATTCTAGAATATCTTTTTGGAAAAAGATCATCTAGTGCAAATCTTTTCTGAGTTAGAAAGTAATAAGGTCATTTTAACATTATCAGGTATTTCCCAGCTTCAAGAGTTTGCAAACTTCAGCCCTAATAAAAGAATGTGGCATGGTGTTGCAGCAATACATTTTTTCCTGATGCTGGAGCCAATGTTTCTTTTGTTAACCTGGTCTGATAAGGATTAATAGGGATAACATTAAGATTTGTACAGCAGAACTCATTAGAAACATTTTTACAAATCTCCTTCAAATAGAATAAAAATATCTTGCAGCAACATTTTGAAAAAGATCAACCCAGCCTTTGCTCTTCTAGCAAGAAATTTCACTATTTGTTGAAAGATACAACTGTGAACCAATGGCAACATGGAATAATAAAGGTAATTCATCTTTCCTGGAAGTTTGTCTTAATGAATTGATATAGTGCACAGCCACAATACTATTTTTTTTTTACATTTTTGTGGGATTGAGTTTCTTAATATGTGAAAAATGTAAAAAAATATTGTAATTGGAAGCAGTGTCCCCTTGACACAACTCTTCCTATGAAGTCTGCAAATGTACATCAGGTTAATATCAACGTCCAAGTTATGTTGTTAAGTTTCAAAAGACAGGCTTCTGTTTGTCTCATAGTTAATACTACATTCCTCACACTCAGGGTAATTAAGAGCTGTGATTTATACCATGCAGACATCTGAGTCCTTGGACATCAATGTATTGGCTCAGCCTAACCTCCACAAAAGCCTAAGGAATACAAAGTGGAAAGAAAAAAAAAAAAACTGGCAAAAAACACCACCTTAATGTCAGCTGAAAATGTTTCTCCAATGCCAATGAAGACAATACACATTTTTCTAGCCACAGACTTCACAGACCCTCAATATAAAAACTAAGAGTCTCTAAAAAATGCTTTTTCTCTCTCTCTAGCAAGCTGCATGCCACCCAACCCTGCCATAAATCTGCCATAGTAGTTGTACATTCATCATCCCAACATTTCTTCTTTTTGGAGCTGGCAATTGACATGATACAACCAACCAGGTGGGCCATGCCAAAGTGAGAATGCTGCACAAGGGCTTCACAAGCCAACTCCTCGTTCAATTCTACTTCCACTTTAATTCTTTCCAAGGGATTTATAAAGCTCCTAACAGAGTGAGGGTCACAGAAGCCAAATGTTGCCACCTTCTCTTTGCCTCATAGGCAACATCAAAGTCTAATCCCAGACTGCAACAAAATCAGCCTTTTCTGTGACCCTCCACAAGCTCTGCTTCACAGAAGAAAGTGGCTGGGAGACCTCCCAGTTCCCACAATTTCTATGTGATATCACAACACTTGTGTTTTGCCAAAACCTTCCCAAAAGCAGAAGAAAATCAGCAGCATGACTTGTGTTTGCAGCTCTTACTGAACTAACGGCTTGGCTGGAGTACCAGATGCAGCTAAGAGGCAGATTTTAATGTTCTGTGTATGCTACTCATGCTGTAGCTCTGTCATTATAGCTCTAGCTGTATAAATGCTGGTTAACACACAGTGCTAGAAATGGGCAATTCTGAACACAGTCCTCCTGGAGATCAAAATCTCCTTGTGCTTTTGGTTCCCCGTGCCAGGCTCAGCCACTGCTCCTGCCTCAAGCAGAGGAGCACTCAGCATTCCACACCCTGCTCAGCCCTGGAGCCTGTACTTACCATAGGTTTCAAACTTAGTTATTTTAAACACATCAAAAACCTTCAACCTATATTCACCACCTCTTTTGAAACCTGTTTTCCTACCTTAACTGCAGTAACCATCAGATGTCCCACTTCAATCCCTCCTCACTGGTAATACATAAAGAAATTATGTCAGGCCACTAATGTGCCAGGAAATACAGCTATGTTTGTTTGCTAATTGAGTTGAGTGGATGTTGTGGTCACTGTGACAAGAGCAATGTGGCCATGTGGCACGTGTGGCCATTGGCCTAGGCAGAGGGTTCCTGAGGATCCTGCCTGTCCCTGCCTCTGGGCAGCAGTCACCCTTGCCTCTGGCTGCTGTGATCGACCCAAAGGTGCCTCTAGCTGCCTGCCTGCCATTGCAGCCAGCTGTCCCTTTCATGGGACCCCTCATTCCACCCCATCCTGCCTGGCATACCCTCCATGCCTTCCTCCAGCCGGCTCAGCCCGTCCCTCTCACCTCCTCCTTCAGCCTTCACACCTGCTGTGCCAGGGCTCCTGCTGACTCTGCTCCCTCTCTCCTGGCAGCCTCCCCATCACTGATCTTTTTGGAACCTGTTCATGCTCTGTTTAAGTTTAATTTGCCTCTAACCCAGCCTAGCTGTGCTCCAAGGGCAGGCCCAGCCCCACAGACAGCGATCTCCCCAAGCACAGCCCTACCATGGGAGTAACTTCAGTTTACTTTAAAACACAGAGAGTTAAAAGTATTCTATGTTGGACAAAGAAATTGCCAAAGAGCACTACAGATGTACAAGAGCAGCCTTCATCAAAAACACATTGGAGGGAAAGAGAAGGAGGATGGGAAAGGGAGAAAAGCTGGGATGGGGTAGGCATAGATATGCAGTAATCCTTCTTAGAGGTATTAAAAAAGAAAGGAAGAGGATGGGTAAAAAAAAGAAAATATTTAAACTCAGGAAGACAGATCCTTTTTCAGAAATGGAAACTGAGTATTTTAAACTCCTTGCAATAAAAGAGCAAATTATTTCACCTTAGCTATATGAAACTGCCCTTCGATCATATTGTATCTCACTCTCCAAAGATACACAAAGGCAAGTCCCTGAGCACAGAGAGGGGAACACACCACATAGTATGGCCAGATAAGTGCTTGTGCACACAGCATGAGGACACTTTGGGAAGCACCCTGCCCCTGCCCTGCAGGATTTCACAGTGTGCAGTGAAACACTGCTGGGCTTTGGGCTTTCACAATGCTAGCGTGGGGCCACCTTTGGAGTTCCAGCAGGAGCAACGAGGCAGCACAGCAAAATGATAGCAAATGTTTGGGTTGGAAGGGACCTTGAAGATCCCCAATTCCAACCCCTCTGCCAAAGGCAGGGACTCCATCCACTAGACCAGGTTGCCAGTTTGCCAAAATTGCTTACAGGTGATAGGTATGTCAATTAGTTTACTGCTCCTGCAGCTTGAGAAAAGGAGATTAGAATTGGTGGGCTATGTACTGTTTTTCCAGCTGCAGTGTAGCTCACTGCTCTTATTAGCTTGTAACAAACATCTGTTCCAAGATGAAAGCACCTACAAATGCCTCAGTGTCTCCAAAATTGCAAGAGGTTAGTTTGTTAAACATTTAAACTACATAAACAAATACAGGCTTCATGCAAAACAGATCTGAGAATAGACTGATTATTCTATCTTAGAATTGCTAACTTCTTCTGGCTGCTGTGCATGGAAACTTCAAACCCAAGAACTTCTCAGGCATAATTTCCTAGATAACACACATTATATGAAGGTCAGCTTCCTCAGAGGCTCCTACTTTTAGAAGTAAAACTGACTTCAAAAGAAAGGAAGCATTTAAACAGTGTCATGGCAATATGGCTTATTCAATTATTAACTAGCTGATTTATTTTTAATTGCTTGTGTACCTGTTCAAACTCAGCCTAGGTCAGCCATGAAAGAGAGCAGCTACCAGACGTCTGGCAGCTGCAGAGCCTGCACAGGATGGACACGGATCTCCCAGGCAGTGGATGGGGGCTCAGATCAGAGCAAGCATCAGCACAGGTGGCACAGCTGGGTGCCCGTGACTGGCCTCCCCATCACTCACAGCAGAGTGGCTGAGGGCATGTTTCTGAACCACTCTCTTACCCCTAAAGGTGGTCTCTCCAGGTCAGGGATGAGGCACATTGGTGGGGCAATGAGGGGAAGTTTGCACTGCTGCTGCCCATGCTGTATCTGCTCTACAAATAAATAGAGGACTTTAGTCTCCAGGGCTGTCAGTTTGGCACCTTCCATGTGCACAAAAGACGCTTTTGTTTGTTTGCTTTTATTTTCTTAGAAACAACCACCCAAAAAGTTATATGCAAAGCTTAGTATGGCAAATCAAAATAAATCAAATTTATTGCATGAGAGCACCTAAAATCCCACAACTTCCACTTGCTCTCTCTTTCTTTTGTGTTTTCTACTTTTAATTGTGATAAGAATAAAAGTTATGGACCTCTTTCGGTGTTTCTTGATGACAACGGTTGCTGTTCCACCACAACTCCAATGCTGCCACCAAGCAAGCAAGAAGAAGGCCTATTGCTAAAATGCAGAAAACTCCTGCAAAACTGTGTAGCTTGAGTGCCTTCCCATCTGTCTGTGCATTGGTGTGGCTATTCAGGTCACAACGTCCCATCCGTGGCCACCACTTCTGTTTAAGAACATCCAAATCTCCACTTTCTTGCAACTCTAGGATCCTGCAGAAATTTCAAAAGACAAGTATTACTTGCAATGATACTTTTTTACAATTTTTTTTGTCTTTTCCTATGCTTCACAGCTCACATCTACCATCCCATAATTCAAAACTCCACCCCCCTCCACCACCAGAGTGTTGTAGTCTTCACCTGAAACTCCCTTATACCAAGATTTCTTTCTACTCACAGCAGCAGGTAAACTCCACTGGGTAACTTTAGGAAAAAAAGGAGACTGTCAAAATTCCACTGCAATGCAAACAGCATTTCCAGGGGAATTCACCACATTCCAGTTAGTTATGCCTGATCTGGCTACATTCAGCTGCAGCAGCTGGTCCCACTAGTGAAATGTTCAACCCACTCCACTGCTGCTCTCCTACAATAATTCCAAAAATATATGAGGCTAAACATGCTACTGTTTGTGCAGCAGTTAGTACAAATCTGTTTAAGCAGCGACCAACTCATTTATTTTAGTAAATGTAGTTTATTCAAAAGGATTTTACTTCAATGCTGTTACTTAATGCCTGAATTACAGTGTTAACAGTTGCTAATTAATCATTGTTTTGTCTCTTGTGAAGTGTCCCGTCTCTGCATGAATGATTCATTTTGGATTTGGTTTGATAACAGTTTTAGCTGTTTACTAACAATCTTTTCTCTTGAGGCAGCTTTGTCTCTAGTTATGCAGCTGGAATTTTGCTCCTTTTTATAAAGGAGAAGCAAGATGAGGCACTCTTGCTTCATATCCCTGCCAGGAGCCGAGCCATGCGCTCACCTTCTGCTAAGGGCACACATCCCTGCACAGCTGTGTGTCTTCATTTCAGAGTGCACATTCACATGGACAAGAGATACCCAGCTGGTAGCTCAGAGATCACTAAACAGCATTGTTTTATAGTCTTCTGGGCTTGTCAATCCCATGCAATGCCCTGCAATTCTTGTTTTCCTGCACCATCATGAGTCTTCGACCTATGCTTCCACCCTAAAGGATAACACAGGCCAGTGCTGCTTGCTTATTGCAGGGAGCAACACACGGCTTCAGAGCCTGCAGAACGTGGCATGAGCTCAAGATGCCTCCTCAATCTCTCCTCCACCTCTGACCAAGCTCTGAGGACACCAGTCCTCTGCCAGAGGCAGTGATGTCTGAAGGTGTGAGGCCACATGTCACCTCCAGTCCCCTCCTCCCAAACCAGATGCACGTGGAGCAGCAGCAGCTTTGTTGGAGCTTGGACTCTAACCTCTCTGCTGTCACGTATTCATTGTTCCTTATTAACTAAGTGACAAAATTAACGTGAACACTTGTTGGCTATAGACAGAAATCCTATAAAATGAGCTTTGTTTCAGTTTACCTCTGGGAGAAAAGATCTCTGTAGGGACTTCCATGCTGGAGTGCTATCCCATATCCTTTGCTGCTGATGCTGTTTCCAATGACTGTCACAGAGCATTCATCATCTGTCAGTGCAGCATATTCCACTACTGTCACATCCCACAGGAAAGCATAATTTCCTTTCTTTGCCTGTAAATACAGCATGAACACGACACAGTCTAAACTAAACTGCATTTCTAGGTAGGACAAAACCTAACCTAGCAAACAAATCCAAATCTTGCCACTATTCCTTGGTGGTATTTCATTAGGTCACAGTTTATATGTAGATCTTCAACATCTTAATAAATTTATAAATTTCTAACAGTTTTCTCTCCCAGCAGGACATCGCTTACTTCAAACCTTGCTAAAATATCTTCCTTTTTTCAGTATGCACATAGGATAGCACAGCCATCTAGAATTGTAGGTGAGGCTTATGTAACAGGCTATTAATTATAAATGAAAGCTATTGCTTTGGATGGTGAAATTCAATGCATGTTTTGCAGGAGACATGGAATGTGACTGGTTCCATACATTTAAGTAACAAGATTGGCATAGTATGAGCATTTAGTGATGAGAATCACAGGCACCAAAACTGTAATTTTTCAGCTTTGCTCATATAAACATATAAATAAACAAATTTCCCTTGCAAGTAAACACAGCTCTACTGAGAGCTGTTAGTCCTGTAACAAAAGGCACACACTGAGCTGAAAGAGTTCCCTCTTTTCTTCAAGGGTAAGACGATTCACAAGCACATACTACTATTTCATTTTTGGGATAAAGATTGTTTTAACATACATCCATGCAGATCTTTAAATATCAGCTTTAATTGGGACTGAAACCAAGGCCTGCATACAGTGTAGATAATGAATGTAAATCACCTTACTTAACATAAGACATAAGAAACACATCTGGATAGGGATTCAGTATAGTAAAATAAAATATAATTTTGTTGGTTAAAGTAACCATTGGTTGCCTAATATATTTAAGTAGCTGAAGTCCTGTATATATTTCTTTATACATTATGGGAACTGATTCACAAAGCTCCCCTAGCAAATGGCTGTAGCTCTGGCACAGAATTAGTTCATCCTTCCAGTTATTTTCTAAGCTTAGTTTTGAATTCACCTGTAAGTTTGTAAGGCTCCATCAGTTATTTCATTACAATGGATTCCTCAGTTGAGCAAATAAGATATGTTACTTCATCATAGTTTGAAATAAACCATACCTTTCTGAAGTCCCTTACAGTTGCTTACACATGACAATAAATCAGATGGGTGAGGTATCTTCTAGGAGGCAGAATTCAGGGAAACAAAGATTAAAATAATATTGCCTAGACTTTTTGTAAGGTACTTGCTGCAATTCACCTCTTTTCCCTGATTCCCTTTTATCTACATCGAGGCAAAGATCCACAAATTCATTTGTTTCTGGGTTAAAACAGAGTAGAAATGTTAGAGCCTTTATTTATAGTAAGATGTGAAAGAGTCTGTACACTGAACCCTTGGAAAAAATTATTTTTATTACTCAGCCACATTGTGTTCCATGGTAAATAATAATACATAGGATTTTGCTACCTATTATAAGAAACTACCAACATTAAAAATAAGTCCTCAGGGTATCAAAAGCAGCAGCACTTGTTACTGTACACAGAATTTATTCAAAATCCATAATATTAGAGAACAAAAATCCTGCCTGATGGATATACTGAAATCGGACACCCCAGAAAGAACTGGCCTAATTCACTATGGCAGAATGTGTTTTACATGTCTCAGGGTATTTTTAAGTTGGTTGGTTGAATTTTTGTTTGCCCTTTTATTTGTTATTTTGTTTGGTTTTGTTGCTTTTTTTCTTTTTTTTTGATTTGGGATTTTGGGGTTGGTTTTTTTTTTTTTGGGGGGGGGGGTTGTGGTTGTTTTTTGGGGGTCTTTTTGTGGTTTGTTCAATTTAGGGCTGTATTTATCTTCTGTTCTTTCAGAACTGGCCAGCAAATCATCTTTTCACATTTACAATTTAGAAAAGAACACTGACAACACAATACATTCCTTATCTATCTCTTAGTAATACTTGAAGAACACGATGTTCCTCAAATATTTGATTTCTATTACAATGCATTGGCTAAAGAAAAAAAGCAATTATTGAGTCTACTTTTCAATCCTCAGTTTTCTGTATGTTATCTTATATACAAGGGCTTTGTACACTGACTTTCAATGCTGTTCAGCAGATCTTTTGTAAAGGTCTACTTCTCTTGTGTTTGCAGTGCTGCTGTCCTAAATCACATCCTGCAACTGCAAATGGTCAATAAACCAAGGCTGCCAGATCTCTTCACATCTATTTTACATATTTTTAATGACATAAATCAGCCTATCCAATGTCATCACATCTGCAGAGCATTATTTCTCTGACAGCCTGATCATTTTAGCATAATCAGGAACCTGACTTTTAAACTCTTGGTTGTGCATATGTCTCAACTCCCAGAAATCCTGGATGCAAGGCCGTGTCCCCTCCCTCTCTGACTGCCAAAACCAGGATCTGCAAAGATCCCTTTTTCCTATGGGAGGATTTAGATCTTTCCAAACTTCTTCCACTTGTAAAATTTTCTTCCCTGAAGAGTGAAGACCTCATACTCTTAGTGTGTTCGTTGTGTGGAAAGTTTTCTGATAACAAATGTTTAGTTGCTGTCTAAATTCGGCATCCTTCACTTCCCTGTTAATATCTGTTGTGACAGCTAAGCAGTATCATTTGTTCAATTTAAGGAAAAGCTGTCAAACTTTGAAAAACATATGTACAAGATATATAAGTGCACACATGCATGTGTGTTTGATGTAGGCTGACTTTTTATATACTTTCACTAGGCAAGCAATAAGAGCCAAATAAAATAAAATTGCCATTTATTTTCAGTGAAAAAAAATCTACTTCAAATTTTACATGTGGTTTAAACATTTTTCTTTTTTTTTTTTTTTTTATGAAAGACTCCATGTCCTCATAGAGTCCAGGCCATGAATGTAGGATGACTGGTGAAAGGGCACACGCCAGGTGAGAACAGGTGAGATAGCTTGAGTAAAAAAAAAAAATGACTGAAATAAACACAGAATAAGCTCAAATTTATACTTCAGCCTTATCATTGTATTTCATATGTTGCTCCTTTGCTATGGCCTTACTGTGATTCTCAGCATACAGGCATGCTGCACAACAAACTAAAAATCACCTGGTTAAACTTTCAGGAACCTCTTTATCAGAAAGTCAGCACTCATTTATTTCACCCAGGTAGAACAATTACTTTGGCTTGTGCCAAGAACACCAGATTTATCCTTGGTTTAAGAGATTTAAGAAAACAGAATCTCTGGGCAAGACTTATATTAAAAAATATTTATTCTTCATAATCCTAAAATAATTAAAAGGCCAAAGAAGATGGTTTCTCGAAAAGACAATGGACACATAGAAAATATTACTCCATCAAAGCAGTAAACAACCCCATAATGTCACTCTTCAGCACAGATGGAGATAGAGGAATATTGTTCAAAGGGTCCTGGCTTACTGATGGTTAAACAATGTTGCTTCAAAGCAAGCATGATAAGAAATAATAATAACATGAACAAATATTGATTCCAGAGTAATCACTGATATATCTATGTTTTATCTGAAATTTTTGAAGAAGCTATCATACTTAAGACAGAAGTGACAGAATAATGCAAAATTCATCATTAATTTACTGCCAGAACAGAGTGTCAGTGTAGCTGATCCCATTATATGGCTGGTACCACAGAAATATCAAAAAGTGACCTTTACATTGGCACTAGTGGAATAGTTCAAAAAGACTGTTGGATAACATTTATTATCTATAAAAAAGTGCTTTAAGAGAAGCAACATAGTTCAAATAAAAAGAAGAATATGCCATTTGATCCTGTTGAAATGTTTCAAACATTAAAATAATTAAGGAGCCACTACAGGATGCAATAAATTCAGGTTTAAGGAAGCATTTGCTTTTGCTTCAAAGGCTGATGGGTCAAGAAATGAAGAAATTTATGAAGCTCTATGACAGCAATCACAATTTACAATATAAAATTCATTGTGGACAAAGTAGTTTCTAAAAAATCATAGTAAATGAACATTTAAACTACTTCTACTCTCAAAATTAGAATGAAGAGAGAAGATCACTCTGATTTAATGCTCAGTGATCATTAAGGAAGCAAAAAAGAGAATGAGAAAATTCTTACTGTGCTATTGCCTAAATCAATGATGCATTCTTCATTTTGTGCTCTACTTGGTTTTGATCGCTTTTCATCAAAAGTAATACACAGGAAGAAAAGAAACAATTCAGAGAAATTCTGGCACCAAATTAATTGGACAGGAGAACAAACAATCTCACCTAAAGCAGGGCATTATAAAATGCAATAATGAGTTTAATTCTCCTATCTGTGTTTATAGCAGATGCAGGATCACATGGGGATCGTATTACTTCATTGTTTCAAAACAAAAACGGGTGTTCCCAAAGGAAATAAAGAACACAAGTTATTATTTATGTTGTTGCAATTAATAATTACCCTGATTGCCAGTGGATGTAAAGCAAACAGTTCACTGAGATCCTGGCTGTAGAAACTTTCCTGTGACAGCATTAGTCAATGCTCATCTGTGATAGCCCCAGACAGCTCAAAGTGGCAAAACAGCATTTTGCATGGACTGGTGGTTTGTGTGGTTTCTGCTCCTGTGCTGTGCAGAGGTACTGCTAAATAGGAGGAGGCTTTCCATCTTCAATGACCACTTTCAACTACCTTGGGAATACAGCAAAAGCAACGTCCTCCCCACACCCTTGGCTCTCAGGAGTCCTCCTGTCCCTTATGCGACACTGAAGCTCATTCCTGCCTTTTCCGTGGTTCTCCCAGAGCTGCAGAAGCTGTGCCTCGCCCATGGGAGATGGTCACTGCTGCTGCAGGGACCCTGCTGTGCCTGAGGAGACATCTCTGCCACGGCAACCAAACGCCATGAAAGCTCACATGACTTTCTTCCACTGCCATCCCTTTGTTTTCAGACAGTCAAAGGGCTGTGAAGTGGAGAAATATAAATGGGATAGGGACAAACACCTGAAATACTTGTCTGGGGCACAGATAACCAGCACTCCCTGTTTTGCACTGAAGTGGCATGGCTTTGTTTGTAACTGCAGCTGAACTGTGAGACTGTCTGAAGAAAATGGAAAGGAGGAGGGAAGAAAGAACAGTAGTGATTTTTTTTTTTTTTTGCATTGTGCCAGGCAAGTCCTCATTCAGAAAAATATTTTATGAATCTTTTTATGCTAGAGAGATTTAGAGTTCCCATTTCCTATGAAACACATTTGTAAGGCACATTTACATTTCTTTCATGCAGCAGTATATGTTTGTGGATAGAAACTCTCATTTCCTTGGCTGACATAAATTCTCCTTTAAAAAAAAAAAAAAACAACAGAATTTCTAGCCATAATACTCGACATAAAAAAAACTTGTCTGTTTATTCAGAGAGTTCAATGAGCTAGGAAGAGTGACACTTAAACTATAAACACAATAGTCTAGTTGACAATGTTATTAAATATTAAAGCCAATTTATGTAGGTGTCTAATCAAATAGTGGTCTCGGTCATCTTTGGGGACTGAAGTAAAATTCAGTTGTTGACATTAATTGAATGAGCTGATCTAGTTATATAAAAATCAACCTACAACACTGAAATCAAACTTAGTATGAGAAGTTATTATCACATAGATAGGATGGAGCTGCCAGCTCCATACAGACAATATAATTGGTATTCTCAACTGCCTGCCAATCTACAGGTACATTTCTGGCTTAGCAAATGTAGCTATCATAAACGACAGCATGCACTAGGCTTACAGAATAAGAGTATTTACAATTTCATGGATAAAGAGCATCCACTGCCATAAGAATGTTAGAAAAAAGAAAAGTAAAATACTGAATATTTTTCTTAGTTAAACTGTTTTATTATTGGCTTAAATGCTAGGATACATAGAAAAGTATCTAATGTCTCTATTTCTCCTCTAAATGCTACCAAAACATATCAAAAGAGAACTCATTTTCAAAAAACGCTGAGCAGATTAAGAAAAAAAAAAAAGGCCAACAACCACTGCAGACTTTGCTATTGCCAGAGCTCTACCTTGTGCCCAAGGAAGAGAGGATTTTGGAGCTGAGGGCAGAGGGCTTTGGGGAAGCTCAACTGAGGGATGGGCAGGGTGAACCCAAATTTTGACTGAATACTTGTATGCTAAGACAAAGGAGTGTCCACATAAAGATTTTGTCCAAAAGTCAAGCAAAGAGTTGGGAATCTTTTGCTACAGGAGTTTGAATTGGGAAATGGGATGGCTTACATTACTTGTGTTCACCCTCTTCATGGCACTGTAAAAGCAGTAGAATTTGGATACTGTCCCTCTGACTGTTCAGAAAAGGTTTCAAAAATTCAAAAACAGAAAAAGTAAATGCAAGCCCAAACCATGTTATTATGTCCAACATACAAAAGCATAAAGAACTACTAAATCGGTGTCTCACTGACAAGAGTATCTCTGATCAAACATTCACTATGGTAATAAAAACTGTTAACTTGTTTTAGGGAAAAAAAATCAATAGAGAGATGAAGAGGATGCTTTTCATTAAAGGAGCAGCACATCAAGGCTTTCAGCATGCATCCCTTCTGTGCAATGTACTGGACGTGTGTTTGATGTAAGGTACTGCCTGGTTTTGTTGAGATTTAAGATGGGGAGCAGAGGGGAGAGGCAGGCTATGAGAAAGTGGGCATTTGTAATGGCTAATACACATTATCACAGGACTTAGAACAAAGATGCAGCATCCTAAGCTGTTATACATCAGTCCTTGAATACCACATTAATTCTCTGTTCCACAAAAAACGTGTAGTTTTATCTCAGAGAAATAACATTTTGGTGAAACACAGTCTCATGTGAATGCATTTTTCAAAGTCTGGGATAAACAAAGAAAAATCTTGCATTAAAATTCTGTTTCAAGAGAAATGAATATGTGTTCCGTGGATCCCTTAATTCTTACTCATATTTCCAATCATGAACTCAGAAAAAAGAAAACAAACTCAAATGAACAAAGGACAGGAATCAGTATTGCATAATGTAAAGAATTACATCCAAAGAGGCATTATCAAAGCTCCCACAAAACTAAGAAACCTTATGACCAGATCCAAAGGACTTACATCCTGAAGACTTAGGCAGAACTAAAGTGCTTAAATTCAGAACAATGACACCAAAATATGATTCTTATCTGCCATCAAGGTACTAAAAGGAATTTTATATAGGAACTTAGGGGGGTTTAAAATTACTGTAATTTCTTTCCTGTGACTTAACATTAACTGCATAGAAACAACATTGATACAGAAATTAAATGAAAACCCCTGTGATCCAGTCTTACCTTCCTGATGCCTTCAGAAGGGTTTGATACACAATTATCTGCCCCATTATTCTTACTGATAGTCCTCCACAGTTCAGCAAATGTGTTATCCTGCTCCAAAGGGTTGGTCCCTTTTGCTTTAAAGTATTCATACACTGCTGAGTCCCTGACTGTACCATAAGATATATCCATTTGTTTGGACAGATCCTGAAATGTTCTGAAATTCAAGCAATATTGAGAAATTAGTATTATGTAGTACATTAGCAAGACTTCATTAATTAAATGGTTTCTTTCTAGGTCTGTCACTCATCAGAAAGCACCCTCACCAAATAACATTTCCATATTTCATTCCTCATCAAAAAGGAACACAAAATAGTTGTTTAATTGTACTGAGATCATATGATTTTAACTACACCCAAGCTCTTTTTCACCCAGGTGAAGATTTTTTTTTTTTTAGCAATAACATTCATGTCAAATATGCCACCAAGATTGCATAAGAATATAATGTGATAAAGACTTACCTGAACACAGGAAAAACTCAGATTATAAATCTAAACTTCCAGCCCCATCAACTTCATCAGAAATACCTCGTAGAAATCAGTGAAATTAGTTTGCAGTTATATCAATGTTCCATCTGACTCCAAATCAATATGAGTGTTTTAAACAAACAAATAAAATCTTGCTCCCAATTTCCACTAAGTCTCTCTTTCTCTCTCTTTTCACAGCCTCTAGTAAAACAGACATTTTTCATTCACACAGAGGCCTAACTTTCATTTACTCATCATATACAACTCTGGAAGTGTAAATGGGCCTCACCCCGAGTGGCTGTGAATGCACAATTTATTTTCAAATTGCACAGAATGTAATTCACTCATGTTTTACAGCCTTCTCTGCACTGAAAGGTGTAAATCACTGCCTGCATCAATGAAAACCAGCCCAAGCTTCAAAACATTTAAGGTGGCATCACTGCCATCAGAAGCAGATCCTGGCTGGGCTTTTCCCTCTCTCAGAGGTTCATTTCTGTGCCTTCTTCCTTTGTCCTCAAGTATCACCTTTGTGCTGTTCCAGAGCACAGACACACAGCACACTGACGACCCCACACAGCAGCAGGAACCAAACTGATTCTCATAAATAATGACTTATTTTCTTTAAAATGTTTTATAAATGTGTGGCTTCACATATTAACAACATGCTTCTGATACAACCAACATTGCTTGACATCAATTAAACTAAAGCACCCCTCCCTGCCTCACCCCATTTCTTTTTCCCAAAAACCATCTCCCAGATACAAAAACTTCCTGATGAATAAATCTGAAAGGCCACCTCCCCCAGACATCCAGCTCCTGGAGCCACAAAAGCTGAACATTTTGGCTTGCAGCTTGTGCAGATTTCTTCACAATGCTCCTGAGGAGCCTTCCCTTGGCCCATGAGCCAAAGCTGTTTTCCACAGCTGAAGACTTGTCACAGACAATATTTTTCTGCCACCCTCTTCCCTGTTTCACTGGGGAGATGCCACTGCTGACACCTCACATGCCTGTAACATTCCCTGCTACACTATTTAAAGCAAAGCAATATGGGCATATACACAATGCCCCATAAAAATAAATACATAGAGAGCTCTTCCCTCTTCTCCCTCTCATCACCCCCAGGCCTCCCAGGTTTAGCTGCCAAAGGTGCCTTTCTCTGGGGCTCCTGGAGTGGGAGACCCATCCCCAAGGGCTGCCTCTCAGCACACTCCCTCCCCCAAACTCTTCAAACTCACAAGCTGCTCCAAACAGTTTAAGTGGTTTAAGTTCTTAAATTGTGTTAAGGACTTTCTATCATTTTAAGCTGTTAAGCAGCTTTAAGGCAGTGTGAACAGTTTCTCTCTATATACATTGCACACTTGTGGATTTGGGCTAACTAGAGTTCCACCAACCCCCAAACCTCCTGTTATTTCCCTAGCTCTGTATATGGCAATTGATAAAGTACAAAACAAACACCCTGGAGGTTGTTGGAAATTCAAAATGCTAATGAAAAATTGGAGAATTTGTTCGGATTTTCTTTCTTTCTTTAACAATCCTAAAAGGTCTATTCTGCCTCCCTAAATGTTTCCTGTACATTCTAATAAACTGTTTTTCTCCAGTCTTGATCTACATGATTACATGCTGCATTTAGTTCTGTCTTTATTTTTTAAAGTTTCATCATATCCCAGGGAATTGCTTAAGCCCCAGGAATGAATGATTTGACTGTTAAAAGACACATTTCTGACTATAGGGCAAAGAAAGGTACTCAATATACACAAGAGGCTCTTCTGTGGCAACCCTTTCCCACCAGGTTTAGTGTAGAGATTTTGGTGTGTGTAGGAAAGCATGTTGGGTAGAAGCATAGTAGTAGAAGTATGTTTAACTAATATACTTTAGCACAGGTTTCAGCTGGTAACAGCTTTACAAATGCCTACTGCTGATACTAGGCCTACTACCACTATTCTGTTTGAAAGTTTGAACATGAGGGTTTGGAAAGTTAAAAAAAAAATTAAACTTGCAATTTTAATATTATCAGTATTTTCTGTTTTCCTTTATTGCCATGGAAGCTTTTACTCAGAAATGTGCATTTTGTTTTAGCTAAATTGAACTTTATTGACAATTAGTATTTTTATTTTAGCTAACTTACATTTTATTGACAATCAGTACTGCACAAAAGCACAGTTATGAGCAGCACAGTTTCTTCAATTCTCTAAGCATCACAGGGCAGAGAGAGCAAACATGGGCTTTAAATCAAGTGCTTTCAATAACCAGACAAGCATAGAGGTGGCAGGGAGGGAAACACAGTGTTGGCCTGGGTGTGGGAGTAAGGTAACCCCTTTAGCTGGCAGCATTTCCTTGGAACAGAAAATGTAGAGTATTGTGTGTTCTAAGGATTTCTTGCAGTGCAATGTTTGGTGATGTGGACCACTTATCCAAAAAATCTATCTCAAAAATTATCCTAACAGGGAGTGGTCTCAGCCACAGTTCTTTTTATAAAAAATCTCACTGCTGTATTTCTGCACTGAAAGTGGAGGTGATGCTCAGCACATCCATGGCTAGAGAAGTGGTCAAAAAATTTAGGCATGGTGGGCATGGGTACATACATAAACAATACTCGATGGAGATGAATTATCTCCTACTTTTTACAGGGTGAAGTAAGATAATCACAAGAGTAGGTTTTAAACACTGTTATTTTAACTTCCTCAGATTTGTCTTTGCCAGACAAAATCACTCAGTGCTACTTTTGAGATATTGGCTGTATCTTACAGTTGTGTCATTCTCTAAAGGCAGCTGCTGTCACTGTTTTTAAGCTTTATTTGTGCAGTCAGCTGTCAGCTGGACCCAGCTCCTTTAGCCACTCAAATTCTAGTCTCACTTTCCTATGGCAAAGATTTCATACATTTAATATACAAAATTATTTGCAACAAAAATGTGCAGCATAACAAGATGCCCCATTAACCTTACCACCTCAGTTATTGGATCTCACAAGCCATTAAAGGCTCTTTGTAAGTGTGATTAAAGATAAAGCCAGTAAAGCAGAAAAAGCCAATGTCCCTCACTTTCAGGAGCACAACTTCAATTTGTAGATAAATACATCCACGGTGTGATTGCTATAATTGACAAGTATATGTAAACCAATTGATTCAAGTAAATGTATCTGCACTCAATCTAAAGAAAAATGTTGTCTTTAAAACCTGTGTTACCAGCCAAAATATTTAATGCCCATATATATGCCTGCTAGATGAATGCAACAACTGATATGTATTCCCAGTGGGATTACAATTACTTCATGCAGTCAGCTGACAACTGGGCTCTCTGCTTGTTTTGTTTATTAGAAACTTATTGGCATAAAAAAAATGCTGCAGAAGACACAGACAGGCAATAGCAGTATTAGCACTTATGATTAGACCACTAGAACTAATTGCCAGAATAAAAATACTGGTTAAGATACACTTTTAGGAGTTGCTTTCTTACTTGTAAAAGCCTCGTGGACCTGTAGATACACAGACTAAAAATATGCTGCCAGTATGGGTTTATTTTACTCCGTTGCTGCTATGTGCCCAAGACTTCTGGATGAATAATAAGTGACAGACTAAACTTGACACCAGGTGCTTTGAGGTAACTGCTGATCAATTAACTGAGCTGGAGGCACCTGGATCATCAGATGTGATCAAAGTCTTTTTCAAAAGAAAAACATGTTCCAGTCATTTCAAAAAAGAAAAAATAAAATAAGTATATTTTTTTTGTAGTGACCCTGAGATTTTTTGCTCAATGCAGCATAATATTCTAGGTGATGGTTGCCATAAAGATAAAGTGTACCAGAGATGATGAGACTTTTTAAGCTGCTCTGCCTAAATGAAGTCTTAAAAATGCATACATGAAATGTATAGTACAAGTCCTACATTTCTATCTTTAAATGCCTTGAGGCTAATTTATTTTCTTTTAAACTTTTTTTTTTCCCCAAAGTTAAGAATTCATTACATCTGCAGAATTATATATAAGTGCAGTCACTAAGAACTGTTTTCTCCACACAATTATGTGAGAGGGAAATATGTGTTTTATGCAGTGGGAAAACAGTAAACTCGGTAAACTTCAAAGTAAAAACAGAGGAATCTGAACTATTTTGACAAACTTATACCACCACTGTAAGCCTAAGAAACACCTAAGAGCCACAACCTAGAACATAAAATCCTATCTGGAAGGAGATTTATTGGATAAAGTTATACCCAGTGGAAAGCAATGAGTTGAAAGAGAATTCTGCCTACTGTGAACTGCAGAAAAGTGCAGAATTTTGAGCTCTAAAATGGCTGACACCTCCTCCCTCCAAGGGAGAATTTTCAATGACAATGAGAACAAATAAGAAAATGGTGTTAGTTGTTGCTGACCACATCAATCCACCCACGGAGAGATGAACTTAGAAGCCAAGCAAGCTTTGCCAGATCAGATTGTCGTATGTAGATGTCCCCCAAGAGAAAAGAGTCTGCAAAGCTGAATCAAGGTTGAAGTTGTACTGAGGTGGTACAATGTCTACATGAGCAGATCTGACCATTCAGAACCTTAGTCCTGATCTGAGTCCTCATTAATTTTTATATCAATTTATGATCTGCAAGGGAAAGGATTTGAGCCTCAGTCCATTGTTCACAAATGAATAATCTTTGGAAATCCTGTTTTAAGTAAAATTTATGAGTGGGTAGGGTAAACTTTGTCTTCAGACATCAGGAACTGAGTTCAAACTTTCACAAAAAGACATTCTCTAGAGCTGGTCTACCCAAACTGAACAGTTTAACTGGTTGAAGAGCTGAAAAAAAAAAATTTCCCCCTGTTATGGATATAAAATACCACTAGGGGATGATAGTCTCATTGACTCAGAGACTTGCATAAAGAGTTTCACTGTGTTGCTAAATGCAAGATAAAAAAGCACAAGCCCACTTAAAAATGGAAGAGAACAGCAGTTAGTGCCTCTAAACACTAGTGCAACTAATATTTCATGAGCCTTCAGCTGTACAAGAGGAGGCTGAACAATGAGGTAACATTAGAATTGACCTATCTTTAGCACCTACTAGTCTAAAAAGTAAATATACTTTAAAAAAAGTATTATGACGTAATTTTTTAGATTTTCAATGTTTGTTCCAGGTAAATATTGGAATGGTGTTAGTGTGTGTAAAACTGGACATGCAAAAATTAGAATATGGGCTGCTTTAAAGATTATTCTTATTGGGGCAAATTAAACTGTTCAAGGTGTTCTTAGAATGGCCATAACCTCAGTAGAGAGAATTAAAATGCAAACAATTTTATCTCCATTTCTTATAACCTCAGACTTCAAAAGAACTGGGTCCCTGATTTTAATTTGGGCATCTCAGATTTTCTTTGAAATTATGAGCAATTAAACTGAGCTCTTAAATCAACACTTAAATTGTCAACTTCTCTATAGTGACATGATCAAACTCTGCATTGTTCTATTTCACTACAAGTCACTTAAAATGCTCTTAATTCTGTCTCAGTGCAGTGATGTGCAGACCAACAGGTTTCTTTATCAAATACTCTAAGCAAAATTTTAACTTTAGCAACAGAGGTAGTCCAGTAGAGATCAGCAGCAGAACTTGCATGCTTAGGATACACTTTTCTAGGTGAAGTCTTTCACCAGCAAATATATACTGAATTATAATTAATATAAAACTCATTTTATCTGATCTCCAGGAAAAATACCATCCCCTTTAAACAAAAGCCTTATCAGAAAAAGCCTCATGGGAGTTTCTACAAGGGGAGCCGTAAGTATTGACAGATTAAACTACACCAAATCAGTGGAGCTGCAGCCCTTCACACCAGGACTGAACCTTTCCAAACCACAGCAGGAGACAAACAGGGCAGACAGTCAGGGCTGTGTCTGCTCTTGTCCTCACCAGAGGGGCAGGAACAGCGGCTACACAGCATTTCAGAGAAGCAGGGACTTTCCTCCAGTGGCAAAACCAATCAATTGACATGTGTCACAGAACAGTTGCCATGTCAACCACCTACTCTTCCTATAGTTAAAACAATGAGTGATTGAACTCCTCAGCAGGCAATGGCACTGCAGCAGCTTTTTTCATGGTTATAATGGTCACTGCTGCCAGTGTGGTGGTATCTTTGAGACTCTGATTGGATCAGGACTTACCGCCCTAAATTAGGTGCAACCAAAAGTAAAATGTAACATTCAGTTCTAGGGAGAGGATGTTTCTCCTCTCCCCAGAGGAGATATAAATAAAGAGCCAGCTTCATTTCTGCCCCAGGAGGAAGGGGTTTTCTACACATCCTGCATGCCATGTGTGATGGCAACAGTTCTGTCACCCACCCAGTGCAGCATCAGATCTTCTACTGCCCTTTAAGAAACTTATTTTGTAAACTACCTAGCAGACTCAATAGATAGAGGACTACTGCTGAGATCAGTGAAACTAGTCATGCACAAAAAAGCACATGCACAAGGTTCCCAGGATTAGAGACAAAAATATTAAGAGTAAGAAAAATGAAAAAAAAAACAAAATAAATAGCCAAACAATACACACACAATGCACTAGAAGCACTGAACTTGTACAGTCTCCAAACTGATTTAATTTCTTTCAAACAACTTCCAGTAGCCTCTGTTCCTACATGCAAAAGGAAAGACAAGTAAACTAAACAGAAATGTTTTCTGAACTCCTGATATAGCACTGGCTTCCCTGCAGACAGAGTCCTTTCACTGGGGCTCTGTTCCTGCAGAGCTATTGCATGATTAAGTTTTAAAAGAAAGGAACAAACAGAATGTAAACCCATTGAAATGCAAGATAGTGAAGCCACTAATAAATGACACACTGTCATGTTTATGATTTTAGTAGTAATTAATTACTAGCTACACACATTGTATTGGCAAAACATTTGGAGGATTTGTGTACTAAGAGTCTGAGATGCATATTCTATTACCAGAACTTGAAATTCCACTTTTGCTTTACTGATCTCAGCACAATCTGCAGCACTTTTGCTTAAGTCAAAGTGTAGAGGATGTAGGACAAAACCCCTACAAGTAGGATGAGTCTCATTACTCAAAGAAGTTCTCAGCATCTTCCAGCAGTTTATGAAGGAAACATGCCCATTTTCAAAATTTTACCATTTTTTCTGGGTACAAGACTCAAATTTGGATCCAAAAATCAAGCTGGATTCTCATCATAATCAGTAAAACAGGTTCTTCTGTAAACAAAATTAAAACTCTGGGTATTCCTATCCATTGCTATTTCTAAATTATGCCCTCAGGACCACCTCAACTACTCCAATCACCTGCAGTGATCTGTGTGAGTGTGACTTGACTTGTCACTGGATCCTAAAAGTTCATTTTGCCTAGAGCTGACTCTGGCCCTGCTCCAGCATGGCACATAAAGAAATCTGTGAAACAGATAGAAATAAGCTAAACATCTCCTGATTGCCAGTCCAGTGTTTCTAACTATACTTCCAAAAGTTTTTCTAACTATACTTCCAACCCTTCTCCTCTCCAAACCTCCTCCAGGCAGTAAAAGCATAAGTCTCTTAGATTGCTGATTTTTTTAAATTAACTTATTTATAATTTATTTTTTCTTTCTGGATGCCCCACGTTTTCTGAATTGTTAGCACATTGTAAAGAAACTGTGATGACACTTACAGTAGAAGTTATGATTGTTTTGCTTGAAATGTTTTCAAAACCAAAAAATTGTGTAACAAACTATTCCATTAATAGTGATAACAATGGATACTAGTTTCTGAGAATTTGCATCTCAAAGCTGGATCCACTGTGGCCCCACAGTTTGTTATCCCTGGATGAAGTTTCTCACAGCTGAGCATTTATGATTGCATAAGAATTCTTCTGATGTCTAACTAAGGGAGTGAAGTCAAACACCAGTCTTTCCTTTATATTTACAAGGGCTGTTTACAGAACCCTCTTCACCACACCATTTTTTCATATTTTTAAAAACTTAATAACTTTGAGATACTCCTCAGTCTGCCCACCATGTTTGTAATTTAACAATGAAAATTATCAGACTGACAAAGAGACATTCAGAGGGTCTAACACATTAGAATTTCTTTTAAGATACAGGCCCAGGATTTAAAAGTCTGGAGCTTTAATTTGTATGCTCAGACCCACATTTAAACTGCTACATGACTGGGCAGATTTTCAGAACAGATCAAGGAAAGATTTGGCACAACAGCACATGTGTACAACATTGGCAGATTCAGTTAAAAGTCTGAAAAGGGATTCAGAGCAGCTATGAACAGTTGCTGTTCACCCTGCAAATCCAGAATAATCAGTCCTGCTAAAAAATCTGGGTAATTCTAGATCCTTTATCCATACTCCATATTCCATTCAACAGCAAGAAGGAAATTACAATGCAAAGGAAAGGCAAAAACATGTCAAAAGTACATTTGGAGGAAAAATCACTCTTGTTTGAACTCCCTTTGAGTATTTTCTTGCTTTACTTTTAAACCACTTTGCCATTGTGGCCTTTCTCTGAGTAGCTCATATGGTTAACATGTTAATTAAAGCAAGGTATTCTACTCCTTAAATTATTAATTAAAATAAAAAATGCATCTGGTGTTTAACACCACCTCAGTCCCAACAGCAGGTTTTAGTCACTTCACCTAAATCAAACATATCATAAAGTTGGCATGAAAATCATATTGTCTGAATCAAACACATCTGGCAACTGACACATGCTTTTACCTATAATGAAAATAACAAACTACCTATTACACATACAGATGCACTTTAAATTGTTTGCTACGCTGATGTCTTCTACCACTCCCATTCAGAAGCTAAAAATACTAATGAAGATTAATGATTAAGATCAAGAGGGAAGAAATTGCTTTCTTCCTTTTCCACTGCTGTGCTATGCACTGATAACGCTGCTGTCCTGCTTTGTGCTCAGATGACAAAGAGTAGCTTTTTAATTAAATTGAGTGGGCAACAGATAAGCTTGGCTTCTTGGTGCTGGCTTACAAAGCCTTTACTTGGGGTTAGTGGCACTTTGTACAATGACTGTTAGGATATCATTAAAGATCATGAAATCTCAGTGTGGAACAAGGTCCTACACAACTCTTTAATAAAGTTTTGATTTATCAGGAGTCCTGCATGTCAGCAGTCTCACAGCTGGGGTGGAGAGGCTGGATGAATTCAGATCTGTCAAAGGTACAATGTGATGCTGGAAAACAGCTTCACACCCTTCCCCTACCACAGGAAGCAAAGCAGAAGCTATCACTGTTGACAGAAAGAAGAAAAGAAAACAGGGACTCTGAAGAGGCACCTTGATTGCTAGAGCATGTGCTGCATACTCCCGGGAAATCAAAATATAGGGCTCTTCTTTAATACTGAAAACACATATAGCATTCATCAGTTATTATTGATGTCTAAAGTGCATGCACTACATGTGCATATTTCAAAGTCTGGAGGCCCACATGCCTGTTTCTCAGAGGACCCAGAATGGGCACACAGTGTATTGGTGCACTTCCCATCTCATCCTGATGTACAGGAAAGTAAGCAGGAAGAGAGACCTTACCCCTTGTCCTTTCCTTCTCCTCACCCTGAACACAAGTC
Organism: Chloebia gouldiae; assembly: GCA_003676055.1. Lineage (NCBI taxonomy): Eukaryota > Metazoa > Chordata > Aves > Passeriformes > Passeridae > Chloebia > Chloebia gouldiae. The sequence goes on along the minus strand of QUSF01000014.1, from coordinate 13,059,277 downwards.
TCCCTGAATACTGAACTTCATACTAGAAAGCACCAAAAAAAACCATATCAAAAACAACTGGCTGCTCCTTATATTGAGATTAATTAGTTTACTGGGCAGCCTAATTATATACCTTGAAATATGAGCTTGGAAATTGCATTTCTGCCATATGTAAGAAACACAGTATTTAACATCCAACCCATTCTGACTGATGGTTTTCTATTCTTTTCTAGATAGACATGACTATTCATAAATCAATTAAATTAAATCAGTGGCACATTCTCTCAGGCTGGTTTTAATGGTTTAGAAGGCAAACAACTTCAATGCTTGTGATTACATTTCTTGCAATGCAACAAACTTTGTCAGGTATATCAAAACAGCTTTTCTGAGGCAATGTCCCTCTCTCCCTCATCTCCAGATGAGTCTGCAAACATTTCTGTATTATATTAGAAAGGAGCACACGTGCAGAAGAACATTGCTCAGTAAGGCAGATGAGCTCAGGAAATGGAAAGAAAACTTGCAACCCATCTCTTAGCAACACAGTACTATTCCAGAAAAGTTTTCTTTGTCACCAGAAAATCTTCTGCAAAGTAAGAACTGAGAGGATAGCACCCATGGTAATAAACAGTAGTGTCTTACTTCCCAAGGAAAAGAAATTCCTTTCTCCCTCAAACATCCATAACCTGCACTGATTAAAATGTTTTGCTGGGCTTTTTTTTTTTGTGTGTGTATGGTTTGTGGGTTTGTTTGGTTTGGGTTTGTTTTTACATCATCAGGAATAGTTTCTAAATCTCTTTATAAAAAGATATTCAATTTTTAAATCCTTTCTTTAAATGGCAAGTTTGCAGATTTCATGGCAAGATAAATATTTTAGAATGTATTGGAACAACTTTTTTTTTTTTTTTCAGTAGATGAAATATCATCCTATATATCAGTTAAGATGTTAAGAGTGTCTGGTGTGAGAATGAATGCTCTTCTATCATGGAGACATTTATGAGGGGAGTGGCTATTTTAGATCTGATAGATTTAAGTGGAAATGTCAAAGAGAAAAGCATCCAGATTAAAAGTGTTTGCAAGATGTTGGAGTTTAATATTCTGAGGCAGAATAAAAACCCAAACAAGATTAACAACATAAGAATACTACATTTCAAAAGACCAGCCTCAACAAACATCAAGAACTGAAAAAGAAAATCTCTTGAGGTGTTGCTTTAAAGGATAAAGGATACAGAAGGGCTGGCAATTCCTGAAAGATGCCATATCAAAGACACAGATGCAAACTATCTTAACATGAGGAACTATTAAAGAAATTATAAGAAGCTGCAAGAGCTCTTTCAGGACCTAGAAAACCAAAATCATTCTCTTTAAATTTTAAAGAGTAGTGCAGTCATTGGAGTAGCTAACCATACATACTATAAATGTATGGGAATTGTGCAAATGCACAAGATAAAAATAATTAAAAAGCAAACATAAATCCTCCCCACAACACCAATAAATTTAGTTTGCATGATTTTTCACTGCAGAAAGCTATTTGTGTCACTCCTTGACTGAAGTTCCAGTGTCCAGAGCAGATGATGGAAAAATCACCTTTGCTGTTAGGTGGATGAGAAAATCTAACACTGAACGATCATGGCACAAACATGACAGAGCCACTGCTCACATGGGAATGTTGGTGAGGAATTGTGCAAGGTGAGAAGACAGTCTTCTTGCATGAACAAATGAAGCAGTTCCCAAAATATTTCAAGAGATTAGCAGGGTTGGAAGCTATATATGCCCTGTCTGAAATGACAGTAATTAAAAAAACAGGTACAACTTCTTTTTATAAGTGAGAACAGTGACTTTAATCTCCTGGTTTTGCAGGAATGAACTTACTGTGATTAAGTGTTTATTATTGGTAGTTTTGTGAATACAATTTATTTGTCCTGGCTTCAGGAATGCTCTCAGAGAGACCTTCTGGCAATTTGTAAACCTATGCAGTAATATTCACTATATTACCCTGTAACAACCTGCATGACTTTTATAATAGGGCCCAATGTTACACTAATGGCTTTGAACAGTACAGATAAATTATATAAAATACACATTATTTTAAAGGGGTTTTGCTTTGATTTGGTTTGCAGGCAGGTGCTTCACTTCACAATGTCATTAAGATATCTGCCTGAAAATGTGGTAAAAAAAAAACCCCACTGGCCAACTTCTTTAATGGTTCAGACAGAAGATTATTTCCAAAAGAGAATCCTCTATGGAGTTTTTCTTCTTCCTCCTGTTTTTGTGTTTAGAGATGATGGATTGAGCTGTTAGGAGATGTCTGAAGCTTTAAGGCCCTTTCTGTTTGATTTGCTATAGTAATAATTATTTTGCTTTTTTAATATCCTGCTATATTAGATGCTATTATCAGTTCATATAAGACATTAAATCAGCTTCTTTAGAGAAAAAGTAATAGAAATCCAAGTATCCTATTGAACAAAAATCTTCTATTACTGTGCTGTGTATTGTTTATCCCTGAGGAGTCAAATAGAAAATAAAACCTGACAAAATAAGTCATAGGTGCTATCCATGTAGTAAAAAGAAACTTCATCCTACAACAAGGAAGGGGTAAGTCAGGGGCCAGTGGGATTGAATGCATGCAGAAAGCATACAGCTCCTCTGTGGGCAGCAGGGGAATAACCTATATTAAAGGGAGACAATCTGACCCAAAAGGTGACTCTGACCGAGCTGAGGAAAGTCTGCATACCAAATATCAGATTTAAACCAATCCTTTTACATTTTGATGGGCTGTCCTGAGGGCTGATACTCTTGCTAGATTTTTCTTCTTGCAAAGCAAAAGAAAAAAAATAATAAAGATTTTATTACCTGCACAGATGGTAGATTTTGCTAATGTTATAACCAAACCATTTCCTTCTCTAAACTGTGCATGCATCTGAATTTTAATGCCTCAACCCACCCCAGTCACCAAACTTCTCAGTAACCAGAACAAATGAAGAGATGCTATGATACAGATCACTCAAAAGTCAGGTTGGAGAGGTGTGGAATCACAAATCTCTTGGTTTACCATTGATCTCCAATCTACACCACATTTTTTAATGGCAACTGGAGAGATGGAATGCATTGATTTTCAGCTGTGCATTCTCATTTTTCTCAGAAAAATATCCCTGGGAAATATTTGCACTTAGATGCTTGCCCGCTTGTTCAATTAGAGGAGTAATTAGGATCCATTTTAAACCGTGCTTGAACGACATATGCCAACATTCAGAAAGCTTTTCAAAAGGCTCCAGACTCTGTGGCTTTCCAGGCAGCACCCACTGGGCAGCACCATCAATAGGAGTGAAAGGAAAACACAAACAATGGGAGCTGGAGCACTGGCAGCAGCCCAGAGCCTTCTCCTGGGCAGAGCCTGGAGGCAAATGCTGGCAAGCTCTGCCCCTGAGCACTGCTGCCCTGCTGCACGGAGCTGTTCCCAGGGAAATCCACTCCTCTGCTCCAGAGAGGGAACGTTCTGGAAAGGAAGAAAAGTTCTGAGTTCTTGCATCTTTCTTATACTCTTTTTTAGCCTTTGTTTTTATGGAGGGAGTTAATATAGTTATTTAATGATTGAAGCTTTTGCTCACAGGCCTTTAATGATATTCACAATAATTATTTTTTATCATGCTCATTCATACGTGCCTCCTGCCAACATGCCTGAGGTGCTGCGCAGACACTGCAAAACATAGTACAAATTAAACATAACAAAAGAAAATCCAATTAAATATTTAAAAAGACACATCTGATATTAACAAGAGAAAGGCTGTTTTCAAACATGAGGAATTTCAAGATAAAATTGCTGTGAATACGGAGGGATTCTGGTGAGGTTCTTGCCACCAACCCTATCAAATCCACTTAACTGCAGTGGATGAAATGTTTGTTCATTTCCCTCTGGCTGGCATCTTCCAAGTACTTTTCTCATTTTATCATAAACTATTTTGAGATTGCTTCTGTTTTCTATGCAACCCAGAAAATATATCTTCTTTTGATACCTGCAGTGCTGCTATAATATGGTCATTTATGGCCATCATCTTTAAAAAAGCTAAACTGACAATATGCCATATAAGAAAATACAACTACTGTGTTATACAGAAAGAGAACAGAGAGGAAGCAAAGCTTGTCAAGACCAAACACAGCTTGTGGTAGAAAAAGAATTTGCACCCAAGTCTTCCAAGTGCTGGCCTGTCACCCCAACTAAGCTGCTCTAAGTCTTCAGCTGTCACTAAAACACAAGAAATAGGGGGATTAAAATACAAATAAGTAAATCTGAAATCATGAAACAACAGCTGAGACCTTAAAGCAGATAAATTATGCATTTGTATGCAGTTCATGAATGCATATAGTACAGATGCCTCTCAAGGCATCCATAGCATGTACAAATTAAAGGATAAATTTGATAAAAAATTTAAACTCTTCTGAATTTGAAAATAGAATACCTTTTTGTCCTAGTTTTCTTGCATGATTCTTAGCTTCTTGTCAGACAGACTTTCCTAAACCTGAGTTCCAGAATATCTGTGCAGCTATTGAACTGCATGTAGTCTGCTTGTTAACAAGAAATGAAGCTGGAATGTAAGTCACTGCTAATTAAACTCATAATTACAAATGGAAGGTCAGACAGCAGATCCAAGAGCTGTTTGAAAATGTAATAAGACAAAAGAAAGAACAAGCTCGCATGTAATAATTCCGCATTACTTGGTAGACTGACCCATGAGAAGACTCCTCAGATGCACACAGTACTGAGCTGGGAGTGCCCTGGTTGGGAGGTGGGGCACAGAGAAGATGAGAAGTGCAGGAGGTAATTTGGATAAAGAGATTAGGAAGCAGAATTAAAAGATCAACAGAGAGCAGAAGCATCAACTACTAGCAACTGAAAAACTGAGGGCAGCCAAGGAAGGCACACCATATTTCCTGTCAGCTTTGATCTGGGAGGAGAGAGGTTTCCATGTGGGTCTCAAACTCTGTGTTTGGACCCATCCCACCACCACGTGACACCAGGATGAATGATGGTCACACAGGACACATGAGGAGCAAGGAGGCATGTGCTGTCACACCAGACCAGAAAAACAGTGCCTCTTCTTGTTAGCACACTTGAGAGGAAGCCCTTGAAGTTTTGAGAAAATCCAAGGAGAAGCATAGTTTTTCTTTCCAAGTTAAGCACGTCTCTTACTTGGGATCTAGATACCTGGACAAAAAATCCGATTTGGGATTTACAAAGTAACTGTCAGGAAACAAACAGAGGTGGCAGATCAAAGCTGCTTTCTGCCATCCCTGCTACACTGGGTATTTCACCTTTCTATGAGCCACAGGAAGCCTCTGAAACTCACAGCGGGGTGGAACAACCTTGTGAGATTTGCCAATGCCAGATATAAAAACCAAAAAACAGTATTCCCTTATCAGCAGGCTTCCATCTGACACAACAATTCTAAAAATCTGCCTTCCAACAGTTCAACTTCGCTTCAGTGAACATCTCACCAAGCCCTTCCAATAAATATTGTTTATGATTTCTATGGCACACTTGTTTTGCAGTGAAATTGTGGAGGCAGTGATCACTGGGTTGATTGACACCTAGTTATTCAATCAAACATACTTCTATTTCGCTAGTCACAGACCACATATGCCAAATTTGATACTGAAACAATTTCTATTAGGCATTTTAGAGAGGGCTTGGGAAGAAAATCAGTCTTGTAATGCAAATCTTAACTATGCTGCAGCTACTGCAGCATCATAATACTTATTTCACTCCTCCTGGCAATTTGGAGTCAGCAGCACTGAACACCAGAGGACTTCTCTATGGAGGGAGAGATAACAGCAGACATTTACTGAAAGAATGGGGGTTGTTTTCTGTTAACAATGGAAGTGTACACAGATAGAATTGGTAGTTCTCAGCTGGTGAGCAAATATTCAGCTCTAGCTCATTGTGGCTCGTTGGGTGGGAAAAATTGATTTCACATAAATACTCCTTTCTGGGCTCATGAAAGACAGAATGCAGGCAAGCTGAGTAGCAGAGTTAGGCAAAAAACATCCACTACACATCATATGATCTGAAGCCAGTTAGAATGGGAAGCTGAGGCACAAGGCCACGATTAATTAATGAAAGGCAGTAATTTACTTTCTCAGAAAAAAAAAACGAAAACTTGTTTTAAATCTGACAAATTATTTGCTAAGCTGTTTCACCTAAAGAGTGGGGACATGAAAATTGTAGCTCAGAGATGGAGGAAGGTTCAACAAAAGTTTCCAGAGAGACTATTTCTTTACCCCACCTCCTCTCACCAAGGCACTTCAGGAATTATTTGGGAGCCTAAGCCACAGCCACAGGACTGCCTGACATCTCAGGCAGTATCCACTATCCAGACTGTGGCTGACAACACCCACTAGAGATCCCTGCCCCTACAGCCAGGTAGGTGGAACATAGGCACTGGAACTTGTGGCAACTTAAATTTCTTTTGGTGTTTACATTCTGGCACCTGAATTACTCTGCTGATGTTTTCTTACTTCTACATTCTCAACTTGTAAAAGGGGATGTGATAAAGGGACCTTGGAAGTGGCAGCTACCATTAGATATAGAAAGGCATTTAATTACTATTCTCCAGCTGCCATCTCTAGCAGTAGAAGGGTGCCTTAGTTCAATACTTGTGAAACTATTCTGAGCAGTTCCTTTAGCTAAGTAACTTGTCTCCTCAAGATTTTTAGCAATGTCCTTTCATTTTAATAAGAAGGGGATTTAAAATCCCTTGTAAATGTCGTAACAGCTCACTCAATGACCTCCTCTAAAAATCCATAGTTCTGCTTTTAAACCTCCTTTTTTTGGAGATTCCTCATGTAATTACACTCCAACTTTTGTCCTCTGAACTTTGCTGAGTTTTGGAAAGTGCTGATTAGACCAAACAGAAAATTTCTTCTGCAGTGAAAGAAATAGAACCTTCAGAAATTTTTAAGAATATCATTAGTCAAGCTTTCTGGATAGCTATTTGTGTCTTGCTTTTCAAGAGCAATTTATTCACTGAGTTTAACCTTATTCCCAGTACATCCAGGCATTATACATGGATAGTTTTATTTTACATAGTTTCTCATGTTATACTCCACCAGTACAACATCAAACACGAGATATCAAGCTCTAACCTTGTCAGCACTGAGTGTGACACTTCAATGGCCCTCCCAGCACTCCAAACCAGTGTGAAGGTGGAAATTTTGTCCACATTTTGTGAGAAAAAAAGATGAAAAGCTTCAGCCTTTAAACTTGCAGAAAAAACTCCCAAGTTGTACACACACACAAATTGCAACCCAACAACATGAGAGACCTCTCTTCTGGAAAAATACAGAACTAAAGTGCCATTGTCCCCTCCATCAGAACTGCTTGAGGGCTGTTGGAGTGAAGGTTAAGAGGGGGAGAGGAGAGAAAAACAGCCACTGCAAATAAGCAGAGTATTTTATCAGAGAGTTATCTCCTTCTTGCAAGAATGAGCACTGAAATGGATAATACCTTCCTGTGAAATCCAGGTTTCCAGCTTCGTGTTAAGAAGAGGCTCTTACCTTATGGGATTATCCATCCTTGATACTGTGAGAAATGCTGCTAAATTCGCTGTGTAGGAAGAACACACAATGAGGGTGAAGAGCCACCAGCTTCCCATTACAATGCGCATCGCCACAGAATTGACAGTGGATTCACCCCCTACAAACAAACAGAGAAATGGAGGGTCTCTCAGCAGCTTCCATTTGTAATCACCCTCTGTGTGTTCATGTATGTTAAACTTTGTTAAATTCCTCTCTGCTTCACCTCCAGTCTGCCTTTTCACTGTGAAAAAAGCACTGCTCCTGTTAAGGCTGATAATTCATAAGTATTTTCTCCAATCTACCTCTTGCCCTAGACAGTGTGCTAGAAATTTGTCTTTCAAAATATTTCCCTTGAGAATTATTGAGGATCAAATCAAAAGAACATGAAAAATATTCTAAATAAAGTTGAATTGTGAAGCACAACTAATATGCAGGAATTAAATCATTACAGTGTTCAGAATATAGTAATACTCTGTTTTCAATTACCCTCTCAGATTTTGGGAAAAAACCCCACAGAACTGCCTAATGATTTGTGTGCTGTCTTTGTTGTGTTTAAATCTGCAAAGACTGAAGCATTAGTGTCACTACTTGTTAGCCTTTACAAGATTTCAAATAATGTGATTTCTTTCCAGTAGTCTTCAAGCACAGTTATGCTTGAGTATCATTGGAGACTAAACCTTACCATAGAGTTGGTTCTACTTACTTCAGCATATGTTTGTGCTGATTATGTTTTACTGCACTTAAACCCATTAAGGCTGCCTCCTTAATGAGATGAGGGACCAAGTTTCATAGCAATAGGATGGATTTTCCAGCTGAAGCTTTAGAAGCTTGCAGTCACAATGAAAAAAAAAACGTAGAAGAAAGTTAACAACTTTATCCATGTCAGCATTCAATAAAATCTGCCTTCCAAGAATAAAACTAACATTCTAGATACAGCACAAAACCTGTGTGCGCAGATTTTGTAAACAATTAGTTACAAAAATGACTTTATTAATGGCAGCAGCACTACTGAATTCAGTAGGATTGGTCCTATGCCTAGAGATTCCTGAGTGTAAAGTTAGTTACATACTCAGTTCAAATAACCAAGAGGCGAACTATCTTACATGAGCTCAAAAACATATACATTTCTGAGTCATGCATTTTTTCATCAAAATGTGCTTCTGCTGGACACAGGAGGTTGCACCTTTCTATTTCTAGTTCTACATTAAACAATTTAAAAGGTGCTAGTTTTAGAGCTGAAGAAGTGTTCCAGTTCTGCACCAAGCAGCTCTGTTGTTTATTCCCTGTTGTTTATTGTCTGTTGTTTATTCCCTGTTGTTTATTATTCAGTGTAATAATTTTACCAAAGGGTAAAGCCCTGCTAGTGCATTTTCTGGACTTACCGAGTGACGGAAAAAGCATAAAAAAAAAGACATAAAGCCCCAAACTCGCCTCTTTTGCTCAGCTGGGCTAATGAAACAAAACACGTGCCCACAGAGGCCTTCTGCTGCAGCTTTGGCCCCTCGCGGGCAGGCCTGAGCAGCGCTCGCGCCACGCGGCGCCGTCAGCGGTGCTGCCGGGCCAGTACCTTGCTGCACGAAGGCTCCGTACACGACCCAGATGGCGCTGTGCAGGGTGGAGGACACCGAGGGGCCCGGCTGTGCCGCGCCCTGCGCCCGCACCGCCTGCATGCGGTTCAGCACGAAGATCAGCACCCCCACGATGGGGATGGCCGCGGCAATGCAGGCCCACACCGCGAAGTCGAAAGGAGCGAAGAGAGAGAAGATGTTGATCTTCTCCTCGGGCTTTTTGATTAAGATGCCCACGGAGTAGTCCATGTAGCGCTTGCTGAAGTCCACCACGCTCTCCCGCTCGGGTGTTATGGTGATGGCCGAGATGGCCAGGTCTGCTCTCTGCAAGACAAACGCAGCACGTCACATTGCTCCCTGCCACCTGGAGTTTGGCCGGCAGGAACCTTAAGGAGAAGCTTTTTAAGTGATTCCATGCCTTTCCTTCTATACATAAAACATTTAGATGCATTTATTTAAATTCTCTAAAAATAAAACCAGAATCACTTTCACCATTTAAACATTAGTTAATTGTACTGGTCCAAAGAAGGGTAATGAACCATAACGTGTCAAGGTTCTCTTGAACGGAAAGCATGGCCCCGACTCCTCTCTGAAAGAAGGGCAGTTTATTTAACCTTTATCCCTCACTTGTTTTCCAAAGAAGGCCTAAAATTCCAAAGCATATTAACCCTGAGCACTGCAAGCAATAAAGAACCCCATTTATTTAGCTTGTGTATTTCATAGCAGGGTGGGAAAAGCTAATGTTTGTTTTTCTCCCTGCAGAATTGCTAACTTTCCATATTCATGAAGAGATTTCATAGGACAACTGGGGAGAAGATTTTGTTTGTTTTTTAAAATGAATAAAGTGATAGAAAAAACTCATAACAGGAAGAATGCACAAAGGTAACTTTGTTCCTGAAACTGCTTTGACTTCACTATTTGAAACGAGTAGGTTTTGCATGTAGGTAATCCTTAAAAAGTATGCACACTTGATGAAGGGTAAGATAGGAGTTAATAAATAAGATCCCCAAAGCTTTTGAAGAGCTTCAATTAGATTTTCAATATTTTCTGTCTTAATAAAAAGAGGTCTCCTCAAAAAAACCCAGAATATACATTTGGTTTCCTATCTCTAATTGTGTTGGGAATGTAAAGCAAATATTAGATAAGGGAGGTTTGCTTTGAAACCCTTTGGAGTCTGTGGAACAAATGGTAGCAGAAATACCATTTAAAACCAGCATAATAGATATTTTATTGCTTCAAAGAAAGCAATTTCCAAATAAATTTAACAGGAGTTCTTACCTTATTTTCAAATCCATTAAATTCAAATAGTTTATGTCAATGCAAAATAAGTTAAAAATTCTTTATGCTCCCTAGCACCAGCCAAGAACATCCCATTATCACACACATGTTTGCAATAGCTTTAATTGCTTCTATTTCTTCCTAAACATCTCCTTACAGATACTAAGCCACCTATTTACAAGATAATGAGAAAGCTTTCACTTTCAGTAATAACCTCCACTGAAGAAGAGCAACCTTTTCTACAAAAAGCAGCAACATGGAATATGAATTCCTTTGATTCTTGATTAAGAAGAAGCTTGTCCCATGTCAGGTTGCAAGAACATGAACCAAATACACTCATTCCATTCTCTAATAACCTATAAACTCTATCTATTTACTTAAATGGAGTTCAACTAACTCCTGGATTTGCAATACTGTAATTAAGAAATTTGATCCTCTCTGTTTTAAATGAATGAATAATCTTGAGACCAACTTAAATTCTGATCCCCTGTTACTGGGGCTACTTTTCCTGTTTAGGACACAAACTTGTTGTCATTACTCTTTGGTCTTTGTTAAACATATTGTCACAGAATGACAGAAAGTTCCATCTACAAACAACTTTCAAAGACAAAATGACAAAAAATAAAACACTAGTATTTAATATTTTAAGGAAAATACCTTATTTTTTCCTGTATTTTCTACAGCCATTCCCTCTCACACAAACATGACCTCTATTCTTATAGCAATGTAAACAAATAGATTTACACCAATATAATTTATGTGGAGAGCAGCTGGAAGCAAATAAAAGAGACTCTCTAATTCCTATCCTGCATACACAGTCTTAAATTGCAGCTTATATCATACTCAAACCCTCCATAGCTCAGAAGCATTCTGCACTAATGCCTTCATCCTAATTCATCCTCCTGTAATTTTTTAAAATGCAGCTTCTTCTCTGTGTACCTTGTTAATGAGTTCTCCAATCATGCCATTCCAGGAGCTGTTTTGGAGCTGGTGTCCATACTTGCCATCAGGAGCTTGATATATCTCATACTTGAAACCTAGATTCTTGGCCAGTGCGTCCAGGACATCAATGGAAAATCCTTTATATCGTTTTGGCTGCCCAAGGATGTTCTCTGCCACCATCACAAAAGGTTCTTCCTGAGAACAAAACAATATCTTAACTGACACTTGAAACAAGATTTTAGTTTACCTCTCTGAGCAAAAGGGTGTTTTCTGAGTTAATTCTGGACAACTTGGCACAGATTTTGAGATACCCGTACCCTTCTGAGGCAAAAATTGTAGGTCATATGTGGTATTGTGGAGCTTCCCTACCAGACACCACTACCTCAGCACTTAAGGCCTGGCCTTGGGTTTTCCATAGCTCTTGAGAAGAAGCAGAGACTCCAGAAGAAATTCAACCTTGAATTTAGAAAGATGTCTTTTACATAACAAGGACTCATCTTTTATCTAGGACACATACTAAAACACGAGATTAAAATACTGAAATTTTGTAAACATTTAAAATTTTGAACATTCATATGATTACTTTCATGTGTACTGGTTTCTGGAGTATTTTAATTTAAGAAGTTTGTTTTGGAACCAAGGAAATGCAGCATTTTGTGGAATGGTTTCTGCTGGGGATGGGTGTCCTGCTCTCCCACAGATCCCAGGGATTTTGGTGGCACAGCCACTGCAGCTGGCTGCCGTGGTACTGTCACAGAAGGGATCTGCTCACCTGTCACACCAGCTACAGCATAAACTGAGGAAAGAAAATTGGGGGCTGGAGGGAGTGCCTTCATGTACAGATGTACTCTTAGGTACTGCCTATTTCTACCACGATTCAGAAAAATAGAATTGAAAACAACAAAAAAAGACATTATATTCTGCAATCTGTAGACTACAATATTTTAGCCAGGAATGCATTCAAGCCCTAATTTGCCCTAATGTAGCACTTGGCTGACAGGAGCTCTTTACCACTCCAGAGTTTAACAGACAGTAGTCCCAAAAGCATAATGATTTTTTTGGAAAGATGACACCTTTCTAGAAGATATAGTTTATCTCAATGGGAATTTATGAGCTTGATGCAGGAAACACTTGATTAAATTTTACAGCCTGCAGGGTACAAGAGCCAAGATTAGATTATCATAATTGGCCCATCTGATCTTAAAATCCATGAAATGCTGAAAACTGCCTATCCAAGCTTGAGGATGGTATCTGGAATGCACCCCTGTGCACTCAGGCCCTGTGCTGGTTCTATGCCTGGTAGGAATTACAATGCAGAAAAATAGCATAAGCAAACAAACAAATGCCCTGTATCACGGACAGTGCACAGCTTCACATAAAATAATAAAGGGCCATCATCTATCTTCCTTGATCATCCAAAAATACAGAATTGAAAATGATAGGGGAAAACACTGCAGGAAGTGCCCAAAATATTGTCAGATCCTTTTTATGTTGAGCATTTTGTTTCCTGAACTCAGAAAGGCTCATACCAAGACAGTCACCACTTTGAGCGTCACTCCCTGTAGGTCGTTGCCCAGACGCCGCTCTTGGAGGCTGCCGTTCAGTCCTTTCTCAGAGTCCCACATCGCCAGCTGGAACACAAAGCACCGAGTCTGAAGCACTGCCAGGCAGGAATCCTTCAGCATTTACAGAATGTTTAACAGCAGCTTGACCAAATCCAGAACTGATAGAGGGAGGTTGAGCGGTGTGTGGTTTTCTTTAATACAGCATCAGAATGAGTGTGATTCAGAGGACAGACATAAACATGTACATAAACGTGTACCTTGCCTGAATGTATGTTCATTGATGGGTACAATATAAATGCTCTATTATCTGTAGGATTTATAATATCATTTCACTTAATTCACTCTGACATTGTACTTCTCCTCAGTAAGTTTATATTGCCCGAGAGTCCTCAGGATTACTTGTGGTTGCACTATCCCAGATTTCCCCCTCTGCTCAGATCCCTATTTTCAAATACCCTATGTTTATCAAAGACCAACTTTTTTTCCACAGTGTTTTAGCTCACCTACAGTCATAAATTCTTGACACAGGTTCTATGGTGTCAACCTGTCTCAGCTCACATTTTCTTCAGCTCCTGTCTCAAGTCCTGTTTTCTCTGTTCTTGTCCTACTTCTACCTGATCTCTAAAACAACTGCAGCCTCTTCAGCTCCTGATGAACAAGTATTTACCAGATGTACCACATGCATGTTTTCAGGATATCTCCCTGGAACATTACATCTAAATATTTTATTTTTCAATTAAATGTATGATTTTAAAAATTAATTTTACTGCATTTTTTGAAGAGAAATACAGTCCAATTCAATAGAACAGGTTCAATGGAAAAATCAATTTTTAGTGACCTTTGGATTATTCAAACTAAATATGCTCCTGAGCAGCAGCAGCAGTCAGACTCTTTTTGCCTTCAAACAGAATCCACAGTGTCATTTTGTTCAGAAGACACATAAATAGTATCAAGTAGAAACTGTTTTCTTCTTTTTTTTTTTCCAGTTGTACTCTTAAACACCAATACTATCCTCACATATTTGGAAGCAGTGCTGTTAGCTGAAGGCATGCCCTGTAGAAATTAAACACAGTCCAAGATCTGTGAAATATGGATTTCTCCTGCCAGAAGCTAATTTTCATGTAACAAGTCAAAATCTTCTTGGAAAGAACTTATTTCACTGAAAATGCCTATGGCTAGATGTCTTACATGATTTATTTCTATGACTTCAGTTTTATCCTAAAGCCTCACAAATCAAATCAACAAATAAAATGTGATGGAAGAGATCTGTATAGTTTTATTTCTGGTTTGTTGCCTTAAACTGATAAACAGGGAACTAGAAAAGAACAAGAGGACAATATTCACAATATTCAGTGAATATTCGGCAACTATCCCAACTGATGAAAATTATTCCACAGTCACTAAATCTTGAAAGCTGAGATGCAGGAGAGGAAAGACTTAAGGTAAACCTCCTTTTATCCAGATGACCTGGAGGATGGAGGAAGAGAATGTATTAATAATTTTCAGCTTTCTAATGACACTCCTGGAAGCTAAAATACCTCAGACTGAGCAATCTCCTCCTGTGATGGCAGTTTGGAGTGACAGAGGAGTGTCTGCACATCAAGTGTCTGCAGCAACACAGGCAGATAAATACATGTAGCCATGATATCTTTTGAATTTGAATTTAGATACTTGCTCTGAGATATTTCCAGATGTTCCTCAGTGCTTGCTACCACCAAACCACATGGACAGATCTTTCCTTTGACATTAATCAACATGGTTCAACAGACTTGAAAGATCAGTGTAGGTGGGTATAGTATCTATTGTGTCTCAAATCTGTAAAGAAAGCTTACTGTTTTAACCTTCTTTGCTTATTCTAGGCATATGATCAAGATTTTTGCCAGAATGGCTTGAAAAAACTACAGGTGATGATTAAATAGTGGTTAAATATGGGAAATGTAACACATTCAAGTTATTACTTGATCACGGGTGGACTGACACACCAATTTTTTCTGCTACATATGCACCTTCCAAAATCTGATTTCATACAATGGCCCTAGACCTCTCAAATACTCTGTTTCATATTCTGCACTACCTTGAAGAGTTCCAAAAAATAGTGGAGACAAGACAGTGTAAACCCATGATTTTTTTTCCCAAGAGGAGCAGACAAAGATTCTTTTATGCAGCAGGGGTAAGTGCAAGGAGAAGGAGTATATTTTGCTTCAGAAGAGTACTCCAGAGTACAAACTTTTTAGCCTCTTAAAAGCAAACTATAAAGATAAAAATCATAAATGGAACATAAGGAAAACCATTTCCAGAAGGGATTTTCCCTGTGTATCCTTGTGCTTTGGAACACTTCATTTGTTAAGAACTGTGCCAATTTTATCTTCCACTTCTTGCAGACAGAATGTTGTTTAGAGAACTGATGTATTTACAGATATGTATATCAATTTGTGACAGCTGACCTGTCAAGATCAGTGCCTGGGAAACTAATTTCCAGCACGGTTACACACCATGAGTACTGCTGTTAAGGCCATTGGAGTTTCATTCTTTGTAGAAATATGTACAAATTTCCTACCAGAAGTCTGTAGCCAAAGGTTATAGCACAGCCATCAGCTGATAGGAGATAAAGGGCTTTTAGATCTGATTATGAGAAACAACTGCCTGCAGAATCAGCACTTGCAGGATGCCTTAAAAAAAGAAAAATCAACAGTCTCGGGAACATGCATTTAATGGCAGTCTGAGTGGGATTTTTTGATTCTCAAATTACCTGGTTATGCGAGTTCAAGCTTTGAAATTAGCTACTTAAAACATCCTAGCTTTTCTTTCTGAAACAGCCCTGTCGCTGGGAATCCTCTAGTTCTAGCCATACAGCAGAAGCTAAACCATCCACCAAAGGCTACCCAGAGGAAACAAATGTAGAATTCAGACGTGAAGGTAATCTGTTGGAAAATTCTAACGCAAAACATGCTTCCAATTTTAGTCAATATTTACTGCATTTTCAACTAGAACTGCAAGGAAAGGTTTGGAGACATAAAATAACAATTTTAAGATTGTTTTCACCCTCCACAAGCAATGCAGGATGAGACAAAGACACTTACTCAAAACACCATCAAAACAAATGCCTGTCACAGGGCCAACCAAATGGAGATGCAAATTATCCCAAACTACTAGTAAATTCAGTTGAAAACAGACATTAGCAAATAAAGTATTCAGTGTTTCTATCACAGTATTGCACCTGATTATCTACACTATTTTAGTTTACAATGCAGCAGTTACTGTCCAAATCTAACACAATTTTAAGAATGAAACCATCCTAAACATGGTCTACTTTTCAGGAAAAACATGATTCACATAAGAAATAAAAAAGATAACTCTCAGCAGATGTATATTAATGTTTGAAATGGTTACAATCTATCCAGAGTATACATTTTCTATTTTACCAAAGCCCAAAAACTTTGAGCAACTTGTTGGAGCTAAGGTTACACAATCCAAAGAAAGTAAATTTGGGAACCCATTACTCAAAATCTGAAAAACTTTTAAGAGAGAGGAAAGGGAAAAGAGTGCAAGGCAGGCATTTCTTACACCATGAGACAGAGACACCCATACCAACCAGAGCACATTTTCTGTGAGCACAAAAGCTGTTCAGTCCCTGGAGTTAAATAAATTAATCTATGCCACTCACAGTCTAAAAATGCTTTTAGATTAAAGTTAGACTCAAACAGATTTCATTGCAATGATAACTTATTTCTTAACCTTGAAGTCAGCAGAGTTTATGTCAAGTATGATGTTCTTCTACCATATATGTGTATTTTACACATTGCTGCCTCGTTCCCTTTGCAAGCCTTGCAATACAGTTAAAAGATGTTAAGTGAACCTGATAATAAAACAACAAATAAACAAGAAAATTAATGTTTACAGGAGACAAATCTGAAATAAGACTAATATGAAAATTATGAAATAAATATAAAAATATAAATAAATTATAAAAAATATAAAATAATATGAAAATAATATTAAATATTTATTCCATTAAATAAAGTGAGTAAATTGGACACTTCTCTGTTACAGTTCTAGAGAATAAAAGTTTCACCTAAATCCTAAAACAAATTTAATTCCACTTAAAATATTTAAGTCCACAACTCCTTTTCAAATGCAGTGTAACAGTAAGCTACAGAATTTTCTGCCATTCACAACAAGGTAGTAGTATGGCTTACAGTTTGAATTATTAGTAGCAGTAGTAGTAGTTAAAAACTCTTTCATATTTGTGTAATCCACAATAATATAAAAGAGGATTCAGAAAATGAAAAGGTTATCAAATCTTTTACTTGCAAGCAAATCCAAACACTGATACAAAAACATCTGTCAGAACTACATATTAGGAATATTCTAACATTTCTACTCTAAACCATAAGCTTATAGTCAACATAGGGATAAGATACTGGGTAAGATCACCAGATGAACTGATTTAAGATACATTCTGTGGTCCAGCATAACTCATCCCTGTTTGCAGTGAAATACCAGCAAGTCATCTACATCCAGACATTCTAGTTTGATATTTTGCATTTATTTGTGTTAAAACATATTTTGCTCCCAGACATTTGCAGGGTGACTGAAATACCTGTGCATCCACAGCCGCAGAGAACTCCAAAACATATTACAACTGTGAAGCAGAGGATTGAGAACCCAGTCTCAAATGGTACATAAACTCACAGGTTTTGGATGAAAATTTTGTGCCATCCTGCTCAATGCTCAAGAGGCTCAGTTTGCCATTAAGGGGCACCATAAGGATTGCATCTCCTTGATAAAAGGTCAGAGAGAGGCAGAGAGACCACAGAAAGCTGCATAAAGTTAGAAAAAAAAGGAGCAGAGGGAAAGGCTGCCTCCCCTGGGGTTGCTTTGCCACTGCTGCTTCTACAAGGGGATGCTGGCTTTGTGTCCAGGACAGCAAAGGACACTGATGTGGCTGTTGATGCTTTAATGAGTCTTTAGGAATGCAACACCTTCAAGGAGAAGAATTCCATTTATTCCAATTTTAGTGCAATTTTTTTGCAAATTTATGGTGCTATATGGATGACAATAAAATTTCTCCAGGGAATCACAGGAAGATGAACATGAGCCAGCAAGACCGAAAAATTACCAAGTCATTCTGGAGAAACCTGACTGCTTTTTCAATAGTACTGCAGAATTAATAGGTAGCTGAAATGAAGAGGACATTATGCTTGTATCTGAATTTTAGGTTTATTTCATACAAGGTCTTATGAACCCTCACCTAGGGTAATTTGTCTCCTGAAAAAAGACTATACCACATGATTTACAGATTAGCCTCTATGTAACAGTGGAGAATGATGTATCAAGATGAGAAGAAAAGTTCTGAATAGCTCAGAGCAAGTCAATATTAAGATCTTCTTGATTTAATAGCTTTTTCACTGTTTTGGAACAGGAACTAGGAAATTACTAATATTACAATATCTGAAATACAAAGATATTGCACAACTGGGGAGTGCTGAAAATATATCAAACTATATCAAGCAGTGAGAAAAATAAATAGGAGTGGTTAGAACTCCAATATAAAACAATAATATTCATCTTGCATAAGTAGAAGTGAACACGTATTGAACAGAAAAATAGGAAATAGGTATATTTCAACTGAAGGAACAAAAACGAGCTGTGCAGGGTGACAATGAGATGCAAATGATGATGAGCTTGTAAAACAGTGCTGCTGCACAAGTACCAGCGTGGTCCTGGACTCCACATCTCATGGCACGGGCTGGACAGCACAGCCTCAACACAGCTAAGAATGTACTGTCTTAACACCATGGTTAACATCGTTCTGAACAAGAGTTAGGCATGCTGGAACAATATCAAGAGAGAACAAGATAACTGCTACTGTGATGAAAGATTCAGTTCATACAAAAAGAATGAAAGATCAGAAAGGATGAAGGAGTCACAGGATGCAACTGTGAATATTGAAGATAATGATGACCAACAAAAGGGAAAATTAGAAACAAAACAAATCTAAAGCAACAGAACTACTGCTGCAAACGTATTGTAATCTACAGAGACCCTTTCACAGGAAATATAAATTGTTTCCTAGAAACATTTATTCATTCTCAGTGAAGACTGTTAAATGAGAGATAGATAAAAGGACAGGGATTTTTTTAGTATTTCTAAGCAAAACTATTTTTCATGGGAAGGGTTTGGCACATCCAGGATATGAGGTATATAGATAAAGGAAATCAAAGAACTCTCTGGTAGTTCTTGAATTCACCAGAGATACCAGATCCAAACAAGTGTTTCACATAATGCTGGATCCCAGCCAAAGGTGATTAGGATGGTTTTGTTCCACATGAAACATTTTCGTTCAAGCCCCGGAGTGCACGGTTTAACCTGTGATCCCCTCAGTTTGCCATTTCCCAAGTGAGTGGATTGATTGCCATCTTTAAGGCTGGTAAAAGGTCATACTATCCACAAAATTAAAATGTACAGGCATAGTTTTTTCAAAGAATGTCATAATTCAAATACTTGAAAACCTCAGCTACTTTCATCTCCAAAAGAAGAAAACATTCCCAACTGCTGAAACAAAGGGATTCCTAGAATTCTTCCAGGGAGAAATTCTGTCAGAAGTGCACAGGAGCAATCTGAGGTTCCAGCCTACGACCATTAACTTCGCAAGCCTACGTAACGCCACTGAGTCCCAGAGCCACACTTATATAAAGTTAATTGACCATAGTCCTAGAATAGAAAATAGAGAAAGTTCAAGAACGCTGAAGGAGGGATTTGAGTAGGAAAGAGCAATTGACCTGAACTGACATATCTAAGGAAACAGATATACACCACTGCTTGCCTGAGCAGCCAGCAAGAGAAATGGAAAATGTCTGGGACTGAGATGCCACATGAAGTCTGCCCTTGAAGCAGCACAATGTCCTTCAAATATCCGAGGGAATGGGGTCATTATTAACAGAGAAAAGCAGCACTAATGGAGTCACCACCATATAGATAATCCCACAAAACTGATTTAGAATTTAAGAAAAGAAATCTCCACTTGTGCCAACAAAATGTACTTTGGCAAGAAGCTGCATAGTAACAAGCAGAGAACTTACACAAAATGGAATAAAAATTTCAAATTAATTCCAACAGCTCAAAACCAATGCTAAATGCTAAAAAATTACATTGCATTGAAACAAAGTGCAAATTAGTATCAGAAGCACATTTTTGCCATGTAAGATCAATGACAGTACTTAACTGCTATTATCTAGAGAGTAACTAGATAGCATATGGATACAGAGTCTCTCTCTCCATGTCATTTACAATAATTCCTACTTAATAGATAGGGAAAACCCAGAGGGGAAAAATGACATTAGTTAACCCAAAACTGTAAGGACAGCTTAGGACAGAGGACTACCAGCAGAGGTTTTGGTAGAGGTATTTCAGCATTAGTATCCTCATTCTCTAGAAGCCTGTGTATTTATTCAGGTGCTGCTCTTCAAATTCTGCCATTCACTGCAGCTAATAATTTCAACCCTACCTATCATAACTCAGCAGTATCTTGCTCCATTTTCTTATGGTCTTTCATTGCAGAGAATATAAAATATTTTGACACGAGATGAAATGTTTTTCCCTTACGTTTTTCATTAGCCAAAGATCAATTCAATTAAAGGTGATGACCATACTATTAAAAGCCAAATACTTTACATATAATAGAGCTCTACAACATAAATGAAGATTAGACATGTGATGCCTTATACTACTAACATTAAGGAAGCCAAGGTACTCTACTGCTTTCTACAGAATTTTGACCAAGGAGTTTCATGCAGAACCTATGTGTTTTTTTAACCCTAAAGGTTTTATTAACACAGTGTCAGACTTTTTGGGAATAGATCAGCACCATATACTTGATATTCCATATACAGCATATTTAATATTATGTTGAAGGGCATCAATTATGAGAATTCTCTTTTTTGGTGAAATAAGATACTGATCCATTATGTGGCAGATTGAGGTATTATTTTGCTAGCAGGTAATGAAGCAGCATTGATACCAATTCAGGGTTGCTCCTCTATCCATATTGTGATAGCTGGTGAGCTTCTCTGGCCTTCTACACAACACAGAAAAACACCTCTGTTCTACTGTGCTGAGCCTGGGCAACGCTGGGGCAGCAAATCCATACATGGCAGAAAAAGGAGCTGAAAGCACATGACAAGATAAATGTATTCTGCAATTCATTATATAAAAGTATAAATAGGCCATCTTCAGCTCTGCTAGAATAAATTGCTTCAATTAATACTAGTCTTTGAAGGAGCAGTGACTGCAACATGCTGATGTTATTAGTGCAGCAACACAGGCACTGAGAAAGATGTAGTACTAAATGAAGCAATCATGAGAGTGATGAAAACAATATGAACAAGAATCTTATCCTCTGATGGCTTCTTTATGAAGTGCAGGGAAGTATTACTCTATCCCAAAATTTTTGTATTGCATTTCCCTGACATAAAATCAAAATGTGGTGAAGGTGTTGAAAATAAATTGGAGGTATTTTCTATGAGACTCTCACATGCTTGTATCTGGAAAAGCAGGCAAGGAACTTCCATCTCTGTCCTCCTGCTGTTTTGCCACCTTTCAAGACTTTAAGATAAAAACAATGTGCCACAGTGTAGAAATGCTGTTGTTGAATCAGATGGCAGCATTGCCATAGAAAAAGATGTGTGTGCAGCACCACAACCCTTTTAAAGGTCAAATAAATTAACTGTGAGGACCCAAGACACTGATGAATCAGGCACTTCCCAGGGGCATTGTAAATTACCCTTTGATATGAACAACCAGGTCTCTAAGCATAAAACCAAAACTGATAAGTAATCATAAAAGTGAGACCAATCCAGATATAAAGTCCTCAACAGCTGTCACAAATTACTGGCTGAAAACACATTGCCACTGGGTTACCTGGGTGAAAGGCAAACAAGCCCCTCTTCTTTCTCCTGCAGTTTAAAAGACAAAGTCATTGTCCAGTGAAATCAAACATGTCCTGGACTCCGAGGATACTTTGAATGCTACGGCCAATTACTGAACATCAGGTAGCTCAGGAATAGCTGCCTGTGGACAAAACTGAACCAATTCCCTTTACCACTACTCATTATGTGTAGGTAAAGTGGAAACAAATCCATTTCCCACAGAGAACAGATTGTTTTCAATGCTCCAAAATGCTTTCTGGTAGCAAATTATTAGCTTTTGAGAAGAGAACTATCCTTGTTATTTATGCAATAGTGACCTCAGCAGACTGTTTGTAAACAAAAAACCCTCATAATCTAAGAGTTAGATCTAACAACAAATACAAAATCATGCTGATTTCCCATAGGTTCTCGTCCTGCTCTATGGAGTCTAGTAACCAAATAATTCCCTGTTGTGCTGTTCTAAGAATTTTACTGGGGAGGGAGAGCAAGGGAGGCTTGCACAATGCACAGTTGTCAGGACCTGTTTTCCAGTCGTTCTACATGAGAACACTGCACGTAGGATTAACCACCATGTTACAATGGGCTATGTCAAAACCGCTCTTTTTTTTGCAATTCCTTACTCTGTGTCTTGGCTATTATCTGAGCTGAATGCTTTGTTGTCTCACATTTAAAAAACCCACCCATATTTCTGCAGTTCTAACAGAACTTTTCCTAGCCTGGTCCCTGAGGTACAGACCACTGTGTGATTTCACCAGCTGTGATTTTCACCTTCTGAAGCCTGGCTACCACGAATCACTTTCTGATTCCAGTTAAAGGCACTGAGCCATCTCAGAATGAAAGCAAAGTTCAGCCCACCTATCAAGTATCACCAGATACCTATCTGGTATCACCTATCAAGCCAGTTCTCAATCCTGTATTGAAAACTGCTCTTTTCTCAAACTCCAGACACTTATGAAAAGCTCCACAACATCAAGAGTAATTTTTTTTTGTAGAAACTTATCTAAAAAATAAGTATTGGCATTATCTAATTACTTACTACATGATATTTTATTGGCCTTGATATAACAATGACAATGTTCTAGAGAAGAAACATAGCCACTTTGTATTTTAGTTCAAAAGGTGTGGATTCATAAATGTAATTTATAAACCAAATTGAAAACTTAAAAACAAGAAGGTCTAAGTCTTAGATAAAATGTTGATACTTTAAAATTTAAAAACTCCATATTATTTTATCAGAATTGTTATTAAGACAAGTTAACACTCTGTCTTGACATCAGTAAAAATCCTAAGTGCCAAAGCTTCCCTGCTAAAGATTTTAAGTGAATTTTAAGCTTCCCTGCTAAAGATTTTAAGTGAATTTATCAGCACTGGAGTTTACATCCACATCTATGGAACACTGAAAGTTCTTGTAATAAATTTGAAAGGCCCATTTTTACTGAACTTTCCCTTATTTTGATCTTTACAATATGACTTCATCTTTATCCTCACTACTCACAGAAAGTGACACAAAATGGCTTAAACAATTTGTAGATATTATTTTTTCCTCTACAACAAAAGCCAGTGATTAAAAAAACCCATAACTTAGTGTTTGGTAATGGATAATTGCATCTCCAAGAAACAGAAGAACTGTAGATAGTATTAAGCAAAACATGAATTTTCTTCTCTGTAATGATAGGCATTTAATGGTTTTAATTAACAACAAGCTATATTGAGACAGCTTTCAAAAATATATTTATCCCTTGGGCTTTATTACATACATAGAACAGGTTTTGTAAGGCAAATAAAATCAGCTTGCTCACAAAGCCAATTAGCAGAGAATATACAAACAGCAGATCCACAGATATTATAGTTTATATAACTTATGTACCAGTTGCTAAGTATTCACAAGGAACATAACAATACACTTAGCTACTCTTTGCATAGTCTTCATATAGAAACTGTGGTAAGCATGAAAAATATTTTCCATGTTACTGTTTACAAACCTTTTGCATACAGCCTACTACCCTGCTTCAAATCAACATTCAGGAGAATTTTTAGCTTCTAAAAAATACTGGACAATGAGAACTAAGCAATTTTGCACACTGGCAGACAGTGCACATCGGGTATGTAAGAAAGATTACAGTAATAAATACTTTCTCCCAGCTCCACAAACTGCCACATACCAGCAAAACTCCATCAATTGAAAGGATGTGGTAATTTCAGCAAAGTAGTCAAAGGTAAGAAATAAAAGCAGGTAAGAAATACAGCTTGTACTATGTGTAATGCTTAAAGGCTCTCCTTTCAGATTCCTTCCTGCAGCTTTAAAAATAAACACTGATCTCCAGGAAGCTTTATTAGAGTTCCCTACATCATTTGTTTAGGAGGATTCAATAATTTAGTAGGATTATGTAATTACTACAGAGCTTATTTAATATTGCACCTGACGCGTTGTTGTTTTCCAAGTCTTGAGAAAAGCTTTTAGAAAGGTCAAAGCTGATCAAATTAGAAAACAAGACATGATTTATGTGTGGTCCAAACTTCTCAGTGGAGGGAGAGAAATACTTTGGGCCCACAGAGGGCCACAGATAAGCAGCAGAACCTCTGCTGGGGGAAAGGCAGCAGCTCTCTGGGAATGACCCAGCGGTCAGACCTCATTTGAAGAGCACCCTACCTTAAAACATTACAAGATTTTTTTCTACACTCTAAATGGCCCTTGGTCACTGCAGGGCAGGTGGTTTTTCAACAATGAACAGCAGAGCATTTGTACATAGAATTAGGGCTAAAATGGGCAATGCCCTCAGAAAATACGGATGCAGAAATATAGCAAAGAATTACCACAAACATATCTGAGGAGGAAAAAAAACCACACACATTACATTCATTAAATCCTTTCTTACTGCCTTAACCTGATATTCTTTCTGTTGCTATGGTGATTGTTATCCAGCCATTTATACATTTAAAGAAAAAAAATCAGTATTCCCTCTCATGAAATTCAAAGTGTGAGAAATATCTCCTTAATGCAATATAAAGACTATTTCCTCAGTGGACCCATCAGGCATTCATTTTCCTAAGGTCTTCTGAGTCCGTTTAAACTTCTCACTTCCACACATTGTGTGGCAATGAATTTCAAAATATAAGCAGGCAGTCTCTGAAAATGTGCTTCCTCTTATAGGTTGTAAGCTGCCTACCAGTTCATTTTATTAAGTATCATCTAGGTTTCCATTACAAGAAAAAATGAATAATTCCTCCCATTTCGTCTTTTAATCTCTTTATTTCCTGAGCACCTAGACACACTCCCTCCTTTTGTCTGCTTAGTGAGCTGAAAAATTGTGGCCTGTATGTCTCTTCATATAGAAGCAGTTTGATATCTCTAGTCACCCTTCCCCCTCATACATCTTTTCTAGTTCTTCCATATATTTTTTGAAAGGAGAAAAGAAATAAAAATCACCAAAAAAACTCCCCAACTCAATCCAAATTATAGAGACTGGCCAAAAATCAGCCCATGGAAAATTGTAAAAAATTCCTGACTTAGGAAAGATAACTTTTGAGTGTATTATTAAGACTATAGATTAAATTTATCTTAGAAGAGTTGCTTTAGAAATATTCAAGACTGCATTTCAGCATTAAAATGCAGAAACAGCTGAACAAGGAAAATAGAAAGCAAAGGTCACCAATAGAAATTGTATATATTTAGATAATATATACTTAGGAAATGGAAAAGAAATTCTTACCTACTACATGCACAGTAAAATTATTTAATGTTTCTTGAAAAAACACTTTCATTTATCAGAAAAAAAATGCTAACACCATCCATTGTATTCGTTGGGAACTCTTCCGAAATCCTTTCCCTGGCATAAGCAGAAGTTGGTGCATACAAAGTAGAAAGCAATGAGCCTGCTTTCTAAGGCTCTTCTTAGTCAGTCTAAAATAAAATAATTTTCTTATCCCCTTCCTCTCAGTAGGTCTACAGAAAAATAATTTGTTAGTAATTATTGCCCACACGTTTTCATAAAGTTAAGGGGAATTTTCAGCAACTGCTGAATTTTCAGTATTTCTTTTCCATAAAGTACATCAGGCAAGTGGACAAGTGGTCCAGCTAATGTGGGGCTTTTTTCTGTAACTCACAAACCTTATAGATCCCAGAATGTTTGAAGGCTACAGACCTTGTTCACAAATCAAATCAATTAAAGGAAATTAACAGTGTGTTAACAATTATGTGGGTTTTTCCACAGCTCCATGGCAAAAAAATTCCCAGCCGCCTTGGGGCAGGTTTGGGACAAGTCCTGGTGGCTGAAAGGCCCTGCAATGTGCTGGCTGCCTGTCAACTTAGTGGCTTGTGATACGTGGGTGAAAACTTGGCCATTACTGAACTCTCAGGGCTTGCATTAGAGGCTGACAAGGAGTTTCATTGCAGACTTCAAACTGCAGCAGCTGCAGGGAAGGATGAATGAATGGGTGACAAATACAATCATCACATCAGCCCAGGAGACGCTACTAAAATGCTGCTTATTGGCGCTGCCAAGGTGACAGTTAGAAAATCTGTGCTCTGATGCACCTACAAAATTGACACAATCCAGGACTGGGAAGAAACTCCAATAGCTGAGGTCCTTACAGAACTGGCAGCTCAGACCATACAAAACTACATCTTTTCATTGCTCAGAAGCAGAAGAAGGCCTCCTACACTCAGGGCTGTCAGCCTTGTACCAGCAAAAGCACACAATCATTTTTAGAATTCCAGGAGGGGAAAAGGATTTGACAGTTTCTCATCCAAAATCTATTAAAAAGCCTGAAGGCCAGAAAGATGGGTACCCAGGTAACAGACCCTGTATCCCAAGAGTGACAAAATGCAATTCTTCAGGAGGTCCTTCAAAAGGCAGATTAGAGACAGCTCCCCCAGTGGGTGACTTTTCCTTCACCCTGCTGAGTAACACAGGCAAAATCAAAGATCATAAATGAATTAGCTAAAATGTACTCCTGTAAAAATATACCCCTTCCCACATTCACCTAGGGCTGTCATAAAAATGGCACATCTTCATGTCTCCTTTAGGAAACACACAGCTGTCATTAAATATATATATATATATATGATATACACGGTATATGTAGACAGATATATATGTATGCATAAAGAAGCCTGCGCAGTCATCCTTCATAAGAATCTGAGTTTAAATTGTCTTTCAGTACTAAATGTCACAGTCATTATAGAGAGCTACAATTTTAAAAAACTTATAGGACTGAAAATATTTTTCTCAATACTCCTAACTAGTTTTCATAGGTTTTTTAACCTAGTTACTTGTTCTTTTGGGATGCTTCTATCTCTTTATGCCTATTCTCCTGATCTTCAATTGGTATCACATCAGTTAGGAGAAAGAATATCAGATGTCTCAAAAGCTGGCCGTACGTGTGAATAAATCTCATGTTAATGACTTTCATCAGGACTTCAGTCTGTCTTAGTCTGGAAACATTACAGAGGCTGCATGTGCACAAAACAAATCAAAGAAAACCAAGGCTTAATTGTATAATGGGCTGCATAGCAATATGTCAGAACATTTTGGTTAAGGAGTCTCATAAGACTAAAAGACCAGCAATCACATCAAACAATGACAGCCACCAGCTCATCACCCCTAGCCCCCTAACAGCCCACCATATCAACACAGATTTCCTCACAGGCACTTTAAAGGTCACCTCGTGGATGCTGGACAAAGTGATGACACTACAGCTCACGCAAGATTTCACATTCAATATTCCTCAATAAAATAAACTGACACTCTTCCCATCTATGGCAGATACAGCTTAGGATCTCAAAATCATTTCAATGATGGTGTAAATTACCACAGCAGACTTGCTATTAACGCGTTCCAGGCTATCACACTAAGCCAAAATAGATGCAAAAAGACTAACACCAGACTCATACTTTGACCAGATTTCCTGTGCAACAAAGCAGTTGCATATGAAAGAAATAAGAAAAAGGAAAAGAAGGCATATTATACTGGCTTTCTTGCTCTTCACAGATTTTGTATTTTTAACTTTTTCCACTGAACACTTTCCACAAAACTAAATTGAAGCCTGCCACGAATACATTCAGGAACTTCAACAGATCTGCACTCATTTTGTTTGTGCTGACCTGTGGTCCTAACGCTTTTTGTTGCTTTATAATGAACACCTTATATGTTGCAACACAAACCAAAGGCATCTACCTCTCACTGCCACCATTCCTGTGTCATAATTCCTGATATCCATGCTCTAGATCTTGCTATCTTTTTCCCAGGATACTTGCCCTAACATAACATGAGCAGGAAGCTTCTCAGCCTTACTGCACAGCACGCCATTCCAGCTGTGGAACTGCTCCCCAAGCATTGGCACTCATTTCATTTACGTATGACTTACACAACTTTTGTCATGGCCAAGGAAAGATTCTGGCTAAGCATCTGAACAGCACTAAATTTGGATCAGTTCTGTTAAGGCTGTGGTCCAAGTGTCTCCCTCAGTTTAGGGAGACACTTAGGCTCTTGTATCCAATTCCACCCTGCCTGTCACTAGGGTGGAATTGGAAACAGGAGCAGTGCTTAATTTTACAGTTCAAGGAGCCATGATAGTTCATAACTAGTCCAAATCCAACATGAAGATGGATGCAGAAGTGAGGAGAGGAGACTGAAGTGGGGAAGTCAGAGCCTTCATTTTTCATGAGAGGATTATTATGAAATATCATCAGCATATGATATATTGATATGATATGTGCAGTTCCTGCATTCCTATCAGAATAAGCAACAGTTGTTCTTCCACTACTGTAACAATTTGATTTCTCCTGGTTTCAACATGACAGTGACACTGGAATTTATTTAAGTGCATTAATGCCACTGGAAGTCATAAGGGCTTTTGGCAGAATCTATAAAATGGGAACAGTTTATAGGTTCCATTATGCTGATGATGTTGAAAAGCAAAGTGTGCCAGCCAGAATCCACCCCACACAACCCCAAACCTTTAATTAAGAAAGCCTGATATTAAGTTGTACTCAATTACAACATCTGTAATTTGCCACTGTGCTCCCAGAGCTAGTCCACATGCTTGTGAGGCACCTTTTCAAACCCTCTTTTGGGCACACTATGACTATCATACAATGCACTTGTATTATAATTAAATTTAGTATAATTACTTTACAGAGTGATCAGTGACAGTCTATTGTTCAGGAAGAATTAATCCTTTGAGCCTTCCAACATCATTTTAGTTCCTGGTTCTAAATGAGATTTCAAAGAATGTAATTTATAATAACCAAAATCCCCAATGTATACTTTGATATAGCCTTCCTTTGTTACAGCAGCTCACTAGTAAAATGCTGCTGAGTTAGAGCACTCCTGGTGTACTGATTTATTTTCACTGCACAGGACCACTCAAACAGGGAGGAAAACAAGCTGGAATGCTTCCCTGATTACCTTGATGCCTTCTCTTTCTTCCTCCTTCCCAAAACATGGGTGCTCTAGAAGCCTTTCAGAACCAATTCCACTACTAAAACAGAATCCTTCTAGAATAGAATAGATTCTAGAATAGAAGCAGCCCAAGAAATCCTCCCATCTGAAACATCACTAATTCACGAATACATTTGAAGGAGGCGTGATGATTGGACTTGAAAAAAAAACTGGAACTGCTATCATATGAGAAACCAGGAAGTTTGATTTCCTCCTAAAATGAGATGCTTTTCCATGGAGAGGAATCTAAGTTGGGCTGTGTCAAAATATTTTGTTTAGACATTTTTAATTCAAGTAAAATGTTTTGACAACATGGAATCCTTGGAAAAATCCTTTGCAGATCTCCTCCATTCCAGTACTGAAACCTATTTCCCTATTTTGTATCCATTGCAATTTTAGTTCTCAAAGTCTTTCTCTGGACCCATTGTTAAGCATATTGCATATCAAACTGAAAAAAATTCCTTCAGTTGCACTCCAGTCCCTCAGGACCACCATGCACAGGAAATATATGAGAGAACCTGATCCACAATATAAGGCAGAAGATATTAAAACAAGTCAATATTGTGGTGGTTTTTTAATTCTCTTGTCAAAATTAAACGCTTCAGGCTGGTTAAAAAATTCTAAATTTCAATTTAATATCTTTTGACCAAAATAAAAGCTTTTCTTGTGCAACTTCATCCACCAGAACATAATTTCAATGAAAAATTGCCAACTGCCAACTGTAGCTATCACTACAGCTGAATTTCTTGATGTGATTTTTTTTTTCTAAATACCATGTTAAAAAGCTCTCTTTCAGTCTACTTGACTAATTAAGATTTCTCAGCTATCAAGGCTCAGTCCTTTTTACTGTCAGCAAGGTTTGTTTGTGCAATCAAAGATGCTGGCCACAGATCTTCTTGAGGTGACATTCCAGGAAAATGTCACTGTTAGGATGATCAGCACTTAATAATATGTGGTATTGAAACTGCATCAAAAGATATGGCAGAGCACATTTTGGGCAAAGCCTGACAAGATCTTTGAATTTCACACTTTTGCCATGTAACAGATAGAACGAAAATTTTCTCAGAAAGCATATAAATTCATATAAATTGGCTGAAGTAATTTAGCAAAATAAGAATCACTGGCAGTTGCTCTTCTCCTGCCTCGTGCATGAGTTAGTTTGTGAACCCCAACAGCAAGTGAGAGCTTTGGAGTTTCTAGATGCCAGAGTAAGATGATTACAAGGCCATCGTATCTTGAATTTTAAAGAGACAAATCAAAAGTATCTTAAAATTATCTTCCTGCCTTTATTTCTGCGTGTAGCTATGAAGGGAAATATTTGTTGGAAAACATAAGAGGTATCAAATGCATTTTCTGGGAGGAATAGAAGGTTTTAGGTGCTGACATTCCAAACGTGATTGTTCAGAGTTCAGCTTACCCTCTTCCCTATGGCAAAGTGTTTGATAATGAAGTAGGAACTCAAGAGAGAGCACTCTGCTGTGTTAGGAGCTGGCTGCATGGCTGGCCCAGAGAGCAGTGGTGAGCAGTGCTGCATCCAGCTGGGGACAGGCACCAGTGGTGTCCCTCAGGGCTCTGTGCTGGCCCAGCTCTGTTCCATGTTTTCATTAAGGACATGGATAAAGGGATTGAGTCTTCCATTGATAAATCTGCAGACTACACTGAGCTGGGAGCGTGTGTCCATCTGTTGGAAGGTAGGATGGCTCTGCAGAGAGACCTGGAATGGTTGGATGGGCAGAGTCCAATAAGATGAAGTTTAATAAGTCCAAGTGCCAAATTCTGCATTTTGGACACAATAACCCCTCAGTGTTATAGGCTGGGGATGGTGTGGCTGGACAGTGCCCAGGCAGAAAGGGACCTGGGGGCACTGGTCAGCAGCCAGCTGAACATGGGCCAGCAGTGTGCCCTGGTGGCCAAGAAGGCCGGTGGCTCCTGGCCTGGATCAGGAATGGTGTGGCCAGCAGGAGCAGGGAGGTCACCCTGCCCCTGTACTCGGCACTGCTGAGGCTGCACCTCAAGTGCTGTGTCCAATTCTGGGTCCTCAGTTTGAGAAGGAGTTTGGGACACATGAGCACATCCAGAGGAGGACAACGAGGCTGGTGAGGGGCTTGGAACACAAACCCTGTGAGGAATGACTGAGGGAGCTGGTGGTGCTCAGCCTGGAGAAAAGAAGACTCAGGGGTGACCTTATCCCTCTCTACAACTTCCTGAAGGGTGCCTGTGGTCAGGTGGGATTAATCTTTTCTTCAGGCAGCACTGACAGAACAAGAGGTCACAGTCTCAAGCTGTGTCAAGGGAAATACAGGTTGGATATAAGGAAAAAAGTTTTTCACTGAAAGAATGATAAAGTACAGGAATGGTCTGCCCAGGGAGGTGGTGGAGTCACTGTCCCTGGATGTTTTTAAAAAAGACTGGATGTGGCATTCAGTGCCATGGTTTAATTGAGGTGTCAGGGAATGGGTTGGACCCTAGGAGCTCCAACCTTGTGATTCTGTGATAAGCAAAATTAGAAGAGGAAATAGAAGTGGAAATGGCAACATCTGTGGGTCCTATCTGACTTCTTGCTGAACCTCAACAGTAATATAATCAGGTTTATCAACTTACTCCTCCATAAAGATCTGGCCACTGCTATCCATACATCAGAAAATGCTCTAATACACAAGAATAAATGCAGAGAATGAAAAAAATGTGTAACCTTCAGTTGGAAAAAAAAGCCATCAACTCTGCAGGTTAAATGTAAGTTGCACATTATGTGCCTTCCTCCTGCAGGTTCCCTGCCAAACCTCCATAATAATTTTAAATTTCCATATTAAAATATGCATTTTGATATTCTTTACAATCAAATAGTCCACTGTATAAAATTTCAAGTACATTTTCATATATGAAATAACACCAGAGGCATTTTTGTAAGAGTGCACTTCCCAGAAGTGGGGATCCAGCCTTCTTCATCAAGAAAATGGAGCTGTAAGACAAGTTTCCCAGGTGAGGAGTAAAATAAAGTAAACATATATTCTAAAAAAATCCCAAGAAAAACCACAACCAGCAAACACACCACTTCCTTTGAAAAGTACACTGACAAACTTTAATTTACTATAGAAATTACACTGAAAATGACAGAGCTCCTAAAAGAAAAGGTGACAGGAGCTTTGTGAGGACCTGACAGACCTGATGATAGTATGTAGTGGATGGGCATAAAGGAGAGAACATTAATGTTTGTAGGGACACAGTTTAAATCCCATGGAGCAGTGGCACAGAGGGTTGAGAAGAAGAGGAAGGAATTCCCAGGAAAAACTGAGCAAGAAGGCCAGGAGGTGGAAGGCAGATGCACAGAGGGAGACAAAAGGAGAGGCACTAAGGGCCAATAGACAGAATTCCACAGCACAGGAGAGATGGCAGGCAAGCAGGGACATGCAGCTTATTTTCCTTGAAGGCAGCCAGCAGAAGCATCACTTACTGCTGCTGCACCTGACAGGCTGACCAGCTCAGTAACCAAACAGCATCCTTTAGAAAGAGAGGATTATTTGTTTTCTCCTCCCAGAACACCCTCTGGATGTCACAGCAAAATATTATTAGTTGTGTCTCTGATGATTTATCTAATAAAGACATCTTCAAGGTTATTCCTTCCACCATTATGTCACAAACTTCAAATTACTTGGTAAAGATGCTGTATCTTAACAATAAAATTTCTCTACAGCAGAGTAAACAGAACTCCAAAATATAAAATATCAAGCATTAACATCTGTAAGTATGTCTTTGATTTCCATTAGACAATATCAGTTTACTATTGCAGAATAAATATTCAACGGAAAGCTGCAGACACATCACAATCATAATACTTCTGTCTATTTTCTCCATTTTTTCTTAGAAATTGGAGATATTAAACAGTTTTGAAAATGTCTAACTTATGAACTACAACAGTAGCACTGACATTATAATTTCATCCATAGTACAATAAACAAGTTCAGTAAATTCTCCCACATTCATAAAACAACAATATTATCT
The DNA here is from genome assembly GCA_003676055.1 of Chloebia gouldiae. Classification (NCBI taxonomy): domain Eukaryota; kingdom Metazoa; phylum Chordata; class Aves; order Passeriformes; family Passeridae; genus Chloebia; species Chloebia gouldiae. The sequence continues at coordinate 13,026,008 of QUSF01000014.1, read as the reverse complement.
TTTGATATCAAGAAATGCTAATACCTGGTGAAGAAAGCTTGCAAGGTAATTACATTGTAGATTGACACAATCATCACATTCACTCCAGATTTTCTCTGTGGGCTGGAATTTAGACATTACCAGCTGTCTGCCCTAGGAGACAAGCATGAGGCTCTCACTGGAGTCAGCAAGAACTACGGATGTTAAAAATGGACAAAGTTTCAGTCCCAACTCAGGAAAGAAATTAAACATTCCAACAATTTTTAGGTTAGACTTGTGTTAAAGGCCTTGCTGAATCAGGACCCTTTCCATCAAGTGTTAAACATCATAAAAAATAAATATCATAATTCGCTTTTTTCATAAGATACCTAGATAAGTTCTCTGGTGTTCAGATAAATCTGACAAGAAAAAAACCCACAAAATAAATCTTGGTTTGGGTAGTCAGAATCTTGTAAGCAGTATAAAATCAATTGGATAAAAAACCCCCAGCCCTCACTTTGAATTTAGTATGCTACTGGTTTCTATGCTTACTGACTGTGAGCATGACTGAGGTAAAATGTGAACACAAGAGGTCTTAAATAAAGCCAGATCAGAATTCTAATATTCAAAGTCCCCAAAGTCTTGAGTTCACCACAAGAGATGTAAGACAGACAAATCCCACAGCTCCAGGTTTTTCAGAGAGAACACAAAGTACTTAAGACAATGAAATATTTTAGTAGATCACTGATATTCTCCTATTTAACCCCCATTTATTAGCATAATGCCAAAAGGAACATAAAATTTCATGAACATGAGCAATTAATATAGCAGTCCTGTTTGCAATAATTGCATTTTATTTACTGCATCCACATAACTGTGCTGGCAAGGTCTTTCGCAGGAGCATAAGTGGGTTTTGCAGTCTTTGTATGAATTTCATCGTGTTGTGGAAATAAAACTAGCAATGCCTAAGCTAATTTAAAGCTAGATTAGATATGGTTAAGTGAACTGTTATTACACAGCTTGCAGAGCAAATAGAAGCTGCAATTCTACTGGGAAAATATTCCAGGCATGATCCTTAATTGGCAAAATCTGATCAATATCCCTTAACTTGACTGCTCTTCCACAACTGTAAGAAAACTGAGGTTCCAGCTCACTCTTTGCCACTGATATCTTTGCTAAGTGCTCCCAGTGAATTTCTGTATGTGTTAACAGGAACATTTCAGGAACCAGTTTTTAAGTGATTGCTGCAATATTCTGGACATCCATGTCATAGATTACCTTACCAAAGTATCATAGTGAAATCTCCGTGAAACTGGTGGCTTAGAGATTAATTATCTTATTTACAGCTTTCTTTTTTTTGAAAGCATTTTATTGGCCTCATTTGGTCATTCTTAAATTAGCACTAATACAAGTGAACCACAAACTGGTCTCTCTACGCTTCCTAAAGTACAGTAGGAGCCTTAAATTGTTTTAATGTAATGAAAGTTTTCAAAATTACATTCCATTTATAGGAAAAGGACAGTTTGGAACTATAGCACAAAATAAAACTGAATTTAACTTTATGAATCTAGAGACTTTTCCAAAGGTTTCTATATGAAAGGAAAAATAATTTTTACAAATATAGTTTTAAATGTAATGTTTACCCATCTCAGTACTCAAGATATACCCTAGGCTCACAGGAAAATAAGAATATTAGTGGTCTTTATTCTATTCTATTCTGTGCTGATCTCACTTCTCCCCTCAATTCATTAAAAGATGTTGAATATAGAAAAAGCATCCAAACATCTGACAGTGTTACCCACTACACCAGCAGAAATATGACAAGGTTAATCATCTGGTTTAAAAAAGTCAGATATTTCCCCTTGCACAAGATTGCTGCTATCAGTTTTCTTGTGGAAGAACAGTCAATAAAGCCTTCTAATCTTTAATAACAGACATGGGACAAACATTCTATTACAACCTAAATAAATAAGACAAACTTTAATTTTAGGCCTGTCTATCAAAGGGCTATTCCAGTAATTATTGCTGCTATGCTTGGATTTTTTTTTTTTTTGCTTTTCCAGATTTTTTTTTTAGATACTGCTTCAATTAACTGTCATGCTTACAAACAATGAGATTAAATTATATTTTGGTGAGAAATACAATTATTTGCCACTTATCCTCTCTTTTCTAACTATAATTTTTTCCAGCTCTGTTCTCCCCTTTTCAGTCACTTCCACATCTTGCCCCACACTGCTCTCTACTTACTGCTCAATTTATGGGGACCTTGTTACCAACGAGGAAGGGCTGGTGGGGAATGTGAAGCTCCAGGGCAGCTTAGCTGGAGTGACCAGGATATGGTGGAATGTTGAGGTGTAAGGACAGTGAAAAGGGTGCACAGCAAAGTCACTGCCCCAGACTTGAGGAGAGCAGCTTTGGCCTCTTCAGGGATCTGCTTGGTACAGAGCTGTGGGATAAGGTCCTGGAGGGAAGAGGGTTCCAAGAAAGATGGTCAATATTCAAGGATCACCTCCTCCAGGCTCGGGAGTGATCCATCCAAAAAGAAGCAGCCAGGTAAAACCACCAGCAGGACTGCATGGATGCCCACAGCTAAACACTAAAAGGATGCCCACAGAGGGGTAGAAGTGAGGACAGGAAGCCTGGGAGGGATACAGAGAAATGGTCTGAGCAGCCAGGATCAGGGCAGGACAGCTGAAGCCCTGACAGAATTAAGTCTCATCAGGGACACCAACTGCTGCTGCACTGCTGTAGTGAAATAAGTTGTTTCTGACTTTCTGAACAGTCACATATAAATGGGATATCACCACCTGACTTTTACATGCATTGCAAAGCAAGATATTCAGGACAGATATAACACACAGAAAAATAACTGTAGCTCAAAACACATAAACCAATCAAAATTTTTGAAGTGCATCTAAAACACCACTAAGGTAATGCACCAGCTTTTCATTTCCTGCATTTTGATATTAAATATGTGTTCTGGAACATGAAATTAACACACATAGATCAGGTCTGAGGGAAAAAGGCAGCAAGTCCATATTTTGTTTCCACTATTTATGTAGAGATATTAGGCACTGTCACTATTGTGTTTCAGATTTTTCTGTCACAATGAAAAGGGAAAAAGTGAACTGGATAGATTTCAAAATTCAGAATTAAAAACAAAAATGTAAACACATTTCTACTAAAAGCAAACTCCAGTCTCACACTAGGACAAAGAATACCTATTTTTGAAACAAATTTTCTATTTTGTAAGACAAAAAATATCAGAAAAGTAAATACATTTGGATATTAAGGAATATTTCTATGTATGCCAAGATCTGAACCTGATTCTGAGCTGAAAAAGAGAAATCCCAAAAAAGGTAAATCACAGGCAGCTGAAACCCAAAACACTGGGATTTTTTCCCATGATGAAGACCAGCTGTGAAAGACAGTTCCATTACCAGATTTTGGAGATGTTAAACTTGATTTTAAAACCAGAAGAGGTCACTATAATGTCTCCATTTTGGATTCATCTGCTACAAGGTTTGAAGATAAATACTTAGCCCTGTAGTCTCTATGAAAACTTTGAGCTGATAAATGAACTCATGGAAAATTCATGTCTGTAAATAGGTTATTCTACCATTTATTTTCCTCATGTAGAAAACCTGAAGAGGAAATTCATGCACGTTTCTCCATATTAAAAATAGAGAAAAAGACACACACACAAATTTGGAAGTGCCACTGCTCTGCAGTCTTTGTCCAATATGAATTCTAGAATACAGAACAATTATTATAACTGTGGTTTTGATAACACTGATCAAACTACTCTGAGCATTAACAAAACACTGCATTTCCTGGCTGAAAATGAAACTGACCCCATGACATCTTTTTACTGCCATTGAAGTACAAGGTGGCAAGAGAACAGCAGTGAGAGAACACAGATCCTTTGATTTTAACCACAAATCTCCCAACGGAACAAATGGCACCTATTGTTGGGTAATGAAAGAAACTCTCTTATTAATAATTTCACTCTTTTCATCTTCAACCTACTAATTTTCAACATGTTTCCTAAGAATTTATTTTGCCTTTATTACAGTTCTCGATTCAACCCAAAGTTAGTATCTTGTTTCAAAGATGCTGGTTCATTTTACCTCATACTGGCAGAAAGCTTTTAAACAATCATGAATTCAGTATTACATCTGCTGTGCTATTAGTATGGAAAAATCTTTCTGTTCAAGAATATTTCCTCTGGGTCATAATTATAAAAAGAATGGATTCCTGAGGGCATAATCTAACAAAGTACTGAAATTGAAAGATTGTTTAAAACCTTATTGAGGTAGATGTCTACCATTTTCTTTCAAAAAACAATATCAGAGGTTTATAATACATCTGAAAGCTTTGATGTTTTTATTTTTTTCTTGTTTTGAAGAAAAAAGAACCACATGCAGTTGAGATTTTCATCAGTTGGCATAATCACTGTAGTATAGAGGTTTTCATCCTAAGGGCCCTTCATCTTTTTGCACATGTATTCAGTAATTTTTGCAGTGGAAAGTCACAATGTCAACAGTTTGAGGCATGACAGGTAAATAATTTCAAAGTACACAATAGCTGGAGAAGGGGAAAGTCAAGGAAGTTTTCATAAGGATGGGAACTAGCAGCTCACATTTATCTCAGTAGAAGTACATTTGCATCACAAATTAACTAATAGAGCTAAAAGTCTGCTTCAAACTCATAGAAACAACACAACTGAGAATAAACTTCAAGAAGAAACTAGCTAGGCACAAATGGGCTAATTTGCACTGTAATACAAGCAAGAAAGTTAAACAAGAGATTATGGCCAATATTATCCACCCAAAGGAATGATGAGCTAGGCTGGGAAAGGGACAGAGCCAGCCTGTGATCAGATCCAAATCAATTTGCACTTCATTACTGGATTTTGGCCACCTTAAAGGCACCTAATTTTCACAAGAAGCCAGGCAGCTGCTCTTCCCAGATGTCCTTTCTCCCCCACCCCATATTTCCAGATAAATCCCTTAAAACACGCATTAAAAAACACCCTATACTACTGAAGAATTTTTGTAAATTAGCTGATTTCTATATACCTGTATTCTGGTCCCCTATATTTAAATAATCATTTAGATTATATAAGTAGGTCTCTTACATAGATAGACTATGACTCAATATAAATCACTATCTTCCAAACACATCTATTAAGAGAATTAGAAATTATCTAGCTGGGAGATGACCGGGAAGACAGAGCACATTATCTGTCAAGGCAAATAAACAGGCTTGGGTTCTTTTAAGCCTATTACTACAAAACAGTAAGATAAAATATTTATAAAAAGCTATTATATGATACAGAGTGAAGCAACACCACATAGGGAGGAAGAGGGAATTTAAAAATCCATTCAAAAGCCATTTCTGAGGCAGCCTCATTTTCTACTAAGGAAAAATAAAGATCTGCAGAAGGGCAAAGGTCTTCATATGAAGGTAACCTTAGGGAGACCAAATTTCTATGAAGACAAAAGACAGCAGAAGTAAGAAAGTCATCAAAGTTCAGCTAGCTAGAATTCAATATTTTAGTCTTTGCAAAACAAAAATTAAAAGGAAAAAAAAAGTTTGTGCTTTTTTCTCCCAGATAATTAAAAGAAATGCCAAGTGAGAGTAAGCTTTAATAAAGGAGACTTTATAAGTTAGAATCAGAAACATATTCATGATTAGGAAATACCTGGTTTTAATAAACTCTCAGCTGAGGTCTGTAGATGCCTGCTAATGATGCAGAGCCAATCAAAGGGATCTGGAGTGGCTGCAAAGAGAAGCAACAGGCAGACAAAAAGAAGCTGAAGGACTGCTGTATGTTTGGTGTGTTTAGCTGGATGACCTTACATGTGCTGCCTTTCTGAAAACAGAAACCCCCACTTGCACTGGTTGCACTCGCTGCCTGCCAGTTACATTACAAGGATTTATTGCTTTTAATGGTGAAACTAGGGTAAAATTTAGTTAGGTTTTTACATAAAAGCCTTATCTTTACATGAAAGAAGCTAATGTATGTATATATACACATAGAAAAAATTCCCTATATGGAATTAATTCCTGAAACTGAAAATCACATAGATAAAAACAATGGCCAAAACATTTCTTAGCTTTCTGAAAATGAAGAAAAATGTTGACCTAGAAGATGAACTATTTAAGTCTATGAAAAAGAATATATTATTTTAAAAAATGCCATCTTATTTAAATAGATATTTGCACATGTGCTAAGCTAGCCTACATTTTCTTTATATCCAAATTTTCCCTATTTTTCTTTGTAAACTATTACTAGACAACCTGTTGCCATTTTTAGAGGGGGGAATTGCTCAAAAATATCTATCAAATCCTCATCAGCTGATATGTGATATAGGAATGTAACAATTTCCTGTACTGAAGGCAACTGAAGTACCCCAAATATCCCAGCTTTCTGGTTTTCTGCACTCCCTGAGCAGACATGAAGCACTCTCCCTGTGCAGTAACCAGACCAGGAGTGCCCAGGTGTGTTATCCTGATGGGAGCTCAGATCCTCTGATGGCAGGAAGGGAGAGAGCTGAGCCCTCCCCGTGCTGCAGCCAGGCAGCTGGGCCAGCTCAGAGAACTGTGAGGGACATTGCAGGACTGTCTGCAAAATATTATGCAGAGATAATAGAGAAAATCTCTTCCTCACAACAATATTAAGTTCTGTAATATAATGTACAGTCTGGAAAGCATAGCTGTATTTCTAGCTTGTAATCAGCTAAAGGAAGCACTGATATTGTCTGTCAGGTTTATTGATGACTAGTATCCATAAATTCTTTCTGGTTTTCTCATATCCTTGCATTTCCACTGGGCATGTCTTGTTTCTCAACATTAAATTTTTGACAGCATTATTCAGCACACCAAAGTAAAGTAATGAATCCTATTGCTATGCTTCTTCCATCCTAAAAATGTGCCCATATAAAGACTTCAAAATGTTTCCAGAAGAATTGCTTTTTGTTGATTTGTATTTTTTAAGTGACTGACATGAAAATCAGATTCTAATAAGCCACAGAAAAAATTAAGAGACAGTGAAATCTATAGATGCAGTGTATATTTGTAAGAGTTTGCATGCTTTATAGTCTTGCCCAAAATTTAAAGATGCTTTATGTTAACAGCAACAAAAATAGGGAGACCATTTGGATTTACAATCGAGCACACTTGTGATATAAAAAAGTCTAAGACAGCCAAGACCAGATATTCTTCAGTACAGATACATCAGGAAGGCAACAGAACTAGTCCTGAAGTGGATTTCTGCAGAGATGCTGTCAATCAACCTAGTATTTAAATCAACAGACTTTCTCAGTTAGTTTAAGTTGCAGGCCAGCTGGAGGTCCCCTCCTGGTGAATCTCTGCATGCCCAGGTTCTGGGATTGCTCAGATTAACAGCCTGTGCTCCTGGTGCACTTCCCCACAGAGCAGCGTGCTGCTGCCCACTGACCTCTGTGGTGACAGTGACAGGAGCCAGGGGAATGGCCTCAAGTGGTGCTGGGGAAGGCTTAGGTTGAATACCACAAAAAGGTTCTTCACCCAGAGAGTGGCTGGGCACTGAACAGGGTCCCCAGGGCAGTGGTCACAGCACCAAGAAGCACCAAGGCCCACGGTGTGATCCTGTGCAGGGCCAGCAGCTCGACTTCATGATCCTGTTAAGTCCCTGCCAACTCAGCTCATTCTGAGATTCTGTGATTTTGAGATGCCAACAGAAAAGTAAAGAAATTCTGGAGCTAAAATAGATCAAACTAGCAGCCATCCCAATTTCTGTGCTGGAAGACATTGTTAAAGCTTATTTTTGGTGACCGGAAGCATGGGGAACAGGGAAGGATTTGAAGCAATGATGGGGCAGAATTGTGGCTGCACACAAATGGCTTTGGGTTTAAGAAGTCTTTACTTCTATTTGAAAAGGAAGAGAAAAAAATCCCTTCCTTTGCTCACTGATCTGGAGCACTATTAATCCACACGGTGTCTTTCTGGACTGGATTGTGAAATACCTACTGAAGAAATCCAGAGCTACAGAAGGGAGATATCCTAGAGTGTTGTTTCAAAATCAGAATTAAAACAGCTCACTTCAACTAGAAAGTCAGGCTCTAGAGAGCCTTGCTGCTAGTCTGATGCTAAGCTTTGAAGTCAGGAAATACCCACAGTTATTATGAATTCAGAACAGATAGCAATTCTGAAATAATTAAAGCCAGAGAGGCAGTAGGTACATCGATGTACCTATTTTATACCACCTACATCTAGAAAGTTAATTCAGCTACAGTAAAGGATATTTAATCTTTGCTGCAGCCTGACTAACTGCCGTGGAGCAATGGAGATTAATGTGGGCAGGCTAAAATGGGAGACACAGGAGGGAAGGAAGCTGTAGAGATCCTTGCTGCTCCAATTCTTCTCATCCTTCTAGGGGATCTGGCTAACTCTATTTCTTTCCCCCCAAAAAAAGGGCAGCTTATCTTCAAAATCCAGTATCAATACTCAAAATACCTACCATAAATCCTCCTGTACAGAGACACAAGCAGAATGAGCACATGTTCTTAAAGAATATTTTGCTCAAAATCTGTGAGACTAGAGAAAGATAATCTGGCAGGCAGCAGGAGCAGCAGGCAGGTGCAGATCCTCTCTGAAGTGCTGGTTATTATGAAGAAACAAGCTATAGTGTACCTGTTCTTGTCAACGTGTGTTTTAAGCAAGAAAATGTCTTTTCTGATAATATCAGGATCCAGCTCTGGGGTCCCCATCTTAAAACAAGGATGTGGACCTGCTGCTGCAAGTCCTGAGGAGGCCAAGAAGATGATCAGAGGGCTGGAGCACCTCTGCTAGGAAGACAGGCAGAGAGAGCTGAGGTTATCCAGCCTGGACAAGAGAAGACTCCAGGGAGACCTTATAGCACCTTCCACTCTTTAAAGATGGCAACAAGAAAGCTGAAGAGGGACTTTTTACCCTCATGGAGTGATTGCTCAAAGAGAAACTGTCCCTTCCAATCCAAGCTATTCTGTATTTTGCCTGCAGTATGTTTTTTAAAAGCCATAGTTCTGTATTGTGAACTTGAAAAATCATAATTAATTATGCTAAAAAAAACTAATGTAATTGTAATAATTGTTCTAAACTACTTACTATCTTATAATTTTGATTAGTTCTGAAAAATGCCTTTCTGGTGCAATCTGAACAGCTTTCCTTATAAAATCTCACCAAAAAAACCCAAAAATAACAAACGGCCATCCAATCCATATTTCCTATTTGGTTTTCTCTACTGGCTACAATAAATTACTGTTTTGCACTGCAGCTTGGGAGTGGAAGAAAGAGAAAAGGAGCATGGTATGTGGATAATTAAAAAGATTAAACAGAAGTCATCATGGATGAAGGGTTATGATGGTGTTAAGGCCTGTCTGACACAGCAGAATTGATAACAAAGTCTTGTAATACCACCCAAAGGAAAAATATACAGAAGCACACTACATAAAGAATGAAAACATATACAAAGATTTCTCCCTTTCTTCTTCTGAGATTTAACAGCAGGCATTTTACATTTTCTTCCTTACTTTTCTAGTAAGTCAAACCATAGTTAGCTATAGATCTTTGAGCAATTGATCTGTCATTCAAAATAGAAACAGGAAGGAAATAAATATAATTTGGAGAATGGACAGAATCTATTTAATCTCTCAGTTCAAGTATGACAGTATGCTGAGTTCTATTAAAAAGTTGTGATTGGGCAGCAGAGGAAGGCACCAGAAGTCTTTCAGAGCTGGTCTGCACACAGAGTCACCCTGGATTACTTGCCAAAATGGGGGATATTGTGGCTTCCTTCCCGAACAGAGAGAAGTTTATGGGGCACAGAACACAACACACAAGTAAGGTCCATCAGCTGGGTCTGAAACTGGGGGATGCATGAGAAGAATAGAAGGAAACCCAGAGAACAAGCCTCTGACATAAGTGACTATTCTTGAGATCCCAACAAGACTAGATATTTTGTTTTAATTAAGAAAGGAACTGAAATGTGCTGTAATAAGAGCCACACTAGAGTAGCAGAGTCTGTGGGCTGTACCCTAGATCCAGATTCATTTTTTCATTTGAAGCCAGCTCAGCCAGCAAATCTGTGTTTTTCGCTTCACTGGTTATTACTGTGTTCCTATCTGTGTTCAAAAAAAGAAGAAAGCCCTGAACACTGAATGGTCTTTCAGCGAGTCTGTCGAGGAACAGTCCTCCACTGAACACTCAGAAACCAATCAGAGTTAATGAAAAATAACAACAAAACCCTAGTGCTCTTCCCTCATGCTCAAAAAGGAAATGTTTTGTGTTATCTTTTGCTCTCTCTTGCCCTAGAAAGAAAACCCAAAAGCCACGGAGTGATAACACTTGTTTCTTTAGTGCAATCACCTTGTAGTATTACTGAGAAAGTTTGGAAAGCCTATCACATAAAATACTTCACTCCCTATTATTTTAAAATTTAGGAGAAAAGAAAGGAAAAAGCAGACAGAGCTTCAGATTCTGTTCCAGAAGGGAGCTGCTTTCTATGCAAGTCTGAGCTGTGAGCAGCACTGTTGGCTATACTTACCCTGAAAGTCACACCTTACACCTCATCCAGAGAAATATTCATCCCTAGCTTGGTACCTGGAGAAGTCTCAATAGGGAATGTTCTCTAAACTCAGATTAAACAGCATTTTCCTGTCAGAATGGCAAAACAGCAGTAGCAGATTTCTAAACACACAACCACATGGTTTACATATTACACAATAATAATACATTTAATTACCTGGACATCTCTCAGTATAACAAAACCACAGCCTCCAGGTGCTACTGAAATGCAAATAGCTACAATGGCCTTGTAGTTTGATATTGAACAGCATCTTGAGAGCATGAGCTCAGTTTAGATTCAATACAGCCCAAACAACAATCTTGCAAAGCAAACTTGTGCCTTACTGTATCTTATGGCAGAATAAATTGCACACAAAATTTTAAGAAAATTGTAGATGATGCCAGAACTCCTCAAACTACAATGTTCTTATACAATTAAGTATCACGCATGCTCCTAGTTGCTAAATATTAACTTTTTTTTTTTTTTTTTTTGTACTTGTCTAGGACTACCATCTAGTAAGGCTCCAAGAACTAAAAGCATCAGTACCTTTAGTCACCTCCCTAGCCAACCACACTATTTGGAAAGCTTTAGATTGCTTTGTAAAAGTACACCTGTTTTTGAATTTTACCAACCTCATGTATATTTAGATAACAATCCTTACTTAGAAACAACCCAGACAAAACCTGTATCAGCCACATACCATCCCTACATTTTGCAATTTCACCTACTTTAAAACATTCCCACTTCTCTCAGAGCATTGTAATGAAATATTACCAATGTATGCAACTTGAAAAATGTAAGACTTTACAATGAACAGTGCAGAGAGATAATTGTGGTCAACCTGCTGAAATCAGCAATTCCCTCGACAGGCTGGTGGAATCACCAGTCCCTTAGCCACCTACCACAAAATGTCACTGCCACTTTCACCCCTGACACAGTACCCCAGAACACAGGGCAACCAGGAGAAAGAATCTGACTTCCCTTCTTTTATTTTCCCAAAGTCCTGTGGTGGTGGGAGAAAAGGCAGGACCAGAAGACAAGCACAAGAACTTCAGACACAGTGAGAACAAGTACAAGTGTTGTCCTGAGTAAAGCACATGCTTTTGGGACCTTTTGGTGGTATTCCAACTGAGAGGAATTTACTGCCATAGGCAAGCAAGCTCTTTTTCTTCTCATTCTGCTCATACTCAGGGAAACTGATCTTGGCAAGTAAATTAAAAGCAAATAACTGGTGTCAGATTTAACTATTTTTATGCTGTTTCTTTTCCTAAAAAGAAACCTTTATCTGGCTACCTGCTTTGGTCAATACTGACCAGCAGGATATTGCCCTAACTCCTTCACTGTAACAGAGAATCCCTGGATTATTTGTTGTTTTTCCTTTACTCCTCATTCAACAAAGCCCAATATTCTCAAGTTCTTCAGGCCTCATCAGCAAAGTTTCTTTGAGTCTGCAATTTACCTTTTATAGGAAAGATACTGGAGTGAGTTAAGTAGATGTTTGTGCATCACGCTCATCAACATATTAAAAATACTGACATCTTATGGCACGTTCAGAAAGAATATTCCATTTTAGTTGTTATGTAAGCCTATCTTCATTCCAGTAAAATATTTTTCAAAATGAAAACCAAGTTTTATTATACATCATCTGCATACTTTACCCAAATAATAAACTCATCCACTCCCACTGCAAGATATATTGTGGTACTGGAGCAGGCATATATTGGAATTCTTTCATTGACACAGGCTCACACTGATTATAGATTGTACCTATTTTAAAGTAAGACTCAGTGTTTCCTGTGTAGTTTGGAAACAGGGATTCTTCAATTTAAAGGCAGTTCTGTAAGGAACTGGAACAGCAGCAGGTAATCTCTGCCAGATACCGTAATTGCAGTGAATTAGCTAATAAAGACAAAGAAGTTTAATTAGAACTCTGATAACATTTTGAAAGTATCTTTCCATAAAGGTAAATTCAGGAATTAGGATTAATTTTTTTTTAAGCATAATGAAATTAAGGAACCAGGTCAAAGCAAGCCAGATAGTTTTTGCCACTTGGTGACACAGAAGTTCCTCAAGTCCCACATTTGGGCTGATCACAAAGAAATCTTGTCATTAAACCTGTCTTTTGAAAACTTGCATGACAAAGTAGTTACTCATATACAGTAATGTAATCTGGCATGAAATGGTAGAAATAAAAATACAAATAGAAGGGGAAATTTAGAGAACTTCTATTTATGTTGTTTATTTTAATAAGCCTAAAGAGAAGCCATAAAGTTCTTTCATTTTTCTTAACTACAATGGAAGCATGACCAAATAGATTAACTACCTCTATTTAAAGATCCACTTTTGGACATATTAAATATATCAGAGCAATATACACAGGCATATTGAATATATCAGAGCAATCTACACAGGCAGGCACCAGAGTTACCCTGGATTTCAATATTATTGCTGAAATAAATTACTTCATAAATTATGCTTGGCCTACATGTATTTGCAGTTTATCAAATGATACAAGGCAGCAACCATTAGAAGAATTAAAAACATTTTTCAAATACTGTAGAGAAGACACTGTGCATGGTCTCCTTCAATATACAGTCAATGCAACTGTCCCTGACACTGAGATCATGCTGTAAATGAAGAAATGTTAGATCTCCTTATTTTATGTCTTTATAAAAGCCAAGATGACATCTATTCCATCTGACCGCTAACAGTATTTCAGCATTATTATTATTATTAATATTATTGTTTTGTTTCAAAGCAGTTTTCCTAAATATTACACTAAAAAAAGTTGTTCTGACATTCAACGGGAAGTTCTGGAATAGGTGTGAATTTTAAACAACAATCATGGATCAAAGATATTTCTCAGGGAAGAAAATTTAAAAAGACAGATTGTTCCTCCTTCCTGGAGCAGTGAGCTTATTGTTTTCATTCAAGATTGATACTGTGAAAAAGAAAAATTGTAAATAATCTCCATTTTTGGATTTCCAAAAATGTAAAAATAATTTGTGTATTTTTTCTTCAAAGGCTTCTTTTCTTTTTCTTTGTTAAGCTCAGTAAATCCTGACCTGTTGCTGTATGGAAATACATGCTTTTTCATAGTGTCCATACTTTAGCACAGATTCGTCATCAGCTGAGCTACAGAAAGGGGCTTTTCTTGTCATCCCACTCTGAATACCTCCCTAGGATTCATCAATAAATTACAGGAGCTTTGGTGAAAACTCCATAATTAAAGATGCAACTGTTTTTACAAGGCTGATTTTATCACTCCTATTATCCCAATTTTATGCACTACTGGATATGTATGAAAAAACAAGAATGTTATACCCACGATTCATTATAACCTGGTAGGTATGATATAATATATGTGACTTAGAAATTAGAAATTCTAAACATACAGGTAGTGGTGCACACGGCTGTATAAACATCTGCAGCAACATAATTGTCTGGCCCCACACTTACCTCAGGTATGGCTGCTTTTTAAAATCTACCCTCAAGCTTCACACTGTGAAAATGTCATCTCAACAGTCTTCCAAAGGGGAAGACCAGCACAATCTTATGCTTGGAGAAATTCCAACTCAAATTTGCAAGCCATCCCTTTTGCTCGGTGTTGACACTGGCACAATTTGCAAATAGAAGTAACACTTTATACACAAGCATAGTTCCCATTGGTAATGCTTTCCAAAAACATAATTTAGAATTTTAAAAAAACTTTAAAATAACTATATAGCACCTATTTGCAACAGAAAATACATTTTAAAAATTGCTTACCCACTCTTCAGTGAAATAATTGAGCTAGAATTTTACAATGAATGCATACACAACATTAAGTGTATTTAAATTAGAAAAAAAGCCCAATTTGAAGAACTTGGGCAAGAAGCAACCCCATTTTATTTCAGAGAAAAAAAAAAAAAAACCAAAATGCTCAAGGTTATTATGTTTCTTCTTTAGTTTTCTTCTATTATTTAAAAATTGATCATAGCCATTTCCTATATGTTAAGCTGTATTTTTCACCATGAATAATTCAACTTATGGAATATGCAATGAATGCATTTATGTTTATTCCTCATTATGCACATGCACAGAAAACCAGAAATAAAAATTTCAGGAGTTCATTATATTGAATAAAATACTTCAATTGTTTCTTCAGTTTGACACAATGTGGTTATAGAATGAATCACAATGCTCATTTTCCAAATTATTGCACCACAACATTCAATCAACTCAAGCAGAAAGAGAAAGTTTAACCAAATGCAAATATGTGGAAATTGCATTCTACCAAGAGGGAGAAGACTATCCACCCTTTCCTTTGCAAAGTAACAGAGGGATTTTAGTGATCAAAAGTAGCCACAAGTTCAGTCTTAACACTTCTGCTGAAAGATAGTTTGGCCAAACAATCAAATGAAATGCCTGCACCCAAGTGTCTGTTTATGAAGTGCTCAAACAGGAGGCAGGGATCTGTTTTACAGCTATACCCAGGCAATTAATTTATGCATTTTTCCTTGTAAGTAAAACTGATTCAACTGTGGTAGGAACCACATAATTATTTTGGTGTAATTATAACTTTTAGCGGCATATGATGGGATTTGGCAATATTCTTATAGGTGAAAGCACTTGATACTGCAGATGTATAAAAATACCATTTGTTTTTGCAATGAATAAGAGGCATAGTATTTGTCATCATGATAATAATGAGATTTTGTCTAAAAGTAACAATCCCAACTAAATCATGGCATCAGAATTCAAAAATGTGGTTTCAACAACTATGAAATATATCACAAAAACTACTTACAGCAACTTCTTCAGTCTGCCTCAGAAGTGCTGCAGGAAACAACTGTAACTGTTTACAAAGCTGATGATATTTCAAGAAAATCTAATTTAAAAAAAATAAAACATACCAACTGACAGAAATGAATAAGAAATCATAAACATTATAATTTTGAACAGAATGCCTCTTATGAAATACAAAATGTGTGCAAACCATTAATTCTGCTTTCATTACAGCCAGCTTGGGAAAGAAATACAGATTGCTGTAGAAAAAATATGTTCCCTGTCGTAAAGTAAACAGAATAGTCACATCATTTCACACTTACAGAACATCTTCCTGCCAAAGATGAAGATGAAGATTATCATAAAGCTCCTTACAGGCATCTTCTAATCACATCCCTGCAAGGTGTGTTAGCTGCTATGGTGTTCCCTGCACACATGGTCAAATGGGAATAAATACGTTTACACCTCAAAAGCTCACAGTGATGTGGTGACTTGCTAGGAAAGCCACCTGGAGTTGCAACTCCCTTAGTTCTGCCTTCACAACTGGATTGTCCAGCTCTTAGAAGAGTAGAATCTACCCAAGTGCAGGAACATAAGAAATATTAAGCAACCCAGATTTCTGAAAATTCCATCAAGGCTTTCATCAATAAGAGCTAATGATACAGATAGCATCTATGGGTGAATTAATATAGTCCTGCCTTTCTTTCCCCTTCTATGATCATTGGACTGTGAAAGTAGGAGATCAGATTTATTTTTGTTTTTCCCTTTTTCATCTATTCTGTTCCCTTATTAATTTACACACTTATTTTTCTTTTTTTTTTTTTTTAATATACAGGTATTCTGGTTGCTATTTCTGAAGGTGTTTATAGACTTCAGGAACATAAATCATACTGGTAATCAGCAAGCACTAGACGTTTAAGCCTTTTCAGTTTCTCTAGCAATCTTCAACTTTTAAATGCCCCAATAAGCCACCACACAAATCTCTATTTTAAGCATGAATACATGACACTTTCTAAACTTCCACACAGTGAATAGAAGGAAATTACCTGAGCCTTTTGTAAAACAAGATGATATACCTTAAGGGACATACCCTATTCTTTTATGTTTAAACCAAAGAAATTGGAGCATTTTCTGAAGTTTCCCTTTCACTTAAGTATAACCAAAGGAAAAATAAATGGTAACATACAAAATACACAAAAGCCTCTGTTAGCCTTTACCAAAACCACATGGTTTTAGACTTGAGTAAGAAAGGAGAAGACAAAGTGAATTGTGGAATAAAGAAGCTACACTAAGCAATGGAATATATATATTTAGGTGCAATCATAACTAAATCACAGCTAGCAGAAGAAATAATGGTCTGCAGAAAGACCAGATCTCAGGACAACAGGAGAGTCAAGATGCCTCTGCAAAATAGCTCTGGAAATTCCTGCAGATCTGAGTTACTGACTTGGACACCTCCACAGCTAAACCTGACCAAAGGCTGAAACTGAAGCAGCTGACAATAAATCAGAACTAGTCTCCCACCCAAGTAATACAAATAGGTATGACTTTCTGAGCCTTTAAAAGTACTTCTAAGCTGTAACATATTTTTGCTGCAATAATAAAAAGTCAAGCTGCCTAAATAATTGAACTCCAGTAGTTCCATGGTAATTTTGCTCTAAGAGGTATCATCTCTTCCAAGTTCTTCTCCAAACCTCTGTAGCATATTGCTGACTTTTACTCTCTCTATATATTAGACTGAAAGGATAATTTCCAGAACTTTATTTTAGCTCAGAGCAGTATTCCACAGCCATTAGCTTTTTACCCATTTAGAATTATCCTCCATTTCAATTTTCGGGTACTCTATAGTGTTCTGAATTTAACACCCAAAGAGTTAAGCCTTCCTATATTAACCACCTAGCAGCACAACCTCAAAGTAGCACACTAGAGATCAAAAGTAATGAGTAGTATACCAGGTCAGCCATTGTAGTAATTTTCCTATTTAATCATTTTACCTATTTCTTTGCCTTGTGGTTGCTTTTGAGTGATATCTTAGTTATCTCCACCTCACACCTTTGGATTATGTGTCAATTATGGTCAGTGTGCTGCACGTACCAAAGTGAGAGCATTTTTATCTGTGGTACCATATTTGAAATGCACATAAGAAAATACCTAGTAATGGATACTCACACATCCCAGTTTGCCTGTAAAGCTCAAACCTGTGCTCTGTGGTGTTTATGCCAATTTTACTGGAAGGTAAGTACTGAAGCATCAAGCAATTATGTGACTTAAGCAAAGCCACTTGGGAATTCTGCAAAAAAATGGGACCAAACTTAAATGTTCCATGGTATCCATGTGCTAGGGACAACACAGCACTGGCAGGACACTCAGGCTTTTCTGGACTGGCAGCTGCAAACAGTGGGGTAGTCCACAGCATCTCACATGGCACCAGATACTTTTGGTTTGCATGCTTGTGCATAAAGTAAAGAGCATAATTCTGTCTGAGATCCAGGATTGATTGATCCTACACCTCCTAAACCAACCTTGTTTCATTAAATAGGCAACACTTTTTCCAAAATTAAGACAAGATAATATTTTATAATTTACACAGAGTTTGAAACTTAAGACTTCCTTGTTTTCAATCATCTAGAAATGAAAGTGGACTGAGAAATAGCCGCTTCTGGTTACCATAATATATGAGCCAAACTGAAGTGTTCAGAGGCATATTTTTGGCAACAGAAAATTTTCAATTATATCTCCTGGAACTTTATACATTTCAAATACTTGTCTCCCTTCTGTTGAATTTCTAATAGATATTGCACAACTTTGGCTCCATGTTGATGTTTAATAGCCGTAGATCCAGAATCCTTGTGCCAAATCCTTGTGCCAAATTAGACTCTGAAGGAATCTCATGTTTAGCTGATAAAGATGATTATGTAAACAAAAATTGCTTGTTTTTCCACTTACACTTCTGTAATTCAGACAAATCAAAGCAAATCACAGAAACCAATGGCCAGATGAAAATAAGAAGTCACATATATTTTAATTATTTGTGAAATCCTCTTTGTTCAGCTGTTCAATGTAGGACCCATTGATCATACCATGGTAATGTCTGTATTTCAACCATCTGACCCATTTAGAAACTACTTACAGCATGAGCTCCAATCAGAACCTCACTGTTCAACTGACAGTTTCATATATTTTTGAAGCATCCCCTCTGCCTCAGATTGTTCAAGGTAGCCTTCACAAAACACAACAATTTATGTCAATAATCCCATGGAATCACTTCAACTGCTTTCTGGTCCTTGGCAGTCCTCTTTCCATCAACTACCACTGATAGGTCAATCTTTACTTTTCATGACAGAACACCTTTCATTTTGGAAATTATCTTTTGTTTATCTCAAATTCTTGCAGCAGCTACACCTGAAACATCTTAGAGTGTTTATGTAATTTATACACTCAGCTATCTTCCTTAGTAAGACAAGTGCCAATTGTGTTGTATCTTTCATATTTCTATTATAGCAATCCTATCTTAATTAACAATAAAATACATAAGCTAAATTGTGCAGTCTTCACTCTTATATTCACAGCATGCTTATGGCATTGCATCATTACTGCACACGAGAAATAACTTGCAGGATTCCTGCTTACCAATATAAAACCTGCTTTCAAGATTTAAGTGTGTAATAAATTAGAAAATATTTCTCATGGAGTAAATGTCTTCTGCAGCATAGCACTAATTCATTCTTGAAGAATAATGTTTTCTCCTGTGAGGCAGGGTGTATATTATTTAGAGGAAAACAAAAGAGAGAAGGAAGCAGCATATCTTTACCCGCCGCACATCTTTGCCGAATGTTTCGCTGTAGCTGGTGCCCAGTATTTCAAATTGGACATAGGGGTTGGCTCCATCTTCTCTGAACTCCATAACACCAGTTAGCCCAGTTATATGGCCCTAAGGAAGTAAGTTTGAGAAATTTCAGAACAGAAATAATTTGCCTTCATAAACAATCCTCTGCATAAAATATACGCCAAATACGCTTAAATCATGTTTATAGTGAACTTAAATGTGGCCGTTGCATTTTCTTCAGTAGCTCAAGCACAAAAGACTTCAGTTTTTTCATTTTTTTTCAGAAAATTGCTTTAGCAATAACACACCCAGTGTTTATGGCCATCAGGACATTACTGTCCACAGGAACAGATCCCAAAGAAAAAGAGAAGGGCCTTAGTGGACTGTGAGACAACAGCCCTCCCAGGGTAACAGGGCAGCAGGCTCAGTTCTCAGCTTGAGTACCAAGACATGAACTCCCAGCCCAAAACAAAGGGGATGCCTGCTGTGCTCCCAAGAGAGGCACAAAAGAAAAACAAAATTGCAACTCTGTGAAACTGTCAGAGAGTTTGATTCTGGCTTTGTAGCAAAGAAGCTTGAAGGGACACCAAAGTTTGAATTAATTTAGCAACAAAGGATGGCATCATTAGAACTTGTCAGAATGATCAATTTGCATCATTTTACTAGGGGAAAACTATTTCATTAATATATATTTGGTAACAGGGGGCTTCTGAACAATTGCAGAAGTTGGTATCGTAAAAAATTAGGTTTTTTTTCTACTATAACTTGTGATCAAATAACTTTTATACAAGAAGTTGTCATGTGTCTGCAAAGCCACAGGTCTGCTTATATTTGAGTATTTCAGCATGGTGCAAGATAGTGTAAATGTTAGTGACAGCCCAATCAGATCCTTTTTGCTCTGCTCTGGGCTGCAGTACACAAGTAGATCCTTACCAACGCTCAGTTAACTTACAAAGCTATTTGAGCTGTCAAAAATGGAGCATAAGTCTTAAACCTCATCACTGCTTTACCCTCCTGCCCTCTAAGCTCCTTAAGTTATCCTCTTGCAAAAGTGCATTAATCAATTCCCATGACTACTCCAGATCCTACTTCCTCCACAAAGGCAGCCACAAAATCAACAGAAGTAGAACACACTGGACCCACACTGCACTGTGTGTAAATTGTTTATCGTAAATCAGTTGCTTGTTTAATAGCTGAAGATTGTCCTTGGTCATTATAGATCACTTGCTTGTAATACATCAAAGAAAAGTTGAATATAAGTTAAAACCTTCTTCAAATGCCCAAGCAGACATGAAGCAACTCTTTCAATTGCTCACACAATGGTGGTTTGTCTTTTCTCACCTTCTTAATAGTCTCTAGCATGGATCTTCCTCCGTTCCAAGGTTTGGTGGATTTCCTCATGCAGTTCAGACTTGCCATGCTGTGCCATTTTCTGTCCTCCAGTTTTCTGTGGAAAGCATTGGCCAGCATGAGCACACTGTCATACAGGTACAGGTTGGAAACCTGCAAACAATAATAAGAATGAGCCTCTTTTTTTTATGTAGCACCTTCCAAAGAAACTATAAAAACCAGAAGAGAAAACAAAGGAAGGCTTAAGTAAGAACTAAAAGCTGGGTATGTTTGACATGTTCAACAGTCAAAGCATTTGAGACAAGTGCCTGTGCTCCTGGGTCCCTCTGTCCAAGGGATTCTGGCACACAGGCACTGCCTGAGTGTTACTGCAATGCAGTGCTGTAAAGAGAGATCACACTCCACATATAAACTCAGACTACAGAGGGAGTACAGCTATCTATCAGTGAAAGACAAGGATTGCTACTTTGTCAGCCCTTTCAGCAAGGAGGGAAAGACAGAATGAAATTAAGTTCTTGGGGTTTTATTCATTTGATCACCTGGTAATTTCTGGCACAGCAAAATCCAATACACAAGCAACTCTTTAGAACAGAAGGAGGAGAAATTACAGTATTATTTTGGTCTTAGTATCTCTTTCCACCAAATATACATGAGACTGGTTATGTGCTACTTTCTCTGGAGCTACAGAATTTAGCCTCCTTATTCTTCAATTTACATGAGAGATACAGAAATAAACAATTGATGACAAAGACTCCAGTAAGAACAGAACACCACATTAGTAATGCTGAGCTATATATTTAATTTTTCAAACCATGACATATCTAGCAATACAAGATTAGATCTTTGACAGGTAGTGGTATCCATCTCAAATGGTAAAACTTTAGTAGAGGAAGTTGGCTGACACAAGTGATTAAAAAAAATGTAATTAGATACTCTTTACCTGTTCCCAGAGTTCACATGCACTCTGCTTCAAACATATGCACAAGGGGTTAGATTTAGTCTTTGCTAAACTCAAATCTTCACTTTGCATCATTGGCCAGATAGAGCTTTTTCTGTTAATACAGCAGCAACAGCAACAACACTAATACTGATAATATTTCTTCTAGCTGTAGGCTTTAATCACGATCATCCCTGACTTTGCCATTTATCTCCTGGATTTTTCCAGTTCACCTTCGAAAGTAATGCCTAGACACCAGAAAAGGGTTGCAGGTAAAAGTTAATTCAGCTGCATACTTCCTATAAATGTGACTCTCTAGCTGTCCCAATAAAAGTGCCACTCTATGAAAGTTTAAACATATATTACTGTTGAATCACTGGCTGCAAGTAAACTTCTGATGTCTGTAAGATGCTAATCTTCAGAAACAAAATGTTTCATGTTCCATAATCTGGAGTTTGACATAAATTGAAAACCTAGGCACTTTGAAATATCTTCTAGTATAAATAAATCTGAATGAAAGATATATAAGCAAAAATTAATTTTGAAAGAATCAAAATACAAAGAAAAAAGGATATTGCAAATACACACTTATTTAAATGACTAAGCATAAAAAGGGATCTCAGCATGAAAACAATGCAAACCTATGAGATACTATCAGGACAATCTCTCTCATCTGGCATTGCCAACTTTTTTCCCTTCTTTTCTTACCAGTCTTGCTGAACAAGCATTCCACACTGCAATTATTTGCTATTTTATCCAGTTAAATATTTTCTTTTAGAATATTTTCCAAAGTAGTTATATGCCATACTTCCTCTGGTTTTAAGAAAAATAATTAAAGAGTTAACAGGAGTCCCAGCAACCAAATTTCTTCTGCTCAATTGCATTTCTTTCCCTATTCTGTAGATATTTCAAATAAAGCAACCAAGCAGATCCTCATTATTCAAGAGGGCACTTTTCTTCTGGGCTAAACAACTCTTCACAGAGAAAAAAATCCAAAGCTCAGATCCCAAAAGATACACCACCCCAAACCACACACTACAAAATCCACTTTCTTAGAACTAGGTTTTAAATATATAAGGAAAAATGCCATTTCTTATAAGCCTTCACGATCCTCTTTGCTCCCAACTGAATTTGTTTTTACACACTCACTTTTAACTGACAACTAATTGTCTGTTGCCTTGGAACTCCCACAGATCAGAAATGTCTTGTGTTTTCTCCCTTTGGCACTGTTCTTTTGCAGCTCTGGAAAACTGCAGCCTCATTCCCAAAAACAGTGCTTGGTTTGCTAGCAGAGAGCTCTAAGGCAAAATATAAGATGCACTTGGGTACACTGTTTTCTGCTTTTCATGTGCTTGGAGAAAACACCACAGTTCTGTAGATGGGACTGACAGAGCTTGGGAGAGCTGCACTGAGGATCTCAGCCTGCACAGCCTTGCACCCAACTCAAATTACCTCCTGCTGCAGAGCAAAACAAAACAATCCTGTGTTTACCAACCTAATCCTCACCATTCAGCTAGACTTTCAGTGGGCTTTGTATCACTACTGTTCCATTCATTTCTTGTGAAAGAATGCTTTGAACTGAGAGATAGCATGATGGGGTCTGCACAAGGGGAGTCTCCACCACATTTGTCCTTATTCTACATCTGGAGATCTGTACCAAGGCAGAATAAAATGTTGCAGAGAATATACCAGTATATATTTTTTTGCCATGGAAAGAATATTCTGCATGTTCTGTGGTATTATTCACTCATACTTTGCTGCTCTGGTTCTCTTCTGCTGAAAGCCTCATCCCAAACATGAGTAAATGGTGCCTTTTAATCAGCAAAATTCCTTCCATCATATAATCATACTCTATTTACTCCAGTAAAAATGACATGCATGCATAACTACATTTTACTCATTACTCACTGAAGAGTCAATATCTATGGAAGAGTAAGCCGCATCTTACTCGCACAATCAACACTTCTATTTTAGAACAGAAAATATGCAGGCTAGGGAAAAAAAAAAACCAGCATCAAAATTTCCACAATTAAGTCTGGATTTCTAATAGTAAGGAAAAAAAAAACACAAACATTCTGGCCTGATCTCACAGTAAATTCAGGGCTATAATAATATTCTTTATGACATTCAAATACAGCAAAATCTCTGCATATGTCATAATCATATTTGCAACATGAGTTTGCTGTAACCTCCAGAATAGTGATGCTGTGAAAAGAAAAAGGATTCAGAAGACATGGCCTGTATGCCTTTTTTACTGCATCTGCACACATATTTTAATTTTCAGTGAACTGTCAAGTTCCCTATGAGTATGGACATGACCACTGAAAGGGAATTTTTGAGATACCCAAGGGTTCAGCTGTACTCTGATTCTACAGTACAGGGTTCAGCTGTACTCTGATTCTACCAGTACTGTCAGAGGCATAAGAAAATAGTTAATTTTAAAAATTCATCTTCAGCTAGCATTCAGAATTGGTAGCAAAGCAAAAGAGAAGTGAAACAAGGTAACATACTTGGCTAATTTGGGTTTTCAAAGCTCTGGAGCATTTTTTGAATTCCCCTATTTGGATATTCATAGGAGAACAGAGGAAGAAAGGACTTATCTTTCTGAAGCGATTTCCCTTAATAGAATAAAAATTCCTAGACTAGAACAAAGTACTTGATTTTGGTCATGTTTGGAGGAAGTGACAGTAATTTTTAGTTCTTCTTTCTCTCCATTGCTGACAGTGTAAGAGCTGGAGGTACTGAAATGGTTTTTGATCTATCTGCTATAAGAATGATGGTCACTGCTTCACCAATACGTTAAAGAATACACCCTGTACATGAATAATTTTAGGCATGTTCTGGTTTATCTTCTGGAAATTATTCCAGACTTTATGAAGCTCTTTTTTGCACTGAAGAAATAAATCCACCATACACTAGTAGAGCACAGCAGAAATTTTCAAGAATGGAAATCTATCACAGTATTAAATGTCATTTCATAGAAGTTTCTATGTGAATTTCATGAGATTTTGCAGAATGATTTTAAAGTTACATATGAAGAAAGCTCCTTCAGAGGGACTAATCACAGATGAGTGCCCTTCTGAGAAAGCCAGCAAGCCACAAAGACTGACCCCAACTCCTGAGTGGCCAACAAAGCCAGAAGTCCATCCAGAGAATGCTGAAGAGATCAGCTGGAAGGCAAACTGACACTGAAATGCCACTACTTCAAAAACTCGTTCCCAAGCTGGGCATCTGTACCCTGCTGCTGCCAAAACTGCTCTGTGAGTGGCCACAGCAGTCAGCTCCAAGGATGAAGCAGATGGAAGAGGAGCTCAGAGCAAGTGCAGCCTGCCAGAAATGCCTGCTGCCTGAGCAGAGAGATCATGGTGACTGCTATGCACACCCCAGCATGCCCTAAACCTGTGTCAGCTTCCACAGGTCAAGTACTGCCCGGTGCAGTTGCACATTTGTGTCTCTACTGACAGAGTGCATCTTACCAGGAGCAGCAAAGACCTTGGACACTGCCAGGGATGGGGCATTCACAACTTGACTGGAGCACTTGCCAGTGAGGAATGAAGCAAATAAATCATTGAGTACCTCAGCCTCCTCCTTATCCTGAGTAACCAAGTCTCCTATTTCCATTCAGAGCCAGTTCATATTTTTTTCTAATTTTCCTTTTATCACCAACTGTATGTATAGAAGATTTTGGGTTTTCCCTTGACATTCATTATCAGACTTAATTCTATCTGGGCTCAGTTTTCCAAACCTGGTCCCTGACTGCTCAGACAATTTCTCTGTATTTCTTACCAGCTTCCTGTCCCAGATTCCAGTCTCTGTAGACTGTCTTTTAGTGTTTTGAGTTTGTCCAGGAACTACTTGTTCATCCATGCAGGCCTCCTGGCATTTCTGACTGTCTTCTCTTCCTTCTGGATGCTCCTCAGACCACTCCAGGCTGTATCACTGCAGCCCAAATGGATCAACAGCAGCAGATCATGGTCAGTGGGCTGTATGAGGCCTGCTAGGCTCTCAGTCACATCCCTGGTACAATGGCATATCAGCAGCCATGTGCCTCCGTGTCTCTGAGAAGAAAGTCACCTGCTGCTCTCACCTGCTGTCTTCTTAGCTGGGCTGGTTGCTACACAAGGAACAGATGAGGCTGCCTTACTCAGCTCCAGCCTCTCCCCTGATGTGAAGAGTCTTTTCAGCCTGCAAGTGGTGAAGTGGCTCTGCAAAAGCACGTCAGGCTTTGGGGAATGTCTTTTCCCCCTGTAGGTTTTGCAAGTTTTCGGTCTCTTCATCTCCCTCCCTCCCTTCTGGGTGTGCCAGCAGGAAAGTTTGGATCTGTTTAGCTGCGGGTCGACTGCAGACTGTGCTTGGAGCAGCTCTCCAACTCCTTCCCAGGCTCCCTGATATTCCTCCCCCTTTCCACAGGCTCCTGCAGCTCAGCCAGGTGTGCCTGGAGGTTCTGTGCCTGGACCTCAGGGCACCAGGAGATGGGACCCAGCCATTGCTGGAGACTGAGGCCGGTCTGCAGCCTCTCCCTCCAGCAGCCCCAGCTTGGGGAGGCACACAGAGTGCCACAGCACCTCCCTGTCCCGGCCACCGCTGTCCCCAGGGCTGCCTGCTGCTTGTCCTGGCCCTGCCCACAGCTGTCAGCCTCTGTCGTGGGCAGAGCCCTGTGAGACAGTGCACCAGCGCCTGGGTTATAAATACACGCTTGCTGCTCAGGGAGAGCAGGATCACAGCCAGCACTCTGGCATTCATGGAAACACAGTCAAAAAACAAACGTTCATTAAAGACTCAAATGTCAGCTACAAACTTCCAAAGGGCTATTTATTTGTTATCCCTAAGGCAAATGAAATTATATGAATAAAATTCTCCTACAACCACCAAAAAATAGACCTCAACTGTATATTTATTCAAGACTGTAAAGAATCTAACTACTGTATTATTTCGTGTTTTGCCCATTCTAGTTTTAAGTATCTCAGTGAGCTTTCCAAATAGTTCTTTGTAAGACTGCACCCTCAGAACCTCTTTTAAATTGATAAGCAGCTCTTCTTTCCTTTTTAATTTTCCCCTGTCTTTACAGAGTTACACATATTACAACACTCTTCCCTTCTTACGGGTTCTATTCTCTGAATGCTCACTGTCCTTCAACTATTTATTGTGGGCATTTATCATTATGAGTGTTTTCTTTGCCAGTATGTTTTGAAACAACGTGTCAGCAATAACACAAGGCCTGGATTACTCTGTCATCCTTAAGTTTGTTAGCTGGAGGCATTGGCTTCACTCACTAAACATCTCAGGAATTTGGCACAGCTAACTGACTATGCAAGGAAAGTCTAGTAGGAGGGCCTTGATAAAGAAAACTGAACACAACCAAGAGTCAAACAGAAGGACAAGGTAAATGCTGGAAATGCAAAACAGCCTACAAGATTGTAATTTTTTTCCTACTTCATTTATAAATAAATATAGGTACAAATTAGGTTTCAGAGGCAATAACAAATGAAAGATGGAGGTACTGATGCTTTCTTTGAGCCACTATCGTCTGCTTCCTGATTGAGAAGTGAACAAAAATTCAATGAAATTATGCAAATAGAGAAATCCAGCAGTCAAAAGAGGCAGAGAGGAAAAGATCATTGCAGAGCCTACCTGGGGTTTTAGTCTCCAGTGTGATCACAAAATCCCCCATGGCCACGAGACACCTGCAATGCTTTGGGGTTTTTAATGAATTCCTCTGCTAACACACCTTGTAGAAAATACAGGTCATTTGGCTTCAGGGAAAGATTTGTGCTGTGCAATGGGCAGTAAAGTCAGTTCAAGGATACTTTACATTCACATTGTACTCAGAAACAATTTCACTGTGACTGAACATCTGGCCAAAAATCCAAATTAAACTTTGCTAAAGAGACTAGCAAATACAGGTTTGCATTGAAAGAAAAGGAAAAATATGGCTCATCAGTCCTTTATGGGTGAAAGTGAATGCTTCAATAGGGTTTAATCAATATTTACTGCTCCTCAGTAGCACGCTACAGTTGTGTAATAACAGCAGTGTTAACAAGCCAAATGAGAATAAGGCCATTTAGTTGGACAAAACTGCAGGATCAGGCCCTTAAGTTTAGGCACTCAAACACATCTGAAAAAATAACTTCACTTACAGTAGTTAAATTGCAGTGAGTCCTGAACAAAAAATAGATCAGAAGTAAAAACCCATCTTTGTAGGAGCAATTGCTAAGAGATGCCTACGTAGATATCTGATGGACATATCATTGAAGAACAGAATTTTTACTCAAGGAAAAGATCAGCTCTTTCAATGAATTTCCTCCCACACTTCTCAACGTCTCTTCAAATATTCCAAGCAATGCCTGGAATTGCTCCTCAATAGAGAGACTGGACTCTCAATCAGGAATAACCTAATGAATTTTGTGAATTTTTCTTTTTGCCTTTTCAATCCTACTATATATTTTGGGTCTTGCTAAATGATTTCAGATACACTGTGTCCCTGTAACATATTTTAATATCTTTAGAATCTTACATGGATTGAACTCATCAACTACATAAGTGGTAAGCAAAGGCAAAAATAAACTAATGGGAATGACATTTCTAAAGAGAAATCTTTCTTAAAAAAACAAGCAAAACAATCTGATTTTGAATTTATGAATGCATTGTGAATAACCTGATGAAAGAAAAAAATGCCTTCATCAAAAATCAAGTTTTTAGAGTGCCATCAAAACTAATACTTCAAGGGAAATATTTTGGAAAGAAGCAAATTATACAGCAGAAGTTTTTCAAATTGATTCTGTAAGAACAATTCTATAATAATCTAAAAAGTTTAACAGCAATTATACCACTAAATACCATTCAAATGCCCTGTAAGGATACATACTAGGTCTGGCTAGGACTACAGATCCTGAAGTGCTTCAGTGCTTTCTCTCCAGATAAGGCAACACTGACAACAGTGATGGCCTAAACCACAGGATACCAATGGCCAATGGAAGAAAGCAAGTTCTAAATTGTGTCTTTTCTCTTTAGAAAAAGTAAATGAGATGGACACAAAAAAATTCTATCTGAAGAATAAGACAGAGAGAAATGCACTCCTCTGAAGTCAAATAAAATGGTCAAGACAGGAAACTTTATAAAGCTTTTTCTCCACTTGAAGCAGCAACCCAGATGAGTATATTATACATGCAAGAAATAAGGGCATGAGCAAAATTTTGACAAGTGGGTTGATGGAATAAGATTGGATTTCCACAAAGCATTCAGAACAGATGAGTTTTTGGATGAGCTTGCAGAACAGCCTGATCTTTAAAAGGCTTGTCAGAATGCCAAACCGGGATGATCACCCACTGAAAAACAACCTTCCAGGATATAGTACTAAAGACACAGAGAACAAAATCTTTCCAAAAAGATTTTCATTAATTTTGCCAGAACAAAGTTAATAATCCATGACGTAAATGTTTCTTTCTTCACTAGCTTGTTTAAAGTGCTAAATTCTCCCCTAGAAAAATACTACAGCTAGATGTTGACAAAGATTAGTTTATTCTTCTTCAAAGTCATGAAATAAATAATTAACCAACAATAGCTGGTAAGTTACCTTGACAACAAACAATTATTAATATGAGATTGCCCAAGGGAGAATGAGGCAGGGATTTCCAAACTGTGATGTTAATCAAAGTACTTCAAAGGAACACAAAGACTCAGTGCTGGCAGGCGGTCACTGCCTCTGGTGGATTCATGCAGCCTGACATGGAGCTCGGAGCTCCTGTAGCCTCTGGCAACAGGGGTAGCTCAGTGATGTACTTCTGTACAGCAAAAGGTCACCACTATTTTTTTAAGCAGGAAAAAGGAAACAGAAAATTGCAAGTACCTGAATTACAGGACCATTAATAATATGTCAGCCACGCTCAAATTAATATGAGCTGTACGTCCACGAGGTGTTACATAAGATATTTTGGCAAAATCTATGAAAAATACATGCAGCTATGGAACACTTCAGGTATAACTGCACATAACAAAATCAGCCTGTATTAAATCTATAGACACTTAAAAATATACTGGGGAGAGGGAATTTGGAGAGCTCTCACATGTGCCCTCTTTCATGAGAATGCAATTGGACATGAAAGTTATGGAATCAGCTGCCAAAAATATTTTACCTCTGCACTTCTTTAGCTCTCTTGTTTGTAAGTTCATAGAGAAGGAACTAATGGGCAAAGCATAACATTACCATACCATTCTCTCAAAGACAGATTCTAAGGTGGTATAATATTTCTGGAAGATAGAAGCTGAGAATATTTTATTTCCCAAAATCCACATCTGGAAATCAGCAGGAAGAAGGTTCTTATCCAAAGATCCTTTTCAATGAAATTTATTAATAGGACATGAGGCTGCTGGTGTTAGCAAACCAGCTCCCAGTTACCAGTTTGCAAATTTGCAAATTAGAACTTGCTCACTGGCCTGTCAGAGTCCTTCAGATGAGTCTCTGAATTAGATTATGCATAAACCAGCATAGGCAGCAATACTCAAAATCCTGCTGTAATGGAAGATTATTCCCCAATGAGTGATTTGTTGGTGCAGCATAGATAATTTTTCATCATACTGGAAATTGCTTTGATCCTCTGAAATGAGCAGCCTTTGTTCTCATTACAGCATACCTCAGTTACTAACCAACATCAAAAGTGTCTTTTCTTTCTGAGCCAAGGCAGACACTGACTTTCCCCTGTGCAGAAAGAATACAGCCACGCTCAGAACTACAAGGGGTGTGTTTGGCTTTTCCCAAACTTTGCTATGGCTAGACAGAACCTGAGACAGCAGAGCTTCTCTTCAAGGAAGAACTGCTCATATCTGCCCCTTAAAGGATTTCAGTCTCTGCAGCTACAACCTTTTAGTAGGGTGCAAATAAGTAAAATTAACACCCCTATCCCTTGGGAAATCTTAACCCACTTCCCTTCCTGACACTCTCCCTGTCTCTTCTGGTCTGAAACTCTTCCAAGCCAGGACAGGATTCCATCTGGTGACAGCCCCTCCCCAAGACTAACCAAGCCCCTTCTCCATCCCTCCACCACGCACACCCACACTGAACAGCCCACCTCACTCAACCCATCTCAGTTTAAGACTAAGTTTGCAATTAAATGGTTTTAAACGAGTTTATATTCTAGGTCCCATTACAGTTTATAGCTATATCCAACAGTGATATATCTAAATCCAACACCTTCAACAGTGATACAAATGAGATTTTTAACTGTGTCTAAAGTAAACCAAAATACACAAGTCCCATTGAAAGTCCAAGGCCTTTGTTTCTGAATTATTGCACTATCATTGGAAATAGCATCTATTAAATAATATTTATATTACTGGAAGAAAAAAATCTGATATCTGGGACAAATTGCCAAGAAATGTCAAGATGTTGCTAACACCAGAGTCAGATGTGTTACCAAAACCTGAAACTTGAGCTAGCAGTGCATATTTTACACATTCAGACAATTAGCAGCTCCTGGAGACTTCTGAGACTATTGAAAAGGGACAGACTGAATACATCAGCTTGATTCAGTCCATTACCTAAATATTAAATGCTCTGCAGCCCAATACCTATCAGAGTTCTATTATCCTCCCAGATTAACTCTTTCACAACAGATGTCAAATAAGCATAAATAAAATAAGCAAGCAGTAATACCACAGGACTATGATGGCACAATCTTCTCAAATATAAAAAGACTCTTAAGAGAATGAAATATGCAAAATCATTAATACAGCCACAGAAAACTGTCCCATGGCAAATTCTTCAGATCTTTTTCTGCTGTGCACAGCTACTGACCTGCAGCATCTGAAGATAGCCTTCCTGTGGATCACACAGCAGGGATGATATTCGGTGGTTGTTCCTCATGCACCTCTGGTTGTTGTCCCTTGCCAGAGGGAAAATCTGCCGGATAACTGTCATCCTTCCCAGGGCACTATGCACCAACTCTAATATTTCATTATCAGTGATTTCCTGTGAATGGAAACAGAGTCATTTAAAAACATATGTTTGTCCTGATATTTTATGTATTTATTTATTAGTTAATTTTTTTTAAGGCAATAGGAGAAATATTTTACAGATGTGCATGCCTAGTCTACACCAAATGTTATTTTGTGTTTAATAAAAATAATGCTATTTTTTTATACAACATCTGAAACAAAAGAAAATAGCCTAACACAGTACCATCGATCTTGGCAATACTACAATTTTGCAGATATATCTCCTCAAAGGAAAGCAGCAAAATGGACTCAATGGATTTCTTAAAAAAAAAAAAGCCTTGAAATGAAATTTATATAGAAAGACCTTTTGTTTGACAGACTAGAACCTCACTATATCCTCAGGACAAAATAACAATCGAAAAACATAACAGTCTTTAGGAAATATGGCTCTTTCACCTGTGAACAACATTACAAGAAAGCACTTTTCCCATAAGTACAGTAGATCATTCCTGCAGACCAATCCTGATAATGACTCAAGGAAGTCTTTTGAGGTTGTCTGTATTAGGAAATAAAAAATAGAAGCAACTTTATGGAGGGGGTCTGACACATTTAGGAACATCACTTTGTGCACAAGAATAATTTGGGAGAAGATATAAGGAGATCTCAAGGACAGACTGCTTTTCTTTCCAGGCTTCACAATTTCTAAAGCTTCTCTGCAGACCT
The DNA here is from genome assembly GCA_003676055.1 of Chloebia gouldiae. Classification (NCBI taxonomy): domain Eukaryota; kingdom Metazoa; phylum Chordata; class Aves; order Passeriformes; family Passeridae; genus Chloebia; species Chloebia gouldiae. The sequence goes on along the minus strand of QUSF01000014.1, from coordinate 12,993,926 downwards.
TCACACGCCCCAGCCTCCTAATCCATCCAGGGACAGAGCCTGCATCTCCTGCTCTTATAGGGAGGCTGAAGCCAGCTCCACTCCATGCTTTACACATTCTGTGTTTAAAGAAAGAAACAAAACCAAAACCTTGCTTTTTACCCCAGTTTGAAAACCACATGCTTAGCTATTCCTAAAATCATAACAAAGGGGCAGCTTGTGATGTTTTCCTCCTGGCAGAGGTTCACTGGGAGGAAAGGCACAGAGAATCACAGATCTAACTGCTGCCTGCACTCACCCCCCTGGCACCTGCTGTACATCCCACTCCTCACCAGGGCCACCAGCAGCATCTGCAAATTACATCAGCCAGTCCCCAGCACAGCTGGGCCAGCCCAGTGCCCAGCCTGCACAGGGCTCTCTCAGCCCCTTGCAGCTCAGGGGGCTGCAATTTCCTCATGTTGCTGCAGGTACTCGGTCAGCAGGGCCCACACCTTGTGATGCATCATCAGCAGAAGTGAGCCTGGCCTTGGACATTTAACATTCAAGAAAAAAAAAATATTTTGTTTTCTTGCTATTTTCTTTGTCAAGCTGTGAGTGAAATGACCATGGGGTTATAATAATTACTTGCTATGGTTGACTAGTACTGTACCATGGCTCAATTTAGCTCTTCTTTGCCAATTTTCCTTTTTTTCTTAGGAACATGGATTTTTAACTTTGCAGAAGGTGAAATTCATTGCATTAATGATAGACCAACTGGTGTGGCATGAAAACAGTAAACCAGAAAAAAAATTCTTATGGAAGACAAAGATTTTGAGGCTTAATAAAAAATGCTGAGCAGCATTTTCTAGCCTTACAAGGAGACAATGCAGCAGACCCTCAAGCTCTACAGACTCCCCAAGATTTCCCCTCTGTGGATCTGAGGGGTGTTAAAACACACCTCTAAGCTGAAGTCTGAGGGAGAGACAATTTGATGGCATAGCTTTAACTCATAACCTCCTAGGCTGCATCCCTTGGTAGGCACACTCAGACCAAATGGCTGAAAACCAAAAAAAAAAAAAAAAAGAATCGCACATCATCCAAACCTTCAGTTCAGCTCTCACCACAAACGTTTTGTGTCCCCTCTAGGTGATACACAGCCTTTCAGAGATGCCTCAGAAACACAAATATTGGTCAAATTGTGGAATTAGTTTATCTGTTTATTTATCTGCACACACAGAACTTCAGTTAGTTTGCAATACCACGTCATATTGCTCAGGGGAATACTTAAATCTGCTTTAGTTGTGCTAAGCTATTGTAACACAAATCGCAAAATGAGAAAATTATGTTTCACATTACAATCTCTATTTTCCTAGAGGTAATGACAGAAAATTATAAATTTTAATGACATTAATAATTTAAAGAACCAAAACATATTTCCAGAAAATGTATCCCTGAGAAAACTGGAGGATTAAACAGAACAGCAGAGAGAACAAGGATGCTCGTGGAGACAAGCTAGAGATTTATTTGGATTTTTTCACTAGTATCAATACTGTTTGATGGGTTATTCTAACTCCCCTCAATGCACTCTTTACATCTATAAATGAACACATGTTGAAAATCTTAAAAACATCGTTCAATTAGCTATTTTTCGAGAAGATTCACCACAGTTTACGCTGTAGGTAGATTTATTCAATATTTACATATTGCTGGCTTCTCTGCATCCCACATGAATAGACACATACGCACACATATATACACACACATACATGTAAATAAAAAGATTAATCCTTTACAGATTAATCCTTTAAAGAGAAAACACCATCCACTTATCTTACCACAGAAAATGTTCTAATACAACGAACAACTGTTCTAATACAATGAACAGACATTCTAATACAATGAATGAATTCTAATGATCTGTACGCAATCACTTGTCCAGTTCTCATCCTCACTGTCCTCCCACACATCCAGTACTACACCTCACTTCTTTTTACCCAATCCTCCTAAAAGTCTCTACAGGGATGTAATCCTAATTTAATTAGCTCTATTTCTAGATATAAGGACTCTGCACTGAGTGTCCAGATGTCTTTCTCAAATCATAGTGAGTGCCTATACAGTAAAAGATCTTCTGATTTAACAAAATATTATTCCATACTAAAAAGTCTCTTGGGGAGAAGGGTGGAAAGCACACAAAATGATAGTAAAAGCTGGACAAAGCAAACAAAAAACCCACCATTGATATTAGTGTGGAAAAAAATTATTATTATTATTATTATTCATTGATAAATCAACTCATCAAAGCTCATCTATGACCTTGCTCCTAGCTGAGACTCTGTGTAATTCCACAGCATTAGAATCAGGCCAGTTCTAAACACTACAAATTTCTTTGGGCATGATGCAAGTACATATCCAGTAATTTTTCAAGTCTACGTATAACTTTCAAGAAGTTATCAGAAAAAGAAAACCCACAGATTTTTGTGGGAATAAATAAATAAATAAATAAATAAATAAATAAATAAATAAATATAAATGCTGCAGTGTTAAAGATTGCAGCCAAAAGGAGAGACATCAGATTTCCTTAGGCAAGTAATAAATATAGAGTACCTGGAATACAATTAGAATAAATTGTAATTGCAAATTGCTACATTTTGCATTGAAATGTGTCATTTCCTAAATCTTCCAAAATTTCTACACTGTATTCTTTGTATTTCTATTCCATTTTTAAACTTTTTCACCCTGTATTTTTGTACAATTTGAGAATATCTTAGAATGTTTGCCCCACTTGCATTCAAAAATGATCATTAAAAGGTCTGAACTTTTCCAAGAAAAAGTAAGATATAGGGAAGTTTTAAAAATCTACTAACTTCTGGTTATCAAAGTAAACACAGATATCGTTACACAGATTGGTACTTTAAAATGAAACAAAGAAAATAAAATTAGGCACGTCAATATGATGAGAAAAAGTGAGCAGGACCCTGGTCCTGGCTCTACTCCTGCAAAAATAGGCCACAACAATTTGCACGGGGACTAACTGTTGATCATCCAAAATGAATATAACGTAGGCATTTCTGGAAAAATAGTCTCAAAAAAAAGTGAAGAAAAACCACTGCATTCATAAGGTTTTTGTTTCTTCCAAAGTGAGTTTTCCCAATATTGCTCTACAACCATGTGCTAGGAAAACTCTGCTCATTATTCATTATCTTACACCTTCCTACATGTTGCCCTTGGGGAAAAAAGTATCTTGCTGAGCTAGACTTTATCTGATAATTACTATTCTATTTTCTGCTCATTTTATTCAACTTTCAAAAAATATTTTATAAAGGAAAATAATAAAGAAGTGCCCAGATGACAGCTGAGAAGCCATTTGATTCTCAAATCAAGAGGACCAGCAGTACCTACAGACATACTGGGCACATCTGATGTGGTGAAAGGAGAGAAAAATATTGGCAGAAGCGACCAAAGTGCAGGATGGAAATGGAAAGTAAGAAATACGTCACACGACAATACCTCTATAGACAATGAAACAGTGGTGAAGAGGGACCTACGAAAACAGCAGAAAAAAGAATTGAACTTGACTCCAGAGAAGGATTAGGAGAAAGATGTTCCGAGTGAATGTTCTGAGAGGGGAAAGGAAAAGCATCAATAGCCATTTTTCTGCACTATGCTCTGACAGATCACCGGGGCTGAGCTTGGGCAAGTTTTATCTGTCCACTGAAGATCTATAAATTAATCTACTGGTAGTACCACCAGCATCATTTGGAAAGCATCATCTGTCCAAAAAGGAAGAATAAGGTCAACTGCTGTCTAAAATTTTTGACTGGTATTCAAGTGATGAGGACAATGTCATCTCCACATGGCCTAGAGTTCCCCAAGTCCCTTAGCACTCTAACTTCTTGTCTCAGGCTTCTCTGATGAATTGTCTACTCTTGCTATATTTCCAAAATTTTTTATTGCTCTTCCAGTAAAAAAAATCCAAGAACTTTTCTTCCCACATCACTTTTCCCTTCTTTTTCTCAGCTAAGAGGACTTTTCTGAGAAAGATCATCATAGTTGGGAAGAATTCAGCCAAATACATTAGAGCTGCATTTGTTTTAGTAGTTTCTCTGTGCTTACTCACTCAAATTTTCAAAAGAGAAAATATTCAGAAGCAACTTTTTCTAGGTGTTAATCAGAATTTAGTTTTATTTTTTTAATTAAAGCTTACAAGAATTTCAGGGAGTTTTTTACTACTGAATAATTTGCTTTCCTATGGACTTGGACTTTGTATAATATTCTATTTCTACAGTTAGAAATATTCTATTTCTACAGTTATTTGTTTTTCTTATTGAAAACAGATTTCCACCAATAAAAAACTGGTCCCTGACTTTTTTTTTTTAAAGCATGGTTTTGCTTAGCACTGTAAAAGCTACTGAGGGTTTTTAAAAGCCCCAGTTATTACTTACTAGCCCCAGGTTAGTACATGAGGACCAATTGGTTTTCCACATTCTATATACAAAAAAAACCCCATCTTTTTGCAGGGGCCATTACAAACACAACTTACCTTTCTCCTATGCACCCCACAATGTTGCAGTGTAAGCTGCTGATTTTTGTTTATTTGCTTTTAAATTGGACAAATAACAGCACAACTTTTTCTACGATATAAAGAAGTGAGCCCATTTTCAACCACAGATTCAAATTACTCTTCAGAGCATTAAACTGTGTGTTGAAACACAGGAATACAGAAATTCAGTCACCCACTGAGCAGTCCCTGTGGACACCTCCTCACTTCTTAAACCATTGTGCAATGGGAAATACCCACAGGGGTTGGCACTTAACCTACAAGGACTTCTTTACCCCATAGGTCATTCCTTTCTAGAGACTATCTGATCTTTTAGACAGTAAAAAACTAACATAGTGACATTTCTACTAGTTCTGCCCACTACTGCCATGGTCACAGTTTGAGAACTTAGAAGTGAATATTGAATTTCAGTATTTGTTAGTCCATATGGCACAGAATGTCGTGATTCTAAAACCAAAAAAGAAGTTATTTTGTGTTAATGAAAAATGCTCCTTTGTATCTGCTCTGAGGTGTATTGATCTGAATCAATGAAATCAATGTAATGTAAAAGCAACAAATGAAAACTGTAGTCAAGAGGGAGCTCTAATCTTTAGCTTTAAGACTTACTTTTTACACCTTACAATTAAATCTATTTTTAAATCATTAAAAGTGCAAGTAATTCATTACTAGGCATTCTTCTATCCAATAGAAGAATCTATCCATTCTTCTAACCAGACACAATTACAACATAATCCTCCTTTACAAATGACTGATACCAGGAAACATGATGCTCAGTTCATCCCTGGCTAAGTCAAATCACTGAGGTGGCCCCAAGGGTGGATTTGGCTGACAGAATTTAATCAAACACAGTCATTCCAGCTTATTCACTAGACAGAGAAGGATGGAGCTCCGTGATGGCTGGAAATCAACCATGAGTCACAGATCCCATACATTCATGTTTACCACCAAAAGCACTGAATAAATGGTTCAGCAAGAAGTACATGCAGTGACTTTGCATAAACTGTCACTGTCATAACCACATTGAAAAAAAATATATGGACAGACTAAGAGCAGAAGGTGCAGATCAGAAAATACCCAGTGGCATTCAAAACACTGTTGTATTTGTCTTTCCATACTGACAATGAAATTATTTAGCCAGCTTGTATAATGTGAGTAGGATGCTGGAAAATGAAGAATAAAAAACAAGAGCAGAACCAGGTGTGAAAAGAGACAGATGATGGGATGGAAGAAGGTAACCTAGGAAGTTGTTCCTATACACTCTCATACTTGGATCATAAACAATTTTCCAATGCTAGATCTAATTTCCACTGCAGAAGATTAAATTGTATTTCCCTTATATTTCCAGATTGAAGATGTGATCATATTCTTGTTATGTCTGTACCCAAGTTTTTCAGCCTTTCTACATAGGTTATTTTTTACCAAGCTTTTATCACACTAAGTGCTTTCCTCTACATTTTCAACATTGTTCTGCATGCCTTGTTCTGTTTTGAAGTGTTTTGCCCAAAATTTGCAATACTGTTCCAACAAAGCCAAGCTGATGTCAAACAGAGCAAACTAATTGCCTCCCTTATCTTACAATGCATGTTTCTGCTATCATATCTGAGGACTACATTTGCTAGCTCAGCAGGACCACAACAGCACTGATTCACGTTCTGGCTTTTATCCACAAGGATTCTAAGCTGCTTCTGAAGATGCTCACCACCTATACCTCATTTTGTAGCCACAAGCAAAAGCACTTCTCTACATTAAATCTCACCTGGTGGAGTGCTTCAAATTAATCTAAAACAACTGGAACGACAACAAGGAGTTTTTAACAGTGTGGTCATAATTAATAGTCCCTATAAAGTCAGAATCGGGGAATTAAGTAAAAACACTAAACCCCCATTTTTCAAGTAATCACCTCTCACTTTATCTTCTGCTATATATAAACTTTTTTTATTACTTTTCATGATCCCTGGTATGTGTCATTTTGCAACACAGACTTATTTTATAATCCCTTACTTTGTTGCTCCTTTACACTCTTCCCTAGCCCTTTTCTAAAATTACTTTTTCTTTAGAATTCATCTCTGATTTCAAGTTCTATGAAGATAACACACTGTCACCTTAAGGATACCTTATTATGCCTTCATCTTCAGACAATCCCACAGTTCTTTAGCCGCCCTTTACTTACTGTGTTATCTTTCCAAAAGCATTACTAGTTTCCCAAAGCTGTGAAGTTGGAAAATCTTTTATGTTCATTGTCCCCATGGTCCTTCTCCCACCTCTCCCTCTTCTCCAAAAAGTTCATGTTACCATGTCATGATCACTTTCATACCAATTATATTCTGCTTTCCTTAGCCCATTCTTTGTCAGCCATAATGAAATCTGAACTGAAGGCTGCCTTAACATTTTAAACATGTACACATAACGTCAATCAAAGGAAATTTGTGAAGCTCTGTCTGTATCCCAACCCTATTTTCTCCACTGCCAAGGAAATGAAAATCTTCCTTTATTTTAATTTCTTGTCTTTGGGGCATTTCTATAAAAAGAAAATGCACTTTCAAAACCAGTCTTCCTCAGTGTCTTCTGCATATTTCCAGGTAAAAGTTTGTTCCTCACCTCTCCTCAGTGTCAGAGTGGGTACAGATGCTTTCTGACATGTAACACTACAATGACTTTTTTTCATCCCTACCTGCCCTTCACAAAAAGTGTTCTCCTATATCAATGAGTAGTCTTGTGCTTTGCCTGACCATGTATTACAGCTTTTGATTAAATTACTGAATAAAAAAGAAGTTAAAAAAGAAATTAAAGAAATTATATTAATAGTGAAACAACTAATTTGAATTATCTGACAAATTCTGTACTATTCCACTTCCAGGAAAAGCAGTTCATTGCTTTTTGTACTGATTTACATGTAACAATAGTGAATGTTTAGAAACTTGGAATTAGAATTAAATATATTGATATGAGGGAATAAAATATTGTGGTTCATTTGATTATATTTATATTCAATATTCCAGTTTTCCAGAATAATTTATCTTTTCTTTACCCTTGGAATGGAGACTATTTTAAAACCATGCAATGTCCCACAAAAAGGGAAATATGGTTTCTAACTCTTTTTATATTCCCAGACCTACTGCTGGGGCTAGTAAAGAAGCAGACACAAACTCCTGGAGCACTGTTCCTGGTACAACAACTTCCAAATTCAGTTTCAAGTATTTCTCTTGTACCTCTCCCACAGACACATGCCCTGGGCAAGGCACAGCATTTTATCAGAAAAGGCAGAAAAGGAGAATGAAAAATGTCATGAGGAGCCAACAGAGATGCTTAATGCCAGGTATGAAAGAGAAAGAAAAGTGAGAAAAATAAAAATAACAAAGAAAACTAGTGGAAAAAAAAAAGAAAAAACAGGAAATAAACATCCAAAAAACAAGGGCCATCTGTAACTGTGCCAGTCTTGCCAAAAGAAGCAGCAGCACACGTCTATCAAACCTGGTGGGTCACTTCAACCATCAAAGGTATAAACAGCAAAGGTTCAAGCAGAACACCAGATATGTCCTAACAGATCTTCCAAAACTGCAAGTCATTAACAACTCCCCACACAGTCAATCATAATGAAGTGTTTTGGACTATTCTGGAGACACAGCTAAGCATGTTGTAGTCAGCATTTGGAAGAGTTTGCTTTTACACAGATTTATAAAAGAATCACAAGTGTTCTTGCTTTTAAAAAGCTACCTGGCATGTTTAACCCAAAATTTAGGTAGAATCACTACCTAAATGAAGGCAAGAGATGATTTAGTGTTTCTAGATTATAAAAACAAAAAGTGCAGATGATGAAATATAACTCAAAAAAAGGGTGGGTAGTAAGAAATACTTTCATTTTTTCCCCTTCTAATCTCTACTTGACAGGTTTTGACAGCAGTATTGAAACATGACCTGTTTGAAACCAGAAAAGTGGATACACAAATATATATATATATATTTTTTTTAAGCAGTAAGTTTTTTATGGCTTTGGCTGCAAAGAGGACATATGAGGGCATGATACTGCCTGAAAAGACCCATCCCTGTGTATTCTCTTACCCTAGAAAACCTGCCAGATAATGCTTCAGCCTTCCAACCCCATGCAATAAATTTAATTCCCAATTAACCAACTTTTTTCTAAAGATGACCAAGTCCTTTCTCACCAGTAATGACATCCAAACTGAACAGATATTTCAGCACAGACGTGGGTTATTGAAAACTAGCAAACAGGATTTTATCAGTATAGCTGTGTGTTCATTTGCTGTGTAATTACCAGCCATATAGATTTAAAGTTAGCTTATCCAAAGCTTGGTGGTCTTTCTTATCAAACAAAATTTAAGTGATAAAATTTGTTCCACCTCTAAAACTTAACTCCTATTCTAGCACAAGGGAAGGCACACAAGGGAAAAAAAAAACAAACAGAATTTTTATCAGATTGTCTGTGCAGAGAGAGTAAAGTAGATTTAATTAAAGTAAGAAGATCATAAAATCTCTTATTGAAATCATGCCATGCTTCCTATGGCCAGGTAAGTCCAAGTTTCAGATCTCATTGGCTTGATGAGAGGTGGGAGACAGAGCACACTGTAAGATACTGTGGGTCAGTAGATCTCAGTAGCCCAAGCTGTCCAAAGCCCTTCAATGGTTCCGTGAAGAGCAAAAGAACTGAAAAGCCTGTTTACAATCCAGTGTTCTTCATACAAGGAACTTCCATGGAAAAAAAGATATCCCTGTGTTCCCATCCTGCTACTGACCCTTCAATCAGTCAGCCCTACACCTCTCTTTCCTTGCAATGGGATCATTAGGTCACAGGGTGAACAGGTCCTCAGTCTGCCCAGGACAAAAAAAAGGACTGGCTAAGATTTTGGTCCACTTCTACTCTCATGGAAACACATCAGAAAGAGCTGATTTGACTCCTGGGAATTAAAAGTTAATTGCATTCTACAAATCATAATAAGAATCAGCATCATTTTTTTCCATTAACATTTCCACTAACATTAATTGGAAACATGAACATGGAAAGCTTAATCAGTCTGTCCTCTTGCTACCATGAGGGGATGCACACTTAAATAAGAAACAAACCCTAAGGAACCTCTATAATTTCTATAGATGCACCTTCTGACAGTAGCTTTAAGCACACACACAAAGTCCAACACTCCTGTTAAAGAAAGGACAGCCATGACATTTCCTCTTCCTTTTGCCTGCAAAGACTTCTCCAAATTTTTGTCTATCTGAACAGCTTCTCTAATTGTCTGTTTGGACCGAATTGCATTGTGAGATATTTATAAATTATGTGCACTGATATTTTTCACTACAAATTTATACTCTAAATTCACATGCTGCTCTCATCGCTTCCCTACCCAGTCTTTAACTACAAAGGAGAAAAAAACAAAACTTCCAAAAGAGAAGCAGAACTGACACCCTGTGTGATTTGTGTGTAAACGAGTGTGCACACATTAGTGCATGAGTGCTGAAGGCTTTTATCATGATGTTACAGATTCAGGCTTCGTGAAGTGAATTTTAACATCTGAACAATAATGGAAGTAGTAAAAAATTCACAAACACTCCCTCTCTATAAATGTTTAGGGAAATATGCACTCTATTATCTTTATGTGAATATAAACATTGACTCTCTGGGCATCTTGCTGATGTTTTGTAGTGGGTCATTACAGCAGCTGATAAACCAGGAGGTACTTAAATCTAAAAAGGACTAGAAAGAATTTATAAAGCCTTTACAAGCAGGGATTTCACTTACTTTCCCTAACCCCTATTTAATTACAGAGCCTGTCTAATGCCATACAATACAATTTTTTATAGTTACTATTAAAAGCTGCCTATCCAAAATTATTAGCTAGGTGCAAAGAAAGGAGAAAGAAATTAACAAAGGAATTGGCTACTAAATTAAAGGCTATGTATTTATAATATAAAAATAAGACAGCGAACACTGTTCTTTTTAAATTATATATTTTGCTATCTTTAAATAAATCATCATTTAAAAAAGGAATTTATAAACTACTGCCATTTATCAGTGATTTATACGTTACTATATATGGTACAACATTTCATTGTTTTGAAATAAGAATCTAATGAACAGATTCCCATTAGTGCATCATGGCACTAAGGTAAAATAAATAATCATTGTGGCAGGACAGGATCCCATTTGCTGCAGACAAAAACATTACACTTTAAATTTAAGAGATTTTGGATGTTGGCCAATACACCAACACAGTTCTGCACTAGAGAAAGCCTGTGTGTCATGTAAATACAGATTTGAATGGCCTGAGCTCGCAAGGGCTTTCCTCTCCTGGCATCTGTGTGCAGGCTTTCACAGCACTGGGGGGTGAGCTTCTGCCAGAGACATGCCTGTGTTTGAGATTTCTTTTGAGATATTCTCTGCTTCCTAAACAGCTAATCAAATAGTGCAAGCAGGAAGGTAAAAGCAAGTCTCCCAGCTGCTCTGAGGTATATTGGTAGCTTTATCTTGACCTCTGGTGTTCAACCTATGCCAATTCAACTAAGACAGACAAGCAATGACAACACAGAGTTTGAACCTTGTGCCATTCAGAAAGCAAAAATGCTACATGTATGCTGTTTTGTGTGTCAAAACATATGAAACAAAAGATGGTGATGAGGGAATGTAGCAAGCTGTGTTTTCTCTTTTGACTTTCTTACCTCATTTACATAGACCCAGTGACTATCCTTTGATGCAAGGTTGGTTTCCACAGCCTACAAAAATAAAAACATAATAATAAAAATAAATAAAACATGGAAAATATATTCCAGAAAGAACTTATATAAAAAACGTACTATAAAATGCTCATTTTTATTGTTTTCATTGCTACTGACACTGTTTCAGTATAATTCTTTTCATCTCTTCCTCTGCTGCTTCATGGAATAGTAACTAATTGGTGGCAGCCACCTTTCTCTGACTTCAGTTCCTAAAGCAAAGTACCCTGACCGTGGCCATGTACCACAAAAGGGGGCAGGGTGGTACATCAGCACAAGGGATCCTGTGATGAATAACTGCACAGAATATGCAGTTCAGATCTAACTTCTCCGTGATATATCTAATGCATCCTACTCAGCTGGACTTCTTCTCAATATGCCTCCCAAAATATATTGTCTCTGTCTTATTACACCTCTGATAGTTTATCTGTTAACTAACCTAGGTAATTAAAAACACCACAGTGAGATGCTCAAGTGAAGTTCACATATTTATATAAGGTTCATCTTCTCCTCATATTTACATAAGGTTCAAGACAAAGTTATGATTTGCATGGTTATGTTCTTCATGGTATGAACTTGGATAATCACTACATATTATAAACAAATATCTCATCTCAGCAGTTTGCATATTTACCCATACATATATAGCCCACTGGGAAGCTAAAACTGGGGAAGACTGCACTACTAGTACTGAGAGAGAACCTCAGTTGAAGGATCTCACAATAAACATAAAAGTTCCTAAGTGTCCCCTTGTTTGACATAGATAAGCTCACTTCAAGACATTTAATAGTCTAATAAAGTGATAGCAAGCATGGAGAGATGTAACTACACTGCCAGTGATATTGTTAATGTCCTGCTTAATACATGGTTAAACAATTACTGCAGTGTGTGCATCTCTCCTAATAAAACAGTGAACATGTATTTCAGAAGGCAGTTCATTACACAGCTTTGAATGTTCCTGCCTTCAACCACTTCTTTCTTCTGTGCCAGTATGACCCCATTTATTGAACAGATATTCTTATCTCTCTGTTATAAATGCCCTATGAATCACTGAAATGAGCCCAGTTTAAAAAAAAAAAAAAAAGCAAACAAATACAAAGGAACAAAATACTTCCAGTTACTGGTTTTGAACCTGGATAATTTCCACAGCGTGTCAAAAAAGACTGCAGTGTACTCAGAGGCTCTGTAGACTGTAGCACTGGGCTGAGCAGAAACATCATCAACCACCTTCCTCTTCAGAACACATTTGCATAATTAGCCTCTCAGATATTTAGTGTCAGATGGGATGAATCACCTTCTCTTACGACACCGACTACAGATGACTGGCTTAGAATAAACGCCCACGACTTCTAAGGCTGCAGTGGAATGACAGGAGATCCATCCTTAATATAGGCTAAGGGATCTCTGATTCCTTCAAAAACATGAAGTAAAGCTTCACTAAGGAGACAACACCAGCATCTTTAACGTTAATCTTAGCTCACACCATGTTCTTAAAAAATGTATCAATTACTTGCCTAAGGAACTGTGTTTTAAAATTTTGCTCATTTGTGTAGCCCACACAACAAGAGAAAATTGTGGGCAACACGCATACCTCCATCTATTTCTCATGTTCCCAAGCTGAAATAATCCTTTAAAGAGACAAAAATCCCAAGAGAAACTGAAAACTGATCAAAAGAGGAAAATCAACACAGACAGACCACAGTAAAGAGCAATATCCCCTTGGTAATTGCCCCCCTTGCATTTCTTTTACACTGGGAGGAACATTAGGCTGACCACCTGAGGAGCAGCAGCTCTTAGGAAAGATAGCAGTGATGAACAGGAGGGCAAAAATGTGTACATTTTCTCCCTTTTCACCTCCCAGATATAGCCAGACAAAGCCAAAGTAGCCAGGTGCTGTAACATACAGAGAAAGAGCAAAGTGCTGCTAGCATTAGCAAAGCAGAATTAAATAATGCTCAGGTGCAGAGTTATTTCACTGGCTACATTTAGTGATTCATCTGCAACAGTGAGCAATTTGTATGAATAAATGCTCAGTCTGGGGAGATGCAAGAGCCAGGGAATTTGAAATGAATTATCGTATCTCATTCTTCTGGGTTCACATATCTGGGCCAAAGTTTTTAAAATGAGATGCCTAAATTTAGGCTGTTAAAGAGTTTATCTTTAGTCATCAGAGTGCCAGACCACTCAGCGCTCCTCCTACAGAGCTACAGAGCCAATGGCTCTGCATTCTAATAGCTTGAAATGTATTTAGAAACATCACCGTAGGTAGTCAAGTCTAAATGGCTCTAAATATCTTCTGCTCAGAACTGCAACACATAGCCTGAACTGCTACTCGAAATGAAAACGTGCTGGGAGGGAGCTGAAACTTCCTGCATTTTGAACCATATTTACAGACTTGCCATTCAAAAAATTCTTTTAAAAAACCCTATTGAGAAACAGCTCTTAGGTTTCATCTTTCTGGCATCACCAGTCTATTGCCAGAGGCTCATAAAGTTAAGTAGTGTGAAAAGCTAGGTCCTGGAGACCTGTGTTATCATAAGGAAAGGTTTTAGAGAATTCTCAAAGTAAGTAAGAAGTTAATGTTCATAACTTAGTGAGGTTTTTTACTTTAAAGAGGAAAAAATGTATTTGCGAAATTATGGTCACCCATTTTTAATTATTCAAGCTGTTCAGGATCTTGCCAATTGCTTGAGATTGTCTCCATCCATTCAAAAGGAAAACTAATTGTCTATGAAACATCCTTGAAGGACTTATTCCATCCTACTTGATAAATGTACCCTATATAAAGAAAGCTGGCTATGAATTTGTGAGATCACTGTGCCTTAGTAAAAGTATTGCCTTCTATTAGAGAAGGATTTACAGGTTAAAGTATGCTGTAGTTTTGTATGGAAAAATTATGAATATAGGTGTAAAGTGTCCTAGTTCTTTTTATACTTTCTATGTAGATGGGGTCTACCTGACACTTGAGAGTAGTGCTTCAGAATATTTCTATCAAATAGAAAATCTGCTTTTGAGATAAACAGCACAATGGAAATTAAGGAGCATCCATCTTTCATTTGTTTTATCTCAGAATAGAAAAATAAATTCTAAAAATTTGGAAAAAAAAGAGGTTTATTTGAGACTGTGCCATTCTTCCTCCCCAACTACCTTTCAAGAACCAAATGTAAAATGCAGAGCCCAAACAAGAGAATTTTAATTCACTCAGTGGACCACTACAAGTGACAACATATAAACAATGCTATCAGAATCAGGCAGGGGAGCAGTGAATGCAGGAAACTGTTTAATTTCTCAATAGTAAGCATTTGCAATAGAAATGAAAAAGGAAGAAACTGAAAATCAAAATACAAGCATTAAGATTTCAGATCTCATAGCAACACTGATAGAAGAGTAAAATGTTTCATGAAAAATAATCCAAAGATAGTTTCACATATGTATTTTTGTTCACTTTTAAATATATAACTTAAAATAATTTACTGCCAATAATCCATGACATTTTTTATTGGAATACAGTGTGAAACAAATATCTACACTGCCTTTATGAAAAAAGCAACTCAGGTCATTATCTTATCCAATGGCAGTTGCAGGATTAAAATAAGTTAGGAAAGTAAGCAGTAATACTGCTCTGTTCCAAAACAATTCCACAGAGTGAGGGGAAAAAAAGAAACAGAAACAATCCTTTCTTGACCTTCTCAAAAAATCTAAAACTGAAAACCTCTCCAAGCATATAATGGCTGGCCAGTAATAGGGAAGGCTCTTTTCCACAATACCTGGCTGCTTTGCCAGGGTCAGCACCTTGCTGTTAACAGCAAAAAGCAGGCTGCAGAAAAAGGGATGCAGGGATGAGTGGCCGGACACAACTGAGAGATGCTGGGAGTTCAAACAGACCTGGGCAGGCTGTGTTCCAGTGACAGCAGCATGTGCTGAGGAGTTCAGAATTACATGCAGCAGCGTTATAGTTACAAACCTGTTGTCTCCTCCCTGTGCACCCAGGGGGACAGGCAGTAGGAATGTCTGGAAGCCCTGCAACCAGCCCTGGGATCCTAGAAGGAAATGTCTTGCAGATGGCAAACACAGATGTTCCTGTTGTGTCTCAATTTTTGGAAACAAAGGTTGCCACCCTGAAATCCATTATATAAAAGAACCACCAAACTGTTTTGCTAGGAGGGATACCAAAGCAGCAAAAGTTATTACTTGCACACCCTGTAACTTAATGGCGAGGATAAAGAGCATCAAAACTTTCTACAATGAAAAAACAAAGCAGAGAGTAAACTTGGGAGTTCAGAGAAAATAATTTGAAAATGGTATCCTAAGAGACACTGGAAGAAGTCAAAACCAAATCTCCTGCAAACTGAGATTTAACCCCAGCCAGCAACTAAGAGCCATGCAGAAAAAAAAAAAAAAAAAAAAAAGGTAAAACCTGCGGATTGAGATAAGAACAGTTTAATAACAACAACAAAAAAAAAATCTTGGAAAAATAACTAGAATGAAAAAGGACAGAACAAAAAGAGAAAAATAAGCCCCAGAATGACAGTGATGCACAATACAGCTGCTCCCCACCTGCTGACTGATACCCAGCCCATTCCTGAGCAGCCACCAGTGCTCCCAGCCAACTCTCCACAGTTTATATACTGGGCATGATGCTCTATGCTGTGGAATGTGCTTTTGGCTACTTTGGGTCCATGTCCTGGCCATGCTCCCTCCTGGCTCCTCGTGCACCTTCTCATGGGCAGAGCAAGGGAACTGAAAAGTCCTTGAATTGGAGCGAGAGCCCCTTAGCAGCTACAGCAGGGTGTTAGCAGCGCTGCTCTCACAGTGAATACAAAACACAGCACTGAACAGGAACTAGGAAGAAAAATTAACTCTATCCCAGCTGAAAGCAAGGCATGAAGCCATGACTAATTAGAGCTGTCAGCAGGGAGCAGATGCACCTGCACTGCAGTGAGTGCTCCGTGTCACCCATCGTCCCTCCACCACAGCTCCGGGCCCCAGTCTCTGCTGCAAAGCTCCTTCTCCTCCACTGTATTCCCACTGCAGACCCCCACCATGCAGACAGATCATGGCCAGCCCCAGGGTGCCTGTGTGAGGGACACTTCCCTCTCTGATCATCCAGGACCCCTGTGGCTGTCACCTTAACACCCGAGCTGAGGGACAGATGCCCCTTCACACCTGCACCCCCTCACTCACACAGAGCAGGTTTCCTTACTGGCTCAACCCCAGGACACACCGTAGTGTCTCAGACATCCCAAACCTTTAAATTATTTCACCTTGGTACAATAACAAAATGACAGCTTGAGCTTGTGCATCTCAGGTGACCACAAACAAAGGAACCCCTGAGTTTTATCCCCTCACAGTGTAAAGAAGAGGCAGTCTGGGGGTCATCAGCTTCTGCCATGTCCCTCAGTGTCCCTCAGCTGGCCAGGTCACAAGCCCCCATGCCCCTTGTTGTGCCAAGGGTTGTCAGTTCAGGCTCAGGCTCCCAGCCAGAGCTCCTGCACCAAATTCCTCCCTCAGCACTGAGAGCAAAACCCAGGCACAGAACTGCTGCCCATGGAGTATCTGAGCAAACAGCCCGCAGAAGAGCCGAGTTCTCCCTAGAGAACAGCATGACAATGACAGATAAACTCATCCTTTACTTTTTTAAACTTATTTTTGATTATTATTCATAAAGAAGGTGTGAGCAAAGGAGGGCTTGGGGAAGTAGTCATGTCTAAATCTCAGCTCTTTGCAAATTTTTCATAAGGGATCAGTCCCATTAATTCATTACCTGCTCAATTTAAATTTGCCCCTGAATAGGTTTCAAAAGAAAATTTTTTCCAGCTCTTATCCCAAGTAAGTTTGCTTCCAAAAGGAGCATTTTTTTTCCATTTCCCTTCACATCTTTGGAGAAATTATTTGCTTACTGTGTTTTCTTTCTCCCATCCACCAAGAATAAAAAATAAAAATTTAGAACCATTTGAAATGTACTGTAGTAAAACTGCAGTAAAGAAGAAAAAAAAAGTCACTATCTTCTGTATGTCATTTTGTCACCTGAGTCAAACTTAGGAGCAGCTGCCAGGTTTCATTGCAGGTGATAGATTTGGATTTTAAAAAAAATAGTTTCGTTCTTGATTTAAATGTCCAGGAAAACATCCTAAGAATCAGGAAACTAGTTTTGATCCCAAAGAAGAGCTACAGACCAAATTTCCACTGCAATACAACTGACAGTAATTAATTGGACAATATCAAAGTGCACCTGTTTATCTGAGAAGCTTTGTGTATGTCTTGGATACAAATAAGTTAAGATAGCAGATATGAAAAAGTCAATTTTGGTAGAACAGATGGGTTCATTCTATATCCCCTAGATACCAAACTTATATTTAGAAACCTCTTCAATTAAAACAGTGCAGTCCTTGTCCAGGTGTGACTCGCATAGGTAACAGCACTTGACAGAAAAACAGTTCCTCTGTACCAGTGACTGAGAATTTTGTACATCTCTAGAACCTTCTTTCCTTTGTATTTTAAATAAATACCTCTTGGCTCAGTATCTCCAGAGGAGCATTATTAGATTAAAAATAAAGTAAGTGTTACTAGCCACAATAAATAAATTATTTATATAAATATTATCATTTTTATAGCATACTAAAGAGCACTCCAAACTGATACTATTCCTAAAGTTTAATTGTTAATGGTACCATTAGAACAGAAGTTAAAACAAAAATTTCCAGTACAACATCCCAATTCTAGATAAAACTTTATAAAACTAAGATAGTTCAGACTAAGAATCTTGAAGATAAAAACTCAGTTGCAGTAAACTGAATCAAGTCTGTAGGTTTATTTTTATTATTTAATACAGACTGAATAAACTTTCTAAATATAATTTCAAAATTAAATATGACACTTTTTCTTCTCTAAGCAGTAATAGGGGAATTTAAAGAGTTCCCATGACGTATTTTTGCAGATAGAAAATTCACTGAAACTGTCCCTTTCTAACTGAACCTCATTTTCCATCAATATGAATTTTACTAAAAAGATGTTGCCAGAAATTCCATATTCTTCCTTCTTTCTGAACTTATTCCCAGAACTATGCACATGTTTTTCCCAAAGCACCCATCAGGCTCACCTGTGTTTCCCTGATCACCACACCATGTGCCAATGATGGAATTCATTTTACCACACTTACACCAGAAGCTGCCAGTTTTGTACCAGTTCCCGGTACATAAGGACTCCCTACAAGCCATTAATGAGCCACAAGCATAGCATGCCTTTAGCATCCACATTGTTTTATATTTTTCTATGTGCACGACTTCATTCTTGGTCTACACTCTATAAACACATTACTGATGGCCCTCTCTCAGCAGGGACCTTTTTTCAAGTTATGCATTGTTACATTAAAACATAAACATACTTCTGCAGAACTGCACTACTGAGAAAAGCTGTTCTTCCCTCTGTGGTCCTGATGAAGCTCAAGTAATAACTGAGAGCTTATCACGAGATCTGGTGGCATTTTAACCATTCCAGGCTCCTCCATTAATATGAGCCTATATACCTGGCATGTTCAGCCTGAAATTCCCACAAAAGAGAGACCAAATTGGGTATGAAGGTCTCTGTACTCTCATTAGTCTCAGTCAGCTCCCCAGAGTTCCTGCTCCCCATAAACTCTGGAATATTTCATTTCTGTTCTGTCCAAACAGTATGCAATGATCCTGTCTTGACCTCTGTCTCAGTTCCTTCACAAGATAAACAACTCAGCCTAATGGGGTGGGGAAGAAAAGTAAAAGAGAAGGGTGGGAAGAAGTTAAAAAATAGGAAAAAAATAAAATACATCCCTGAGCAAACTCCCAAATACCATTCACAACTGAACCCCATTTTTGGTTGTTAACAAGGCATTTCATACAAAGAGGAGTAAATTTGACCCAAACCTTCACCTGCTTTTAGCACAGACCCCTGGAGTTGATGAATGCTAATTAGAAGGTGTAGTACCTGACATTTTGCATTTATCAATATAATTTGATAACAAACAACAATGTACAATTTAAAATTTGCGCTGCAATAGTTGCCTGTTACTTAGGTCATAGTTGATTGAATAAAAAATACACTGAAGGAAACCTACATAAAAGGTAAATGTTAATCAGGAGAAATTCTGGAGATGAAGAAAACTACAGGAAGATTGTGAGAAGACTGCTGAAACTTCCTCAAGCTACACAGCTGTACTGTTCTTGAGTAACTACTATAATATATGTGGTACTGCCTATCATTTTAGTCTTAAACATTTTGATGTAATGCACTGGGATTTCTGTTTAATCTGATTCCCATTTCATATGTAATGCTTATTACAGTCAATCTCCACTGCCATTCCATTTAGTGCACATTCCACTGAACAATGCATGAAAATACTGCACATGGAACTTTTCCAAGAGCATTCAGTAAGAATGTACTCTTCAAAGCTCAAATGTCACACAGTGTTTATAAACATGGTAACTGCTGACCATTTAACTACATGGCACAGTAGTGACACTGGATAATTGCACAGCTGTCAGAAAGCAGCATTTCCATAATGACATGAATCTAATGGTAACTAAGGAACAAAACCTCCCAGAAATATGGTACTTAAAATTTTACCACAGCCACATGCCAAGTTAAATTTGAAGACCCAATGAATCCTTTCAAAATAGTAACTAAATTTTGATCACTTTGACATAGCTTTTTCTTTTAAATAACAGGTTTGTACATCTATATTTGATTAAAAAGCCTCTGCTTTTTAGAGACAAGGATTTTGTCATGCTGTGCTGAGAACTGTACACCTGAGTCACGCTCCAAGAAATAAACTGTAATTCATCAGAACTTCCCATCACGAGGAGGTTGGCTTTGTTTTTTGTTTGCTTTTGTTTTTGGTGGGGCAGGGGAGGTTTCCTTTAATTCTCTACCTATCTTCCAAAAACAGAAGAAATTTTCATTGAAACAATATAGTAGTTATTCTGTTTGGAAGGCCTACAGGGGATTGACTGGACATTGGTCTGAAGGTTGAAAATGTTTTTTCAGGCACAGACTCTGGACAAAGAAACTCCTTTTTCAGCATGGAGAATTGCTCTGGGTCCTTGTAATGGGCCATTCCACAGTCAGGGGACAACACTCTCAGTGCATACCATCAGCCCCATTCACTGTGCTTTCTCAGCTCTGCTCATAGCAACAGTTTAAACTCCATCTCCAGCTTGCACTGCGAGTTCAGCTATGTAAAGTTTGCACAGAAGTTCCCAGAGTCTGATCTTTTTGTAGGTATAAACAGCACATGGTAACTCTTCCATTAAAGGTGCAAACTTCTTACCTGACGTGCACCTAACATCAAACAGTAGAAACACAACTTACACATTGCTAATTCCCCCCTTCAAAAGGCTCATACCTTGTTCTGATAGCATGATAGCTGAAGCTCTGAGAGTCATGTACTACAAACTTTGAAATGAAAGAACCAGCTATTGCTTGAAGAGACCACATTGATTTTCAGGAACTTACGGTTTAATACTGATTTACTGCCTCTACCAAAAAGTTGCCAATCACACTGCAAAGCTGTTATTTAATGTAGGTTATGGGGTTTTAAACTCTAGGAACTTGGAAAGGTATATCAATATCAAAGGTTTCCCTGTCCAATATCCATGTTTTCATCCGTTCACATACAATCAATATGTTTCCTTACATTTTTTTTAAAAATCATGTCTGGTTTTAAAGGAAAGATGGCAATAGTCAGCCTGAAACATAATCCCCTTCAAAACAGGCCTTTCCTGCCTATAGCACTCTTCTGCTTTAAATTGCAAAACAAATACATAAATGAAGCAACGTCCTTCCAGGTCTGAGGACCTTCTTGTCAGGCACAGAGTACTTTACATGCACAAACAGAGCCACCGGCTGTGTGAGCATTACGGAACACCTGAAAGATTACCTCAGCCATCTCAAACCACAAGGCTTTTGCTGACCAGCCTTGCCAAGAGGAATGAATATCTGCTGTTCTTTACACTGCCTGAGGATACAGGCCTGCTGTGCATTTCCCAAGTGAGGACTCTCAGGATGCTGGAGGAGGAGGGAAACCCTTGGGGAGCAGCAGCGATGGTGGTGTGGAAGGGCTCCCTCTCCCTCACTATGTCCACAGTCTTAAACACTTTATGCAAATTCTTATGAGCTTATGAAGGGCACACAAAGGCAGCAGTCACCCAGCATGGTGTGCATGTGCAGCTCATGCCAATGGGAAGCAGACACAAATAGATTCACTTTTTGTTCGCAGATTTTTCTTTCAAGCAGATGTTCAAATATTCACCACTTGGGTCCAATCCCACGATGTTTTGCACCTATACTTTCCCAAAGATTGCAGAGATACACTGGAAGCCCCACAGTGATCTCATTACTGCCAGTCTGCATCAGCTTTATCTTTGGCAGCAAGAATGGAATTAAAAATATACATTACAGTAATGGGGCTTGAGCAGATTTGACTGGAAAACATAATTACTTTTCCTAAAGGCTTACACACAGTTATTCATAAGCATACAGCAAAGTTCCTAATTTAAAAAATATATATATTTCATCACTAGAAAAAATTTCTGCTTCATCTAACTGACACAAGCTCACACAGTGTTTGCAAAGTTATAGACAAATGGAGTTTTGAGACTGAACCTTTCCACACTGTCTGGGGCAACAGCTTATCTTCTGACTCAAGGGACATCTGCATACATTATGGACTATGCCTTGAGTCTGCTCTTGAAACCAAGTACTTTTTAGCATTTTAAGTAGTGATATTTTCCCCCCATTGTTTCTGAAGTATAATTTAGACAAAACACAGATTTTTGTTAGAATTTTCATGTGCCCAAGTTTCTCTACAAATCCAGAGGAGGAAAAAAGGGAAACTAATAAGTTTCTAATTTTAAAATATGAGCTGGTTTGACTTGTGATATTACCCTTAGCACTGATTTCTATCCTTCCATCCATGCAGGTGTGAAAGGATGCACAAGGGAAATTTCTGTTAAGTTTAATTAAAGTAGCCTACACCTCACTGAGAAAAAAATAATGTCCACTATATAGTACATCATTTATGCAGGATAATTTATGTAGAAGACTACCAGTCTATGTTTTATACCTCTAATGATCTGCTTAGAGAGGAGAAAACCATTCCCCAAATATTACGGAATGTACAGAGTTTTAATTTAACAATTATGTTTGTGACAAGTTATGACTAGAAAACACAAAATTATTTCAGTGTATATCCCATTAAAATAGATTCAAATTTCAGGCTAATGCATGGAAGCATCCATGAAGTGTTAATTTCTTTTTCTGAAGGTGAAGTGACAGCAACCTGTTGTGTAACGATACAACAAACAGTGCTGAACAAGGAATTTGGCATGAAATCCATCCTCCTTGAGGGAAAATCCGTGGGAGATGGAAACAAAGACCAAGCCTATTAGCTCTATTCATAAAGTTTGTGCTGTGGTCATTTTTCTCTGTTTGCAGAATCTACTCCGGCACACCAAGCCTTTGAGCAAAGCCATGCATTTGACCACACTTTACAGGTACTTTCAGCAGTGACTGATACTCTTCTCTGCAAAGAGAAACAGAGATGCTGCAGGGAGAAAACAGACAAGCAAATAAAGAGACCTAGAAGAACTCAGCAAGCACAGAGGAAGATAAAATCCAAAGGTTGAGACCTATGGGTGGTGAGGACAACACACAGAAGATTAAAAAACATAAATGAACAAGAGGGAAAAGAGAACAGGGGAGGTAAGGAGTAACCACAAACCACATGAAGGAAAAATAAAGTTGAGAAGATTGGAGATTCACACAATCCCAGGAACTGTTGAATTGCATGAGGGACAAATTGACTGGCCTGCCATCAGAGAGCACGGAGGGAAGAGGTCAGCTAGCTAGGACAAGAAGTACAGCCTTGAGACAGAAAAGAAATAATAAAGAAAGAGAAAAAAAAGTCTTCTTTAGGTCAGGTGTCACTGTAAAGTTACTTCTGTATAAAGAGTTATATGTAGGTGAGATAGATGTACACTGCAAATTGAAGCAGGATGCAGCTAATGAAGAGGAACAGACAGACAAGACTTGTGGTAGAAAGAAACAGCCAGCAAATGAAAACTGAAAAGTATTTTCATTAAGTGAACATTTCTTAACTGATTATTTTAGCTACTTCAGTGTTGGGCTTGAGGGACTAAGTCTGAAACTAATAGAAGAAAATTAAATATTAAATACAGGGCTTGCAGTCTTTAAAACTACTTTTAATTTGTAAGGCTATAAAAAATTTTAATGAGGATATACCAACAGCTATTTCCAGAAAGGGCAGTGCAAGATGTAAAAACAGCAATAAGAAGAATACAAGTGTGGTGACATTTTATTCAGAAAGGGAGAGATACTTACCTAGTAAGATAACAGACAACAAAAAATAAACAGGGATATCATGGAATCTATGTGAGGGGAGTAAAGAAATATGTCTTGGGATAGCAGCCCTACGGTCGAAGCTGAACACAGAAAGACAATCCTTACCTATTAAAATGTTCTGCAGGGGTGGTGTTCATTTAATAAAATTTATCTTCTTGAAGTCAGAGCATAATAATAAATAATAATAATAATAATAATAATAATAATAATAATAATAATAATAATAATAATAATAATAATAATAATAATAATAAATAATAATAATAATAAATAAATCCTGTTAAAAAGTGCTATCATTAGTTAAATGAAGCTAAGTACAGTCAAGGTTCCTAGCTTCATAACAGAGACCTTAAGAAATGACAAATTTCCTCTGCCATCCTTAGATTTTGATGTTTTCACCTATCCAATTTACTCAGCAGGTTGTCTTTTGGAAGCTGAGAGCTTTAGTTGCTTGTTGTAAATTATCAGCAATGAATCTGACAAATACTATCAAAGGAACTAACTACAATACAAAACTAGGAAGTATGATAAATACACAGGTATTTAGAGAGCATTTATAAAGCTATATTTTCTGAAGCCAGATAATATAATTATGCTGAAACTATTACCAAAAATAGGTCATGCACTCAAGATAACAAAGAAAAGTCCATTATTTGAAACTTCATCAATTTCATTTGTAAAACACCAGGGGTGTTATTACAGGTTCATTATCTGTGGTGTAGCAATCTGTACACCCATGAACAACCAGACCTTAAGATATATATATATAAATAAAGCTGGATAGATAGGTATAGAGAGATATAGATATATAATGGATGGAATGTCATCAATAAAGTAAGAAAGGATGGATACTAACAATTAGAGACTCTTGAAGTCACTGGTAAGCTGAGAGTAGAGTTTAAGTTTGGACAGTTGAGTAGCATAATCATAACAGAGTATGTTTCCTGTATTTCACATACTATATTAAGGACCCCAAGAAGATAAAAAGAAAGCATCCCACCTGCTGAACTCACATGGCCATGCTAGCAGAAAGATATATGGATACAAGTATTATCATAGATATATTTTGGTCAAGAATAAAAAGGTTTCTTCTAAGTCTTATGTGGAGATTCTATATTCATCTCACAATAGTAGTGGCAGGTCAGAACACACTGTTTCATTTCAGGAACATGATTAGTTCAAGAAAGTGATTACAGAATACACATTTATATATTTATGGCCTCTCTTCTCAGCAGAAAGAAGCATGCAGGCCAGGAGATCACTTCTTATCTTGTACCACTGAGACAGTACAGAAATACAGCAGCAGCCTCCTGGGTTTTATGAGGAAGACACAAAAATATGCACTTTATGTGTTATAGACTACAGCACAGATGAAAGAGTTAATAACTGAGGCCCTGCTTCTATTAGGAACTCAGGCATTCAAGGTTTAATATCTCAGATGTTGTAAATTGCATCTCCTGGAATTTGGCAAGCATCTTGTCAGCTTCAATGTAATTTGTTTTTCCAAACCCAAATTGTTTTTAAAAGATTAAGGTGTTCTAATTTTTTAAAGCATTAAGTACAAATGCAGTAATCTTTTACCACTGCGATAAGGATTGTCTACCATAATGTTAATTATTTACTAAAGCTTGATTGCCAAAGAAAAGGAACTAAGTTTTCAAAGTCCATTTTTTTATGTAGCTGAATTGTTATATTCTGAATATAGGGCTGAGAAAAGAATAATGATTACTTCAGTTCTGAAGATCTTGCACAGAAATAAATATGATTCAAGAATTAATAAAATAATATGGGATGAATATTAACTCCATTCAAGTCAAAGGGGACAAGATTTCATCCTCATGAATCTTTTGTCTCTCAAATATTGCTTCAAATCCTAGAGATCTGATGGATTTAAAGACTATTAAGACCCAGTTTGCTCACACATGTTAGTAAAGTAAATCAGTTAATAGTTCCTTAAAAAGACTATCGCCAAAAAAAGCCAAAAACAAAACAAAAAAAAAAGACAAAAAAAAAAAACACCACCAAAAAAACACACCAAAGCTAAGTAAAGAAATCTGACTCTGCTTTCTTGATGAGAGTAAGTATGGCAGAGCTCTGGCAAGGGGGAAAACCCATCACCACAATGTTCAAATCAGGCTGATACCACTCCCACTGGAGAAAACCAAGATGATATAGAAAGAGTTTTCAATAGAAAACAGTAAGAAAAAAAAACATAAATACAGTATGACAAGACCTTTTCTTGCAGTTAGAAATTAGGGCAGAGAGATAAAGTGCATGATAAACATCACCCACTTGTGACAGAACAAGGAGCTCAAGTCACTCATCCTTGTTCAAGACCTTCAACAGTATCCTTGCTTTAAAACTCTGGAATCTTTCTTGCCTTCTGTAGAAGAGTTTGTCACAGCAAAGGATGTGCTAAACCTGCTGCTTTCTGCCCCAGAAGAAGCAAAAGAGAGCACAATCCTGGAGATACAGTCAGTGTTCCACAGGCCCTGACCAGAAACACATCATTACTGTTGGCTCATTCGGTATCTCTGCTCGAAAAGTGTTTTAAAGATATGTTCTCCTGGCTCTGCACATTTATCTGTGCCTTTTACCACTTTCTCCAGTAAAGCACTCAAACTGAAAATTAAAGCTTAGCTTATATTACTGCAAGTTTTCACTTGAAAATTTTACCATTCTGTATCACTCCTGCAGCTGCTCCTACGTCTGGGGCTTGATTGTTAATTGAACCCTGGAAGGTAGCAGAAGGATTGTTTCTTTCATGAGTCTGAAGCTCATAGCCAGAACTGCCAATCATAATCCATACCTGCCCCTTCCCTGAGTAAATATATACATTTGTGTTTGTCCACATTTGTGTGGCTATGCTTCCACAAACACATATACATAAACACATATCTGTCTGGGGCCAGGCACTTAAAACAGAAAAAAAGTAGAATGGAAGGAAAATAATTGTGTCAGCAATAACATCCAAAGCATAAAGGGTATTTTAAACAAAGTCGTGTTCTCACCACACTGAATGGAGATTCAAAAATTTACTCCCAGATTTATCATACAATTCCTGGCAAAATATGAGCACATTTTTTTAAGTTTTATGTAACTTGACAGTATACATGTGCATTTTGATAGATACATGCACATATATTCATGCAAATGTTGCAAATCTAGGACTGACACGGGTAGGAAAACCACCGTTGCAACTTTTCAGGGATCATACAGAACAGCAAGATTCTGCTAATAGGTATGCTAACAAGTAAAAAATGTTTGCACATGTCTTGGCCACTGATTTTAAGTTTGGCTATATCTAAGTAGGATTTATTGGTCAAAGTATGCAGTTACATGGAAATCCAATGTAAATTATTGGGGCACGCAGTTTGTTTCTGTTCTACTTGTGTGCCATGCATTCACTCCCTTTTGTGGCTTAAGGAAACTGAAAACAGAGGAGGGCAGTCCTTTTGAAATTATTTGAATAAGTACATTTTTATGTCACCATTTGGCATCTTATGGGAGAGAGATGCCTCTCCCATCCAGGGTGACACTTCTGGGACAGGTGGCAAGGAGCCATTTCCCCCACTAGATTTGCTCATGCCTTGCCTCTGAGCACATTTCAGCACCTCAGTTGCCTGTGTCAGATGAGATAGCACATGGCTGAGCTCTGTGCAAATTGCCTCTCACAGCAGCCTCGTACCAAGCTCAAACATCACCCTCCTTCACCTCCCATTGTTCCCTGTTTCTTTTCATTAAGTCTATTCAGCAGTTCTCTCTAAAATCTGTGTCTTGGCTGTCTCTCTGTCAGCTGATTCCTTCCTGTCCCTCTCAACAAGCACAAGACATTACTCACCTGTCTGTGCTGCACAGCTGAAACAGAAAAACTATCAGTCAAGTCAGAAGACTGCATCACGTTCCTATACCATTATTTTGCTTTCCTCTAGCTACTCTGTACTCCTATTCCACAGGAAGATTTATTTCCCAAATTAATTAAAAGTACACAGCCTGTCTTCATTCTGAAACTCTCACCAGCTATTTACTCCGTTCCAAACCCAGAGACAGATGGAGCTGTTTGCCCCCAGCTGTAGATAAACCTCTACAAACATAAAACTCTTCCTCCCCCTCTACAGCATCTCTGGCCCCATGTGTTCCCAGACAGATTGAAGAGTCTGCTGCAGCTGTGAGAAAACTCTAGCCTCTAGGTTCTTCTGCTCTTTTGAAAATGAAAGGCCACCTGGAATTTTGAACCATGTGTCTCTTGTTTTCTGCATCTTGCCTAAATAAGGTATACTAGGCACAGTAAGGCGTACCCAAAAAGATGAATTTGTAACAAACTTTCCATTTTGGTTACTCCAACACCTGTTCTCCTCGCCTTCTTACCCAGAGATTTCTGTCTCTGTTCTTGGGATGGAGTCAATGACGGGATTCCCCAGTCCTCACACTCTTTTAGAGACGTGACCTTACACCACCTGAAACTGCACTGTAAGAAATGAACAAGCAGAACAAGTCTTCACCTCAAGCCTCCAAAAACAAAACAAAATTATTTTCTACTCTACCTACCTAGTTAAAAAAGTGGGGAATAAATTTCTTTCCTTGGATTCAGTAAACAGCAAATGGCCACTTCAGTTCGCAATTCTCATTTATCATAACTACAAATTCTTAGACTAAGTTGGGGAGAAGGTATGCCAATATGGGTATATACTCAGCCAAATACTCTCTAAAACAGGGTCTACCTTTCAGCCAAGTGCCAGAATTTAGAAAAACACTACTTGTTCAAAAAAACCCAAAACAGTAACAACCAAAACTACTGCATGGCACTGTTACACAAGTCTCATTTGAAATTCCATTGCTAGAACCTGTGGTAGACTAAGAGCAATCAAAAAACAGTCTCAGAATGGATTTTTAAAAGTTTGATTCCTGTAATTTAAAGACAATAGGAACATCATATCATCATTTCACAACCTTCACATAGGCCTGAATCCCTCTTTCTGACTGCTGAGCATTACCAATTAACAAAACTTGATCTTCCATTGCGTGGCTATGAATTGCTCAATATACTGATGCTTCTCAAGTTCTGCTTTTGAACTCCAT
The DNA here is from genome assembly GCA_003676055.1 of Chloebia gouldiae. NCBI lineage: Eukaryota > Metazoa > Chordata > Aves > Passeriformes > Passeridae > Chloebia > Chloebia gouldiae. The sequence goes on along the minus strand of QUSF01000014.1, from coordinate 12,965,215 downwards.
GCCTGTGCAGCTTGGGAAACCATTACATGAAATCTTGAGCTTTCCTATTCTATCCTATTTGCCAAGCAAGGCTCAAAACCTGTCTCAAATGAATAATTGTAGTAATAACTGAAATAAACTGAAATGTCTTATTTTTATCACTGCTTGAATTACTACCATAGAAAATGAGGAGCCTTAGGAAAAAAAAAGATGTTAGAAGCATCTGTCTGATGCAAAATCAAAGTTCCTTCGATGTTTTAAGTAAAGTGACAGCAACTCAAAAATGGCTATGAATTTTCAGTACCATACTTTCAAAACCAATAGGATTTAAAATGCATAACTAATTGGGCTGATACAAATTCCCCTCTCGAATTTACATATGTAAATGTTTGCAGAATTATCCAAGTAATTATGCCACCCTTAGCTACCTGATATACATCATATACAGTCTGGATAAGATAGAAACATTGATAAATTAGTGATCAATCTTTAGAACAAGATTTCCTTTTTGAGTAATCCTACAACAAGCATGGGTGCAAGAAGAAAAATCAGAAAAAAAGCATCACCACTCCTTCCATCTGAGTGTGTCAAAGGCAGAGAGTGAATAAATTCCATGTGGTATTTTCAGAGCAAGGCAAGACCTGACAGCTCTTCCTCAGCCTCCACCCTCTGACAGAGCTGACAATGTGTTGCCACCACCAAAGTGCTTTCAGAAGAGCCATCATCTTCCCTCTCTCTCCCAGACAGGACTGCAACATTGAAAAGCCTTTGTGCCACATTCAACTCCAGGCTGAGGAGACAGACTCGATATCAGGAGCTGTGTTTGATGCAGAAAGAGCAATAATTGAAATTTTCACCCTTGTTTAAACAGAAAGCAGTGGGGATGGCTGAGAAGAGAGCAGCAGGAATTCCCTTCCATGCACTGTGTAAGGTTTAAGAAGAAATGCTGCAGGAATATCCACCATACTTCCAAAAGCTCTGGGGCCCTGCTAACTTGTTTGCAGCTCCCTGGAGCTGCTGTACCCTAAATTCAGCCTCTCTGACCTCATCATTTCCAGTTTGCTCCTCAGGGCAGTTTTACAGCCCTCTCTGAAACACCTGCACCAAGGATGCTTTTCAATGCATCTTTGTTCTTTCTATTCAGTATAAGGAGATTTAGATACTGGAAAAATTACTCCCTTCAGGTTTCTATAGAATTAGTGCTTTCATCAGAAATCTACTGAAATTAGTGGGTCTCTCTTCAGTTGTTTTCAACAAACATGGGGCCAGACTTGGAAAAAAGAATATGAAAAAAGCAAGTTATCTTTTTTTTATTAGACCCTATCATAATCATCTTGGCAGAAGAAATAATAATTAACATGAGAGGACATATTAATATCTAAATAATAAACCCTCCATGCTCTGAAGTAAACTTTTCACAACTGAGACCTCTATGCACAATGTAAGACTGCTGAGTCAATGACTCTGAATAATCACAAGTGACCTGAAATAACAAAGTAACACAGAGAACTGAATCTTAACCACCATCTCCCACAGCGACTAGAATCCGTTGTTCCACACTGTAAAATGTTGTTTGTGTAGATAATAGTTTTGTCTTGCCTAACTTTAAAGTTCACATTCATAGGCTTTTTTGATTAATCAAATGGCTCTGACAGCCCAAAGCTTCTTTCCAATATTAGAGAGAAAGTGGTGGGTGCCAATTTATGGTTATTCAAACCAGTAATCTCCTGTGTCTCTGGCTGCTATTATTCCCTTGCCTGTGATACAGCCACTTAATGAAGTGAAATTAATTTACAGTAATAGGAAATTCTCAGAACTACATGAAAGCACAAGCTTTAATATGAGAAGAACAAATGGCTATTTCATGCAAGGCTGACCACAAGCATTGTAAAGAAATTTGAAAGGACTTTATACCTTTTTAAATAGGTATGGTATTAGCTGGAACAATATACTGCAGTAAATATGATAAATCAAGTCCCTCTTCAAATCAGAAAGCACCAACACAATTTTCTCCTTTTGTCACACAGCAGAATTTTCTCATTTGCATATAAATGTATCACACACATTTATTCTATAAAGGTAAAAGCAAGATCTTATCCTTCAAATCCCATTTAACTCTTCTATCATAATACCAATGACAAACTCCCAACAGCAAAGCAGTAACAGGAAGGTTGACATTTATTTTGCTTACTCGTCCTTCACAAATGTACGTATTGGTGTGCATTAGCACTGAAATAAATATGAGTTTATCATAAATGGCAAAGTAAAGCTCCCATTTTTGTCCAAAGATACTGTTTATCTACAAAATTCTACAAAAGCGTGAAACTGTAACTCAAATCCCTCGCATTGTTTTATTTCCTTTCATGTAGGGAAGCATCACTTCTCTAAATTTTGCTTTATCATTCTTTCCCCACTCCTGCCCTGAAAAAACAAGAGGGTGTGGAAGCAGAGGGGAAGAGGTGTGCAAGAGCCACAGCAGCTGGCGCTGTGGTTTTTCTTCAAAATAAATTTCTTTATTTGAGGCATTAAACATTTCGGATCATTTGCTAACTAGATCTAATATTTGCTTTGCTATCCCTCATATACTCTGTATTCTTATACTAATTTGTCAAGTCTTCTTGGGTCCCCTGTGGGAAAGAATGGTTTTCAATGCAGCAGTTAACACAATGATCCTTGGGTGTGGCTGGGGCTGTGGGACAAAAGCCCCCACTCGAGTGCTCGTGTGTTCACATGCTCTCACTGCACACATATGGTAGGGACGCTCCAGCAACGCACTGAGAACATCCTTTGACATTTCTCATCACCCTCTTCCCCAAGCTGACTGAGACCATCTGATCTCTGGTGCATTGTCAAAAGCTCCAGCTCCTCCCCTCTCTGTTTTGCTTTTCCCTCATCCCAGAGCTTGGGCGAACAGGATAAATTTTTTCACTTCGAAAAACCTAAAGTGGCAACAAGATGCTGTGGTGACACTTCTGCTTCAATAGTTTTCTATTTTCAGGTTATCTCCAGTTGAAATTAACCTATTACTGCACAAGTCATTGCTTGACAATTACCAAGGTTGGAAAACAAGCTGTTCACCACTGTTAGCAAAAACCTGTGCCAATTGCTACCCCTGGATGGATCTCTTTTTTCCCCAAGCAACTATTAATTTATAGAGCTATCTCATGGAAACAAGGCTTACTTCCTACCAGACCTGGAGATCTTTATGCAACCTTAGGCTGCCACCCAAGGTGTTATCAGCAGATGTCACAGGTCCAAGCTTTCTCCTGTATTTATCCTTAGGAGCACACTTCTGTTAAAGGAAGTGTCCAGCCTACATCACTAAGTGGAAGGGCAGTCATACTCCTCAGCAAGCACAGTGCAAACTCCAGCCTCTTTCAGGGCCTTAAGCAAACTGAGTCTGATTGATAGAAAGCCACAGAGAGAGAGGTACATGAAGAAAAGGCTCTACAAGATAGAAAACTATTCACATCTAATGATAATTCAAAGATTTCTCTTTCTCCTCTTCTATTCATTTACTTGTTCAAATAAACTGAAAAGCTCCTCCGTCTCCTTGATATTACAAATTCATCCTTTCAAAAACTGCTTTTCAATTTCTTTTCTGGCAGTGCATGTAAATCTTCTGTAACCCAAACACAGCATACACACATTACCTCACTAAAGCTGAATGGGATGCGTTAGTTTGGCAATGTGTTCAAAGCACTTTTTCCTCAGGAATCTTAATAGATAAAAATGAAGAATCTTCAACTGCTAGACAATGGAAGCTCAGGAATATATGCAATGAAAAATATTTCAGTATTACAAATAAATAAAAAGAGACAAAACAGACTCTTAAAGGAGTTAACTGATGGGCAGCTTAAACCAGTAATTTCAATGTTTAACAAATCTCAAAAATCCCAGAAAACCTCAAAATATTAACAGCTCTAAAACAAGCAAATACAAAATAATTAAGAGGTGTAGAGAATTATATACCATGGATCAATCCTGATATTCATGTCAGGTAACAAAATAATTTATCAATGATTGGTCAACCAATAATTAGATATTTAAGAGTCTCTATAGAGAGGCTTTTGTTTATTTCCTTCAACAAGGTTACTGGTAAGATTCAGAAAAATAAATTACTGATACAAGTTCTTCAACTATATACAATATTTATTCTTTTAAGAGAGATTTTATATGGATTTAGGAGAACAAACAGTGGAAGGATTAGCAGCTGGTTGACTCCCCTTGCCCTACCACTGTGCTAATTCTGATTAAAAGTGTGGAATAATTGAGACACACTCTAATAACCACAAAGGCTAGATTATCTTTTTCTACCCTCTAGCATCATATGTTGTGAAGTTATAAAGTATTGAGGCAAACTCAGAGATGGAAATGCTTTAACCCATGCATCCCTCACCATTTGCCTATCCAGCATAAAGGTGTTACCAGCAGCTTCAGGAAATACTTAAAGCAGCATTTGCAAAGGTACTTCTTGACACTTGTACTTAAAAAAAACATGTGGGTTGTTCAACAAATAATCCAAGTTTCTGACACGTGAAGACTACAGGTTACAGGGAAGAAATTCAGTTGAATTATTAAACTTTGGAGAAAAAGTAAATTTACACATTCATAAATGTGCCTAAAAATACTCATTTCAAATTGAAGCTCCATTCCAAAGTACAGTGCATTCATCAGGGAAAAAAAAATCAAATCTAAAATCGTAGTCTTCAATTTACCTTCTACATTTAGTGTATCAGAAAGTATTTCTCTCTCCTACAAAAAATATCCAAAAAACCCATGACTGTAGAGGCAGTAGCTTGGAGTAGTTTTACTGTAAATGTTTGTCTATTTAAGCAAAATATAACCATATAAAAATAAGTAAGTGTTCTGATATTAATACAGACTACTTTAAAACCCTTGACCTTCACAGATTTCATTTTCAACCTTGAACAGATGATTCAATATCTAAATATGTTGGTCAGAGCAAAAGAGCATAGAAATGCTTACTTAGATCATAAGGTGCGGTATGCTCAGAACCTATAAGTGCAACACATCAAAAAGTACACAAGACATAGATGCATGCTACTAAGTTCCCATTTCAAGTATAAATATAGAAATCCTAAATCAAATTCAACATTAAAAAAAAATCTTCAGCTCTAGCAACTGAAGCAGTCTGGAAATTTGTATGCATAAAAGTCAAAAATATCTAATTCCTGTTATTATTTGCCTTATAAATTCCCCATATAATTTTATCTCCTCTGAAGGTTTATCAGAAGAATGCTGAGACACAGAAGACTGGACAGCCTCGGAAAAGCCAAGGTCTTTTCTGAGCAGCATGCAAAAAGCAAGACTGGACTGAAGAAAAGAGGATCCCAAATCATGGAAGTACATGAAACTCAACTGCTTGTGGACACAGCTCCCCTGCAGGCAGTTGCACATGATTTCTAATGGGTAGACTGTAATGTATTTAGAAATCCATCTGTAAGTTGAGGGGGTTTAAAGGTTTAAATTTTCCTGCACAATTCAGGCACTGCCTGAATACCAGTGAGTCTGGACCTTAGTACTACCCTGAGACAGTGACTTGTCTGTACAGAGAAATATTAACTCAGTTCCTGCACAAGGAAAGCAAGTGTGTCAGGGCATGAACCTCTAAGCAGCAAGTGTAGGCAAGGTCTGCCCCTAACATCTACTGCCTTGGATACACACAGGCTGGGAGTTAATACATTTTCATAAAATACCTTGCTTTTAACAGGTAACTCAATCCATGATATGAGCAACAATTGGTAACAACAGGTGAAAAAACCTATTAAGGGATGGAATTATTGATTCTTTACCTTCTCCCTCCTTCACCTCAGCATTTCCTTAGCTGCTATAGAAAGGTTAAGGTTGGAAAAGGCCTTTAAGATCATCCAGTCCAGATACTTATTTTGAAAAGGGACAAATTACAGAGCAGATTTTTGGAATGAACAATTCTTCTTCTACTACGAAGTTTGTATTCAAACATAAATTTGCAGTCTCTTTTTCAGTGGGGTTTGGGTGTTTTCTGCTCTGGGTGTTCCAATAGCAGCTTCCTCAAGAGCATTAATCTAAAACTATATATCTGCAAAGAGATAATCAGAAGAATGTGTAATAAAGGATATTTCAAAAACCAACACATTCAATATATGTGTACTCAAATCCAGAGCTAGAATATTATTCTCATGAAAATGCTGCTCATAAGGATTACTGAAAATAAAGGCTTCAGAGAAAAATCGAGAAGACCTGAAAATTGTCTGGAAGTGGACTTTTACATATTTAAACACAATCTGAACAAGTCTTTCTTTGCCAAAAGGAATGCACAAATTCCCTGAGAATTTATTCATGGCAGGAAATGAAAACAGACCTTTTGTGTTCCCCTGCAGACTTGGCAGCAGACTCACAGCCAATTCACACTTGAATGACTCCAGAGCTGATCTGAAGCTGGAAGTCCCTCCAGCACTTCCAATGTGCTCTAAACAAAAGCTGAGTATCCCATAATTAAGTAAATACACAAAGGTAATGTCTGACATCTAAGTGACAGGATGGGCAAGACCTGTTGATACAGGATATAATGGCAGAATTTATTAGGATCACTAAGAGCTTAATTTTGGAAAAGATTAAAAAAGACTACCTGCAATTTTTTTTTTTTCTGGAATTAATCATCTGGAAGTGAAAAAAACTGCATGACATTGTCTTGGATAAAGTAACCACTCAGACGTGTTGGTCAACATCTTTTGAATAGGTCTATGAATGTTGATACTTTATGAGACAGTAAAGATCTACCACCTGTATGCTTCCTACTCTGAAACTGATGCATTATAGCAATTGAACAACCATGGAAAATTTAGAGCTTGATTACTCAGAAGTATAAGTGAATATAGAAATTAAATATATATATATGTAATATTGATTTTTATATAAAAATATTTGTCTAAGTGTGAGTTCTTGCCTTTCTCCAAATCTCTGTATTTACCATTAACTAAAAAATAATTTTTATTACTTCAATATTTTAACAAACTTGACTTATATCCACTTGCGAACAGAAAAACAGCATTGACCTCTTCACATCTGACTGACCAAAATCAGTCTTGATCAATACTGATCATTGAGCACATGTCTAGTAATATTAAGATCTTTGCCAGTTGAAGGTACATCTAGTCAGTTGCTGTGAATAAGTATCTTAATTTTAACATATTTTTAAAGCATGCAAGGAGAAACTAAGTTGAGTCTGGGTATGATGGTCTCTTGGTAGCACCTGTAGATTCTCTTATATGCAACAATGAAATTCATTCAATAATTATCTTTATACAGTATTTCCTGTGACCCCCAGCACTGTATGTCAGTGCTCTGGTACTTGGGATATTTACAACACAAATAGAGCTGCAGAAATCTCACTGATTCCAAAAGGCACATGGTATATTTAAGATGACTCAAATACTGTCCCAGTTATTCCACTCTGCTCAGTTGTTGCTGAGGCTGTAAAGGCAACGTCCAAAATTGAGGAACCTCCTGTTTCCATTGCCACAGAGCTGCTGAATGCCCTCTCACACTTGGGAGCACCAACCTCTCCTGCAGTTGGCACAGGATTCAGGGAAACAAGCTGGAGCCTTTGAGACAGGACAGACATTTCTGCTGTTGGGCAGCACAGCTCCAAACTCCTGTGCTATCCCTTTATGAGGCAATGCCACCAGATTCCTGGTAGACCATATATACAGAGTTTTGTGGGCATTCTGAAATGGTTCCACACTTGCACAGCGCATGTGGAAATTCAAAGTAGTAACAGTGGAGCCAAGGGCATGGGCAAAGACAGGAAGATGGAGAGTTTTTCCAAGGCCACAGATAGTCAGTGCTGGACATATGAAGAATGACAGTTCTAGCTACTAATGGAGTGGTTTATGTTTTCTGTCATTTCTTTCCATTTGTTTAGTTTTGTTTTGGTTTTTTTTGTGTGTCATTTCCTTTTCTCTATGGTTTCACTAGTCCATCCAAAAGGCCCTAAAAGTAGTTACACTAAAGTGACAATTTCTGACCCACAAACATTGGTTTAAAATAACAAATGACATTCAGTTTGAATGACACTGTAAATGCCTTTTGGTCTTAACTGTCCAGTTCTTTAGTTCATAGGAAAATAACGTCCTTTCACATAAACAGAAAGGGGGAAGTTTTCAAAAGACTGCTCAGGAAAATATCACTAATGACTCATTATATTAAACCTCTTTTAAAGCCAAGGATATTTCCTTGATGCGCAATTAGGTTTTTTGTGTTTCATGCAGTTCTATTTAGTGTCTATGATACTTGACTCCACTACTTTGCTTTTTGTAAGAAATTTCCATGAAATGATCATTACTATAAGCCTGAATATCCAGTGTCACTGGGTGTCTAAGCCCCAGTCCCTCACAGAGATCTGTACAGCATCCAGCACCACCTAATGACTTTTCATTTAGGTAAGAAAGCTAAATGGGGTAATGAACAACATTTTATTTCCAGCAATAAATATTTCCAACAACTTTTCCCAGCATTAGAAATCTTAGTCTTTCCTTGCTGTGCACTTCTGAGACTTATCTCTGCTAACACCAGGTATGTAAAATTAGGTTCCTCACCCAAGCAGCTCACTAGCCAATAGCTCAAGAGTGACTTATCCTACTAAAGACAGGCCTAATTAATCATCCTTTGAAGAAGTCTCTCTGTTGATTACAAAAGAAACCTGGCTGATAAGTTTAGGGAAGACCAGACTACTTTACATTTCCCTAGTTTGTCCATCCTTGTTTTTTATAGCTCTAACGAAGGCTGCCAAGCCAGCACTGCATGACAAGTAAAAGCAATCAGTATAATTCTCTCAAACTATTTTCCATGATGGCTCTTCTGGTTTCCCACTTTCAATGACAGGACCTCTGGCTCTGCACTGCAGCCCCTAAGGTGCAGACCCAGTGAAGACAAGGGAGCAGAAACCAACCACCAGAAACTTCTAGAGGGATTTGTAATTTAGGGGCCAAAAGGTCCCTCAAAATTAGCACAAAAAGTGAAGAACATTTAGAACAGATATTTGCCTATTTATGCAATGCACAGTAGAGAAATCTGTGAACAGTTTTCAAACACTGAGCTGCATGTTGAAAATAAGATACAATTAAAAAAGGAAAAAAATAAACCGAAGGAAAAAAAGCTGTCCAATTTGTGATTTCACAAAGTGGACAGCTTTTCATTACACAATGTTTTCATGGGTGTGAATCACACTGTTAAGGAACAACTGTGGTATGAGTCATACAATGGAAATCTCACTCTAACTCATTTCTTGTGACTGCCTGCACTACAACGGATACAGAAGAAATGTATTCCTGCCTGAACCACACCAGAACTGCCAGCCATGCCCTTGATCCAGAAATTAATAATGATTAATTCTGAGTTAGTCATCTCTCAGACCTGTTTCTGAAGATACCTCTCTGGTTTTTTTTTCAGCTAAATGCACATTTCGGTACTTTCCTGAACAAGAATTTACTTTTTAACTGAAATTCCTGGAATTCCTGGGTTTACATTTTTATCTCCTAGAAAATGCAAAAATGCATATAGTATGAAAGCCTGAATCAAAAATATTTAAAAACATAAACTCCATATTAAGTACTGATTTAAATTTAAAAGTGCCATATTATACAATTCAACAGCTCTATATTTGCTAACTTAAGATACATCCACTTAAGAATGTAACAGTAAACAGGTATTAAAAATGCAACAGTCTTGTGGAAAATAAATAATCATATTGTTGTATATCATGCAAAATATATACTAACCCAAACTAAGAAACAAAAGTTTTAGAGTTAAAAGGCTAAAACTAAGGAGCCTTAAAAAAGGATTCAACACTAAAATTCCACTAAAAAAGGCAACACAAGAAGATTTATGAGGAAAGCTGTAAAACTTTCTTTTTGTGTCCCTCAAGACAAGTCCCCCCACTTCCACTGAGTAGCCTTTCCGGAGTTTCTCTCCTTTTCTTGACCATCTCTATAAAGGCAGAAGGATTTCCAAACAGATGCCTCTGCAAAGCTCCACTCGGATTAGAGTGCTGTTTTTTAAAATCCTATTACAGAACAAATAAAAGTGAATCATATACATAGATAATGGTGCTATTAACATTTAAAGTCTACCAGGTAATACAATGCCATGTAAGCCTCAAAAGAAAATATCATCTTGCAAAACTGGATTTGAGATGCTCTATGACAGCACAATTTCTCTAATAACATTAACAGCTTGTGCAGTATCTCTTTCTGCCAGCAAAAAAAAAAAAAGCAAATATTTGAGGATTTCATAACATCTATGCAAAAATTTTGAGAGCAACTTGGACCAAGTCACATATCTTTAATACAATAGTTTTCTCATGCAATAGGTCCAAAAAACTTCCCAATACAACAATTAAATATATAGATGTCTCCATTCCAGGAGACTGTTAGAGCAGAAATTTTAATGAGAAATTAATCATATATATGAAAACTCAGGTTTTGTTTCTTTGTTTGCATTCAAAACTCTTTTATTTCAAGAGTAATTGCAAAAGAAAGAAAAGCACCTCCATTTATCCCTTGTATAATTTAATAGTAGGATTCTTGCTTCATAGGAATTAAAGATGACTTTTCAGAAAAGATATTGCTGAGGAAGACAGAGAGGATGTTATGATATATTTGATTAGGGACATCAAATATTTTACTTATCTGACACTTGAAAATGCTTTGTTCTTTCATGAAAATACACTTTTTTGTGATTGATGTAAAATCTGTTTTTTATACAGATTATAGCTGAACAGATGTGCCTTAACTGCAAGGAAAGTTATATGCTACTATAATTTCTATGTTTAAATACCTTAGCTTAGAACTCAGTTAAAAATGTTGTGGGTTTTGTTTAGTTTCCTGGCAGTCAATTTCAAAATGAATAAAACTGTTTCAATTTAATTGTAATGATATGGTCTTAAAAAAGTTTTTCTGAAAAAAACTTTTTAAAAATAATGAGAAATTCAATTTTAGGTCAACTGACAGAAATTGTTCAAACTAAGAGATTTGTTTGTGTCCTAAAATGTTGCTGCTGTTCTCCTTTTGACAAAATGTTCTATTGAAATGAGAGAGAAGTCAAAACATTGCATTTAAAAAACATCAAAGCATTTTCTTTTCTCTGAAATACTCTTTTATTCTGAAATGACCAATAATGCTTGTATTTTATGCAGAGGGATTGACTATAAAATAGTTGGAGGTGGTGCTTTAGTACAGTTCTTACTTTGACTTAGCTATAAAAATGCACAAATTCAACTAACAATATGAGTCTACCCAGCATCTTACAACAGGGCTTTGGAAAGTGAAATTTCTATTAATTTCTATTCATTTCTTCTATTTCTATTTCCTTCTATTCCTTTCCCATCTCTATTTGTGCTGAGCGTAGCCATAGTGTAATACTGGCATTTGTACTGTGCCAGACAAGAGAGACAGAGTAATTATCAGAAAATCATGGAATATCCTGAGTTGGAAGGGATTCACAGAATTTTAAGTCCAGCTCCTGGCCCTGTAGAGGACAGCCCCCAGAGTTACACCATGTACCCAAGGGCATTGGCCAAATGCTTCTTGAACTCAGCCAGCCTTGGGGCTGTGACCACTGCCCTGGGGAGCCTGTTCCAGTGCCCAACCACCCTCTGGATGAGGAAGCTTTTCCAAATGTCCAGCCTTGCCCTGCCCTGACACAACTCCAGGCCACTGCCTTGGCTCCTGTCAGTGCCAGCACAGAGCAGAGATCGGTGCCTGCCCCTCCTCTTCCCCTCTGGAGGAAGCTGTGACTGCCATGAGGTCTCCCCTCAGCCTCCTCCTCTCCAGCTGAGCTGACCAAGGAACCTCAGACTCTCCTCACATGGCTTCCCCTCAAGGCCCTTCCCCATCCTCATGGCCTCCTTTGGATACTTTCCAAGAGTTTTATACCCTTCTTTCCTTGTGGTGCCCCAACTGCCCCCAGCACTTGAGGAGAGGCCGCCCCAGAGCAGAGCAGAGCGGGACAATCCCTGCCTTTCCCAGCTGGCCATGCCTCATGCCCCAGGACAGGGTTGGCCCTTCTGGCTGCCAGTATCCATTAGATACTGTGAGAAAAGCTTTTAAAAAATACCTTGCACTAAGTTTCATCTATTGATGGATTGATGCAATGACAAATCAAGAGAAGCCCTCTATGACAAACCTTTGGACTTGATATAAATTGCAAAATCATACCAGTATTAATTCAAAAGGCTGAAAAATAAAAATCTGGTAACTAAAAACATCACAACCAGATGGTAAGCCTGGGCCAGACCATGGCATTTTAAAGAGTGGCAGTAAAACCTCTATAGAAAACTTGAAACGGGTCAGTATTTCACCCCTGTAGCCTTATTCTTTTTGCAGTATGACTGGTATTCCAGTCATTCACTTTTGCACAAAATATTATTAATTTTCTTTCTTTTACAAAAAAAAAGATTTTACTAAAGGCCTCAAAACAGTTAAGCCAAAATTCAGCTATTTTAAATGTTCTCATTTTCACTTTTTCATTGTCACTTGTGTATTTATTTATTTAGTATCTCTTGCCAGATTTGAATTTTCAGTGCTGATACCTCATTAGGTGGTAGGGACATCAAGGAGAAAAAAAGAATTGCAAGAGAAAAAATTACCATTTTTTGACTCATATTTATGACTGAAAATTGCAATACCATAACATCCATGATTCTTAATAGAGGAAAGAGCCTTACTGTTGGCTCTATAGTAAAAGTCAGTGTTTCTTTTGGGGAAAAGCTTACCAGAATTTCCTCTGTATTATTCTAGATCATTGCTCCTATACAACTCCTTAATGAAAGTACAACACAATGTACAGTTTTTAAACTCCTCATAGGTTGTTTTCACCTGCTGGGTTTCAATTAGGAAGCCTCGAGTAACTGTTGATAGGCAAGTAAGTGTTTGCTCTGGACAGTTTTATCTTACTTTTTTATATGCTTTAATAATTTCCAAGGATAAAATTTCACTATTCAATACAACTTTGTAAACTGAGAACTTCAAGAAGCTTCACACTACAAAAAAAGTACCAGACCTCTTCATTTGTTTCTTCAAATGAGGCTTTAAACTGCAGTGAAACATTTCCTTCCCAAGGGTTAGCACAAATGCTGCCTCAAGCATGCAGGAAAAGAAACCAAACCTTTCAAAATGTAAATCCTCTAAAGAAAAAAATGTAATATTTTGCCTACCAATAAACAAAATCCCTTGTCTGTGAGTGACAGGAAGAAAGATTTTATTGTATCTATTTGCATATACAGATTTAGAATTAATATTTAGCACTTTTATTGCACCTGACACATGAAACTCACCAAAATTTACATAGCTTCATGACTAAAGTTGAAGCTATGACTTTTTAATGTATGTTACAAAAATTATTTACTTTGATATCGTCTTTTTCTTCCTGTGATGGACTAGTGGCTTCATTCCAACAACAGGGGAACCTCCAACATTACCAGCATTGGAAGTTTTCCTTTCCTGCCGAGGCTTTGTAATTCCAAAGCAGGCAGAGCTACATTTTGTGTCTGTGGACCAAAAGCATCCACGTTACAAAAAAACAATTATCACAACTATTTAGAAGGTTCTTAATGTATTTCAGATTTCTTTGCTCAAAGATTCAATAACCAAAACAAGATCTGGGAAAAATAAGAGAAAGCAAGCAGAATAAAAGCATGAGGATACAACAAAAGAAAAAGGCAAAGATTTTTTTCCACTTTACTGAGTATTAGGGTGCTCCTGCCCTTATAAAAATCAGGAATATTTAAAAAGCATAGCTTGTCCTATAGAGGTCACATAGGGCACCAGCAGAGATAGCAGAGGTGCTCTTTGGCTTCAAGCTAAGTTTTCCTACCTATGCTGGAAGTTCAAATTTACTGCTTTTACTGCTGAAGGGTCTCTATTAGTAGTCAAGATATTGAGCAAATCCTTGCAAGCAAAGATTCCTACTGATATATAACTGCCAGCAAAATTTTACTACCCATATTTCCCACCAAATGTTCAAAAAGTTATATTTATCTAAAATTATCCTTCATATAGTTGAATGATAGATCTTAATGCTTTACTACTTTACTGCAGCAAATATGAAATAAGTTAAGGGATTCATCATAATTCACTGAGTAATTTTTAAGAGGACTTTTACTGTGCATCACATGCATCAAACTGCATAGGCTTGAATTTGTAGTTTCTGCTTTACCAGGGGTTTAGAAAATGACAACTCTTTCTTACTATAAAACAATAAAAAAAAAATTTCTGTTTTCAAAATACATATTGCAGACATTACTTTGAAATCACAAGGAATTAGCTCTTTCCCGAATCTACGAATTATATACAAATGCATAATATTTTAGTTATGAGAGGGTTACTGAAAGATTAAAGTAATAAACAGAAGTTACACATGTTGGAAGCAAAGCTATTGTTAGGAGTGCATTGTATTCCTATCCCATATAGTCTTAATTAACTTTCTTGGTGCTGTGCATATTTTAGAGTCTTGATTAAGTTACGTTATTATCTCACATGAAAATTTTGTTTCAACTTTCCCCTCCCTCCTTTCTGATGTTTGTAAAAATATTATTTTTCTAAAAATATATCAGCTAGTTTTAAACAAGAGGCTTGATTTCGCAAATGTTAAAACAACTTGTTTGATTGTTTTTCCAGCATGATAGTCTTTAAAAACAAAACCCTGACAAAGATTTTAAGCTTTAACTTAATGACACAGCTTGATGAAAAGGAGAATATTTCCCTACATCTCTAGTGCTGCACAATGCTGTCAATCCCTAGTAGTTTGCTCTTTTAAGTTTTTTAATGCCTTGAGATGTTTTGTTGACAACCTCAGTGTAAGTGCCAAGCGCGTTCTTTTGAACAAAGTGTGTGATGCACTCAGCAATCACACAAACACAGAGACACAGCTGCAAGCCAGGGAGGCCCCTGTCCCCAGGACACACACACCAACAGAGTTTTGTCCCAGGCAGAGGATTCATCCAGATCTCCAAGGTTGTATTTGTGACAAGGACAGACAGACACTCAGCTGTGCCAAACACTTCTGTGCATTCTCAGTAGCCAGAAACCAATCCTCTGCTAAGAAAAAGTCTGAAGTACCAAAATTTGCATTGTACCACTTCTTCAGAAGACTTTTAACTCCAGCCATCCAAACGTTTGTCCAGTCACAGTCCAAATTAGATAAGGCTTTCGGAACAAAGGCAGGCACGATTAGATGGGTGAGGGTCATTTCATTGCACTGCAGTTCTCACTGGATACAATTCAACTTAACTACACAGCGAGGGCGTTATTGCACTGATCACAAAAGTCATAACAACCATCTCCCACAAAAACAGAATAACAAAAATAAAGGATATATATTCTTACTAAATCTGGAGAAATTAAAGCACTGCATTATCAGTAGTAATAACGCTTCTGATGAAGAGGCACTTCCTGTACTGTCAGAGGAGCTTTCATTTCTTGCTTATCACTTAATGTAGTGAAATATTACCACACATCCCCAAATAAAAAGACAATCTCCTAAGCTCACCCTAACAACACATCACATTACACTGATTTCTGAAAATAGGAAAAAAAATTAAAAGCTTTTTTTTTTTGAAAGGGGATTATTTAGTCTGCACATCACCTACAGGTACACCTGTAGTCTGGGATGTTTCTTGTTACACACACTTTCCTGGACTGCAAAGAGGAGTCAGGCAACAATAAAATGCATGTTTGAGAATACATGTTTTCATTGACTCTTGGGAACAACATTTGAAATGGAGAAATCCACACTGTCAGGAGCAGCATCATGCAAAAAATTGGCGTGAATTGGATGTCCAGAGAATAAAAGCCAACACCATCACGACCTATTAATGCCTTGCTTACCCCAATCCACACTAATTTGAGATTCTTTCATGATTAAACAACTCAGAGTAATTTCAAAGTAATAAAACAATTTGAGATTGAGTGCCATCATTTTGCAAACACATTAAACATAAATGTAGCAAGTTAAAAAACACAGAGAAAAAAAATGGCAAGGCAGGGATCTAGCAGTTTTAGGATTAAATTGAAGAAGGTAGTTCCTGCTACACTGAAAATCAGTATTCAACATTATTTGCTAATATTGCAGCTATACATAAAAAGCATTTTACTAAATAGATGCCTGGCTGATGCCCCTGCTAGAACAGTATCTCAAACATGGACAAACCTGTCAGCTGCACCACATCCTCACAGCTATCACAGGAAAACACCCTAATACTGTTAGAACACACTCAGGAAAGAAAATGGTTACAAATAGGATGTAAATATGTCCTTGATAAATAGAAATAGAATGGACCTTTATTGTGCAGTGGGTGTAGATGGCTTTTTTTTTTTTTTTTTTCATTGAGGGTTATTGAAGTGAAATAGGACAGTCATTCACTCAAATTCTGCAAAATGTCTATTCAAGTGAAGAGCACAATCTTATAAATGTTTCTAAGTACTTTTGCAAAGGAAATGCTAAATAACACCTACTGTACTTTGGAGACTTGTGACTCATACTCCACCACCAACAAGCCTCA
The DNA here is from genome assembly GCA_003676055.1 of Chloebia gouldiae. Taxonomy (NCBI): domain Eukaryota; kingdom Metazoa; phylum Chordata; class Aves; order Passeriformes; family Passeridae; genus Chloebia; species Chloebia gouldiae. The sequence goes on along the minus strand of QUSF01000014.1, from coordinate 12,948,675 downwards.
ATTTCTATTATAATTAGGAAATACTATTTGTTTTCATGGTAGTGCCTAGAGACCCTGTTCCCTGGCACAAGGCACCACGGGAATATGTAGGTGACCTTTTTAGTGTAAGCTCACCAAAAGTACACTAAAAATAGAAACAGCAATATTTCTGTCTACCACTTTGCAGAGGGAACATAAGTAGCACAAGAGTCTCTGCACAAATTAACGATTTTATAAATGTCCTCAGTGCTGAAGATGCTGAGCACTTCAGTGCAGAAAGACCTCCACAGCATATGGCAGTCTGTAAAAAATCCTGTTTATAGTGACCACAAGCCTCTTTATGCTGGAAGCAAATGTTGGTTTGGGATTGAAAAGGCATCCCGAATCCATAAACTACAACTGTGCTCTACGTGATTTATTTCACCGGAGTCTTTTGCTTTCTCTGTCCCCTACTTCCCCTGAAGAGGCAGGAATCTCTGTCAGGCAGAGAACTTTAGGACATTAAGAGTAATTCGGATTTCTGAGGGGAGGTGGGGTGTGAGGAGTGTGTGCCCAGAATTATCTTTATGGGCAGGTGATTTGAGCAGAGAACACAGAATTCTTCAGCAATTCTACATTCTGTGCTGCTTGTCTCTAGGCCTCTTCCACTGCGCAAAATCTCCTGTTTTAAAGGGATAAATGTCAGTTTCTCTGTGCTGTTTAAACAACTTTGATTCTTAAAAAACATCAGCCCAGGACTGTTTTTATGTCATGCAGAGCAATGGGCAGTGTGATGTCCTGAGGCAGCTGAGAGTCTCCCACAAGTGGCAGAGGGATGCAGCAGATCGGGGCGATGGGAGAGCCATGGCAACGAGAGGTCTTGGCTGGAACACTGAACCCCTTGAGACTGCCAACCTAAATTGTAACACAGACAACACTTCAAAGAGGAAAATCTCTGACCTTAGCATTTGTTTATATCTCCTGCTTTAGAGTTTTCTGGGAAAAACTTCCAAGCACTTCGCATTCTTACAAGTTGGGTTTACAAAGGGAAAAATGAGAAAGGGAAAAATAGAATGCAGTGAAAAATATCATTAAAAAACAAATAAACAACAACAACCCAAACTATAAAACCTAAAGAACAACACTCTGGCTCAGTAAAATATTCTTATGGTTGATTTCTAACAAGGTTTCAGCAGTATATCCCTATCACTACTACTTAAGTCTTTTATTACTCTGTATTATGCCCAAAGCCCAAGCAGGTGCTATGTTATATAAATTTTATATAGTTTTTCTCTCAACTCCTGACAACAAGTTTTCTAAAAAAACATGTAAAGTCTTTCTGGGGCTTTGCATAAACAGTTTTTATCCACTGATATCACAGCCATTACCCAGAAATGTGGTTTCAAGTCAACCACAAGATATCTGCCCATCAACCAAAACTGCCAGCATTAAACTGCAGTAAGAATATCCTCACACTGGTAGCTCAGGATAAAAAATACATGGCAAACAGAATTTAAAGTTTCTCATGGACAATGCTAAAAGACAAATATATAAATCACAAAGAGACATAAAAAGTTCTCACATTTTCACATGTTCATTTGCCAGAGAATTTCCTTTTCTTCCATTTTTATCCTACAGAGTCAAAATACAATGGTGACTTGCAACCTTTGAAGCAATGGGAGGTATAAATATGCTCAGAGCTCATATCAATTTTAAGAAAAATAATTTTCTATGGAAATTAAATCCTGAACAAATATAAAGATAAGAATTAATGGGTTCTTTCTAATATGGCAAGAACTATTTTCTGAACATTCTGTTTTCTCATAAAGTGTGTTAATAAAAGAGAACAAAAACTCTCTGTTGTGAACACTCCTGAAGGGAAGTGAAAACTTTTTAGATGTGAGGGTACAATATTTCATCTAACCAGATAATTTACATACCTCCAGAACATATATTTAGATTTATTTTAAATTGAGTGCTTTCTTCATAAGATTTCATTTCCTCCTGATACTTATCCCCTTGACATTTGTGCTCTTACCAGAATGGGATTTAGTAGCACAATTAAGTTAAATTCTTAGGAAATAAAATCCTATTTCATGGAAATTTTCCTGGTAATTAAAGCAAGAACAAGGAGAAATACAGAAAATGCATTGTTTGTGGCATGCAAAGAAAATGTGTCTGCCTGGAACATTACACAATCTCAAGAGCTCTAATGTAATTCAGAGACTGAAGAATTGAGGGGAACAAGAGAATAAACAAGCTGTAAATCCTCACAGTCTAATGTAAAAAATAATAATGAAAAAGTAAATTTGATTCTTTGATTTCAAGTGAATTTAAAAGAATGGTGACATTTAAAAGGCACACTGTGAAAAAACAAATGCAATTCTATGAACTACTGTTAGTTTAACTTGTAACTTGTTCTTGTATCTGGCAAAGAAAATTAATCATATTAGTCATGTTTATGTTCTGTTTGGTTTTCTCTAATGCTGTGCTAGATGGCAAAGAATTCAGAGATATTGATTTGTTTTAAAACAAATTGTTCAATTTAAAATTAAAAAAAAAAGAAAAAGAGCACAAAACATTTCTATTCATAGTGGGATTTTTTTCAAAAAGTTTGAGCTATTCAAAGCATACACTGTCAGCCACATGTTGACACATTATTCGTTTTTATGATTGTCTCCAGTTTTATTAGTCAAAAAGTATATCCTGCATTTACAGAAAAACCACTGCCTAGAGAATAATATCATATTGAATGAAAAGAAGCCTGCTTATTCTACAGCACTGCAATGGTGGCAGGTCATATCCTACCTCTGTGTCATTAAAAATAATATTCAAAAAACTGGCAGCATGCTTGGCTGAGTACTTTGTGTAAATGTTGCATAATCAAAATCTCTGGACTTTGTCAATTTTGTGCTACACAGACTTTAATACTGAACAGCCAACTGTCTCTGCAGCATCAGAAAAGCACCAGCCCATCACCATTCATGGCACACACTAGGAGTGAAAAAGCCAATTGATGAAAGATTAGATGTGATGCATGCAGCACAAAACTATCTCAGGTAAAGGAAAACAACATTTTTAGGTAAACATATAAGTTTAGGTACAAGGCTAAAAGAGGAACAATGCCAGAATGATGGACACGAACACTATTTTAGTCAAAGGAAAATATTGATATTCCTCCAAGGAAAACAAACCAGAGAGATCTAAATAAACAGTCAAATGTCAATGTGTTTATTAAGTTCAACTTTTATATCACCTTAAGTCCACTACCATAAATTTACTGTTTATTTATTGTATGCTGAGGGGAAAATAATCTCTCCAGTATCAAACTCCAGGGCAAAATAGCTGTAATGTCTGTCTCATCAGTCCAGACACATATTAGAGAGATTCATTACCCCAGTACATATGGGGAAAAAAAAAACCCCACACTAAAATCTCTGATGCTTTGTCATTTGCATCTGTTGTTTTGCAGGGGACTTCTGTTCTATAAACTAACTTCCATTCTCTTAAAAATACTGGTTTTTAAGTTAATGAATTCAAGAAACTCCTTTGTCCAAGTTTTCACTGCTTAACTGACAGCAAAGCCAATTTATCAAAATAGGAGAAAAAGAAAAAAAAAAGTAGGTTATATAAGCTCCTAAGTAGCATTTAGTCCAAGTGTTTCAAATACAGCTGGTCCTTTTGATACCAGGGTACTGGCATCTTTATAAACCATTATTAATCATGTGCATTTAGTATTTGCAGAATTTCAGCTTCCAAATGAACACCAGTAACAGCCATTCTGCATAGAAATCCTGTTTTACAAGCAAGACACTTAGGAGCTATGTGAGACCAGACCATAAAAATTATTAATCAGAAACCATGTTCAATTTGGTGTTTTTCTAATGAGCAATTTAGATTGTATTACAGTTGGTCATATTCCACACTGTAACAGAATTGTATTTATTTGAACTGAAGAGCAGTAGCAAAGACAATTCGGTCCTCAGAGAATTAATCTTTCATCAGTAGAATCTGCAATTTGGACCCTGTGTCTACTTAGGAAATGTAGGTCCAGAGACTTCTCCCACATGGGATGCTGTGGAAATCCGGTTTCTATAAAATCAAAAGGTAATAATAATGAAGTTAATTCCTTCTTCTCTGTTCTCAGCCCAAACAGGAAAGCACTTAACTTGGTATCTTACCACTGTCAAAAAAAAACCCAAATTGTAAGAGGGTGGTCACAAAAGGACACACCAAATCCAAAATACATGGTAGCAGACCTAGCAGGCTTTTCTCTCTGAAAACTTCAAAGCCAGCTCTGCTGGAGAAACAAGGAATCAGGGGTGATCAGCCCTAACAGAGCATGGCAAAAGACATTGATCCATCCCACTTTAACAGAAAAGGAGCATAAAACCTTTTGGGTCTTTCACTCAGGAAAAACATTATACCTGGGTTTCCCTTACCTTAGTTTATTACCAGAAGAAAATGCAGAAAACAGGAGCTATGTTGCTACTATGCCTTAAAAGTTGTCCAGAAATTCTCTCCAAGGGAGACAGTAAAAGCAGAGCAGGAATTAACCTACCTGAAAGGTCGTTGCTGAGAAGAGCCATAAAAGAGATCCCGAGAGCATCTATCAGCTCAGATATATGACAACTGTGTTGTTACTCTCAAGATTTAAGATAATGGTGCTGAGTTGTCCAAGTATCAAAATAAGAAGTATACATTAAAGTTTAAAAATAGTTAACAATTAAATCTAAAGTAGCTCATTGTGCACTGATGTTTATAAATGCAATTCAAAACCCACAGACTGTAAAAACATAATTCAAGCAAGAAAAGACAGCTTTCTTTTTTAAGCATCAAAATCAGAAAAAAAAAAAGGCAAACACAACCAAAAAGACAGTATTTACACCAGTGTGCCAGTGTCATGAAAGCTGAGCCATCTTTCAAGTGCAGAGCTGGCTTCTATATCAAACCAGATTGGGACTGGGATTGGACCAGAATAGAACCACTAAAACATCAATTATCCTATCATCTCATAATAGACAATTGATGTCTTTGTGGTTCTTTTCTGGTGGATTATAAAAAACATTAACTTTGCTTCTTCCATAAAATTTTACTATGAAATTGGGGGTTCTATTCCGCTTCAACCTGCAGCAAGAACTTCTGCTAAATGTCAGTAAGTGTTAGATGAATCTGTCAGAAGGAAGGAGCAGACCTGATAGAATAGATGTTCTCACAGTGAATTACTATATATAAGATTTCCTTTCGAATTACTATACATGGAGATGTCTTTAAATTTGGGGATTTCTTGGGGGAGAGAGACAGGAGGAAAGCAGCAGTTTAGGATTGTACACCATTATGCAGACTTTTTGTTCTAGAGTGCAATATTTTAAGTAATTTCAAATACAACATGATACTTTCTAAATTTCTAATGACCTAAAATAGTTCCAGTATGATAACTTTTCAGTGTAGAATGCTGAAAAAAGTCAGCCATGTCAATTGACTCCTCCACAAGAGAAGAGGCTAAATAGAATGTAGCTTTTCAGCTGGAAAATATATGACTGAGGCAATGTAGGATAACAGCTCTAAAATTTTAAGCAGCCTGGAAAAGGTGATAGGAAATGATTATTCACAATTCATGAACCAGACAGAGCCAAATGATGTTATCAGCCTATAGTTTGAAAAAAAAACCAAACCACTTCTCCACACAAAGCATGTTCAAGTGTGTAACTCACCCCCAAAGAATGAGTAGGGATAAAAAGATCTGCCTGCAAGTCTGGAGCAGGCACGTTCACAACAGTGATACCTCCACCATGCAGACAGCTTTCTACCCAGCAGAGTCACCTGTTTAAAACATGAGTAGCCAGTTTCTCCAGGAGAATGTTGCAGGAAACCATCCCAACAACTTTACTAATGCCCAGGAAGACAACATCCACAGCCTCTCCCTCATAAACAAAGCTTCATGGCAGGTCAGGCTGGCCAGGCAGGACCTGCCTTTGTTAAACCCCTTCTGGCTGGTCCCATTCCCTGGTTGTCCCGTTGTGACTGTAAAGAAACCTGTCCTGCTGCTGCTTGAAATACACTCATAGGAGACAGGAGAGAGGCAAAGAGAGGAGTACCCTTTCCAAGGCTCTGACTCAGATTCCCTGTGTGACAATTCCCATGTGCAGGGAAAACAGAGCACACCCAGCACCGGCTCTCCACTAAGCACAAGCTCCATCAACAGATGGCAGCCCTCATTTGCATCTCGTCAACATTCATGGTCACAATTTTCAATGATTAAACTATCAAAAAGATGCAACCAGCTCTTTAATTGGGACAGAGGAAAGGGAAAAGAAATTATCATGCTTGGCCTCTGTGCTCTTGACAGCCTGAATGACATGCTTACATGATAGTTTAACAGGATCATTACTTCCAGGATGTGGCTGCTGGTGGCTGGAAGCTTGGGGAAAGATCCAAGAACATCCCCTGAAGCCCAGAGACAGAAGAGAGACCCCAGTGCAGCCTGACTCTGGCCATGGGGCAGCCCACTCAGCAGCCATGCTCTGCAGCCTTCACGCTTCTCCTCACTTGGAAATTTTGGATCTGCTCAGGACCATTTTGATGCACCATTCCTGCCCCGACTAAATCCAGGTCCTGGCAAGAGTTTGGCTGCATAAATCGGCCAGACCCTGCTCAACAGAGCCCAAGAAGGACTCTCCAGCCAGTGTCATGACCATACTTGACCGTGTGTCAATGCCTGGTCACATCATTCCTCTCCTCTTCTCTCACACCTTTTCTCTGCAGAAGAACTTTAGCATGAAAGACTCACCACACTTAGCAATGAAAGTCTGTCACTAAGTGTGTACTTCTAATTCTATCCTTAATTCAAATTGCAGGCTTCACTGGAGATTTTTCTCCTACTTTTAAACATAAGCTTAAAGCAGAAGCAAAAAAAAGTAATAAGAAAAGCTCTGAAAGGCTTTTAAATATATCAGTCATGGGGGTATATGAAGATGAGAAATCTTAGGTTTCAAGACCGAGAAGAATTTTTAATTACTTGTATTTCAAAAGCTCACTAGAAGGATCTTGGGTATTGGCAAAGAACACAAACCAATGTATTTTATATACATGTATAGGAAACTATGTAAGACAATGAATATGAAAGACTTATGGCATGCATCAGGCATTCTATATTTATATGTATCTGATATGATAGTTGACTCTAAAAAATAAACCTATTATTTTTAAATTTATTAACTATCAATGATGTTCCGATACCACTTCATCACCTTAACAAACCTCCCTTAGAAATTAGGCTTGATTACTCCAAAGTCTCCTGGTGGATGCAGAAGGAAAGGACTGATACAAGTATGGTATTTAATTATCTCATACTCCAGAGATTTAAGTCCACTACTTCTAACTGATAAACATTTATTTTAGAAAAATTTCCTTCATTTCCATTTTGCTTTATTTTCCTCACTGTAAAATCCACGGGACACATATTAGCAATATATAAAACAAATAATTGCATAGTATAATTGCATTCTTTAACCTGTCACCTTAACTCACCTGACATGGTAACAATCTTAGATAATTTGCATGATGTTATATTCCAACTGTGTATTTCTGCCTTTTCCTAAATACCACCCACCTTGCATTTTAATACAGCCAAGTTTAGCTTAATAAGTCTCATGCCATTCATTAACTGAGTGGTAAGAGATGCAATTGTCTTTTATTTTAATGTAAATAAAGCATACAAAAAATAGAATGTGCAAACAGCATGTGCAAAGAGACCATGCTCACTAAAAGTTTTGCCTGAAAAATAGTTACAGAAAGAGGAAAACTTCAAATATTTTCCAAGTCCAAGTCTCACGTAGTTCAACTTTTTAAACAAAAATATTTGCTTTTACCAGGAAAGCTGCAGAATCCCAGCATATCTAGCACTTCTGGAGACTCAGACTTGTGTGCTTGGCCACCAGTATCACGTCACATTTTCAGCTGCTGAAAGGAGCAGAGGCCACTAGACCAGTTTCCCCTGCTGATATTCTAATACTGTCTTTGTCAGGGGAACTAAATGTTTATTGCAAAAGAGGATATAAACTGTCTACCCTCCCTGACATTTATTGAACCAATACTCAACATTAAATTTCCTCTCTGGCATCTTAGAGTAAGATAAATAGGGATTAAAATGGCAGCAGAGCAGCAGAGAACAGTGGATTTTTATTTATGCATTCATTCTCACAGAGCTAAGAACAAAGATGAACCAGTAAACAACACACAAAATGCACAGATAATATTGCCTTTAAACTATAGGATTTCTAAAAGAAAAGAGATAAATCAGGTTCTCTCCTAAAAGCTGAACCTTACATGATAATCCCAATACAAGTTGCCCAATACAGAGCTGCTATGGGAATTTTATACAACAAATTAACTTGAGCATATGGATTGCTATTCTCCACAGAAACCAAGTGGCCTCAGGAGTTTCTATAAGAGAAATGCACCCTAGATTTGTGTCTTCCTCTAGTCCCAGACAACATTTCACTTTTTTCTACCAGGCAATAAATAAGATCAATTTTTTTCCCCCTGCTGCATAATGGAGTTATGCTGAAGTTAGCTATTTCCAGAAAATTCAAAATGTTATCAAAGAATTGTTAAAATGGGTTTAAAGAGTAAGGAGAATCAATCAAGATGTTGAGGCAATATTCAATTAACAACAACACATACTGCACAGTGGGGAAACATAGATATAACTAAAGCATTTGTTGGAATATATCAATATTCTGAATCATTTACAACAAGAACTAACTGAGCAACTAAAAAGATTTTTCTTTCTGATGAGTACTTAAATTCAAGATATGAATATTTTTAATTTGCCTACCACACATACTGAATGATTAACTCTCTGGTTTTGCATCCCTGGAAAACAAGGATTTCATAATTGCTTTTCATATATAACTTTGCCAAAAGATACTTCTCTTTCAGCTTCTTACACAAGTGTGTGATGATAGGTATGTCTCTTCAATCAGCAGGTTGACTGCTAGAAAATATGCAGTTGTAGGAGAAATAATGTGTTTTAAGAGCCACTGTTATCCTAAGAATCTCCAGACTATCATCAGAATCTGTTATCTTACAGATTGTTTCTTAGCCTTAAACTTTTAGGAAAAGAGAAAGATATGGGAGGTTATGATATTTTCATCCAGAAACCCCATGAGGCTGCTCAAGAGATCCTAAAATGCTGCAGTTATCTTCATCCTCAGCCTTCAGCTCCACCATGTCTGTAAAACGTGGTTCCACAGAGGACAACTCCTAAGTCCACTGCCCACAGTGTTTTCCTGGAAAGTACCTACGTAAAGAGGATCCCTCCAACGGAATTGGGGTGTAGGTGGGAAACACACCTACAAAAGGTGTTACACACGTGTGAGGGGACGGTGACACACCTCAAATGATTGTTTTCATTTGAGTTTTCTCATCTGTTCAGGTCACTGTGCCCTGAACACAAGTACTGCAATCACAGCTTTACTGACCTGCAAGCACATGAGGCCATGAAAGGAAAGATTCTCCTTTCCCCAATAATTTCTAAATCCAGTCTGGGAAGGCCATCACTCTCCCTACTCAGACTTCCTGTCTCAGAGATTCCTTTGCTGACAGGATTCCCCCTTTCCTTTGATTTAGCTAACTGCTTCTGAACTTGCAGTTTTATCAGGTGCAGCCTAGCATAGATGTGAAATCAGAACAGTGATTTCTCTCAAACATAACCACACTAATTCCACTGCATGCTTACTTCAATCTTCATTGCTTTAAAATGTCAATAATTCTCATGCTTTGTACTTTTTTATAGATTATGCTCATTTAAAAAGTATTTAACATCACAAGCATTATACAGGATCTTTTCTATGGATCCTGCCTTCCTCGGTGAAGAGCAGTGGTCAATAATCAACTCAGAACAATGCAACCGTAAATTCTTTCTGACTGTAAAAAAATTAATCCCATACAAAGAAGTTACCAGGTGCTCTTTTTAGAGAGCAAAGCTTTTAACTCTCTACTGGTGAATAATGGAGAAAAATAGAGGGCAAAAGAAACACTGCAGAGGTTTTGTTACTATTATTATTGTATTATTGGTCATTTAAAGATAAAATCTAATTTAAAAACTCCAGTTCTAAGAGTAGCTCTAAGTGGCCCATATATTAATAGCCATAAAGGGGCTACTCTGCCTGCTGCAGGCTGGCATGGAGCCACTGCCCTTCCCTGCCCACAGCCCTGGGACAAGGAAAGGCTCCCTGCCCTGGGATCAGCCTCCCTGCTGCTCCATTCCAGGCTGAGCAGCCCAGCTACAGCCTCAAAACACAATCAGGCCACAGCCCAGCTCAGCATCTTGGTAAAACAAATATTCTTCTCTAGTTTCAGTATATCCTGGACCTGAATTAAATCTTGTTAAAGCCATTCTGTTGCCATTAATGAGTTTGTATCACAGATAGAGTCTATCACGACAAAAGGCAGATGATATTTCTCAAGTGAAACGGAATCCAGATGAAAATTAAAGAAATAGCAACATTTGTCTAGATAAATGAGGCTTGCTCAGATTCTGACACATTATATATTTTCAGAATGCTGCACTAATCAATAGCAGCTAATTAGTAAAATGAAAAGAGCCAAGTCTACCTAAGGAGAAACACTTCCCGTGCTACTATTTATTTCAAAAGTCAGTCTGGAGAAAAACAACTGCTTTGAGCTTTATAAATATTTAGATGGAATTGAGAAAGCACAGATACAATTTTTATTCCACATATGGCAATGAATAAAGCTATCAGACATATTTTTGTCTAAATACAAGCAGCTAACCAATAGCATGTCAACTTATTACTCATAACACAAGAAATACTGGAAGTATTTCTTCAAAATGAAAAGGCAAGTCTAACTAGTTTATTTCTGTGCTTGTCCGTATTTTCCACCAGATAGAGTTCCAAGTCAGAACTAGTCTCATGTGAAACAACAGGAAAAAAAAACAAAACAAAACAAACAAACAAAAAAACCAACAGAAAAACAAAACAAACTCCAAAACAACCAGACCCAAAACAATCAGCCAGCCAACCTCAAACAATCCAAACTAAAAAATCCCCACACTTATCAATAGGGGATCAACATGAAAGTAAGAAGCCTTACACACCTCTCAGTCAGGAAGTTAATAGGACTGGGTAATTCTATTTTGAGATCAATTTCATGTATTTATAATCTTCATAATGGACTAATAAGAGGAGGCATAGAGTGAAAAAGGGGCAATCTATTTAAAAATGTGCTGCATGCGACAGGACTGTGACAGCCAGTGCTCAAAGAGAAAAGTGTGAGCAGATAGGGGAATCAGCCACATTTTCTGCAGTGTGTTAAAAATAGCCAGGTAGAACATGCCAGATTTTTAATACATAATTTCTCATCAGATACAAGTTCCCTTGGCAGTCACTGCAGGCCACCCTCCACTAGATATTTACAACAATGTTGAATTTCTCCAGGACTTTTCTGTTATTAATAATCCTCAGTCCCCCAAAGAAGCCCTAAACCAAATGAAGGGTTACAAAATGAAGAGACAGGCAATCACAGCACTGTATTATGCTGCTCAGGCTCCCAACGAAAAGTCCAGGAAATTTACTGTCAAAACTGTTTTTCCATACTTTCAGTCATTTAAAAGCTTCATATATTACTCTGGAGTTACTTCCAAAATTATTTTTATAATTTCTTTTATTTCCTTAGAGCATAACTCTTTTTCTTTGTTTATCTCTTGGTGTATAAATCCAACTTTATTTGCATATATATACTGCATCTATTACTGGCTGCCATGCTGCAGGCATTACTGTGCTGCACTTTAAAATTCAATCATGGCAATCCATTTAGGTACACAATTGTGTTCTCTATAATTGGAATTAATCTATGGGAAAAGGTACCTCCCAGAGATACACTGTGCTATCATGCATCAACCAAATACCAGTAGACATTGCCTTCCAACATAAACAATATTTATGCATTTATTTTTAAGCCCTACTATTTCTGTGATATAAATCTTCAGGTGTGAGTCAAATTTTCCTGCATGTGAGACATTTTTTGTAGATTTATAATAGAAACTATGTAAATATTGATCTCTTTAAAGTCTTTCCCAATCAATTTCTTCTACTTTACCCTCCCTGTCATATACTACTTCAGCTTTCAACTTATTTCTGCTCTAAGCTTATTCCTTCAGCAATTCAAATTATGAAAAGGAAAAAAAAAACAAAAAACAAAACCAAACCATTGGCCACAAGATCACATACATGTTGACACAGCTCAGGCATGCATCACTTTCCAATATACTTGCACATAAATGACATTTTTGAAGATAAAGTTTTATAATGGTAGTGGAATTTAAAAGGTATCCTGCCCCTGTTAAGCCAAAATGGCATTTTTCCACCACTGCTGCAACTGCACCAACCATTTAACAGTCTGCTAATTTTTAAAGTCTCCATCATAGAATGTACGTTCATTAAAATGTAGGAAATTAAAACAGTTTACTGGAGAAAGCTATTGTATACCCCAGTGGGAAGCTGCAGATTTTTCCCATTTGTTTATTCTGCAGAAATTAAAACATTAGTGCTGAAATCACGAAGGTGACTTGGAAGCCTAAAAATACCCTTAGCTACTGAGCTCTGATGCCTCATAAAATTGATGTTCACAAACCTCTGTCACCAAAAAGCTCAAGAGACCTTCTTTGATTACAAAAGATAGAAATTTAAGCCTCTAGAGAAAATTCCAGTTAAGCACCACACTGTTTTCGCATTATTAGCCTTATTTTTTATTATAGAAAAATGTTTTTGGACCGTTTCCCAACCATATAGGAAGCACAGCAATTTAACACCACCAGCAGCAGATCTGTTCAAAAATAGGATTGCTACTCAACAGTCAAAGAGGTTAAACAAGCACAGGTAGCAGAAATGCCCTGGTTAGGATTCTCTCCATCGGGAAATACACCATCAAGAAAATCAGGAGTAGGTGACCAGAAACAGAAAAAGAACCCTGAAAATGAGCACTAATTATTTCAGCAGAGTCTCAGATCACCAAAACAAAAGAAAATATTATATGTTACTGAAGTTATGCTGCAGGAGAGACAGGACACAAGAGCGGGATGCAGTTGGTACCTACAGCACATGCCCAATAAATAGAGTATTACTTGAGGAAATGTCATCCAGCTTGGCTCACAGGATCTTTTAAATGTCTTGATCCATGTTAATAGCTGATAGCAAACAGTCTCTGTCCTCTTTTTAAGCAGTTGGTGATTACAGATGGAACATTTTAAACTGCTGCTTTCAGAAGCTGGGAACAGATGCAGAGCCCTGCCAGTGCAGTATTAGTTCTGCTGCCCAAATCTACAAATATTCTAATTTTTATCAACAGGATTCTCATTCTCAAAAGTTATTGGTATCTGACAGGGCATTATGTAACCGAATAAATAAGTCTGAAGGATGTCAACTTCCACAAGTTTAATATCAACTACATTATTCATCAGTGTGCTTTAAGACAAATAGTGACAATAAACTACAAAGAAATCCAAAAAGTATCTCTTTGTTTCACTACTTTGGTAGTTTTAACTTCTGTGGCACTGTATAAGCATTTTAACAGAAGAAAAATCCATTTCAAAATCTTCTGGACAAATGTTCTGGGTGTGATTGAGGCAAGGGCAGTATTTGAAACATTTGTGTCTGACAGCCAAATGTTCAAAGCCATCAATTTTACATTATAACTGTAAGATTTAGAGTCCCTGATGGTGAAAAGATCAATATGAAATTACAAATTGTCACCACTTGCATGTGTGCACACCCCCGTCCATGGAAACCACTAATCTGACAACAGGAGCACAGCCCTTTCACAAATCATTTCCCATTAAACACAAGGCACAATTAGTTCAGTGCAGCACTCAGGAGAGGAAATAATATTTTTAGGCATACTCTTTTCTACCTGAATGCATGTACCAAATTACATGTATTAATTAGTCACTAACTGATGAGGTAATTCATGGTGTTATGCAGTGACATTTGAGAAACAGTATCTACAACATATTGGTTTGGGAGAGTGTTTTCCTGTGACAAGCACCCAAAAAGTGAATAAAACTAGTGCTGTACAATACAGTTCAGGACTTTGCTACTGTGAGCCCAGAGTCACCTCAGATAAAACTTGAGAAGATCACAAAGAATGAAAATTACTGCAGAATACTGAGGAGAGATTTGAGCACGCAAAAGTTGGTACAGTGGTAGCAAGAGCTCCCAGCCTGTCATAGGAAGCAGGGACATTGTAGTTTCAGGAAAGACCAAGTAACAATTCAGTTACCAAAACACTTTTTTGTCTTTCCAGCATTGAAAATTATCAGCATTGAGGTTCTCTGGAAACTTTTGACTGAACCACTGGGTCTTCTTGGGATTTTTTTTTTTTTGGTAAAAATTACTGATCTTTTACAGTAAACTTCAAGTCCTTTAAATTCTATTAGATAACAAAAAATGAAAATTTTCCAAGACATATTTGGGAGAGGAAAAGCCACCTTGACCTAACAGACTATTCCTGGTTACATCCTCTTGGGAAGTTTCAACAAAGACATGCTAACATGCCGAAGTGAGATTTCTCCAAAACCTCTCAAGTTTTGAAAAGTGTTCCAAAATATTAGATTCAATCCTACTTCACTGCACAACCAGGTTGCACTCACATGCAATTCCCACAATCTTAAGAAGAAAATTTCCCAGCATCATGGGCAATATCCATGGCCATGCTGGAATGCAAATCCAGACTTCAGACATGATTTAAGTTCTAATCCAATAAATAAAATAGATCTGATTCTCAGAATATCTGCTTTTCCAAGATGAAGTTGTATGTCTCAGAGTAACACTGAAATTTATCCACCATCTGCTCAGTTTTGATCCAACCAGCACCTCCACCAGCTGAAATCCCACTGATTTTTAATTGAGAAGCACTTTCAGGTTGGAAGTTTACTAAGTTATCCGAGCATCAGCAGAATAAAATTATCTTGGGCTTTAGTACTATTTCTGGATTTGTAGTATCAGAACTTGACCCCATATCTCAATCAGATAAAACCAAGTGCAGCAAATGAAAGTTCTGCACAAGAAAAGTCTATAGGGATCAAAAGAAAATATAAGTAGAGCAAATAGCCAAATGAGTCTGTTTTTAGAAAATTTTTACTTAAGGCAAAATTCCATGGCTTTTGTACTAATATAGCACCAGCACAAAAATGTTCAAAATTAGGTTTTCATTAAAGACTAAAGCACAACTTACCAGAGCACCTTTCAGGACACTCATTTTAAAGGCTTTTAAACAAAATTATGTTTATATTACACACCCAGTTTGCCTCAAATTCCGTAACAGGATTTATATCACAAAGCTTAGATTAAGGAAACTTCACAACTTCTACAACAGCTTCCTAAAATTTTTGTGCAAATTTAGTGAAAAACCTGTCAAATTCCTGCCAATAGAAATGACTTTTGATCACTGCTGCAGTGGCTCTGTAGAGCTGAAACTGGGAGTTTCTGAGCAATCCCAATTTCTTCTTTTCCTGAAAAAAACCAACCAAACAAAAAGCCAACACCTAACACCACAGAAATAATTTAAGTAATTTTTAAAATGCATTAAAAAAATACTTTTTTGTCAATAACTGGGTTCTTATTTTTTCCTGCAGATGAAACAAATACAGAAAATTCTGCTGGCCAAAGATTGCTAGGGAATATCTACATGCTAATGGTGTAACTTGGAATTGTAAAGGAAATACTACAAAAAGCTGCAGTTCATTAAGACTGAGTCATTACAGCTATCAAAAATTAACAAGTTTTCATACTTGGACATGAAATTAGAGTTCAAGAAACAGAACTGCAACAGGCAGCTTAATGGTACAGTAAAAAGTGAAAACCAAGCACAGAAAAACCCCCACAATAAACCTGGCAGTCTATCCATGTCAGGATTGCAGGATGCTTTTATTAATGCACCACCACATGTTGCAAATGGAGTAGGTTACCATGGCCCAAACTATTTCTTTCAAGCCGGCTATCGAGGGAGAACAGGAAAAGCAAGTCAGATATGCAGTGTCTAAATGGGTCAATTTTCAGATAGTGCTGATACCACGTGAAGTCAGAACTGCATATACACCACAGATGTGATTCATCTCACTACCCCAAAATCATTGAATTTCAAGATTGAAAAGCTCTATTTTCCCATTTCAGCTAGTGCTCTGCACTGCACAAATTTCACTCTACAGACCATTTTCTAGTGTTTTGTCAATTCCAGTTATAAAAGTCTCAGGTGAATTGGTTTATAATATTTCCCTAAGATTACTCTTTCACAACCTAATATATCTCTGCCATAAATTATTTTCTGCCATACAGTCAAATTTCTCCCTTCCTTGCTCTTGTCCTATGGGAATAGTTCTCTGACCTGAACATAGATCTGCATGTGCTTACATTTAAAAATTAGATTAAGATGCTGGCAGAAAACACCTTCATATATGCAACAAAATGAGGTAATGTGACAAAGCTGGCTGGGAGAGGGAATTAAAAAGATTACATTATTAAAAAGCAACTCACCAACACAATAAAGTTCAAGTATATAAAGAGAAAAAAGCTCTACTTAGTCTTGAACAGAGAAATCCATTTTTTACATCTAACAGTAATGAATTTACTTAATTCTACAAGTACAAGCAAATTCATATAAAACATCAGGAAAAATGATTTAACTTCTGCTTTAGTTTTCTTTGTAAAAGGGAGACAATGCTTCCTGAACCAGAGAGATTGCTATCTGCTTAGATTCAATAGCTACCCATGAGGATAAAAATTATACAAAGAAATAATATATCTGCATTTCTTTGAGGAGTTGCATATTCTTATTCAGAATTATTTATAAATGCATACAAAACACAAAACTGCAATTTTGCAATTCTGTTCCACACTTATGCATAGATAAATAGTGTTCACACCAAACCATGCCATTAGCTATTTGAGTACTCATTTATTCATTTTTATTTAAAAATTGGTCTAGCTTTTATTTTAATTATTTTTCATGCATTTTAGCAGGACTTGCTAAATAATTTGATTACAGCAAAGAGTGTGTTGCCATTTAATCAATATTGAAAGTTGAGCAGCAGATGTGGATGAAGAAAAGATGACATTAGAGGAAGACATAACAGTAAAAAACTGCATTTCAGACTTTCATAAACACATTGCAGGGAGGGAATCTGTACAACACTCAAATTGCATTTGCTCATGTGCTTAGATTTAACAGGCTGTTTAATTAACATTTTTAGTATATTTTTAGATATGGATAATCATAAACGAGTTATTGTAAAAAAAGTCTACAAGCTTCTCTTTGGGTTTAAAAATTAAGTTTAAAACTTCATTTTCTGTTTCTGGAAAAACAGTACAAATATTTGTCTGAAAACAAATTAGCCACAAATGTTCCAAAATATTTGGACTGAATATTGGAGCTATGAGTAATGCTCTGTGTGTTTGACTAGCCACTCTTCAGATAACATAACATTAACTGAGATTACAAAGCCCAATCTTTCAACTTCAGAGCAAGTGATTGACTGCAGCTATTTATTTTCAGCATCATCTTTTCTTTGTGGAATACACAGGAACATTCTCTACTGGAGCAGAAACATGCAAAAAGGCTTTAACAGCTAAATAATTTCCTGGGTGCAGATAAAGAGGTTGATATGGAGAGAGCTCCATAGAACAGCACAGTGACACCCCTGGTCCAGTCAGACCTGGGCACGTGGAAGTTAGAAAATCTAAATTAACGTGCAGATATGTTAATGTACAAATGTACAGGACCAAGTGAAGTGGAAGGTTCATATCCAGGGAGCTGAGCACAGATCATAAAAATACAAGCCTGGAATCACTTATGCTGCATTATATTATTATCTGGCCCTTTGCTACAGTATTGCAGCAGCCTTCAGAAAGATGCAATTACCTCTTTTGAAGAGTGAAGTTGAAAATATTTGCTGCTAAATGGCAGTGCACACAGTCTGGTGCTTAATTAAGACTCTTAGTGAGCATTTTCATTACTTTTCTAAACACCATCCTTATTCCTGCTAATTTTCCAATGTTTCCATTGTTACAGAGTAAATTACAATTAATAAATTGACTAGCACACATTAATTAAAGATGATTGTCATGTAAAGCCTTTTAACCACCTCAAACCAACCCTCTGAATCTTCAAACATCCAAAACACAAAAACACTATGAAAATTAGATAGGAAAGACTGGAGTTTTATTAATTCTCCCTTTGACAGTCATTACAGTTTTTTCCACCATTCCTGGCAGGACCATCATAATTTATTTTCCACCTAATAGTCTGAACTCTATTTTACAGCCCCTTGTCTCTCACTCTTCAAAGCCTTTCCCTATGAACTGTCCTTCTATCTACCAAACACAAAGCTGCAGGAAATCTCAGGGCAAAAAACTAAATTGCATTTCAAATTCAACAGTCTGCAGTTTATGTGAATACAAATAATTCTAAAAGCCCAGTCTAGTAAGGAAAAGAGATGTCTCCTAAACTAGCACAAAATCATCTCACATATAAAATATTTAATAACCACTGGTGATCTATACAGGCAGTCCCGTTAACCATCAGCTTGTTATAGCTTAGCTTTGTGCACCAAGCTCTTCTATAAGTAGTATGTTAAATATTGTGTATTTGCACCAATCAGACCCATAAGAAGGACGGTTGGGTCAATTGTTATTTGTGAACAGCAGCACTACATTCAACCACTGCCTCAGTGCCTTTCAAGACAGCACAGGGGTGGATGAAGGCACAACAGCAAAGCATGTCTAGGAAAGCACTTGAGCTCAGCGTGGGAGAAGGCAGAGGAAAGCACTCAAAGCTGACAGTATCACAGAATCTCTCCTCCCTGTCTTTTTTTCAGAACTATCTCCACAGGACACCAGCCTTTTTACATTCTCTGAGTGGTGCTAAATGCATATGTTGAGCATGCGAATTTATATTATTAACAAGCTAGATGCTCTTTACCTTGTTTTTTTTTTTTGTAAGATGTAAGCATACATATAAATGTTTAAAAGCAGTTTAATATGAAAAAAGCTGCATTAAAGTCAAATAATTAAAGGCAAAAGCATTTAGTAACCAACCAAGTTAAAGGAAACCCTTCAAAACCAGCTAAAACCTTCTAATTTTACTGAACTCCCAAAGTTAATCAGAGCATTAAGCTAACTCTTGGAAAGTAATTTTCATCAGAAAAAAAGCCTATGTCTTAAAACTTATAGCACTGGAGTCCCCAGACAGAATTTATGCTGTATATCTTTTTGCTTCATTACTTAGGTTGTTAATAGGTAAAATTTTGTTTACAAGTACACAGAAAATCCATTCTGTCACAATCACCAAAGCATGTAAAATTTTGGTTTTACTTCAGATGAAAGGAGAATGGAGAAGAGGAGACTCATTTTCTTCCATTCTTATTGGAATGATTTATCATTAATTTAACAATAATGGGGAAAAATAAAAAAGAATCCCCCAAATACCCAAACCCAGCAAGTCCCAAAAGATTATAGAACAATGAGCAAGCCAGGTTGAAAGCCATCAGTGAGAGGGAACACGTGCCTACCTGCACAGTCCAGCTGACATCAGTTTCATTATACTACACAAGCGTGATGGAGGGCACAGAGCTCTGGGGAATTTGGTGGCAGATCTGCATCTTCCCTCTGATGCTGCTGAATCTGTCCAATCTGGTGAGAGCTCATCAAGAGCTCAAAGAGAGAGGCAGCTACTCCAGGTACCCCAAAGACATACATTGAGGCTGACAACTGGAAGCCAATCCATCCCAAGGATATTCCAATGATTAAGATGATTTGATTTACTCTTGTTCAGTCAAGCCTGTCCAATATCCTAGAAACTTTCTCCAAGTGGTACCAAACTAGGAGGGACTATTCAAAGTGTGTTTGTAAGACTTGAGTTCTGATTAATGAAATTCAATCCAAACAATACAATTTTGTTTCCTTAGTTCAGATTCCTCTGCTTCTGGAGAAGTAAATTTTTCTTCAACAATGTTTTCAACTGGCAATATTTTATGATTGACAGAATATTTTGAAAAGATAGTTAAAAACATTTTAAAAACATTAAATTCTGCAATCCTTTAAATAAAACTTAAGTTTTATTTACTATAGAAAGTATTAACTCACTTAAGGAAAATTTAAAATTCCATTGTGTTGGATTATACAAGTGTTATACTGGTCAGTCGTCACTAAAAATATTTTCTGTGAGAAGATGACACTGTAATGAAATGTTCCAATTTTAATGCTTAGTTGTTATTAGGTTCTCTTGCCCATACTTTCTCATTAAGTTAGACTATCCACCTAAAAAGGAAGACATTATTTTTGTATTCTACTTCATTATAATACTCTAAGTCAATGCACTTGATCAAAATTAATGTCAAGTTTCACTCTTCCAATATGATTTTAGAAAAGTATAGTGCTTTGAAATAAAAAGGTAGAAGACTGGAAGGCAAAGAGCAATTTTGATTTGATTATTGATTGCTGTAGCTAATATTAATACTTCAAAATTACTGAATTAACCTCTTCCTACTGATATAATAATCAAAATAATGTCTTGAAATTCCTCTTGACTGGCTGCAGATATGCTGTCAGCGGGGCATTCAGATCAGGTCAATGTCTGTTCTTAGCTTCAGCTTTCATGCACAGAACCACCATTGGCCAAGACTGAGCCCACCAGCAATGGTGGGGGCACCAGTGGGATAACTCATTTATGAAAGGAAGAGAAACTGCACAATTGCAGCCGGAGACAGAACTGGGAATATGTGAGAAAACAACTCTAGACACCACTGCTGGTGGAGAAGGAAGGGGAGGAGCAATCCACAAAAGACTAAGAAATATCTAAAAAAAACACTTGGAGAAAAATACATACAGGTGGGGCCATATTTACAAATGATATTGAATGATGCCATGAAGGACAGAGTGCTGTTTTAAAGAAGGTACAAGCTGGTTGAGCTGCTTGGGACTTGAGCATCTGCAGCACTGGGCATCAGACAGGCATAGTACCCACAGTGGAATCCCACTGCCCTGAGAAATGAACCTTCCCTGGCAAAACCAGCATTGGCCTGATCCTGGTCTCTGGGCAGTATTGCCTAACCCTGTTTCCCAAGAAGGATGAACTTACACTGCAAAGCAGCCAGCAGTGGCTGGGGGGAGCAGGAGGCATGCTGTAATGTTAAAAATGCCCGCAGCTCTGGCCAGTGACTGCTCAGGAAAGACAGGCATTAGAGGAAACAATTAAAATAAGGAACTATTACATTAGGGCAAATTGACTGAATTGATTTTTCGTGGTAGATGAAAACCATAGGGAAGTTTCTGTGATGTGTTTCAACACTGAGTGAACAATGTGTTTAATACTGAGAGCCCTGCCTTGCAAACAGGGAATCCAGGGTGGGACCCTGCTGCACAGTGGATGGCAGAGTAGGGAGATCCAGGCTAAAGCAGGTGGAAACACAAGCTCAGCAACATGAGAATAATTTCACCTGGAGGGTGCAATTGCAATGTCCCTTGGGACCCTCTACAGTGCTTTCCACTTCGCAGTGGGAACATGCCACGGCTTGCTCTCAGGTCAAGGTGGAGAAACTACATTATGTGTTTAAAATTACTCAAATACACTAGAGAAATAAATTTTCCAGCAGTGTTGGTGTGACAGTACGAAAGAGCAGGCCCAGTCTGCACTGGGATTTAATATGAAAACAAAACATTAGAAATTATGAGGTCCATGTGATCCAAACCCAAATCCACTCTACACTCTCCCCAGAAATTTCACAGCCTGTGTTAGTCAAAGGCCATGCTCACTTTTTGGAAAGTGGGAATTCCCATTAGAAACACACTCATCCAGCAGAGCTCAAGAAGGTAACACAAGACAATATTGTCCCATAGCCTTAATTAATCTAGTCTTTTCTATATGCACGGGAATTCTTCTACCAATAGAAATTGTGATAAATTCTATGAGATTTTACCTGTTACCCCTGTACTCTTTTCAGTTACACTAGGCTATGTCTGCTGAGGTCTTTTAAGAACCAGATTTAAACATTTTAGATATCATACAGTCTCAATTATTACTGCAAAATAATAGATGTCATTTTGTTTTTCACAGCTTGAATTCATGGGGAAAAATAAAGCCCCTTAGCTTACCTAGTGTAAATGTCATTACCAAGGGAATAAACATGGATTCCCTCTGCAGCCATGACACTGATTCTGCACCCATCCCTTACTGCAGTCATACAATTAAAATGAAATCTCACAGTTTTTTAACATTATTTGTTGTTGATTTATCTGACCAGTGTCTCCCTGACAGAGCTGTGAGGAGCTAATGAGCCACAGAGAACACCTTAGCTTCGGCTGCTCTCAAATTTCATTAAGTGAGATAAAGCACAGGAAGAGTACATGTGTGCTGAGCCTTCTGAAGTCCTGATAATGCATTAATAAACTTTATCAAATTCTGATTATGGCTGTCTCGTTACGGATATTGTTACATTTTACTGATAGCACCACTGGTAAATTAAATGCCTGAAGTGCAATGTTTGAGTCTGCTCATCTGAGCAAGCAATGATAAATAACAAAAGGCAACAGACAGAATCATCCTATTTTTCCAGTGTTCACTGGACCAAAGCAAATTTGTAGATGTTTAAGTTCTCTATTTATTTCTAACAAGTACATGTCATTTTTTAGGAGGCAAAAGTGCACAAAATAGAGCATTTTATTATCTAAATTCTTCAAGCACTTCACCTGAAAGCCCAAATGCCACCTCTAATCATAAAACAGCATACACTAAGCAAATTCTTTTGCCAAAATCTCTTACATGCTTTATTATTACATCGTATTAGGAAACTGCTGATTCAACAGCAGCTATTTTGCTGCAGAATGGATAAATTCTTAAGTAGGTACAGATGTGTCATGCAGAAAATATTAGCAAAATACTTTATTATTATGATATACATGCAATGATAGAAGGAAATGCATTCTTATTAAGCAGTCTTGCTCATCCTAGGGAACATGAGCTGTGTCAAACATTAAGGTACCTGCCTGTACACAGATATTTTCATAAGCAGGCCAAGCCAGGTGACAGCTTCCAGCATTTTATTCTGCTGTTAATTTGGCTGTGTGACCCTGGGAAGTCAGCAGTGCTGTAATGACACTGAGACAGAAATGGGAACTGTTAAATGACTCTAGATCTACAGATTAAAAAGTTCTATACAAAAAAAAAAAGGTATTTTTAGCTCTTTCTGCACATGAGTGGAATGCTGGTTGACAGCAGTGTGGCAGAGCCAAGGGAAGTGGATCTTCACTGATGAGTGAGAAGTGGCATTGCAGTGACTGACAGAGATATGTGGGACATGCCAAAACTATTAGAGAAGTTAACACAAACATCATGCAAAACAAATGCAGTGGCCTGTAAAGCAGCAAGGAAGAAAACAATAATAAACAAACTTAAGCAAACTTAGCTAGGTTCCCATTAAAAAAAAACCCCAGGGCTGCAGCAAATGGGCTGGAGAGGAAATACAAGAAAGAAATTATATTTCCAACATCAGGTAACAGACAAGTAAGAGAAACAGAGACCAGACCTTATGGATCTAGAACAAGAGCCTACCAGACTGGATTTCTTCTTTGCCCAAAAGCTCATTAGCTTTCAGAAACACAAAATCAAAAGCCACGTACACATATATAAAGGACAAAAAAATCAAAAGACATGTACACATATATAAAACAGTTTTTCCCTTTAAGTGGTAAAAAGTGTTTCATGAACCACCATGGACAGGTTAAAAAAGCCATATTTTATTATAGCTGATCTCTCTCTCCCAAAAAATAAAAATCCCAACAAAAAGCCCAACAAAACCTGCCAAAACTCAAAACCCTGCCTGGGTGGTTTTGTCTTCTTCTACAGCAATTTAGACATTTTCTAGTGAGAGCGTCCTTAGGTGTGTGCAGTTACTGCTGCCCCAATTCCAGCACCTCCAACACTTACTGGCAATACTTAGGTTTAATTAAAGCATGAGGCTTAATGAATGTTTAGGGGAACGTAATACTTAAATAGTGTAATTCAAGGACAACTTTGTTTTCCAAGGTAGCAATCCATCTTACTTCAATCAAAATAAAATCAATAAAGTGGAACTTAGGAAATCAGACACGGCATTAATAATTGCAACAGTAGCCATCCTGTGTTAATAATGAAAAAGAGTTAGCAATGGTCAGCTGTGTGGCTGAATCTGAGTAAAACCCTTTATGCCATCCCTATATAGAAAAATGTTGCTTGTTACACTTCTGGGACACAAGGAGCACATTCACTTATCCTTTGTTCCAAAGAATGCAGGAACACACCAACTCCCCACACTTTTATCTCTTCTTGATTTGCAATGACAATTTCCTGTAGAAGGGGACAGAGATTTATTTTTTCCCCAATACTTCATGGGGAGATGCTTGGGGGGCTGTAAGCATCTTTTAATTATTTCAGTAAGCAGATGTTACCTCAGTCACTGGGCTGCTCCATCCTGGTACTGCTCCAGGCTCTGTAGGTGATGTGATGGCTACAGAATGTGGCAGAGGAATGGGAACTGAATCCTAAGCAGGACAAGGCTGTTGTTAAAGCTTAGGAATAATGTGGGTGCTGAGCAGAACAGCAGGAGCACAAACACAGCTGTCCAGTAGACCACATGCCCTGTCCCCCCATCCCTTTTTTATGAGTCACTGATTTTTAATTTTTTTTTATTGCTGTAGGAACATTGGAAGAATTACTCCATGCAATCTAAACTTCATACCTTTAGCTTTCTATTCAGCACACTTTCCTCCTCCACTTTATTCATGATGTTCTAGTTAAATCTCTGACATTTCTTGCAGAAGCTTTTTCATTAAGGACTTATAACAATCGTAAAAATCTGCTCTGGGTAGAGACTCAGCATATAAAGGCTCAGTGAGGGAATACTCACACAATTTAAAGTGAATTTAGTATTTGTAAAGGCACTGTAAATGAAAGAACCCTCAATACCTTCAGTAATTTTATAGTTCAAATGATAACACTAATACAAAATGTCTCCTCTCACTTTCCCGTGTTTCCTTCCTGCTCAATTTTCTTCCACAATGGTGAAGCACAGCCCCTTCCCAGAGTGGGAAGGTAATTTGGGATGATGGGCAATCCATCACTCGGGCTTTCTGCTGAAGCTGTCATTGAGGAGGGATCCTCTCCATCCCAAAGGGACTCAGCCACAGGGAGCAGAGGGAGGAGCATCAGCTCACCTGTGTGAGTCTCTCAGAGGCTGCACCTGCTGCTCTGATTTTACACGAGAAGCCTCCTGCTTTACAGAACTTTACAGAACTGTAGTGACTGTAAAGTAGAAGGGTCCTCAAATGCTCTTTCTTATTCTTGTATTCCTATTAATTACTGCTTACATGGTTTAGCTCCTCTCTACATCCTGTCACAAGCCTTTCTCAGCTGTTTCATCTTAAAAGAAACCCTGAAGTCAAGAAAACATTAAAAACCCCACACCCTCACAGTAACATTATGCAACAAGTCAGACATTCCTGCGCCATGAATTGCATGCAGGCCATTAGAACATTTTTTTCAAAGTTTTGCCAAAGATTTGCTTAATCAGTTTTTCTGGTTATATATTAAAAAAAAAAAAAAAAAAAAAAGGAGAAAATCTACATGTAGAAAGATGGCACTCGGAAAATATTTGGTATGTACAAAACCAGATATACAATTCCCAGGACTAAGAAATTCCAACAAAATTGTTAGAATACAAGGAAAATGCATTGGATTATAAGGATTGGATTAATTTGACTGCTCTTTCAGAAGTCAAAGTCATGATATTGTCATTTCTCAAGCAAATGATCGTCAGCATCTTGTACTAAGTCTGATTGCATGAAACAAACTGGAAATAATGCTTAAAATCTAGTTTGAAAACTGTGGTTGGGACTGAAAGATATGTTTTGTTGAATATATTATATTTTAAAATCTCCTTACACAAAGTATGTTTTAAAATTTTGTCTTTTATAAGCTAAAACAATTACTAGAAAATCAAACTTTTTTTCACTTATTCAGCTCCAGTTAATGGCCTCTTATAGTAATTATAAAATTTAATATATCTAGCCACACACCACCCAGAAGCATGAGGAATAAATTTTAGAGTGTGATTATTATTAATTGATCACTTAAAGAGGATTATTAGTGGTTCCTTTCTAAAGAGTCCAGTACTACTTCATGGGGAAATTTTCTATTTTAATAGTGGCTATTAAATAAACTAAGAATATTGTGATTTTTATGGTTAAATGAAAAGTGAAGAAATACAAGCATTTTGGCTGCCATAATTTATTGCATTATTTTAATCCATAATACCCATGCAAGGCATGAAAAATGGTGACTTTGAAGAATTAAGCATTTTTGTTATTTTGCATCCCAACTTTATTATCCTCTCTTAGCCCTAAAAGAAGATAACAAGGATCAGACAACAGATTATACATATACAGAAGTAAACAACAAATGGGTATAAATCAGATTATTGGGATGCAAATCAAGGGAGTGATTCATAGCATAAACGTTGGAAATATAAAAACTATTTTATGCCTTCAAGGCATTCTGCTTATTCTCTTATATTTTACAAAATATTTTATAAAGCAAAGTTTTGCTATATCTCTGTCAGCAAAATTACTGTAGGGAGAGCAGGTCACATCCAGCCTCACTCAGTCTTCATTGCAATGCTAAAACACCTCATTCCTTTTGCTACACCCCATCAAACCCAGGCAGGGAACTGGTGACCACCAGGAATTAAAACTATGGACTCTCCATGCTCACAAACATCTCCACACAGCCCCAAACGTGTGTGGATGCATTCAGAGCCCAGCTCCTCACCTGCTATTAGGTAATTCCTCCCCTTTGCTGCCAGCAGTTATGAGCAGCTCGTCCCTGTAAGCCTCTGGTTCTAGCACAGCCTCTGTCGTGTCCTCATGTGAGCCAGGACCCCCCTGTTCCCTCTGCTCCTTGGGTATTGCTGCTGCACCTGACTACCAAACAGCTGCCTCCAGATGTTTGTATTGGGGTCAACATTGCACAGGAAAATGGCAGAACCTGAGACAGAAAACCCCTCGATTCTGCCATAAAAAGCTGTCAAATGACATACAAGAATGAAGGAAATGAAAAATGCAAAAGCCAGAGAGGGCCATGAAGACCTAGATGTTGCTTTATATAAATGCAGCTCAGCTTCCTTGCAAGCCCCTTTTTTCCAGCCTGCAAACCCCAGCACTGGCAGTGGCTACTGCAGCAGCCCCCCTACCCAGCCTGTGTCCCCAGCAGCTCCCCAACCCAGACTGTGTCCCTTACCAGTCATGCCAACATTTTGAAGCCCCCAGCAGCCTAGAAATGCACCAAAAAAGTTGGCAATATCTTGGGTCCGAACTTTATGTGCAGAAATCAGAAGGGCAAATAGATACCATCATCACACCTCTCTGCTTCTGGAAAAGGTGTCCTGAATGACAGTGGGGCATATTCTGACTCCCTGTCCCAGAGAGATTCTCAAATTATCATTGTAAGCTACAAAAAACTACAGGCCTGACAGTTTACAGCTGACACCTACAAACCCTTTCCTTGCATCCCATGACAGACAGCCTCCAGTCCATGACAAGCAGTAGTGCTGGCAGTGTGGACTGAGGCACACATTTATCCCAAAACGTCTGAAAATGTATCACAGAAAGCTCTCATGTCTCCAGGAGACAAATGAGATTCCATTAAAATCAGGAAGGGAGAAGGATCACCGCTGAACACCATCTTTGAGGATATCTTTATACTCAAGACAGCCAAGGAAAATGAAGGTTTTCTAAGCACAGGCAGCTCCTGACACCTGAAGCAGGAACACACAGCACTGTGTATCTCCCAGGCCAGAACAAGCTGCTGGGCCTGTCCCCCCCGAGGGAAAACTGCAGAGGAGAGCAGCAGATGCCTACAGGAGAAAGGATGGATGCTGTCATAAGGCTAGAGAGCATCACTTGATGTGGGATTGCAAGTGACTTCGTCTCATTTTTCTCCTGAAGGGTCCAACCCACAGCAGATGCCATTAGTACAATATCATTATGCATTTCATGTTTGAGTACTGCACTTTTACACCTTTGAAGTTCTTCATTTTACTTAAAAAAAAAAAAGGCAAACAATACCTTCTGATCAGCTGCTACAGACAATATAATGAAGTGCCCAGATGTGCACTGCTGAACACTTTGTTGAGATAAGTTTTTTTGTAAGCGCTCAAGAAATAAAGTACAATCAATTTAATCACAGGCTAATAGTAGGAATAGAGAAGGAAATACAAATTATGGGGGGAATCCACTGTTAGAAGGAAAATAATAATCATAAATTAATGAATCAGGGGAGTATTTTGGACTCACAGCTATTTTCTACACATTTGTTAACATTTTCCCAAAGATACAATTTTACATTTACAAAATATCTGTTAATAGAAGTAGTCTTCTAGTTTTAGAGGATTCCTCCCTTGCCCTAAGGATATTTTTTGAGATCTTCTGAAATAGAAGAAATACTTAGAGTATGTACCACAATTGACCAGAAAATTTCCAAGTCTTTGTTTTAACCTGTTTCTCTGCAACTAAAAACCTGTTTGGGACTGACAATACTGGGGGTCTTTTTAATACATACATAGATACATTTGTGCTTCTAAGAGGGTGGAAAAGACTTCCATTTGCATTTCCAAGTTCTGCAATTGGAAAAGCACAGAACTTTCCAATTTCCATGAAGCTCCTCAGCAGCCAGCAAAGAGCCAGAAAAGGGCCATCAGTAATGAACTCTCCCAAGGTTTAACACACAGGGAAAAACCACTTCTATGCAGCACTCACAATGATGGGATGTCTCGTGTTTGGACTGAAGGCAGTGCTGTGAAACCAAGCATTTTATGGGGTTTAGCACCAACAGCGCTGAGCTCACAGACCTCACCCAGCACATGACATGAAGAGCTGGCACATACACCTGCAAGCTAAATGCTGACAGCTGCTGCTCTGCTGGACCACTTCCCTGCATTATACATTTTCTCATATCTTCACATAAATAGCAATTTTTAAAGTTCAGCTCTGTTTTAAATCAGACTATTAAACAGGTTTGGTCCTCAGTTCTTATGCAATACTATTGTGATGCAGCAAAACAAAGGAAAGTTGTAGATGAGCTTTACTTTTGCAGAGAACACAAGAAAAATCATTGAGAATTTCATTTTCTCACCATCTTTGAAGTCCAGATTATACAATAATTTTTGCTGTCTCAGGCACAGGTAGCAAGTTTATAAATACATCAGAAAGAGGATAAAAAGGAGGGTCAGTATGACTCAGTGACTGAATTACAAGCTCACTGAAAAGGCCAGTTGTATGGTTCAGTGCACAAGGTGCTCAGTAATTAGATAGCAAGTGTCTGAAGCCAAACAGAAAGAGGAAGAAAGTGCTACCTCACCTGCCTATGGTTTTTTCAGAGACACTGTTTAACACTGACCTTCTGGGGCAATCTCTGCTGTGCTGCCCTGTGATGGGAGTGCAAAATTTACAAAAAGACACGAGAGCAAGGGATCTTCTAGGACAGGGACAAGTAAGCCACAAGCAGCCAAATGCTCAAGGTGAACCATGCAGGACAGAAAAATTATTAGAAAATATGGAGAGAGGCATGAAACAAGATAAGAGGGGAAACAGGACAAAGAAACAGGAAGCCACACACTGCATCACAGACCAGATCTGTTACACATCAGAGATCCCACACCACTGACCCCTGCAACATCTCCCTACCCTTTTTCTGACAGGGATGCCCCTTCAACATCCTGTAGAGGGAATGTTCAGACTGTTTCGTGATCTCCATTTTTCATTCTCCCTTTAATCACTGATTCTACACTGATGCTTCACTTCCCACTGCTATCAGCCAACCCTCTCTCATATTTCTTTAAACATCCCTCAGCAGAACCTACTGTGCCCCTTTCTCTCAATTGCAAAGGATCCCAGATTGAGATTCTCCCTCCTTAATCATTTAATGAGGTTGAACTCTCCCCTCGAGGGGTTTTTACATGTGTGCATATCTTTCTTGTGCCACCCCTTCCCTCCCAAACCTTGTCAATGAGAATCATATCTCAGTATTCCCTGGCAGCCAGGAGAGCCAACCCTGTCCTGGGGCCCATCAGGTCCAACATGACCAGCTGGTCAAGGGAGGGATGGTTCTGCTCTGCTCTGCACTGGGGTGGTCTCACCTCCAGTCCTGGGGGCAGTTTCGGGCACCAAAATGTAAAAGAGATACAAACTTTTTAGAGAGTGTCCAAAGGAGTGCAACAAAAATGATGAAGGGTCTAGAGGAAAGACTATATGAGGAGAGGCTGAGGTTCCTTGGTCAGTTCAGCTGGAGAGGAGGAGGCTGAGGGGAGACCTCATGGCAGTCACAGCTTCCTCCTGAGGGGAAGAGGAGGGGCAGGCACCGATCTCTGCTCTGTGCTGGCACTGACAGGAGCCAAGGCAGTGGCCTGGAGTTGTGTCAGGGCAGGTCAAGGCTGGACATTTGGAAAAGCTTCCTCATCCAGAGGGTGGTTGTGCACTGGAACAGGCTCCCCAGGGCAGCAGGCACAGCCCCAAGGCTCAGTGCAAGAGTTTGACAATCCTCTCAGGCACACAGGCGTGGTCCTGTGTGGGGTCAGGAGTTGAACTCAGTGGTCCTTGTGGGTCCTGTCAGTCCCTTCTTCCTTTCTCTTCTGTGCAGTCCCTGCCACACTTCACCACCCCTATGCACTGTGGCCCAGGCAGGAATTGTGCCCTTCACCGTGCTGCCCCACAAAGGGCTCCATCCCCAGGCATCTCCCAAAGGCAGACCTGCACTGGGCATTTGTTCCACTTCTGGCTGCCACTTATGGCATGAACTAAAGCAGAAGTACTGAAAGACATTACTTACTGCCACAAAAACCCTAAAAAATGTCAGTATGTTCAAACTCTGCTATAAGGTGGGATACCTGTTTTCCTGGGCTGATGTTCTGGTGTTTTCCCAAAGCAAAATACTCTGAGGTGCTAACATCCTCTGGTATTATAGAAGTGATTGGTGCAGCCTTCAAGGGTAGCAGTTATAGACAGATAAATTAGGTCCTGCAGGAGGTTTTCAGACTAAGGGAGCAAGCTCACAGATGAAATTATGGAAGAAAAGAATGCAGAGATGGGCAGTGAGCCCTTACCTCCATACTCATAACACTGAGGCAAGTGCATTTTAGCCCTCAGCTTTTTTGAATGATGCTTTCCATTGGAGGGGGTCAATATAAGATAGATGGCACAATCCTTAATAGAATTGAAGCTTAGCTGACAAGCTGAGGGACAAATATCAGAATTAAAAAAGTTATCTACTAAAATTATCGAGGCTGATCTAAATTTTAGTAAAATCCTACCGAAATCTATCTCTCCAGTAAAGAGAAGGGTCTTCAAGAAATCATGCCACAGACATTTGATAAACAAGATTTGAAAAACTTCAATGAAGTCCAGCAGGTAAACTACATACATTGTGAGTGTAACACAGCAAGCACTGGGCAGAAATTTCAAATTTTGGGCCCATACTGTATAGAGAAGTCTTTAGAGCCTCCTGATTATTTGCTAAAAACAGAATAATAAAAACTATGCTAAATATCAGCATTCTCTAGTGTGCACCACTGCTACAAATGTTCTCCTGAAGTTCATTCCTTAGCTCAAGTTATACAAAACTACAACTCTCCTATTCATCCTTTGCAGTATCTTCCCACTCACTAAAAAAGTTATTACCATTTATATTACATAGAATTGATAAAAGCTCACCTCAATTAAAAAGTCCTTTTTTCTGAAGAGCTGGCATTTCTTTTTTACTTTAGTCTTCTATTGTTTTTGGGTTGACATAATAACATTTCCAGTCAGCAATTAGCAAAGAAAATCTTTGCCAAAGAGCAGGCCTAAAACTTCCCC
This sequence comes from Chloebia gouldiae, assembly GCA_003676055.1. NCBI lineage: Eukaryota > Metazoa > Chordata > Aves > Passeriformes > Passeridae > Chloebia > Chloebia gouldiae. Next base: position 12,916,762 of record QUSF01000014.1, on the reverse strand, counting down.
AGAGCTAAAAGTAAAATATAGATAATTACTCAGCTAAAGTTTTGAGATATGATTGTTTATATATTAAATTGTTCTTATAAAAGGGATAGTCTGTTAGGAAGCAATGTAATTAAAATATAAACAATAAACTAAGCAGGTAATAAAGCATTCATTATAGAGAACCTACCTTTTACCTGGTATGCTTTATATATTTTGTTCCAGTTATGTTTTTTAATAATGCAAATTAATGTATTCCTTTAACAAGCCTTGAAAGAACCTTATTTGCATTTTTATGGAGTATTGGTAGGGTAATTTTGTTGTGTTTTTTTAAGACTAACATCACAAAAAAAATATTTCCAAAACTTTTATAAAAGCAATAATTTTCCATTTAACAGTACAGCACTCACCACTTCAAGGTCAGCTGCAGTTTTCTAATACTTAAGCAAAATGATCAGAGCTTACAAGGGAATCATCTGTACGTAAGTTGAAGCTCTATATTACAATGGAAAGGCAACAGGGGATAAAAGTTGGCTTTTCAAAGAAAGATATATTTTGTCACTTTTCTTTAAATAAATTGTTCAGATGTTTAACAGAGTCATAGAATTTCTTGTTACAGAGCTTGCTCCTGAGTGAAAATGTACAAGTAAAAAGATATTGTGAAAGCATGTATGCATGATAAATTTGAGCCTTCAGCTGGATGAGTGCACGGAAGGTTCCTACAGAGGGCTGATGGGCTTCGTGTGTCCATGCATGAGAAGAAAGATGCCAGAAAAAGCAAAGGAGGAAACGCCGCTCACGAGCCACCTTCTCAGCAGCACAGCAGCGGTGGCAGGAGCAGGTCCCTGCTGGGGCAGTGTCCCAGGAGCACCCTGGCAGTGCTGTCCCAGGCTCCAGGAGCCCCGCGTGCCCATGGCAGGCGGTGAGCATGCCTGGGTCATGGCCTCAGACACCAAACCTGGCGCCACCCGCCTGAGCCGAGTGCCACGGCTCTGCCAGGGACTCCCCTCCTGTCTCCTGGCACCCTTGTCCCTCCTGTCTCTTGTTAGGCTTTTTTCTGTTTCCTCTTAACTCAGGCAAGTGCCTAACACAAAACACAGTCAGGATTGGAACGAGATCTGCTCTGTGCTACCATCCTTCTGCTACTGCGGTGCTTGAAACAGGCCTTGTTAGGGGTGAAAATTCCTCCTGGGCAAGGTCCAGCAGTACTGAGCAAGTGTTACAGTGTCCTCATTGCCATCACAGCCAAGGTGCTGAGATAAGTGACACAGAGTAAACAAAACTCATCTCCTCTACACGCCCTGCACAGTCGGCCTCCAATGCCCACCTTGGAATGGCCCCATGCTGTTAGCCACTCACACCATCCCTGTTCAACTCCTCCTCACCTGAAGCTGCCACTCTGCAGCTCATCACAGCAAAACTTTTGTAGGAACGAGAATAGCTCACAAATGAAACCAAAATATAGATAAATATTAATTATAATAAGGGAAGAAGCTCTTGAGAAAGAAAGAGCTGCTATATCAAGCAGGAATTCTTAAAATAAATAATGAGTCAGGAGAAACAAAATATGTTCAGTTACCAAAATCATTTCTATATAGACTGCTGTAAAACTTCCCATATGGGATAAACAGATGTTAGCACATACTAGGCAACAACAGATACTCCTTGCCTGACATCTTGCACATTATTTGATTGGATTATATTTTTATCAGATAAAAATAGTACTTACTAATATAATATGAGGCAGGATGGTCTGTATGTTCAAGAAACCAGCTTCTGATATTTTTAGAACTATTTAGACCATACTGTGTCATCTTGGACATTTCATATTTTTCATACTCACATACATTTTTAGGCTCAGAATGGTCATTTTTCCCTCACACCTTTCTTGGTAAGCACAAAAGATACACCAACTGCTTTTTTACACCAGCTCACGAGAGCCTCTAAAATCCAAAGCCTCCACTCCAAAGTGCCCTGCAACCCACTTAATCCTGTATTTGAATAATTTCTCACAACATACAATAAAAAATATGTATATACCCACAGCCAAGTGTCAGATGCCTTTGCAACAAACTGATGTTAAAATCAGATAGGAAGTTTGAACTGACAGCTGCTCTTGCCCTCCTTAACCTTTACTGAAAAGAAAAGGAGAAAGCTGAATCAAAATCTAATCAATATTCTCCATGAACACTTATTCCTGATCTTCTCTGAACACATCAGAGGATGAAGAACATAATTAGACTTCTTAATTTTTGAACAGAGCAATGATTAGATTTCACTGTTGACCAGTACTTTCATGATCCCCTCCTGGGAATACACAAAGAAATTAGGCTTAATTATTTTAGTATACTATCATTAATTTTTTTGTACAATTTTCACGTCTTAATCACATTGTCACAACACCAAATTAAGATGTGAAATGGGAATTGGTTTATGCCTTTTGACTGCGCTTGCCCTGGTGGGCCCTTGCTCCCCGTAGCATTCACCCACCCCATGGTGGGGAGCTCCCCCAGGAATGCCACAACAGACATTTCCCAAAACATTTTAACAGGAAAGCTTCACTTTGAAGAGAGCCAGTGTGATGACAGCAGCTGTGATGGATTACAGTCAGACCTGCATTGTGCCTGAAATACTCATGCCTCCACAGGAGGGGAGAACAGAAGGAGAGTACATAAAGATATGTCAATCCTTTCCCCCCTCATTCCCAAGTGATCCCAAATATTGGTTTTGCTGGTAACGTCCCAGAGCCCTGCAGGACTGTGTCTGCACTGAGCTGGAGGCAGGTTCTCTGGAGCATCCTTCAGTCACTGACTGAGGACACAGGGCAGGAGAAGGGCAGGAAACCTCATTTGCTACATCAGAGCAAGGTGCAGTAAAACTGCTTTATTGTGCTGATAGCATACAAAGGAGTTTGTGGCAGTAATTGGAAAGAGTATTTAAAAGTCTGACTGACTGTCAGGCATTGTGGGAGAAACAATTAGCAACGTGGTTTTAAAATGCACCAGAGACTGTTTTGAGTGAACCTCAAAAGAAAAGAAATCCTTTTAAGTTTCAAAATATTTGGATCCCAGGTGAGTTCATCCCAACTTTTCTTCTTTTGCAACAGCCTCATCCTTTTTTTTTTTTTAAGTGGATTCTGCCCTCCTTCCCATCCTATTTCTACTAGAGTTAATTACCAAAATAATTCCAAAAAGTTTTGTTCTCTTTTCCATATTATGATTCTTCCCTGACTCTTTTTTTTTTCTCAGTGACGACTGTCTGCACACCATCAAAAGAAGTTACACCTAACATCAGGTCTCATTACATCAGTAACTAAGAATAACTTACCATCAGTATTATATTTAACAGGTAATTAATATTGCCCTATAAATAGAACTTCATTATTTTGCTCTAGTTGTTGTTTAATACTGTCACTTGATCCTAACAAATAAACCTATGTAAAACTGGAAACTTTTGTTCCAGAAATGTATACCATATAATACAAAATACCTTCCATTATACTCTTATTTCTCAAAATTACATTTTTCTCTTCTGCAAAAATCTTCTATTCTTTGAAATCTCCAAAAGAATTGGTGCTGTACTCCTCTCTACACACACCATTTCTGTTGCATTTGTGTTCACATCTGCTACATCTGCTTCCTAAGACTTGCTCCATTGACTTCTGAGGTTTGTGAAAGTGAGAAATGGTGTATTTACCCTTTTTAATTAAAAAATATTTGGACCCGCAGATCTAAATATTAATTTTTGAGATTCATATTTTTTACTTGCAAAAGTATGTCCACACACACACATTTATTCTATTATTAGGGAAATCAGGGGAAAATGCAACTGCTGTTTGCAAGCAGAGCAGCAGCAGCAGCATCCACAATTAAGAGCCCAACAAGGGCAACCTTTGCTTTGGTTGAAAGGATTTGATTGGGATACCACAGCATGTCATTATACACTAAGAAGCTGCAGCATACCTGTGTGAAAAGCCCAGCAAGATCCTAGGAGCAGCAGCACCCTTCCACAACAAGTGCCAAAACAAGCATTCAAGGAAGCTGGACTGAGGAATGTGGCTCACACACAGTGTGCTCTGTGAGTACATTAAAATAACCTTTTTTCTATTTACATAATAACTTACATAAGAGGCAAATGTCAGGAAGTCACTTAAAACTCAAATATGTCTGTTTCTGAGCAGCTTAACTGACATGTTGTTGCTATTCCCAGTCTGAATTCCTGGAAACAGGAGGCTGACACAAATGAACAATTTACATTTTTAAGCCAATGTAAGGGGATTCATCCGAGATAAAGATTTTGATTAATTGTATTCATCTCTACTTAGAGGAAGTGCATTATGATACTGTAGCGTCAGCCCTGGATTGATTTGTTCATCTCTTCTAAAAGGCAAATACTGTCTTTTAAAGTGATACACTTGTTCTGGCTTTAACTTTGGAAGTGAAGGGCCAGGTCTAGAAATACTGCTGTGCCCTTGTGCCTCCCAGAAGGCGTGTTGGAAAGTAGCAACTCTGATGTTTCTGCTTCTACCTGAAATCTGGCTAAAATAGGTCAACAAGTTCAAATTTCTAGACTGAAAAGTCCCATGTGCCTTCATTACATAGTCTTGTTTCCTTCTGATTGTTTAGCATCTTAAAAACTGTGTGTGTGTTTGTGTGGGTGGGAAGGGGATACTGTTTAAAAGTATAAATAGAAGTGTGGAATTATGTTAGATTAAAACATTTTATTTTTGGCAAAACACAATTATTTATTTGGACTGCCGGGTTTTTTCTTTCTTTTTAAGGAAATTTAAAATAAGATTCTTTGATTCAATTTAAAGTGATTCTGTATCTGATTTTCAGGCTACAGATCAAGAATTCCCCTGTCAGATGGTCAACTGTGTATTGAACTTGAAATAAAGATGTAAACAGCTGGGGTTTAGGTGAAGCTTGGCATTTTTACAAATCTACTTATGAGTAATATTTCAGCAAGAATAAGAAAATAGAAGCAGCATGCTTTAGCTGTGTTATTCTCTTCAACAATTATAAGCAGAATCTTTTTAATGCTGGAAGGGCCTGAGTTTCCTTTTCCATCAGTGTTTGTTTAAGTGGCATCCAGTTTTCACACCTGCCACTTTGGATATTTGGTTTTGCTGTCTACTTCAAGATGGGTGTTTTGGGTAATGAAGAGCATAAGGAAAAGCCAGGAAGAGAAGTAAAGAAAAACAGCAATGAAGCAGTTATCCTCCGCAATAGGTAAAAGCTTTCTGACAAATAAGGTATCAGCCCATGCTCATACAGTTCATGTTGAGATTCATTTACCTGACAAATTACTCCCCCAAACTTCTACCTTCATTATTTCCTTAGATGATTATGCCTGCATTTTTTTATTTCTGGAGTGATTTGTGATGGTAGCGAGCATCTGGCACTGTGTTATACACAACTTTCTCTCCAATTAATGTGAGGAAACAAATGTCATTTTAGGGATGTTTTGTTTTCCATAAAGGTTGTGTCCTAGGTAAGCTTCAAGTACAAATATAAACACATACTTTTTCACATAGTCAAATCCAGTGCAGTGATTGCAAAGTCAGTTGCATAACAAAGTACATGTAAGCTTTTCACCCTTCTATGATTATTATAAACGTGGCATGAGCTCTTCAGAAAGAGCAGTAAGGAAATGTTCTTCAGAGAGATTCACATTTAATAACAGACAAAAAGTACTAAGCCCTGCACTTCCCTCCACCTGAGGACCTCCCTGCATGCCAGGACATAATTCTGGAAGCATTTACTGCCTTTTCAAGGCATCTCACTTTTTGTCTTTTTTTCTCCTTACTAATTTCAGTCTTCTGGTAGAGATCTTAGCCTACACCTGGTTCCCAAAATGAGGATGAAAAACCTTAAAATGTCTGTGGAGATATTTATTATACACAGAGATAATTCTGTCCCAGAACTAGCTGTGCATGTGCTGGAGGATACCAAATTCAGGCGTATCCTCCATGCTGATGCTCTCTGTACCCAAGAAAAGGAATCTAAACTAACTGAGCCAGTTGAGCAAAAGAAGCAAGGATGTCTTTGAATCCTTCAGATTTCCAGATCCTTTGTTGAGATTCATATCTCCTGTTCAACTACATGGGCTAAGCTAGTATCTTAGCCTAATTTCTCCTGACAATTCACAGTTGGAATAAGCCCCTTCTTTGTCTCTTGGATCAGTATTTTACAGGTGGCTTCTCCTTCCTCTACATTTTGTCTCAGTTTAAGATGCATCCACCTTTCATCTACTTTTTGTTTTGTGGGGGTGGTGGGGTGACACTGTGACAGTTTATTTTAGCTCATTGTTCAGACTGTATTTAAAATTGCTTCCTGCCACCACTCGTGTATTTCTACTGCTGTATCCCAAGATAAAAAAGTCATCTGTGTAGACCACATGCACTCTGTGATTTTATTAAAAAAACCTTAGTGGTACACTAACTGTATCTCACAAGGGAAGATAAAAACAATCCCAGACAATCAAGGAAATTAGTGTTTCTTTGGAAATCTATCCAAATCCACTGGATATCCATCCCCTGAGCTTGCTCAGCAACCAGACCACTACCCCGAGCTGATTATTTTTCAAGTGTTAACTTAGAAATTGACCAAAAAAATCCAAAAATTTTGAGGACACAGGAGCAGAGAGCTTTACCTTGGATTGGAGTCTCTCTTTATGAAGACATTTGCCCCTTTGGGCACCTCAGCAATGCCAGGCCATGCAATATTGAAGCTATATCCCCTGCCCCTCTCTGGTGCACACAAGGGCCAGCCCAGGTACAACTGGCTGCTGCAGCACCACAGGACACTGTGACAGCCCCTCTCTGGGACAGGAGCATTTACAGAGACCAGACTAACAAACCATTCCCCTGACAGAGGAATTCATATTCTCTGGAGCTTTTGTATTCCAGGAGATCTTCACATAACAGAATAATTGCTGAAGAGAGAAGCCTGATAAAAACAACTTTGAATTAACTCTGTAAAAGTGTTAGTGCTAAGGCTGAAGGGTTTCTGACTGGAATTTAGCCAATGCATCTATGCCTGAAGTCTTAATATTTGTAGGAAATGCCACCTAGGAAATCTCATATAATCTACCAGACGCGCCGGTGCAGCAGGTCTTTCAGTCCCAGTTGAATACAGCTACTTGACAGTATCTGAGTTCTTCCCAGTGAAGTTCCTTCGAAATAAATATCCAAATTTGGTGTGTAAGGGTTGTCTACAGACTAATTCCTCATTAAAGTACAACCTGAGCAGTGGAGCCAGTCAGTTTCCACATCACTGCTTGTGACTGATGTGGCTGTGGCATCAAAACAATTTTACTGCATCATCATAACCTCATCTGAACATAACAGAAAGAAAATAATCTGTAAAGATGAAAGGTGCACTTTAAAGAAACATGTAATTTAAAAACTGAGAATAACAAATTGGCCACTGAAAAAAATATATCTTGACCTAAACTCTGCTGTAAAGCAATCTTTACAATGATGGGCAGTACACATACCAGATGGCAAATAGCAGAAAACTCAACTGCAGGGAGGCTTTAAGCAAACTCGACAGCTGTTCATCCAATGTCTTGTTCCTGACAGACTCAATCAGGTACTGTCTGAGCTCCTAAAGATGTCCAGATCTGAAGCTATGGTGTTTATCTCTATTTTCAACTTTCCAAAATACAACTCATGAGTGCTGCAAGACAGGGCTGTCAATCTTTAAATATAACAGGGGATTCATACATACCCTGTTGTCCACTGGTTTCTGCTGTTCTGCTTACAAATCCATGATATAAATTAAATGCCATGAAACTGCTTATTATCTTTTTGTTTTCCATTCAGATTCTCAGGATGTGTTATTTGCAGCTAATTTTATTTCTTCCAGTATTGTCTGAAAGGAGGGAGGCAATTACAGCTACATTTATTAAACTAGGTATCCTTTTCAATCACACTCATCCTGAGCTTTGAAAGTTGGCAGTTTGGTCTTTATTATGGGAAAATAATTTTTACAAGGACACATTGAAATTGAATGAGTATTTGGGGGGAGAGGAGGGAGGGTTTTTGCTGCTTGTGGCTACCTCATTACGTGGCTCAAATTGCAACTATTTGTAATGCTGTCTTTGCACAACACACAGCACCACTGTCAGCATTACTCAACATGCTTCAACACAGATTTATTACCCAGAAAACTTTAATAGTGGTAAATGTTTCATTTATGGCTTCATTTAAAAATATTAATCTATTAGCAAGGCAGATGGATGGAAACTAGTTTCCATTTCCCCTTGCAGGGTTTTATGCCATGTCGCAAACACGGCTGTCTTCAGCTAGGAATATTGGTCTACTGAGGTCAATACAAAATGCAAATTCACTTCAATGATACAAAAATCAATTCTTAAAATCTGTGATGTCCCCAAACCTTTCAAGACAGTTTATTAATGTTGGTTGATGAAGCCCTATAAAGCTGCTGCTTCTTGTAAAGAAGAGACCAAACCAAGGTGGAAGAGTCAAGAGTTCATGGAAGGAAGAAAGAAATGCAAATATGTTCAGCTTTCTTGTGTTGTTGTTTTATAAGACTAATGACCACATGCAGAACTACAACATACAATTCAATAGAAACATAATGGCCTTAAATGGGATTTTGTCCATCTTTTAACAGCTGAATTTTTTCAATCCATGAAGAAGCATCAAGGGTCGCACAAATCACAGCTACTGCTGAACATCAAAGGCAGTCTCTCAAAAGCTCAGCGTGCATCAAACAAATAATTGATGCAAAAAACCAGGACCAACTCATCATATTTTGTTGGAGTAAAGGGCATTCAGCAGAATCCCTGGAGAAATTTTACATTGCAAAAACTGAACTTTATTCATTATTCTCCCCATTTACTCAGTTCAGTCTTGCAGCAAACTCCAAGGCAGTTAAAGCTTTTCAATAAAGCCAAAAGGGAACATAAACAACTGAGTGAGTTTCCATAATGAGGACACCCACACATCCATTGCACAGCAAGACAGTGCCCTGTCACAGTCAAATATCACAGAAGCCCCTACGCCTGTAGGAAAGGATGGTATTAAACTACTGCAGTGCTCCCCTAGCACACAAACTTCAATTTTAAATGATCTGAAATGACTGAGGTATTTAACATTTTTAGGTTTCCATATCTGTAACTCCTGCATGCATGTTTCGTATCCCTTGCAACAGGAAAATGTAGAATTCCATTGACAAGAGTGCCGTGGGAACCAGATAGTTTTTCAAAGGATGGTTATAACAGAGATGATTATTCAGTTACAGCATCAAAAACAGGACTTAAAAGAACACACATTGGTGCCTGCAGAATACTATCTCAGAAGCAGCTTTCATGATCTGTCAGGAAAAGAAACATACCCACTGAAAGCCATGGAAACCACTTCTAGGAAAGAGTCAACAAATCCTTTTTGTCAAGTCCTTGAAGTCTGCCAAGAGCTCTAATATAATTAGCAAAGGTTTCTTTCAGAAGGCAAGGAAATCTAGGAGTTACTGCTTTGGGCTGAGATGAAACAGTTGAGAGCAGATTCTGAGACTGCCACTGGTCTAGCAAAGAGTCCTGGGCAACTCCAAGTGCTCTCCACTTTTGCTGGGATCAAGGGAATAAAGCCAATTGTGGCACTTTGAGAAACATGCCTGTGTCTGCCCGTGAGCTTCTGTGATTTTTGAACAGCTTTTGTCCTCACATCCTTCCAGACAAAGTAAAACTTCCATTCTGGAGCAGAAACACATCACCAAGGGAAAAAAAAGCTTAGAAAACTAGAACATGGTCATTGTGCGGCTGTTTACATCAAAAAATCTTCCAAAAGAAGGCATAAGCAAGAAGGAAGCATTGTTCATGATTGCCTAAAATATTGGCATACAGATATATATGTATTATATATATGTATTTTTATCTGTATACATGGCATTCTGTAATTCTGTAAATAAAAACTTTTATCCCCCCACCCTCAAAAAAAGCAAATTTGGCTGAGCATTTTGCAGGCCCAGTTAAAACCAGTGCTGGCAACTTGGCCACCAGCTGCACCCCAGGCAGCCCATTGATAAGCAGCTGAACTGAACCCCAGCTGTGCTGTGTCAGTGCTACAAACACAGATTTGAAATGCCTTGATAAGACTCAAAACACAACAACTGTATTTTGTGTATACTGCATTCTTCCCTGTATCTGTGCAGTTTACAGTTTTTCATGAGACTCGGGATGCAACAGAAGCCCAAGTGGTCCTTTTGTGTAGTGCAGAGCCTGCAACTGAAATACAGAAATACCCATAAGGAGGTTTATGGCCTGAAAAATAATGTGTCTTTTTGTTTCACTGCTGCTGTGGATGAACTCCTAAACAATGCTCCTTATTGACAGAGCACCCCATTGTTGTGCCCCTACAATAAATTAACCCACTGCAGTACTTCAGTGAATGATCAGTCCCTTTACAACCACATTTATTCTACAAAAAGCTAAAATAAGGAATAAGCCTGTACATTTGGAAGGGCTCTAGACAGTGGCTACCATCAGTGTGATATATTTTCAGAAGAATGTCTCACAGAGTAACCAGGGGAATAGAAGAAAGCACTTAACTCCATTTAACTACTACAGGATATAATCGTACCTCTTTACCACCCCACAGCACCTAGAAATAACCCAATAGAATAAATATTTTGTCCATTACTTAGACAGAGGATAGACATATGGAAGTTTTTCTTTTCCTTGCAGGCAGTCTTACTTAAGTTATGTAAAAACACTTTACAGTCCAACGAGTTAAACACTGGCAGACAAGCAGCTACAGCTGAAACACAGCTGGGAGCAGCCAGATCCCAATCCTGCAATGTGTTTATCTGCAAAAAGTGAGAAAGTTATCACCCACTGTTGGCTTCATTGTTCTCATTTACAAATTTGGAGGGAGAGAGCATGATATTAGATAGTAGACACGGGAAGGGAAAAAAAAAAACCAACAGATTTCTTAATTCTAGACATTGCATATGAGAAGGAATGACAATTAGAACAAATTATTTAAATGCCTCACTAGCATAGGGAGGTGCATTTTAATATAATCAAATTATTGCCCTAATTTCAAAAGATAAATTTGTTCTTTATCACTTCACATTAATTTGGTCAAGTATTACTTCTAAATTAAAGCTGAATTAAGAACATTTGTGGCTTTCTTCTAAAATCTTTAAATGAACATCTGTTTTCCTCAAAGCCTGCTAATAGCAATCAAAGGAGTCTCCAGGTATACTCCCATTGTTCTCCTTTTTTTCTTCACTAGGTTTTGCTAGCCTAATTAACTCACATGCATCATCCCATTTTACAAAAATGACAGGCCTCAAAAGCATCAGCAACCAAAAAAAATAGAACCCCAAAGAACTAAACTACACAGAAGGACTACCATGAAAAGGTTAGGAAAGACATTAAGGATTAAAGCAGGAATGCCCTACAGTTTACTCATGGCAGGAGGCTGAGCTCTAACATGAGGATATTTACCTTTGCAACATTACAGAAGAGCTGCACACTGCAAACCTCTCCATCCTAAGAATTGTCTTTTAAAAAACCATACAAAGATAAATGAAAGCTTAGACTTATTCTGAGAAATACACTTGCATCCTATAAATCAATGAAAAAGTTGTTTTGAGGTTGGCCAGATAACCAATGATCAAGGTGGGACACTATTTTCTAAAAGAGTTTTGTTAACTGTTCTAGATGGGTATAACAACCTGTAGGTCCATTCATTAAAAGTTGGCATTTGAAAATCTTCCCACAGATACCAGAATCCCCAAGGCCAAGCCTCTTTACCTTTCCTCATCTTGAGTTAGTCACAAACTTTTAAAAGTGGTAGCTAAGCTCAAATGAACAGGAGCATGTAATGTAATCTTCACGAAGCACAGAATGAAATTTATTCCAAATCATAGGCAAATTCATTTAATTTTCTCTGTTGAACGTGTCCTTATTCAATATTTGGCAGAAAACTGCTGAAATCCATTCTATGTCCACATCATTAACTTATGCTGGGGTTTTAATCTTTAATCTTTTTGAATCCACTTATTCCTAAAACCCAGACAACTTTGACCCTGGAGGCCGACACCAACTTAAATATTTCTATTTTGTTTGTGTCCAAAACCACTGAGATCCTTCTGCCAGGAGTCATCTGGCCCATCAGACAGCTAAGATCATACACCCATATACATTTAACATGTCCTTTCTTACCCTTAGGGGCTTTACATCTTGGGGCACAAACTAGAATTTGTTGCTATGGGAGTCTGGGGAGGCAAACATTTCCAACAGGCTCAAATTAATAAATAAAAGGCTAAAAAATAAGATATATCTATATATATATATATATAGAGAGAGAGAGAGTATTCTTATGCTGAGGAGATGTGGAGCAGTAGAGGGTGGGAGGCTTGCCAATTGTCCCCTAACATCTCCTGCCACTATCACAGATAGAGTGCTGGAGATGTTGGCATAACCCAGTAGGAAATTTAAATTATTTTTATTTCTCTGAAAACACATTTTGGAGCTCATCTATTTTATTCTGATTTGATCACTAGCTCTGGTTTTCCTTCTCAGTTGTAGTCTCCAAAATATCTTCCTTTTTTTCTACAGCAAACAGTTTAGATTCATTTTGTTGTTCTGTCTTATCCTGATATGAGCCATTTTACCTGTAAAGATCATGCTCACTGCTAAAGCAGAACTCTTCTACCTGAGTGTCCAGCCTGTGACAAACTGTGCAGGACTGAAGCTGAAAGAAAACTAAAGGAAGAATAATGTAGGATTTTGAGCCACTGCATTGCAAACATATGGAAAGAAGCAAGTTTTAAATCAGGCATGATTCCATGGGTTTAAAAAAACAGATGAAATGTCTAAATATCATACAAAGTACTACACAGTCAAGTCAGAAGTGCAGCTGAAGCATGCAAGTGCAAGAAGCAGCCTAGCACTCCACTGCCCAAGGGATGAATGTTCTGTACACAGACCAGTTTGAATTCAGCCTTTTGTGACAGAGCCACACACACACAACATCAAGGAACCAGGTAACAATGACAGCAAATGAAACCTTCATCATGTTCTCTACCTGACTATATAGGAAGGTCTGGTGAACTTCTGGGAAGAGGCCAGAAATAGATTTTCAAGCCTGAAAATCAACTCAAGTCAAAGAGAATATGTCTATATCCTCATCTAGAACTCTTGTCTAATACACACATTCCTACAAAAAATGCACCCACAACTTTGTGTTATGACTTAAGAGATCACTCTCAGTCAATTTAAACAAAAGGAACAAAGACTGCAGAATAACTACCACATATGTATGCCTAAAGCAGTAATATACAGATGTATTTGCTAATCTTTACCTATTTTCTTCTCAAGAATATAAAGTCTGCGTGGTTAAGGCTCTTCTAAATGCATTTTATTTAATTCAGTAAAAAATATATAGAAAAATACACATTATTTAAGTATATATACCCTAAAATGTTTAATATATGCATGATGCCTATTTATTATGAAAACACTACATCTAAGAATATAATACATTTTAAAGTATTCTTTCATACATGCATCATAGTTTATGCATATATCAAAAGTAGTGCTCAAATATCTGTAAGAAAATGATTAATGACATCCAAATGCATTAAGCACATTATTACTTCAGATAAACAACCCTTAAACTATTCTGATTTATTTTTCAATTTTGCTAAAAAGCATATTTGCAAAAATAAGATAGGGTTTTAAGCCATGAAACTGAATATAAATCATTATCCAGACAGCTACCCACAGCTACCCTTTTCTCACTCTGAAACTATTCAACCAGAAGTATTAATGATGGCTTAGAATTGATGGTGAATTTTGAAACTTACCATTACAAACTAGCAAAAGAAATAGAGAAACATGGTGCAGAAGCTCATTTGCACACTAAGACTTAATATTTGTACATTACTCCAGTACAACTGAAACCCTCAGTGAAGCCTCCCCAAATATTGACAGCTTTAGGCCATTTAGGGCACAAAGCTGAAAACAGAGCACAAGTAAGTTGTAACTCTTGTACAGCAGGTTTTTTTATAGGTTCAAAACCACTTTACAAAGCAGGTGATGATCCCTACTTTGGCAGATGGGAACAGAAGAAGCAGAAGCAAGATAAAGTAATTTCCTGAAGTCAGACCTCCTGCCACAGCCTGGCACACAAAGCTGTTTCTGTGCCAGTGACTGACCACAAAACTTCTGGTGTGAAGATGAATTGTATGGTCTCCTTTTAAACAGAGGTGCAAAGAGCAGCCATTGCTGATGGTTGTCCATAGGAACATGTTTGATTTCAATACATTTCAAGAAGCCAGTCAGTAACATCAGGTGATTCTTACAAAGGGGAATCTAAGACACAAGGCACAGTGGTGGCCTGCCTGGGTCCAGGGTCAGCCAGCAGGCAAGCCACAGAGCTGGGAACTGAAAACAAGGCTCAGTCCAGTCAAGTGCCAAACATCTCAGCTCAGGAACACTTACCAAAGGCACACAGAGCTGAAATAAAAGTCCAGATTGGTTATGTATGCCCTGCTAAATTTTTTTCTTTTTTTGTATGCACTCATTTATTTTTCAAGTCTTTATATTTCAGAAACAGAAATATTTCTTCCCACCCCCTTCAATCTCTATGTAATGATCTCTATGTAACCAGATAGAGAACTCACAAAAAAAAAAAAGTCCTAAATTGCAAATGAAGCACCAGTTTTAAATATTTGAAACCTATGTACTACCATTGCACTATTACAATGTAATACATTATTCATCTTAATTGAAGTATCTAATTTCCAATGCAATGCCAATATTCCCATAAGCATGAAATATCCTTCCCTTGATTACAGATTTTAAAATATATATTTTATTGGGTTAACTGATGTCTGCTCATCAATTACTCATTCAAATGTGCTGAATAACCTTGCTCTTCCATACTTCTGTTTAGGTCTTAAGAGGCAGATAATTTGGAAAGGAAGATCAATGATGGACAGAAGTGAACTGTTCCATACCACAAGTTGCCCATGTCTTTAATCATCACTGTTGTCAAAGACAATGTAACTAAGAAAATCTTTAATCATTATTAGTAAACTTGATGAGTATAGAAAGAAACTAAATTGTAACAGGCAGAACTTGAATGATGGCAACTATCAGTCATTAATGTTTCAAACTGAAAGGCATTTTCCATGTATCATATATTACACCAAATTAAATATGTGTCAGCCAGTCAAATAAAGGACATTGATTTATTGATAGAAGCCCAAAAGACAAATAGTACCTCTGAATGAGTCCATCAGTCTTTACAGAGTTATTTAAAACACAGTCACAGTATTTAATGAAAGGTTGAATTTGTCTTTGGCTGGTTAATGCATGCTGTTCCCAGTTCAAATCAGATGAGAGTTTAAGAAAGTTACCTGAGGTAATTTCTGTGCTACACCACTTTCCTTCTGGTCCTTTCCATCCAGTAATACTCTTCTGCACTGTTGCCCACTTTGCTTCATCACCTTGATTTGATAAGTTGCAGACATACTTTATCCTCCCTTTATTCAAGTACTTGGTATATTTTAAAAAGAAATGTCTTTTCTGGAGGTCACCAATGGGGTCAGTTTGCAGAACATCACAGACAAAGCCACAGTACTTCTACACTAAGTACAAATTTCAGTTCCAAGTGAGAAGAATTCTCAAAAGCCAAGGAAAACTAGTAGAAAGAAGAACTTAAATTATGGAATTGTATTCAGCAAGATGCTTAACAAAAGGAGATGCAACTCTGAGCAACAAAGAATCTAGAGACAGCAGCCTTTAAACTGTTTTTTTTGCCTCATGGAACAATAATAGAACATTTTTTTCACATGACATTAGGTAAAATTTTATTACAGAAATCATTAAGATCAAGAATTTAGTGAGCTTTAAAAGAAAAATAACTGACACTAATTCAGACAAAATATATGCAGAATTTAAAAAATAATTATAATAAATATTTTAGAAGTAATTTTGAATCTGAAGTTGCAGGTTCTCTTTCAAATAGCACCAGCAACTCTGGCACTTGGGTTTACTTCCAGACTTCTGATTTCCATTGGCCCTTGTGGTGCTGGGCATCAGCAAAGTTTCATTGCCTTTCATTTCCCAGCTGAAACATCTCTGGGATCTGCTGTGGCCAGGCTGTGGCTACACTGCAAGGACTTCAGAGCACCAAGCATCAATTCACCCATCCCAGAATACGTGAGACCATCAGGAAGGGAGAACTGAGATCACAGTGATTCATTTCTTACGGCTCAGCAATTGCTCCATGCACTCCAGGGAATGCAGGGGTCATTTCAGATGTATGAGCAGCCTGCCATACTGATATCTTTCAGGAGGTAATTACTCTTGGTCAATACCACTTATTTGCCGCAGTCTGGCAAGTGTTTGCTTAAAAACAGGACACTGATAAGAAGTGATTCCCTTATTTGCCCATTGCTGGGGGAGGAACACTGTCCCCGCTACACCACTGCTGGGAATTTGCTTTCTGAGGGAACTGAGAGCACCAGCGAGGAAGCCTGGGAGCAGTCATGAGAAAAGAGTTAACAGGAGATCTTTTAAGGCCTCTAATTTGAACTCCATTTATAGAAATGAAAATTTGGCCCTGGAAAATGAATGCAGTCTGGGCTAGCAAAAAGGTATGGAGTCTACCTCAGATTTCAGCTAATGCAGGTATCAACATACAGACCAAAGACCGAAGGAGCAGAATTTCCTATGGCCTTATAGAAGCAGAAACTCTTAAGACTTTAAATGTCAAGGGTCTGAGGAACAAAGGGAATCCAACCCTGTATTACTGTATTTTTTTATTTCTACCAGTTGTGACAAAATCCCCAATCTTTCAGTATGTGACACACGGGTAAGAGGTGCTACAGCGCTTCTCTGAGCCTGCAGTCAGCACAGGAGAGTAAAGTGGCACTGACAATTCTCCTGGGCCCTTTCTGAACATGCAGTTTTAGAACCTTCAGCCCTGGATGCATTGCTAGCAGTACAGGAAAAATTTGACCACAGAAATTAGGAATGTTACCTAAGGACATGTTCTGCTCCAGACCAAGTTCAAGGAGTTAATCCATTCACACTCTCAGAACCATTAATTTTATTCTACACACAACAGAAAGAAGGTCTTTGTGATGTAGCTCTACTATGTAAGGCCCTAGAGTGATCATCTCATCTAAATTTTCTCTCCTGTAAGATTACTTTGGGGTTTTTTTTTCAATGACATTAATCTTTGATTGACAAACTGAGTTAATTTTAAGTGTCAGTGAGTCAGATTTAACCAATTTTCCAATCGATATATGACCTAAGCTTTTGCTAAAATGCACTAAAAAGCAAGTGATCACAACAAAGTAAACTAGGAATTGAAAACAAGGCTCAGTCCAGTTAAGTGCCAAACAGCTCAGGAACACTTAGCAATGGAATTATAATGTTCTGCTGTATTACTAGAGGGCTCCATTTCACCTAATTTCTCTTACACAATAACCACATGGCTCAGCATCACAAAACAAACTCTAAACTGGCTAAACACAAAACATTGCTAAACTGGCTTAAGTCAACAGTCCAGCTCCTTGATTTCTTAGGATCAACAAAAAAAAAAACAAAACAAAAAAAACCACCAAAAATAAAAAAAAACCCACAACAACAAAACAATGCAAAGCCTGTGACGTTCACTGACAAAGAGATAAAGCATCTGAATTGCACTTTATTGATGAAAGAAAATGAAATAATGATAGCCCCACTGCAAATGAAGTGATAGAAAGTCCTGAAAGAATGTTCCAAACTGCACGTGTGTGTGACAGCTGCACTTGTACATGTCCCTGCATCCAAGTATTCCCTGCTGATCTGCTTCTCCTGCGACCCAGCCCAGCTCCTGTGGGCAGGCAGGACAACTAAAGGGTCATGGAACAAGTTGAAATAACAAGCCATGAGCTCAGTTAGTATAACCTAGGTATCAACTTTCTCATTAGGAAAAATCACTGGTAATACAGTGAAGAGACTAAAATAAAATTTGTCCAATGTCTTTTTCACTCTCTGCCCACATTCTGTACGTTGCTCAATACAGATCTGACAAGGTTGCGTTGGCTGCTTGGTTTCTTTGACATCTTAAGGCAGAAAGTGTGATCTGATCCTAAGTATAACTTAAATCATTCATAAATTAATATCAAATCCTTATTATCAATTTTCACTGAGAGAGGCATACCATTAAGTAGAACTCCTAGCATTTTTCAAACATCTAATTTTCTCAAAAGGAGCATTTTCATGGCTAAAAAGGGTTTTGATCCTATAAATAGGGATCATCCATCCAATTTTGAGATCCAGTTAGACAAAGAAAGTGTGGAAGTCTCTGTTATACTTTGCTAATGTATTATTCCCAACCAGCTATTGACAACTGCAGTCTGAGAAACAAGGACTAACACTAGGATCACTTCAGAGAGGGAATAATTATAGACCAAACAAGGTAAAGCAGAACCCAAATTTCAGAGGAAAATAGAATTTGTCCTCACCAAAACTCATACATTTTATTGGACAGTGGACTTTACTGGCTGCATTTGACTTCTCTATCAAACCCCTAAATTAAAATATTTTCTTACAGTCTTTTCTATAGTCTATGCATATAAATTCATAGTCATACTATTTAACTACAATCAAAGCCAGTACGCATTACTTTTATTATATCTAGGGATACCAAACACACAAAATCAGAAGTTCTGTTCTACAGAAACATGTATATAAAATTTGCTTGCCAATTTGAAGAAACTCATTTGTAACCTTAGCAACATAGCTAATAACCAGATTTCTATTGGTAGTATTTCTAATAGCTTTTATCATACTTCATTTTCTAATCTTGAAGGGAATTTAATATTTATTGGTGGAACTAGCAGCTAACTCAAACCCCTCTCATTGAATTACATTTAAAATTCACTATTTGCTTATAAATATTTAAATTAAATACAAACAGGATTCTTGCAAGGCAAACCAAAAACACTCCCAAAATACAAATACAAGTCTCTGCATGCTCTCTCCAAATTTATCGTTTGCTTTCCATCATAAGTTTGCCTTCTCAATTTTGTATAGTTATATAATAGAAATACAGATAAAATAGCAGAACAATAGTTCCAGCAATATTCAAGTAATGAGAAGCAGAAGATTCAAGATGTTTGCTGAACTCCTTCCCTCCATGACACCCTTGTTTGCAATCATCTATGGATGTCTCCAAATATCCATGTCTCTCTATTAGTGTTAATATCTTCTACACAAAATAAGTAGCCCTCAATTTTCAGTCTCTGCAGTTTCAGATTTCTATTGATTCCTGAGGGCTTAAAGGTAAAACTCATCCTTGTTTAGACAGCCTCCACTTAATCCTGCTGACCTACTCAAGAAATGAGATACCATGGTAATATTAACATTATGAATCTGTAGACGGCATTTCCCCTAATTCTAACAAAATTCTGTGACTCTGCAGCCCCTCTTGATGCTCATAAACCTGTTATGAACTTGATTTTTAAGCACCATCAAGAGCTCTTAGCATCACCTTCTGAAATCTCATCTTTATACGTTCTGTTTTGCTACTGCCCCATGAGGTTTAATTTTGTCTTTGATGCACAGTCAATTTTTTCCAAATATTTTTTCCCAGATGATTTAGAAGACTTTCAAGGGATCAAGAGAAAAAACATCTCCTTTTTTCCTCTCAGCAAAGATCTGTTCTTGTTTTGAAGAAAACTGCAATAAATACACAAGCAGAAGGCTATTCACATAGGTATCTAAGAGCCTCCTTTGACTAGACACTCCTAATTTGGGACAGATGGTCCTCACCTGTGTGGGCAGAACTCTTGTTTTAGCATCAAATAAAAGGGATGCCCTCAGAAGAGAGAGCAATGGAGAGCACTTCAAAAGCCCAGTACAGACCAGGTGCAAAAGTGGCAATTTGCACTTTCAACAGATCCACTGAGAAATTCCCTGCTCTTCTACACTTTGTTCAGCTTAACTGTGGTCCTTGACATCAGCAGCCAGGTGACATGCCCTGGTGGAGTTTAAGTGACTGGGCAGGGACACAGGGCAGAAGGGAAGTGTCTGGTTTATCACAAGGTTTGGAAACCTCTCAAACCAAGAACATTTTAAGTGTCGGAACAGAGAAGTTTTACAGCGAACACCAAGAGGAAAGCAAGGTCAAACTCAAATAAAGGGACTGGCACCAAAACTCTGGCTACCTTTGCTGCCAGAATTGTGGATGAATAGGCTCTACTTTAACCTTTCCAGAAGCCGTATTGCCAATAAACAGCGGCAGGAAATGCACAAACCAGCCATTTTGACACAGTTCCCTTGCGCATTAGAGAACTTCATGTACTCTTGTCAAGAGCAACAAAGAACTGAAGGGAGTTTGCGTGGGATTTTCTTCAATAACATTCTGACTTTCTTCAGGAGATTCAGCTGATGAGTGGAAATTCCCTGCTTGAATGAGGGCAAGACACATGCAGCACTTTGCTATTCCATCCTCTCTTACTCTTGCTCACATGCTGATGATGTTAGTTTACCCAGCTTTTTAAAAGACAAACCCCATTCCCTTGCCTTCCCTCTTGTGGAAGACCAAGGGAGAGCAGCACAAGACTGCAGGACAACGTGCACAACAACAAACAGACAGGTTCAGGAGAAGGACAGTGCAGAATCACTAAATTTCTTCCTAACATTAATATACTGAATGGTCATTCTAGGTGAATGAAGAATTTGTTGATTTACAAAAAGGGTTTTCAAAGCTTTCTTAAACACTCATTATATGGATAATTAAAACTCAAGACGCTGACACAAACATCTGACTTGCCCAGTCATCTAAACTACCCTATCCACTTATCTTGCCTTGTTCTTGTTACTTTGCTCTGATTTCTTAGGAACATCACTGGATTTTATCCTCATACTTTTGCTGTGATAGGAAGAAGTTATCCCTGAAATAGTCACATATTGATATATCTACTGCAAACAGATTCTCCATATCCCAAGTCTTGTTCTAGAAGATTAGCAACTGTTTTAGGACTGCTTATAAATAATGACAAATAAATAATGAGCATTAGCAAAAGCAGTGGCACACATGCTCTGATTTCCGATACTACTTTGTCCTTATTAAAGCAATTGAAATATTTCTGCATTCTTATTATTTAAAATTTATTTAGTCTTTTTAAGAACTCAAGTACCAAAGTAATTTTCTAGCTCACAAATTTCTGTTCTTTGGTGGGTCATTTTTTTCTTACTCCAAGTCTCCATTGCTAGGTCTCCTGATCCTTCCACACACAATTGACAGTGACAAACAATAAAATCCAGAGCCCTTGGAAAGTTGCTGCATCTTTGCTGGAACACTTTGCTGAAGTAATAGTGATTGCAACAGTCATGTTCATTTGCAAATCAATACCAGGGTGGGAAATTGAGAGGTGCCATTATGCTCTAGAACCATTGGTCTCTTGATTTAACTGCTTGCCCACAGCCACAGAGGGTGTTCACAGCTCCAGCTCTCAGTGATGTGTGGTTAAACACATTCACTGTGCTCACTTTTAATTACAGCAACCAGCATGAAAGCTTCAGTGATTTAGCAAGATCTTGTGGGTTTTTGTGGTTTTGGAGAGGTTTCTTTTCAATAAACTTTTGGTTAAAATAACAAGAATTTACTTGAGCTTTCCGTAAGCAAAGCTCCTGGACACAGCATAACTGGGTCATTACCTCTCTGTAAAGATTTATATATACTCTTAATTCTAACTTTAGATTACCAATTACAACAGTGCAAACATAGCTCATTAATTGCCTATGTAGATCATTTTAACATCAGCAGCACTATTATTTACTGTAAACATCTTTGAAACTCTTGCCACAAGAAGTGAGCCAAACCTATCACAAAGGGAAACTCTGGAAAGGGTGAAATAAAATGCACAAAAGAAAGACATTAATTCTCTGGCTAGCAAAGTTGAATTTAATTTTCATTTAATTTCACTTTTCAGAGTAGCAAAAACCAGACCCGAGATAAGGATTTTGCACATGACACTGTGGCCATATCAGTGTGACTGCTCTACTCCTGACATATGAGGCAGCTGCTATCAGCAACAGGAGCACCAGTACAGCCAGGTTAATTTAAACACATCCATAGATTTCCTACTGAAAACATTATAGAGCTCAACACTCCCTTTTACCTTCTCAGTGACTTCTAATTCCATGTAGCCAGCCAGGGCTTTCCTCTGCAGATGCCAGGAGGACCAGCCTTGAAATGCCAAAATTGACTATTCAGCCTCAGGTTATTCACAAATTTGTTGGTGCATTGACACTGCCACTGAGCCATTTCATTCAGGATTGCTTTCCTTATCATCTGGGACTGCAGCATTGCCCAAATTTCATCTGGAAATCACAAATAGCAGTTTCTGCTCAAGTCACCATTAAACTGCAGAGAGTTCTGGGACCAAAGCCTGGCTGATGTTATCACTCACACTAAACCATTCCTCATGTTCCGTAAGAGATCTCTGTGCTTTGCCAGGACACAGCTTTTCCCTGCTCGCTCATAGTAAGGGTTTCACCTTTTTTTTTATTTTACTTTTTGTGTCTTAATCATTCACAGAAAACTCAGGGCTGATGGGCCTCAGTGAGGCAGTTTTTCTGCACTGTTCCTGTTCCATTTGGTCAGCATTGCAAGTCCCCTGCATGAATAATGCCCAATTCCAAAATGCTTTTAAAGACACAGTTCTTTACTCTGTTTATGCTGAAAGGCACCAACATTATTTGCAATTATCAGTAGGGCACATCAGAAATGTGAATGATCTTAATGAGCTGAAACAGAAAAACCCTGAAGAGCTTGCACTCTTTGGTTCATTTCTGCTCCAATATCTTTATTCTCTTTTTCAGCTGCACAAAACACAAATATTTACTCTGTTTTTCTGTATTTTCAGACATACAATTTCCTTCTTAAGTGACTAACCTGGGAATGGTATAATCTACAAGTTGTAAATGTGTATATATATAAAAACTACATTCAGTACATACATATTTTTCTAATTATATTACATAAGCACATATATTTTACTCAAATATGCTCAGCACTAAATACAGTAGCTGTTAATTTGCTCTATGAAGTATTATTAATTCATTTTATGGGGTTTTAGGGAACTCCTTTTATTACTATTTTGTCTCCTTGGTATTATTTTTATTACTTGCGCATGCCACAGGTTTTTTCCAGTTGGACACTTCCACTGCTTATTTGCCCTGGATGCTGTAACCACCTTATTTACACAGGGCATTTCCAGTGTTAGGGTGTTCATGGGAGCCATCAGGGCTGTGCAGTCTGTTTTGAACTGTACACTTCTATTAAGAATTCATAACTGTACCCAGGCTGAAATGTTCTATTTGCTAGGTGGTTCTTACTCTCAATCAAGATGCATTCAGAACTGACATTGATTTTTAAAATACCTTGAATGCCAGTACAGTTTAGAAAAGGAACACTGTGGTGCAATGAGTTTTGTTTGGAGGACTTTTCAACATGTTGATATACATCTCAAAATAATCTCTTTACTCTTTAATAAAATTATGGAAAAACTTGTTAGGGAACTTGTAACATTTTCAAGTCAATATACTTCCACTAAACACACAAAGTCATTGTCATATGCCAATGCCTAAATCTTTTCCCTTTACAGTATTATCTAAAAATAATTTTAATGTGATTTTTTCCCTTTGGAAAGCTGGAAGCAAAATATGAATTATATATCAAGACCAATCACTCAAGGTGCTTTCCTAAAGAGTGTCCTTGGAACCCAGTTGCTATTTGCACACACATTAATAAAGTGCAAAGCTTTAAATCTGATTGCTTCAAGTTAAATGGATGGGTCAGTGCCAAACAAATTGATCCCTTTCACAGTGCACGGTCTATAGCGAACTGTAACTCCATAACAATGAAAGGACTCCATTCAATAAATAAAATACAGACTTTTAAAGTCACCTGAGCACCCCTTTAAATGCTCTGTAGGACTGTATGTGCAAGCTTCAGTGTTTACCTGAAACTAAAGCCAACACAAACTATTCAAAGAGTTTTAATATTTGACACAGCGTGTCGGGGTTAAAGGCCGCAGGTCTGAAAAAAAGATCACCCGACAGACAGGACAATCAGTTCCCTCAAATGAAACAACCAGGGGTCAATGGTGACAAAGATATACCTGGCAGCATCAAATGAAAGTATGACCTTTTGGACAAGTTCTTTATTTGACATTTAGAACTTCAAGCCCTGTTTCAGGTGAAGTCAGTAAGTTGCCTATTTTCTCTGCAACCCCATGCCCCAGCTGGTAAAAAAGGGACTAATGATCCTCTACCTCATCTACATTTAATGTTCTGTAACAACAATCATTAGGTAGCTCTCTCAACAGAAAGAGATCAACCTTGGAAATTGATCTTTCAATAAAAGCTATGAAAACGTATCTTAACAAAACCCTGAACAAGCAGTGAAAAAAAACAATGGCAATAACAGCAAATCTCTGTACAGAAACCTGATTAATACTTCTTTCTCTGCAAATTTCAGCAAGAAATTACTTATTCAATTACTTATGCAGTGAAAAGGTATTACTAAAAATGAAAACTATTAGAAATTATCCTTAGGACACAAAGCTCTTCCCCACAGAGGATATTGTCAGAGCTGCTTTTATTCCCTCAGCCCTCACACTGCAAAGGAAAAGCTCCAAAATCTGAAAAACTCTTTTCTCTCTCAAGAAATTTTGCGCACAGCTGAAAAACCAGCAACAAAAGCATGTCATTTCTACTGTCTACCAATATACAGCTTTGACTGGAGGACAGCACACAAAGCAGCTGCACATCTGGTAAGAACTGCAAAGACAAACAGAGCTCACTCCTAATTTGTCACCCTGGAGCTCACCCAGCGCCCATTTTAAAAGGTGATGTAAACCCCAGCCCACACTAAGTGCTCCCCCCCACTGCCAGTCTATCACTTCATTCCACTTGTCCAATGCCTTCCAACCTTTGGAACCAGGCATCTTCCACATTGCTGCCCTCGTAACAATTAGATCTCACCACATACCTTTAAAGTAGTTTCTTCTTGCCCTGTTTCTCTCCCTGGAGACCAGGAAGTGTTGTAGACCTATCCTTTCTCACTCTCTTCAATCCCTATCCTATCACCCCATTCCTCCTCTCCCTTCCACTGCAGATCCTTTAACACATGGCTCACCTGAAACTGTTCCTACTGACATTCACTTTTTTAGCCACACTCTAAACTTGTTACTGTCTCCTGCTGGACTTGCCGATACTTTTAATAGAGTTGATGACATTTCTTGTTGATAAACCTTCTCTTCCCAGCACCTCTCTCCTGTTTTCCTCTTATGACACTCCAGCACAGTCTCTACAGGGAATACTTTCTGTGAAATTCTCCAAGTTCCCATGGAGGGTCCCACAACCATTCACTCTGTAGTCTTTCTTTACATTAACTCCAGCAAGCAAACTAGCAAAAAAAGATGCCCGGTCATTCATATGCTGATGAGCCTTGATCTACTTTTCTGTGAGATATTTTTCATATTCTGGTCAGTCTAAACTGACTGCTTTCAGGATATCCCTACAAGCTTCATGGGGATAAGGAGGTTTCTCAACACTCTCCCTTCAAAAGGCAAAGAAAATCCTTTTTTTCAGTCAAAATGGACAACCAGAATATCAGACCTGCCAATTTAGACTACAACACAAATGTCATCTTTGACTCTTACTTCTCATCCAGGATAAACTCAAAATCTCAGAGATTCTCTAGACATAATCTTTCTAATAAACAGGTTTTTTAGCCCATCTGTAATGCAGAAATTCCTTCCCCAGCTCTGATGATATTACGTATTGATTACTTCCAAGTTCATCTTTCTGACCTTAAGAATCAAGCTCCTCTCATATCTCAGTGAAACTTCTGCTGCAAAGATCTCTAACTCCTTTCTTTGATCATTTCACCCAACTCTTCATTTTGCTTCAACAGCTCCCTTGTTACCCGTCACATCAAAGATATGCTAACAATCTTCACTTCCAATACACCACACAATTTTTATTCCAATCTTTCAGGTTATCTCTATCTCATCATGAAGATTCTGACCTTACTTTCAACATCCTTCACCTACCCCTATTTATAAAAACATTTCCACAAGTATTTTAAAATTCTTCATTTAATTTAGTTAAATTTAATTTCTTTAATTTTCAAAATGCTAATTTCTAAGATCATGGAATGAGGACACTATTTGTGCCACATAACATTTATCATCAATCTTCTTTACTCCACAGATATCTCTATCTGTCATTTCTTGCACACTGCAAATTTTTTAGGGACACAAATTCATACAGTACCCAATTAAACAACATCTCTGTTCATAACAAGCCACTCAAGTACAGCAAGCACAAGCACACCAGTTACAACAGCACCAGGAAAAGGAATTATTACCATAGGACTCCACTCCCTTTCCAAAAGAGCTCCTAAACCCTTGCTAGTTTTGTGGTATTTGCCACCCTCCAAGGTCCCAAGGTAAATGAAGTGGCACCTGGCACTTGGAGCTGACGACACTCGGCGCTGTTCCTCCGGCACAGAACACTCCTTGCCTGAGGAAAAGACAATCTCCTTGCACAGTTACCACACTGCCTCATGTTCTAACCTTTATTTAATCAGATCTAAGTGCTCGTCCTTGATGAACGAGGCTCCCAAGCATTCCTCCCCTCACACTTGCAGAGCGCTCCCTCGACGCTCTATTTTGGATTTTCTAGGAACTGAACCCTTTGAAGGATCAGCCATAACACCCAGAGGTGTTTCCTACACAGGGACAGAGCCCCAGCAAGGCTCACCCTCACACCTACACTGGGTGCTCCCTGCCTGCCTCAGAACTGGAGAACACAGCACCAGTCCTAGGATGCCTTCCTTGGGATTAATCTTAAACCCACGTAAATCTCATCTGAGCTCTTCTCTCCTACACAGCACTAAACTGTGTGCTGCCAGCAATTAGTAAAGGCTTAAATTGATTTTTTAATTAGTTTGAAACTAAAAATAAGTTTTGGGTAAATATAATTTTATTTCATGGGCTAAAAGTTGCTAAAAACCTCCTGTGAAAAGATGCCAAGCAGGTGTAAATTATTATCAGTAATTATTACACATCCCTTCCAAGGATAATGACCTTCTTCTGTGACCTCTGGGACAACAAACAAAATGGATCAGTGATTTTTCTCAATACAGCAAAACAGGTCTGGAAGTGCATTTTAGGGGAGAGATGATTGTGCAGATTCCTGTACTCCCAAGTCAGTCCCTGTGCTTAGAAACTTGGAAAAAGTCAACCTGTACCTATTGTGTGTACACACTGGTGTTGTAAGTTCAAAATTTTAATACTGAATATTACAGTATGTATTTTCTAATCCCCAAAGCCAAGCTTCCCCAGAACAGTCAGCTAAATTTATAAGAAATATAAGTCACTAAATTTATAAGAAAAAGTAAAACTGGAAGATGGGAAGTAGCTTTTTTATGGCCATTACTTTTTCTGATTTTTGTAAGGCAAACATATTTTCCTCATGTACCTGTGCGGTTTCTGCCAGTGCCTTACAATGACAAACACTGGTATAGTGATGAAATGCAACTGCAGGACTCTATTTTAAAATTAATCATCCATAATTAATTAGTAATATCTCCTTTTTTGTAAATTATACCTAAATTGCAGAAAATTATCCTTGTTGAGAACAACAAAGTCATCTACAGCTTTGCAGTATTTCAGAGAAACTTTTTGCATATATTTATGTATTATAATGATCACAAATGTCAGAGCATTCAATTCCACTTGGCACTATACTAAAGATACTAAAATGGGAACTTTATTCTTAAATTGCACAGTATTCAAGGGGTCAGCCAAACATCCTGAAGGGAAATAATTTGGAAAACAAATCCATGAAGGTGTAACTGGAGAGAGGGTTAGTTTTTGATAGCCTTGGTTTTTTAGTGCCCACTAGATTTTTCCTGTCTCAGCTCTTGCAAAAGCCAGCACTGAGTGCTTTAAAGGCCATACTAAAGAAAGTGGATTGTCTGTCCCAGTACAACACATCTGTTTCCAAATCATTACTAGATCCTGTTCCTTCCAAAAACCCCAAACATAAATGCAGCCTCTCCTGACAGATAGAATCTTCTCTATCTTAAGGTTAAAGCTCTTCAGAGTTCTAGATCAGCAAATAAAAATAAAAAAATGTTGAAAAAAATGGGAAGCTCACAACATAAATGAATGTTAATTCAGTATTTATTTAGCAATTTTTCAGCTAGATGTTTACCCCAGTTTCCTTTGGACTTGACATCTTTATGTGTGGACAGCAGAAAAATTTTGAAATGACTCATGTTTTAGCAGCTGAACACCTGCAATGAAATGAGGACCAAAAAGTGCACTGAGGATGAAGCATTTGGAGCAGGAGGAAAGCCTGGTTCCTGTACATACAGATTTAATGACATTTAAAAATTCATGATCCTCTATGTATATGCACCCAGTCATCAGATTCAGAATATGAGCAGAGAAATCAGGTTCTTTCACACCAGACATCATTGCTGACACAGAGAGACTTGGTAAAACTGCCAGTAAAGCACTATTTAGACTCAAAAGGGCTTTGTACCTCCAGCCAGTGCATCTAATTTCCATATTTTTTTGCTCAATTGACCTCACAAAACTGCTATCAGTTATTGTTAGATATACAAAACTGGATGCAAGCCTCCTGCCTCTCATGATTTCGACACTCAGGTTCAAAATCTCATGCAATATTCTAGTAGAGTAAAAAAAAATTAAAATTGCCACTTCTACCTGCAGTAGTAAAAGGAATGCCATTTAAATGAAGCTATGTAAGAAATTCATAAAGTCATTTGTTCAACAATTTTCCCCCTCTTCACAGTGTCTACAAATCCATGTAATTGAGTGTTCCAAACACATTTGATTAGGATCCCTGTGAGAATAATCCCATCCCTTGGATTAGTTATTGTGAAGAAAAATGTAGGAGGGTTTGTGTTTTGGGAGGTTTTTTGGCCCAGTGGAAAGAAACTTGCTTCAAAGCCAATTTATCCCAGAATGGGAGGGCTTTGTTTACACTTAAGTTTAGCAATTCAATGAGGTTTGCTTGGGCTTTAATTATAATTATTATTCTCTTTAAGCACAAAGAGTCTTAGTATATTGAAAATGTCAACAATAGCAGACAAGATTTTAGCTCTAAGGAAGAAATAGAATACCAGAGGAGGACTTAAAAGAAATGAGGTGGGTATAATTTAATTTGAACTATTGAAAGAAGAATGTATTATTTCTACAGCTCTGTTACCAGCACTCACAAATCACTAGCAGCTCTTTAAACATAAAAATTGCCTTCTAAAATAGAAGAGGCATAATACTTTTTCCCAAAATTTTTCAACAATATTTTTAGATGTTTATATACTGCATATAAAACAGAGATATGGACTAATATGTTAACTGTTTGTAACATAAATAGAAAAGAGAGAGAGAGAGAGAGAGATAGGAAGTGCTAAGTGCCAGAAAATTAATATTGAACTTTTTTCCTGTTAAATACTGAGAAGTGAATGCCCCTGGAAAACTCTTCCATACAATTGCTTGTGGGTGCAAGATGCTTGTGGGTTCAAGATGCCATAAATTCAGTTCCAGTCAAGTAATAGCATGCCACCAGCTGCAGAAGGGAAAAGGCAAGGCTGGAGCACAGTTCTCTAACAGGTGCCAACTGAGACTGCTCTGGGAAGAAGGAGCTCAGCATCTTCAGTGGCCAGGATTGAAGGAAGGCCACAAATCACTGTGGAATGACCCCAAAAGCTCAAACAAAAAGCAGGATATCTATGAAGAATCAGTCAAAACACTTAGCAGGATCTAGGGTGAAAGAGAAACAGAGAAGACTTTGCTTTCCAATGAGGACACTGAGGTGATTATATAAACAGGGCAGAGATAAATTACAGCTGTTTAACACAGTGTTACACTGGAAATTTTTAGCTTCAGCTCAAATTGGAATTGCTGTGATTCATATAACCCTGCCTATTCTGTATTAATTTTTAAATAAATTCATCTACTCTCTTCTATTATAGTCTTCTTTTTTTTTAAACTTGCTTACTATCCTAGCATGCAGAGAGTTCTGCTTTAGGCTGCTGTGCTGCAGGGATATGCATACAACCTTCCTGCAGCCAGCTCACAGGAAAAGCAAGCTCACAAAGAACTACAGCATCTTCAGAGATCCACCTCAACAAAAACATTTTCCACTCCAGTGAAGCTGCCAAAAATACAAGTTATGCTGAGTTTAAGGTTTTGTAAAGCTGATAATGCCTTCTGTATTCAAGTCAATGACTACATGCAACTGGGTTACAGCCTCCGTTTCATTGGTGTTCAAAAGCAAAGTTGTATATAAATATTGCAAAGGAAGAGTCAAGCCTATGAAGCAATTGATATCACCTATATTTATAAAGACAAATCCTATTAAAATACATATCCCAAATAAACCATGTGTTCTTGAAGAATTAAGAAGCCAAACCCTCCACAGAGGTCAGGAACTGTGGCACACCTGCCACAGCAACCTTGAGAAGCACTGAACTACAACATCTTTTCCTCCTCTTCAGATAAACTGAATATAAAAAGTACAAAGTCTGAACTTATTCACACAACAAATGTTTCCTGGCAGCTCTTCAGAAGGGCTCCTGGGTCACCTAGAACATCCTGCACACCAGTTCAGGACAAAATGCTAGCCTGATTTACCAGAGTGTTTTATCTAGTGAACTCTTGAACGCCCTGCAGAACGATGCCTCCCTGAACTCTCCTGCCCAGCACTCTCATTGTCCCTCTGGTTTCCCGGTTAGAAAGCATTCCCTGTTTAGCTACGGGTCATTACTTCCTGTTAGACATCCCATGATCACCTTAAATAATTCCTCCTCCTCCTCCTCCACTCATGTTTCCTCTCAAGTGCCTGGCAGCTCCGTTCCCTCAGGCAGGCTGTGTATAGCGCGTTCCTGAGCCTCTCCTCAGAGGTCTTGCTCACCCACCCTTTCATCATTTTTGTCACCTCTTTGAACTTTTTTCCATTTATTCATTTCACTGCACAGCCCTAATGATAAAAGCAATCCATACAAATAATACCTCTACTTGCAATTGAAAAAAACATATCCATTGCTAAGAGGCAGGTGAATTCTCACTGTCTCAAGGAGGGAGCCTTTAGAGTCTCAGATTCCTATTCCTGTGTCTGGGCCAAAGAAAGTAACAGAAAAGGTCAAAGTTCTAAGTGTTCCCATTTCTGAATTATTAGTTTTTCTTATCTCCTTACAAGAGGATCACACATTTTTCAAAATATAAAATTGTTTTCCTGG
The DNA here is from genome assembly GCA_003676055.1 of Chloebia gouldiae. Taxonomy (NCBI): domain Eukaryota; kingdom Metazoa; phylum Chordata; class Aves; order Passeriformes; family Passeridae; genus Chloebia; species Chloebia gouldiae. The sequence goes on along the minus strand of QUSF01000014.1, from coordinate 12,885,453 downwards.
CACATATACACCTGTTACAATTGAGACAAATATATCTGGGATTTCTACAGATGGAGAAAGGAACATTTTTCTCAACTGTTTAAGGAGGAACACTCTTTTAGGTGTGCATCAGTCCCTAAATGCCCTTTTAATGCATAGCCTAAGAGAGTTGACATTTTATAAATTTGTTTACCATCCCTGTTCTGAGTACAGGCTGATTCCAGGTTTATAGCAATACCAACAAAAGGATTTTTTTTCCTTCTCCTCTCTGTTCTTAGAGTCAAAACCGTTTCATAGCAAAATACTAAATCTTGAAATCTTAGTAAAGGTCAATAATTTCTACTTCAGTAATTTTGACATATGACAGAACCAGGCACTGAGATGTTAAGACAGTTAAAATGAGAACTGTCCCTAATAAAAATTAGAGAAACTGAATTCTTTCACAATTCAAAAGTTCTTCACACATGAGATGGCAGAGTCCCCTAACTTTGTTCATCCAAAATCAGATGAGATCTCTCTGGCCCACCCAAGAGATAATGAGGCTGAAACCCAGATCTGTATTTTTAGGAAGAAAAATATATCACTTGCAGTATCAAACAAGGCAAAATAGATATTGTACCAGCTTCCAACGGCTGATATCTATGACTTATACTAAGAAAAAAATCTGTTAAATTTGTTTATTTCAGGTTTCATAATCCAAACACTGTTCTTATTTTTCTTCTGCATTTCACCAGAGGCTTGGTATTCAGCACCTGGTTTTTGTGAAGATAAACATATCCTTATGCTTATCATTAGCCAACATTAGCCAACACATTTGAACAAAAATCTGGTTGAAGAGTTTGTCAGATATTTTTTCCCTACTACAAACTATCAACTCAGCAAAACTGAAAATCTTAATAAGGAACCTTTTTTCACATGAAATTTTCCATTTCCAGCTTTAAAACTTCTTTGTTCTTCAATTTCTTTTTCTAACTGGAGTTAAAGAAAAAAAAAATATGCGTAAAAACTAAAAATAATATCCTTACATTTTCTTCTAGCATTGCTATTTAGTTTTTTTTCAGAGAGCCTTTTTCCTCCCAAAACTGAATAAAAGACTTAAACAATTTCCAAGGTGTAGAGTGAGATTTATAACAACAGCAGTCAGTATAGAGCAATATGGTACCTATAGTAAAAAATACCTACTGTGGAATTGAATAAGTTCTTTCAAGCTATTGAAGGAATTTACTGCCATACACACTGTAAATGATGCATTTCAGTAAAATACATAAAAATGCATATTTCATTTAAGCTGTAGGTTGTTATTCTAGACTCCCTGACAACGTGCTGTAGATAATTAGTTGCAGTTATTGACTGAGATACTGAAGAACTGCAGTCATTGTAACTCTCCAGAAAATGTAAGTTCAGCCTCTGTCAGAGAAAGATTCTCCTCTACACTCTACACCTCACATCTTCAAGCCTTTTGAGAATTCCTTTCCAAGATTTAAATTTTCTCCTATAAAGCTTTTCTGAATTAATCAATATGCCATACAGGAAGATTGCCAAATAAATTACTTTTCATTTCTGCCCACTGTTAAACTCCTGCAGGGAGCTGGAAATATATCAGGCTCATTAGTCTTAATGCCTATAATACACAGTGCTTTAAGGTGAAGTGAGTAGTGAAAGAGTTTAATACAGTTTAATACTGGCCCCTGCCCTGGAGTCACCTCAGGTTTCTCACAGGACACCCACCTGACTCACCAAACAACCCCAGAGCTCTGTGGTCTCAGTAAAGAGATCCAGCTGGGGTCTCAGTAAAACATTTCCTTTTCACCTGGTGTGGATCCTTTGTTAGGACTCCCTGGCAATGTGCATTTCTGCTGGAGGCGTCCTATGAAAACAGCTGACTGTGCTGTGGAGAGCTGCACACACTTGGAGGGCAGCTAACTCCCTCATTCTTGCACTGGAAATACTTGTGTGTGCACAAACCTGAGGAGAATTAATCGCTATGCCTAGTCCTTTCCAAACTACCTATTTGCCTCATTTATTTAGGATAAAATTTACCTTGTTATTTAAAAAATCACTGATGAACACAAATGTGGATAATTTACTAAGGCACTTATGGTACAAAAACCCCTAATGAGCTAATTTGAGTTGATTTTTTTTTTTTATTTAACAGGCTTTGATGGAGCAAAACTGATAATTGGAAACATGTCCCATCCACATTTTAATTTCTTGGTTCAGTCATATCCCTGGTTAGCTAAAAAAAATTCAAACCCCTACTTTATTGCCAAAAATCTTAGCTAATGAATACAAAAACTTAAACTGAGGCTCAAATTCTCATTCTCAACTCTGACATAGAAGACACTGTAAAATAATTCATTATTTAATATTAAGAAAGCTGGATAAAACTAATTAATGCCAAAACTTAGCCCACAGCACATTAATTAAAAGTTTGCCCAACAGCTGCCTCCCTGTCCTAATTAGCATCACTGATTTCAAGAAACCACTAAGAAAATAAGACAAACATATAATTCCTACTTTATATTTCATAAAAATCTCTTTGATTCAACTTTCAACCATCAGTAATGTGCCCCTTTAATATAAACTTGGAGATTTCCCCAGCAAAGACAGCTATCTCAGGAACATTACATTTCATTTCTAATAGATTATTGCAGATTTTCTGGTCACTTGTTAACAGTGGTTGAAATCCAGGACCAAAGTACTGATACAGAAGACAACAAGACAAAAATAATTACCCCACATAGAGCTGTATATTATATTATATAATATCTGGCCCATGTTGCCCCATTTGCATTAACCCCAAAGCAAGCGTTCCATGGAGCATGAGACATTTCAATTCCCTGCCACTGGAGGCTGACAATCTTATTTGACATTAAACAACCAGCACTGTCAAAAGGGCAACACATAGGTCATAATCATGTTTCTGAAGTGCTGAAGAGAAAAAACCTGTGCACGTACCTCGTTAATGAAAGTCTGGGCTCCCCGTGGGCTCAGGAGTAGGATGGCCCTTCGCAACGTGTCCCGATAGCGGTTCAGCTCTTCCGTTTTCATGGTGGTAAAAAGGTTGGAAAACACTCTGCTGATGTTCCTGTCCACTTTTTGTAATGATACATCAAGTCCCAGTCTGGAGGCCTGATCAAGAAATCCCTGCAGTCCACGTATATCTGTAACACAGGAGGAGGTGGGGGGAAATAAGTTAAATAAATAAATAAATGAGAGAAAATAAAAAAGGCCATTAATCTCCTCCAGTTAGGCAAGAAGCACTAATTAGCTGGAAAATACTTTTTTTTTAAACTATTTTTCCTGCAGTGCTCTCTGAAGAAGAGTATTCCACACAGGCATTTTTCATCGTGAGTGCCAACAGGGAAACTCCATCAATCGCCTTTCCCCGTGGTCTGAGAAGAGCTCCTAGGAAGAGCCAGTTCATGCATTTGGGTGGCTCTGCAAGCCTCCCCAGAGGCTCAAGGCTATGGGGTTTAACATTGCACAAACAACAAAGTCCCACCCCAACAGCACCACAGGTCAAATGCAGAAATCTAGGAGAAGATAAACAGGCGATAAATCACTCATGCCTAAACTTCTCACTTCCTATAGCCTCACACAGCTGCTATTCCCAAGGAAAAAATACAAGATCCAGAACACACACAGCCTTCCTTTTGGCTTGCCCTTTTCTCCTGTCCTGGAAATAACCTGCCTAACCAGAGCTTTACCATTTATCCATAAACTCATAAAAGAACACACAAAGCCCCAGTGTAATTACAATACATTTTAGTGTTTAAAAACAAAACAAAATGGTTCAAAGAAGAGAAATCATGCAAATAAGTCCCTTTAAAACATGGTCCTTTGAGCTCTGTGCCTCAAAGTCAGGATGATTTGAAAAAATATATTTTTCTTAACCTCATTTCTGGGCATTAACATGAAGAAATACATTTCATGTGATCATGCTGAAATCTTCTAGTTCAAACTGTACTCAATCTTCATTCATACTCTCAGAATTTGTCTGTAATAAATGTCTGAGGTTTTATTTTGTAGTGAAATTTAGAACAAGAAAAATGTCAAAGCTTATACTGAACCAGGTTGCTCTCAAAATTAGCAGTGACTCGATCGCAGCTGTACTGTGTCCTTAGAAACCCTTAATTTCATGGGAAAAATGTCTAACTTGTCATGAATAAGAAAGTATTAAAGCCTCTCACATTCATTTCTCACACTTTTGTCATTAAATTTCAGCTCGTGGGTGAAGCCAAATGGTGGAAATTAGAGCACATTTACTGAACCCATAGTGAAACCTTCTCTTCAGAAAATGCCACTATAGCTAGCAATCTCTACAAACTACATTTTACCAGCTGCTGGATAGTTTGGGGTTTTTTAAATGCTGAAGTAACCACGTTGTGACACTGCTCAAGACAGAGGATGGAAGCCAGTCCAGCTGAAGCCAACAGCACTCTCTGCTGCCACACCTGAGTGGGCTATTAGACCGCCTCTAAACTTGTCTTTGATGGCCACAAAACACACACATGAAGTCCTTCTCATCCCCCTTAAAAAGTGGCACATGAAACCCGATATAACTAACATCTTGTGAGGATGCACCAGTTCAGCTCATGTACAAGTGCAATATATTCAGGTCAACCAGCAAATGTCAGATCCAAAACAAAAGCAAGCTGCCTTTAGTAGCTTCACACCTGTATCCAAACATGAGAATGCTTGTTAATATGATTAATTTGGCTTCAAAAATCACCTGAATTGCAGAGAAACATCAGACTAAACTGGGGTTGTGCCAACCACAGTGGACTCCTTACTGAGTTTTTAATTCTCATTTAGTTGACGTAATCAGCCAGCCACAGCATCAGGAAAGGTGCAGTCATAGAGGCTGTGCTGGTTTTTTGCTGCTCAACTCAGGTGAGTCTATAGCAGCTTTGTCCCAGTGTCATAAACCTCAGACTTGCTCACCATCCTAAATCCCCAGTCAGGGTGGGGAATTGAACCCCAGGATGGGGTTTATAGTTATGCAGGAATTTCAGGAAAAAAACAGAGGACTTCAGCATGTGTATAACTGCTAAATATTGCAGATGTGCTGAAATAATGACAGTGAAAAACAACTATCATTTAGAGGTTAAAGCATTTCACAAAAGTTGTCGAAGTCAGTTTGGATTTTGTGAATTTGCATTCATTAGATAGCATTCATTACTGTACCTATGCAAACTTTATGGATATGTGTGATAAAAAAACACAAAGATTTTTCTTTCAGTGATGTTTAGTCCTTCAAAATTACTGCAGTGTTTAACAAGCAGTAAGAAAATTCCCTTTCTCATGGTTTAGTAATGACTTGTCTTTTTGTACAAGCCACCAAAGGCAAGCTGTTTACAAAAGATTAACTGTGCTGATATTGCTCTGGGGGGGTTTTGCCGCACGTTTGCAGCTGGCTTGATGAACTACCAGTTAGAAATGTTCTTGTAGACAAGTGCAAAATACTTGATGCACTTGGTAAGACTATCTAGACTTGGAAGGGCATTGTATATTCCCTTACAAACCTTTCCCCAAGGAAAATGGACTATTTTCCAGTTTGAGAAATGGAAAGGATTCTGGATTTTTCCAGCTAGGTGAGAAAGTAAAATCTGAGACGGATGAGATTGTCCAAGCACAATCTGTGAGTTTTTCACATATATAAGTGAATGTGAATTTATTCAGTGTTGGCAATTAGAAAGAGCTGTGTGATGATACCTTCCTGAATGCTGACATGCCTGCTCCTACTTGACACCGGGAAAAAAGGAGGCTTTGTGGGAATTCCAAGGTGGAAGAGGGAACTTAAGAAAATTGTTTGAAGAGGTGACTAACAACTTTAGGTTCCCACATAATGGAATCTCTTTTCACAAATAATTATTCACAACAATTACCAAGAGGGCAATCATTTCTTAAAATGTATCAGTACACAAATAGACAAACATGCCCATATGTAGGAGCATCTGTTTATAAGACATAATAAATTAGGCTCAGTCTTATTTTATCTGACATCACACAAGGAAGTGAGTGCCCTCATTTTCTTTTTTTTTTCCCCTGATTTAGAAGATCACAGGTCCATGCAACACTAAAGAAAAACTGAGTCTTTCTCCACAGCAGCTGAAACTGAAATATTCACAGGTACAGTAATGAATTTCTTTCCACTTCTCAATCTAGGACTGCTAATCATTCATTTTCTTCACTACTAAAATGAGTTTGATACCATTCACGTAGAATTTGATTAAAATAAGGGGTTCTATAAAGACTTTTTTTTTCTGTTAAAATATGATTGTTTCCTGTCTCTTGTAGTTTTAACAGTGAATTTTTTATTAAAAAAATTTGGGTCCTAACGTTAGAGAGTTGTCCTGGACCGTTGCTAATGAAATAATTCCTTGTGCCCATCCATTTCACACTTTGTAGGCAAAGTGTAGCAATCCAAATTCTCAGTTTAAGCTAGAACAAAGGACAGACGAGTCTGATGTAGGTACACAACCTACAACTACCTCTGCCTTCAGTCTTACAATTACTTGCTTTTCTTAGGTTGTAGCCTACACTTGGCCTTTGAAATCACATAATCATATTTTAATTTTCTAACTGCCTCTCTGATTTGTGCATGCTCAGCATGAGGACTTTCAGAGGCAATATTTTAATATTTCCTCTTAGACAACATCAGTTTCTTGAAGAGGATAAAGCACTTTAGAAGGAAAACTGTGCTAGAGAAAATGCACTTCTCATAAAAGGGATCCATTACACTATACAATAATTGGGCATATTTACAATACTCTAGTGTCAATCACAACCATGGAATCAGCAGGTTGGAACTGGAACTAGAAAAAAAGAAGGAAAAAAGAAAAAAAGAAAGGCAAAATTTCTTATGAATTTTGTGCCTCTTCTATTAGAGCTGACCAGAGAGAGAAGAGAATCTGTGTCTGAGAGCCTTCTTCCTAATGCTGACAAATAAACCACATCTGCAGGTGTGACAAGAGGACAGGACAATTTTAGGGATAACCATTACAAGGAGGGAAGGAAAGCTCTGATAGACTGCTAAGATGTGAATTCCATCTCTGTGACAACAAAACTAATGCTTGCTATAAATAAAGGGCTTTATTGTGCTATAAGGAATAATGGAATATATAATTTCCTGCTGGAGGTTAGGTTGAGTACTGTGCTGGCTGACTGAAACACAAACATAAAAGAATAGTACTAAACATGGCATTAGCTACCTATAAAGCCTATTGTCACCTACAAAGCACTTCATTTTTATTACATTATTTATAATCTTTTTTATACAAAAAAGTTCCTAGAGGTTATTGTAGCATTCATCTTCCATGAATTTACAGGATCTGATTCTTGGCCTTGACAAAAGAGCTTGAAGCTATTATTTCTGTGTGAAACAGCTGTGTGGCTGGGCACAGCTGGCCTTTTAGGATGGCTCATTGCAGAAAAGAATTTCCAGGAGGTAAAGAGCACTATATCGTCTTTTCAACACCAGTTCCTAACCCCACTTGACAGAAGCAGAGGCAGCACATGGCCAGGAAACATTTTACTTTGGGTGAAAAACAGCTGGAAGCAAACTGAAGTCCCAAGCTGGAGCTGAAAGCACAGCTGAAGAAGCAGCAGGATATAATTTCACACCCTGTCATTCTCATCCAAGCAGATTCTGGGAGGACTAAGTGTCGTCACCGAGTTCTGTTTTCAAATAACCTACGCAAATCCTTTCACTGGTGCATTTGTAAAAGGGAAAAATAAATAAGTGTGAAAAACAATGAGATCAGGCAGGAGATGGTGAGGTCTGGAGTTTTCTCATTTGCAGATTGTCGGCTCTACTCTTCACACTTTTTTTTCCCAGTGTCAGTTTTATTTGAGTGTTGTTTTGATGATATTTAAAGCAGTGAAAAGTGTATCAGAGAGGCTTGGATAGTTTCATTATTCTAGCATTTATACACTTATAAATAATTTTAACTTTTCCAAGAATCGAGGATGGGTATTCAAGGCATTGTTCTTTATACTTAAAAGCCAAGAGAAAAATAAAATACTGTTTCTTCTCTCATTCAAAGATACACTTTATTGTCATTTTGATTCTCTTCAAATTGGACAATTATTTCATTTCTTGGAACAGAATAAAACACACATCTCTAGGATTCATTGATTTGAAAGATAACACAAAATATGTTTCCTAAACCACTTCAATTTTGTGGGTTTCATTCTTTTTATTTTACATTGGCTGTTCTCCCTAATTCTCACAACTGCCAATTGTTTACATTAGAAATAAGGGATAATATGCCTGGTGTTAGAAACAGAGACATATCCTGATGATTAGTCTCCTGCTGCATTGTCAGCTTTCTGAATAAATTATTTTCAATACCATCTTTGTGTCCTTGCTGCAGATAATAACCTACTTGAAGGATTTGAACATATTCTGGAATCTTAGAAAACTGAAAGTGGATGTACTTCAAAAGTAGCTCTTATTATTCAGTCAATAAATAATATTTTATTTCTCCAAACACTAGAAAGTCAACTATAAATGTTTCTGAAAGGGAATTATTTTGTCCAAGTCATCTAGAAGAATCAGATTTTGAGCGAGCAAAACTTTCAATCTAAAATGCTCACAGATTGATTTTAACTGCTCAAATAGAGTGATGAACCAGAAACTATAACATAGTCTGTTACAATAGATATGACTGCATTAATATTAGAACATAAATACTAATTGGGGCCAAGTACAAATGTGAAATTATATTAATACAATATATTTTCTACTTCTTTCTCTGTTCATACAATGTTGACCCAATCTTGTATTTCTCACTTCACCTACATCATATTTCCTCGAGTGTCTTTGCCTGCCATATTCCCACACTCAGTGCTAATACAATTTTTTTCAACAAACATTAGAAATCACAATTTCAAACTGTGTCTAATTTAGTTACCTCACTCCTAATTAAGTTTAGTTCAAGAATTTCTATTAAAAAAAACAAATCCTTGGCTATTTACATGCTTTTAGATATGCCAGAGTTCACAGTAACACCTCTGCAATTATATCCAAATTTCTATGCCTTTTTTTTAAAAAAGAAATGAAGTCAGTAATTAAGTAGTCATTATCGTAGCAAGTAGATAGAATATCAAGTACAATAAATCCATTAATTAGATTGGATACTTTTTATTATTCAGCTAAGAAAAGTCAGACCAAAGGAGACCAGACAGGAAGTTCTGCTGCGCCCCACGACCTGTCTCTGATACACAGAGTGGAAACCAGGAGGAATTGTGAATATTCCCCTTGAATATTCTCCCAAAAATTCAGTTTGCAGTGCAAGGAATTCTTCAGGCAGGTGTGGTTTCTCTGTATTTCTATGCACTAATGGTCCATGTAACCCTCCAAAGCTTTCTCCTCCACACAACAGCTCAGCTTCCTTTAAGCAAATGTAAACTTTGAGCGTCCAAATCACAACCAGCGTTCACAACCGGCATAAAAACTTGGGAGTTTTCAGAATCCTGCTGGATCTCCTATTTCCCAATTTTACCTTTCTCTCCCAGACAGTCCTACTAACAGGGATCAAACAAAAAGCAACATACCAACACCTGCACTGCCTGACCAGACCTACAAGCTGCATAGTCCCTTCTCAAAGACATGAAAGAAAAGCAAGAAATGAGACATTTCAGGGGAAAAAAAAAGTGCAGCAGGCTATCAGAAATTTAAACTTTGAAAAATATATAGAATATTGATTCACCATTTAAGTCAAGATCACAGACTGACATTTGATCACCTCTCCATAGAAACAGAAAGTTCTACCATGTATGTTTAGATCCAAGCATCAGTGTTAACCAGATGCAAACTTCTACTCTGAACTCCTTGTAAAATCAAAGGTTGAAGTTTCTATAATGGTTGCAGAAATTTTCGATACTGCCCACATCAATATTATATTCAGACCTTCAAAGATAAAAACTACTTTGACTAGAGTCAAATCACAGGTTATTTTCACTCCCAAACAGATGGAAAAGGCAGAGAATGTATCACAAAGCCAGATGTGTTGCATGCATAAACAGATGCTTCCAGACTCATCATAAAAGGTTAAAAATATGTCATTTACTCTGCACAACTGATGTTTCACACCTGAAACAGCTGATCCAATCTGAAGATAACTGGAGCTTCTCAGGAGGCCCAGAAGCACAAAAGCATTTTAAAGGCTACAACAGCCCTTTCACATTTAGCATAAAAGGTCAACTACAGGTCTCTCCTGCTGGATTGTAACACTTAGCATTCAAAAGCACAAGGGAAAGCACCTCAGGAAATTCATTACTGTTGGAAAACTTGTGGACATAGGCTATGACTGATGCAAAAAGGGAATTCACTGAAGAATCAGCATTTCTATTCAAATCATACATTTGATTCTTCCAAGTGCAATAACTGCCAAGTGTTTGCCCAATGGTAAACCACTGAAATAAGCTGTAATAGCTTCTCACATCACTACTACTGTTTATACATTAAAATACCTTTCAAGACACTACACAGTGCAACTGCTGTATCTTCTTGTGAGACCAAAAATAGCTGCATTGGCAGAAAATATGCTTTTGCTGATGTATAGCCTCAGTTGAAATGAAATATTTTTCAAAAAAAACTAATTTTAATCATTGCATTAAATTGCTGAGTTTAATATTTGCTATGACTGAGTACCAGGGATCTAAACATCGATCTACCAGTACCTTAAGAAAGCACCTCATTTTTCTCTTGAAGGGCTGAGATGCAGCTTTCTGAAGCCATATCATTTTACATTAGTACCTGAATTAATGGTACCCATTTAAGATGTTAGGAATGTAAGCCTGTCAGCTTTCACAGAAATCAGCTATTTCTGTATGGTAACTTTGGTTATTGTATTTGACGTTTGAAGAACACCCTTCAGAACCCGTAACCCTAAACTAGGGATAAGCAAATGCAAGTAAAAGCACCCCAAAACAAACCAAATGTACCAAGGGCATATCTGAAATAGAGAGGCAAAGGTTCTCTCTTCTCATTCAGAGAAAATCAGAAGTCACCTGAGGATCTGAGAGATTCATTCTGTGTGTGCATAGCTAAGTGTCCAGCAGAGAAGTCAGAAGCTCATCCCTTTGGATTTAATGGATTGCAGAGTGAGTATCTCTCTTGTTTGAGTCAGCTTTAAATACTGCACATTCTGATCTCAAGAGAAACAGCAGTGAAATTACTGCAGGTAAAGAAATTAAATCGTCCCTTGAGGAAAGGCTACTGGCAGAAGACCTTATTCTTTCACATGTTTAACAGTGATTATTGTGTGTGTTCATACAACACCTCTCAGCTAAGGATCCCAATGTACTCTACAAACACCAGGACAGTATGAAAAAGTACAAATACATGTCACAGGAGCTAGCTGTCCTTGTCTACTTAACTCCAAGTCAGCAAATAATAATTCATCTCTTTACTGGTATGGCCTTGCTTTGAATATTGTCTGCAGTTTTGTCCAAAATATAAAGCTATTAGAGAGTGTCCAAAGGAGGCCATGAGGATGGGGAAGGGCCTTGAGGGGAAGCCATGTGAGGAGAGGCTGAGGTTCCTTGGTCAGTTCAGCTGGAGAGGAGGAGACTGAGGGGAGACCTCATGGCAGTCACAGCTTCCTCCTGAGAGGAAGAGGAGGGGCAGGCACCGATCTCTGCTCTGTGCTGGCACTGACAGGAGCCAAGGGAGTGGCCTGGAGTTGTGTCAGGGCAGGTTGAGGTTGGATGTCAGGAAAAAGTTCTTCCCCCAGAGGGTGGTTGGGCGGTGGAACAGCTCCCCAGGGCAGTGGTCACAGCCCCAAGGCTGACAGATCTCAAGGACCATGTGGACAATCCTCTCAGGCACAAGATGGGACTCTTGGAGATGGTGGCGGGCAGGGCCAGGACTCAATGATCCTTGTGGGTCCCTTTCAACTCAGTTTATTCTGTAATTCTGTGATTGGAGAAACTTTCCCTCATTTCATAAGTTCAAGTTAAAAATTGTGTGTCTGGGCACACAAACAGTAGAGAGGCCATCAGAGCTGACAACTCTCATGCTGTTGGCACCCTCCAGGGATGGAGTCCTCACCGAGAAACATTCTCTGCAAGGTTACTGTTTCTCTACCAGACTCAGACTTTCTATAACCAAATCCTTAATGCTGTTAATTTTGTACTACCTCCAATCTCCTGCACTGCCACTTGGGCAGGTGCCTCAGTTTCACTCCAGTGTTCACTTTGCAGAGCGTTCAGCACCGGGTGGTTCAGGGGCACTGAGCCTGGTCCCCAGGAGCCCTCCCTGCCTGGGTGGGCAGCTGGCTGCAGTTATGGCTCAGGCTCTGTCACCAGAGCACAGGCAGCAGATGGACACGGGCTCACCAGGAGCTGCACAGAGCTCACTGCCCTGCCGAGCCCATCCTGAACCTGGCCAACACTTGCTCACATGCTGGCAAGGCAAGGACAACGGTGGGCATATTTTTAGCTCAGAAACAGGGAAGAAGGACCCTTTGGACAATCTTTATTTTATTTACATGATGTCCATCAGGCTGTAATGAGTAGGATAATATTGGTAGTTTGATTTCTTTGGATACCTATTTGACTCACAAAGAGCATTTTTATACAGATATTGAATTTGGAAAATGAGAAAAAATATGCATCCTTCTTTAATTTCCTACTTTTTTAAAAGCCCATTTTTGCTATATAGCTTCCATAAAAATGCAGAAAAATGCAAAGGGATAAAAAAATCAATTGTGGACTTTCTCCAGAGTTTTCTGACAAAAGCAATATGAGAAGGATCCCTACTGAGATAACAAATCTCTTGGCAGAAGAAAGAGGGAGCTGAAAATAAAAACTAAGTTCATGTCACGTATAATGACCACCAATTACTGCCTCTTATAGGAATCTGCCAGTAACAAACAAACGGAAAAATCAATTGCCAATTATTCATTTACATTACGACAACTACTGTAATACAATGGCAAATACAAGCACTTCCTTCTCTAACAACAGAACTGAGAAGCCAGAGCAAGGGAAAAAAACACATTACCAATATGCAAGAGAAAAAAAAATATAGATCATTTTGGTTTTGTTCATCAGCTAAAATCTCCTCAGGGAGCCCTCTCTTAGCTCCATGCTTTAGGAACAAAATGAGTAACCATTACTGAAAAGACAACTGGTCACTCTGAGGTGGAACACTGCATCAGGACTACTGTCAGAAGGCTCTCCACTCTCTCATCAGATTGCAAACAAAATAAGCACATTTTTACAAACTGAAAAAATGAGATGTTGCAGGCCTTAGCCTCACAAACATTCAAGTCTTTATTCTGCTCTGTGTGAGGAAACTCAATGCCAAGTCCCCTCCCACATACAAGAACTCTCAACATATGAATACAGTGCATAGTGACTATACACTGCAATTTATTCCTTTGATGATGATTATCAGGACTTTAAATGCACAGGACACACTTACACCTTTCTGGATGTGAAGCCATTCTTTCCCAAAACAGCAATAAAATACACAAGTAAAAAAAGCTTCTCAGCTTTTTTATCACTGCTCTTGTGCTACTCTTCTGTCCAAGCTACAATCCTGATAGTTTAACAGCTTATGTTCATGATGGAATATGTGACCTTTGTGAAGGCACTGTAAATTTTTTATTCTTTTTTTACTTTATTTCTATAGAGCAACAGCAAAGAGAAATATTTACAGGCTTAGGACAACAGTGTCTCCTCATTAAATATTCAGCTGTAGAAAAGGATAATGGTTAACAGATACCTGAGGAGTCAACTCTTCACATCCAAAAGCAAGACATACTCTGAGTTCTCAGTCTACTTCTGAGTAGGGGAGCAACAGGGGAGGTCTATCTGTGTGCTTATGAAATTGGGGCTTCCTAGAGCATTTCCGTTATGTGTATTTATGAATAAATGAATTGAGAGGTCTATCTGCCTCAGTAAATTTAAATCTGATTGTAAGACTCAGAGATGAAGCAACTCCCCCAAAATCTGACAAGATTTTATCCACTTATGAGAGCTATTAATCTGAAGGCCATTTAGGAAGTCCAATACACCCTAAGGTTAATATTTCAAGAGGTCTTACGTTTTTCCCCCTAATTAACTTCATTCCTTAGCTAATGTCTTCTAATTTACTGGAAAGGAGTCAGGCAACTCCAAAAGTCACCAGAGGGAATGTCATCATTAGAAAAGGATGTGAAGGACATCTCTCTGGCTGAGCAACAGAATGCAGGTGCTACTATCTTTGGTGGGTGCTGGCAAATCCACACATCTGAACAGAGCTCACAGGAACAGAGATTGTGCTAATTTCAGTTACTTTAAATAAAGCAATGGCTTAGAAAAGGACAAGATGTTGTGCCAGAAAGGATAGAATAATATGTGCCAGACAGCTCAAAGTCTATAAATCAGGTACAGACAAGACTAATGGAATTACTGACTTCTCTTTTTTCTATTTTTGCAGAGAAGCTGGAAAGGGGGAAGCAGAAACCTCTCCTCGAGAAAAGATTACAATTCCTACAATGCAGTGAAGGGAAAACAATATTAAAACTATAGCTAATAAATTCACATTACTTTCACATATTCCCTTTTCTGAGGGGAAAAAAAATCTAAATCTGCTGAGTTCACAGGAACAATCCAACTATATGATGTTTTATAAAGACATGGAAAGTTTATTTGAACTTTAGATGAACCATACAACATTTTTATCTTTTATTCTGTTCTTCACTCCAGGCAGAATCAATCTCAGATTTTTATTCTGGGGACACAACACATCAACACAGTACATACGTTTAAGATAACTTCCACATCCTTCAATTAATCATAAAAGGAGCAGATGAGAACTAACAGTTCTCATTCTATTAGCTCATTTATGCTCCAAGTATAGGTAAGGCCTCTTGCAGTTGCCTTAGGGTTTGAGTTAATTGATCATGGCAGTCATCATATGTTCCTACATAATATGTTCAAGCACTTCTGCATCTGAAATATATTTGCTTACAATAATTAGTAACTTGGGGCAGGGGAAAGCAGGGTTAGAGGCCTCTTATCAGGAGAATGTGGCCCAGGTCTCTGAAAGACAATTTAGGAATGCCAGCTGGAAATCTTTGGAAGGAAAAATAACACTGAATGGGTTTTTCGGTTGTTTGTTTTTTTGTTTTTTTTTTTCTCACTATCTAGAGGTGCTCTTGGTCACAGAGTACATGAACAGATTTCATCTGCACCATCTTCCTCCTCACCCTAAACATTCCCATATGGGCCATCCACTTAAGATGCCTGTGGGTCCCTTCCAGCTCTGAATATTGTGTGTTTGGTTTAGATGCATTTCCTGGCACAGCACTACACTGACTTCCACAGCAGCAGAGGCAATATAGCTGTAAACTTCAGGGAATGAGACAGCCATGTAAACTGCTGGAAACACCCTGATTTCAAAGCCTTCTAGCAAGAGGTTGCAGATACAGTTTCACACTTCATTTCTTCTGACATGTCCCCAGAAACTCCGCTGTGCCTACCCAGTGACAGTACTGGAAACCACACACCCCAGCCACCTCCGAGGCTTTTGTACACTAGCTACTCTTTCCATGAAAAAGAAACATTTTTTTTTCCCCTGGAAACAAGTGCTCAGTGTTTGTATGAACAGAGGTCTTTTGCTCAAAAGAGTGGAATGAATGATCAGCAAAATGTGCTTTAACACCAGAAAAAGAGAGAGCTGGAAGTTGAGCTCTTGAGATTTAGAAGGTCACTGGTTGCATTCTTTAGACAGCAGGACCATTTTTTCTTTTTTTTCTTTAAATGTAGAAAGAGTCTAATATTGAAAATATCAGTTTATCAGTTTCTGGTCATATTATAATAGTATCCTGATTTATGCTTTCTTTCACCCCCTATCACTAAGTCTTCCAAGTAAAAACAAACAGACATTTTCCTGTGCTTTCTGTATTTAATAATTTTTCTGATTTATACTTCAATGATTGAAACATACAGTTTTAATTCAAGTTTTAATGAGTGAAATCAACCTCTATTCTCCTCTTACAGAGACCCCACTCATCTCTAGATGAAGTGATCTATGACTGATTTATTGATTCCACAATGCTGAGAGATTTACTTACACAGAACATATGTAAGTATAATAAAATGTGTGTGTGTATACATATACACACTTAATGTATATACACATACATATAATGTGTGTCTGTGTATATATATGCAAGGACCCTTTCCGAGCCCCACGAGGATAAATTTGACCAAAACCATGAAAATCTGCTTAGATCTCTGTAGCACAAGTGGCAGGAGGGGGTAATAGGGTTCCAGTGCTATAGCAATAAATAGCAAGCAATAAAAGCATTTCCCTTGAGCAGCCATGGTGCAGTGTAAGTGCAGAAGCTAAAGGAGGAATATTAGGATAAATATAGGCTAGTTAATTGAGGATAAACGTACCAGGAAAAAAAAGAGCCTTCTTGAACTTTGCAGTATGCTGATGACAATTTGAAGAGACAGTGAGTAAAAAAGCCTACTTAGAAAAGGAGAAACTGAATCATGTGAAATTCACTGTGGATTTACTGAAGTGCATAGTCCCATGGGCTAAAGAGATGTGAAGAGAGATAGCAAGGTTGACGGTGAAAATGAAAGAACTGGACACTGAAGAGTGCCATGGGAATATTGAGACAAATTCTTCCAGCAACTACTAAAGAACAGAAAGGAAAGAACCAACACAAAGTGAAGTGTATCCTCAAGCCTGCTACGTCATTTACATTTTTGACCTGGTTCTGAAGAAAGAAAACAAATGAACAAACAAAATCCAAAACCACCCATAAACGAAAAAGGACTTGAGAAAAATCAAAATAAACTGTCCAAAAAACTTATTTTTTCTGAATTTATATTTCACAAATTATTTTTGTGATATTTACCTGACACTGCCTTTGATGCTTTATAACTTAATTTCTATTCTTCCTCTTTTTATCCAACCTACCCCTTATTCCCATTGCAATAAATAGTCACTTTGATTTACTATTTCCTTCAGCCAACTGAACAGGATTATGTATATTTTTATATATATACACATTAAAAAATAATAATACAAAAATGAAAGTTCATATTTCATAAAGTATGTTATTTAAGACAAGGGTTTGAACTTTCTTTTTTTCAATTTCTAATTTTATTAACAATTGTAGTGTGACAGTGTCAGTGGAAAGATTAAAATAAGCTGCAAATACAGCCTTTAAAGAGACAAGCAGCTGTTTCTTGCATTTTCTATATAAATAACATGACTGGATAGTCAAAAGAAAAGGTTGTACTAAGGAGACTTAAGGTTGAATATCATTCTGTTTTCAGACAGATACTACTACTTTCTCTTTGGTAAAGACTTTTCAAAGGTCTGCATAAACACTCAAATGTCTGATATCTCACTCATCAGATGTCTGATGCCTATTTCTATTACAGCCTGCACTTCAACTAATTTGAACGTCTCATATTAGTGCTCTAATTATAGATTTCATATAATCTGATTACCATTACAAACATAAGGGTCAAGCTCCTCTTAAAGTTGCCTGTTTTCTTTTAGGTTCTACTGAAAGTGATGTTAAAATCAAAGTTATTGTATCCTGCAGGTTTCTTAAATGGATGTGACTTTTTTTTTTAATTATGCTACATGGAAAGGAGTAATTTCATAATTTTGCTTTCAATGGGCACATATAACTAATGGCAACTTAATAAAGTTAGAGTTTCTTTTTCTTCACAGCAGCAGTTATTAAATTTTAACATCTTTTTGTTTTGGTGCAGTTCTCTGGATTCAATTGCCCCCTATCTACCCAGCTCATGCAAGGGGTTAACAACTCACAATAATCAGGCCAGGATTATTCCCTACAAGGACAAATACATTCAGAAGAGGTGCTCTTCCAGGTTTAGCAGTATTTTGGTTTTTTATATACTGCTGCAGAGTTAGGAAGGCATGACTCCGTGGCACATCTCCAAATCCCCATCACTTTGGGTGGCATGGTACCCTGCCTTTCACATGGACTCTGAGGCTCAGTGTGTGCAAGTTCTCAGCTCGATGTCCCCTTCTGCTTCCTCTCTGTTTGCCTGACAGAGGCTAAGATCAGATAAGACAGATTGCTCTGACATTTCCAGATGGAGAAAGAAGCAGGCAAAGCCAGTCCATTTGGATAGAGGTGGGATGGCCAGCTCACAGAGAGAAAATGCCAGCTCTCCATACAGGAGCAGATGATTTTTTTCCATGGCTCCCTGCTGCTTTGATCCTGAATAATCTGTAGCTAACTGTGTTCATCAGCCTGTGCTCGTCAGGCTGACATGCCCTTCCCTGCAGGCGGCCATCCCAGAAACCATCATCCAACTATTTTGCACAGGCAATAATATTAGGGAAGCAATGGCAGGGAACCTTTTGGTACTAGCAGACTTTGATCATGATAATGCTTATTAAATCTGATAGAGTGGATGAATACACACAGTTTATTATTCAGCTAAGGAATTGTATTATAATGCATACAAATAGTCACATTCTGATATTAACCTTAACCAAGTGCTTGGGCTATGGTCAGAGAAATAAAAAAAAGATGTAGAAAAAGAAATAAAAAAGATGTAGAAAAAGAAATAAAAAAAGATGTAGAAAAAGAAATAAAAAGATTTGAAAATGCTGTCAGGTGAATAGAGCTATGATTTAAGTGATAAGAACACTCAGTCTTTTCATCACATACAGGGTATAGGTAGAGAAAGCTGAATATTCTGACCACTAGCAACAGCATGTCTGGAAGTCCAAAATTTACCTTGTGATTAAAATGTGGTTTATACCAGTGACAGTGATAAGTCTTCATCAGTTTTACTAAATTTAACATTACATAGCTAAATTCTCTATGTTTATTACATGTGATTATTATTTTTTTTTAAATCCTGAAGGCCATGAGCCAGGAAACAAGAAGGAACAGTTCCAGACTCCATTTTTACTCTTAAAAATGCCTAAATGATGCAAAGGCATCTGTAACTGTGATTTTATATACATAATTCCCAACTACAACTGGCAGAAAAGTAAATATTTCCAACATTCTAGCTATTTAGTTTTATCTTGGAAAAAATCATAATATCAAACACACATTTGAATAAATAACTTTCCAATGCTCTTCATGGAGTTTTTTTTTATTAACAAGTTATCATTAATTTACTTTGTGGCAGCCTAACTTGCATGCCATCCATCCACTGATATGTCCTGTCAGCACTTCATGAGAGAAGATTCATTCTCAGAGGAATTACATATCCAAACAAAAAGGAAAAGTGAGGAAAGAAAAAATGAGAGATAAATTATTTAGTCTTTAGAATTGTATGAGAAGTAAACCAGAGGAGATTTTAGATGCTTCCTACACTTAAACTATTCATCTCTGGCTTCTGGCAAATCCTTCAGGATCATATTCAGTATACTTAGAGGTCTGATGTAAAGAGGTGACACTTGTGACAATTTCAGAACTTTCCAGTCTATTCCCCAATAAGACTGTTAAGTCCCTGAATGCTTTTAACACTATTTTAAGCAAAACCCTAAAATTTAATTCTGGATGCCTCTGCCTCCACTCCCCATCTAAATCATTTAGAGCGTTGTTTCACATTGTTATTGCAAGGACAAAATGCTTTAAAGTGAATAAATTACCCAGATTCTACATTAACAGCAGCAATACTCACTTAATTTAAATAGATCATTAAGAAACACATCCAAAGGCTCAGAAGTCCCTTGCATTTTATCTTCATTAGCACCCAAGCATCTGTGGACCTGGCAGGGTTTGGTTAATGCTTGGACTCGATGATCTTAGAGATCTTTTCCAACCTTAATGACTCCATTCCAAGCAGTCCACATTAGAGGAAAGGCATTCACACATCACCACTTTTGTCTTCTCTGCCTTGTCCACCAACTGTATCTCTGCACATACCAGTTAAAAGCTGAATATGGCTTCACCTTTTGTAAATATGCGTTTTACAAAAATATTTCAGCAGATAGTTCTGGACCAGGGCAATGTGCTGTACTCTGATATTTCAAAATTAAGTGAAAGATTTTTCTCCTACCACAATTTCCCTGATCCTCCCTGAACATCAGTAACTGTTGCCATAAGCTACTATAAAGCAGTGTGTGAACTGAAGAAAGCTGACTCCATCCCAGCCAGACTTCTACACAAGTCATCCACTGCATTTTGCTTTTGGCAATATTTGCTGCTGCTCCACTCCTTGTTCTACCTTAGAACATTCCACAATTTAACCAAAAGAATGATTATTTTCAACCCTGCAGTACTAAGGGACAATCAAAAGAGCACCATCAACTAAATTTTAAAATCAAACAGTAGTTAGGTTTCAGTTATTAAGACAAAAGTAAAGAATATAAAAATCTTTAACATCCACAGACAGATTAAAACCATTTGCACCCCGTGACAAAATCTATTTGCTTATATTGTTTACTGCCAGCATGAAGGCTTTAGAGTGACTTATTAGAAATATTACCAGTAATTGTTTTCAAAAATCAATTCTTGCTGAAAAATATAAAAAACCCACTAATTAAAAGGTATATTGGCAAAATAAAGCTGGTCTAATAGGATCCTGGAAGAATCAATCACTATAATTATCTGCTGCCATAAACTCTATGAGATTACAAACGTGATGCTTCAAAGGAGGGGAAAATTCTTTTAAAATATAATTTGAACTTTACTTCTGAAATACCATGAGCATCATGATCCATCACCCACAGTCACTGCCCAGACCTACAATAAATCAAAGCTATGATTCAATGGTTACAATCAATCTTTTGGGAGCAAATGGTGCTGCCATGTCCAGTACATGCATTTCAGATTATTCATGATGAAGGGTGTGTTAGTAAACAGCAAGCAAAAAGTTGAGAGAACACACAGGACTAATAAAACCTTCCACAATAACTAATTACAGGAAACAAATTGAAAAAGACAGAAAAGCAGCACAGAGATGCAGCTGAAGCAAAGCTGCGTGGCCTAAGGTGTATGGGAGCACGATGGTTTAGACACTGGGAATTTAAAAAGCTTACACAAAAGAGATGTTATATACCACTCTATCAGAGGAAGCAAATGACCTTGGAAGAAGTTCCAGCTGTGAAAGAGGTATTCAGGTAGAAAAAATGACCAATTACCAGAACATAATTGGTGGCTGTTTTGCAGGAGCCTCAGAAAGTGAAGGTCCTGGGAATGGATTTTATACAGGAACCAAGTTATTTGCCCATTTTTCAGCTTGAGAAAGGTCCATTTCAAGCTACTCATACTTACAAACAAGAATTCAATTTAGAAAGTCAGACCCAGTTAGACCTATAATGTAAGCCTATAGCAAAAAAAAATAAACAAACTCACTACGTATGTCCAAAAAAATCCACAAGTAATATCACGTTAAATAATCTGCCATGCTTTTCCAGTGACTTTTTAACCAGAACCTTTATGTCTACAACCATGTATCTTGCTACTAGAAGGCATTTTGACAGTTTTAGTTGCTGTGTTGAAGAACTACCATAGACAAGGTGCTTTAGACAAATACCTGATGCAAAGACTAGCAGGATAGATGATTTTATACTCGCACTTTCAAAAAGTAAATCTAAATTCAATAATTGGAATAAATCATCTTCAGGGTGCACTCAAATAATTCAGGCAATCTATTTGAAGTCTTCCACTTCCATGCAATAAATTGTGAGAAGCAAATCATGAAGCACTGTTTCCAAGGAGTATAACCTGCACTCACCACAGAGGCTGAACTTTTAATAGAAGAATTGCTATCATTTCCTGTGAGGAATTAGAATGGCTTTTCTCCACTAAACTGTATATGTCTATTAAACAAAGTTATGGTGGGATACAGAAGACAAACATTTAAATTCAATGTCAAGAGTTTTCACTTTAATTAAAGCAATTTCCAGTTTAAAGGAAATGAATATCCAAGCAAGCATTTACAATTAATCTTTCCCTTCAGAAGTAGCACTAAAATTCAGTTAGGAGTGAAATATGATTATTTCACTTCAAATCTTGTAATCTAGAGTAAAAAATAAGATTCCATTGCGTATTTATTTGGCAGTAGCTCACCAGAGTAAGGCACCAAAGTCCTTAACAGAGTTCTAAAATTCCAATTTCAGCTTTGCTGCTTTCCCTCATAAACTATAGATCAGTGATAATTACGGTGCCAACCTAGTTCTTCTACATTTTCTTTCTTCAAATTCCAAGTATAAATATCAGTGAGGAGTACCACTATATTTTAAGGTAGGAAGAAACTGCAAACCCTCTGTCTGCATAAAGGTCATCTTACCTCTTCCTTTCCTAATTCAAAATGAGACATTTAGGAACAGACAAAATACACAGTTCAAACATAATAAAGGGCTAAATGCCGTTTCAACTCTGTCTCCAATTACTGCACACAATAAGCATTAATATTAATAGGAGTTTAGGGAATCCAACCAAACAGCAACCTGGACATGAAACTCCCATCATCTTTGGAAGGGCTATCTTGGAAAATTCTGCTTCTCGTTTTGACTAGAATAAGAGTGTAAGAGAATTTGCTATCCAAAGTGATACATGCTCATAAATTTCAGCAAATTGGCATGTTCTAAGAAGACATTTTTCTCCAGAAAATCCTTAACATTTCTGACCTGCTAAAATGCTAACTCGTCTTCCAGTACCCTTCCCATGTGGTATTTCTTTCATCCCCCTTCTCTCTGGCTGAACTGCAGAAGAGTTTCTCCATCCTCTCCCCTGAAGACTTTAATGTCTGTACAATGGGTCAGCCAAAAAGTAGCTGCTCCCTTCTTCGTAATATTTTTACTGCACCCTGTCAACACTGTGATTTATTCTCCTATTTCTGATGTTGAATTATGTACCCTTTGGAGATTTTCTTACAGCCACTGCACTTTTTCCAGTCGACAAAAAATGCTGGTTATTTTCCTGCTAGACTGTATTACCCCAGTGAGGAAAACTTTCAGCAGCACAAGTGACAGTCTGTTAGTTCAAGCTTGGAGCAGTGTCCTTCCTCGTGCTGTTCCCTCTCCATTTTCCACTCTGCTCTTTTTCAGAATGCCACCCTGAACTTGCTACACCAAAACCATGCATTTCATCTTCCAGTGTGCAAGTTCCTGGTATTTACCCACCTGTACCTTTTGCTGCACTTTCAGGAACTTCTAAAATTAGAAATTTCTAAAACTAGAATTTTATCCTCTCAGACTACAACACTTTCCTGACATGAGTCTTGTTTACAGAAAAGCCAGAAAACTCTGAGAAATATCACCATTAATTTCAGGTGCACACAAAACAAGAAAATTACGACACTCCCATGTGTTTCATTTATTCACATCTATACACACACAGGCATTCCCCCTCACCACATTTTTGTGTTTAAGAAGTTCAAAAGGAAGTCTGGTAGCAGTTATTTAATGCTGAGGAACTCAGCAGCGATTTGAGGTAAACAAGAGCTATTGCCACCCCCAGTGCAGAATGAGTGAGATTTCAGCTGTTATCAGTGGGCACCACTTCATGGCACTGTAGCACTGAACTGAAAGGCACCTGAACTGTCTGGGACATGGCCCAGTGCACACCCTTTTTGCCATTCTTGCAGTGCAAAGCCCACAACAGTTCTGCACCACAGTGTTTAGACCTATCCTCAGCAAGGTGGAAACTCAGTAAAGATGCCCCTAGGAGAGCGCCCAATTCTGCAACTCTGAGAAGTTTGTAGAAAGGTAGCACAAAGCTTGTTTGACTAATCAAAGTTGCATTAAATTCACCAAATCATGGTATTTTGTGAGATCCCATCTTTTCAAAAGTTATATACACCCACTTTGAAAAATAATATAGCAATATGAGCCATAAAGTCCTTATTTTGAAAACTACACTATACAGAATCAAAAAGATATCTCTCTGCAAAGGAGAAAAACTCTCAAGGCCTTTAATCTCCCCTCAATCAGATACTATAATTCATTCACTGTTTTTTCTATTTTAGATGGAACAGGAAAAGTAAAGGGTAAACTGGACCACTTGAAAGACCTATTATCTGCTTATTACCTTACTGACTTCGGCTCAGTGTGTGATTTCTAGTGGATTGTTCCCAAAAATAGCCCTGCACTGACAAACTCCTAGAAGGAAATATTACCCCCAGAAGCAGCAGCACCAGTGACATAACTAACACTGAGCTGCTGTTTCTTGGGTTACTCTGTAGGCAGCCACAGGCCATCACATCCTCAACCTCTCCAAGTAACAAACTCCCTTCCTTCAGCATCAGATTTTAATCCATCAGCAATCCTGGCCCACGAAGGTTGTTCCATGTTCCATTTATACATTTCATTTAAGAACAAATATGTGAGTTAATATACAGAGCTCATCACTGACTGGACCCTTTTAATAAGGTCCCTGAACGCTTGCTTTTTAAACTGTTTCTCCTTAAAAGTCTTATTCCTTTCGAAAAGGCTTGCACACTCCAGGAATTCTGCAACCATCTAGTGATTTGAACTGAAACATTTATGC
This sequence comes from Chloebia gouldiae, assembly GCA_003676055.1. Classification (NCBI taxonomy): domain Eukaryota; kingdom Metazoa; phylum Chordata; class Aves; order Passeriformes; family Passeridae; genus Chloebia; species Chloebia gouldiae. Next base: position 12,861,010 of record QUSF01000014.1, on the reverse strand, counting down.
CATCCTTGTCACCATGGCACCCAGCACATCCCAATCATTTATTTCCCATTTGCTTATTTTCAAGCATGCTGGTCCAGCATTCATGAAAAGAATTCCTTTTGCTGGCTTAAACATATAATCCTGAAGATTTCAACACTAGCTCGCAAACACTTAGCTCTACAGTTTTCACTGATTTGTACATTTAAAAATGAAGGCAGAGGTTGGAAAATGTGAGGCTAATATCACCTGTCTGACCACATCAGGTCTTACTGCTGGCTGTGAAACAGCCTCTGAGTGTGCAACCACTTTTCAGTAGTTCTAGAAAAACACCCTCTATAGTGCATTATCCCAAAGATAAATAGGACCACACCAAATGATTCAGTAAACAGGTAACACAGATAAAATTAGATTAACCTCTCAGTGCAACATGTTGCATGGACTTCCTGGACAAATTGTTTTACAGCCTCCATCCCTTCCCCCCATCACTCCACCAACTCAGGCTTCACATCCTTCAACCTCTGCCACCTCACAGGTGCAGACTAATGCTCCCTCAGCATATGGCACATACACAGAGACTAAATCAATCTCCCTTTTCTCCTTGTCTCTTTCCTCAAAATGAGGTCAGACTTAACAGAAAAATACCCATTTTTCATTACAGTCCTGAGCTATGCAGTGCCTCAGACAGGACAATAGCATTTGAAGAGCAGGGAAGGAAGCAGGACTGTGCAGGGACCTGTCCCAGACCTGTGCACGTAACTGCTCACACCCACTCCCCTCCCCAGGCACTCCTCTTGCCCATGTGGGACTGCCACACTCCCAACATGCAGCATGCACAGCAGGAGCTCAGAAGGATTTCTTGCTCTTTTGTATTTTTATGCCCTGTCATGGTAATCATGGAAGGCAGGAACTTAGGAGAAAGAGAAAAAAAAGCAATATGTGCAATTTCTGCAAGATTAATTTCTTTTCAGGCTGATGGAGAGTTTAAAAAAAATTTTTTTAAAGCATGATTCACTTCCTATTATTCACTGTGAGATTCATTCAATTACTGCTCTAACAGTACATTGGAGCAAGGATAGCTCAGACACAGGGAAAGGTCAGTCTGACCTCTGCTTCTAAAGTCTGCCTAACACTTGCTTCCAGATCATTCTCTTCCAAATACAATGGCAGAGAATGCACACACAAGTGCAGAATGCAACTTTGCAGCTGAGGATCCAGCCACTCCAGGTAAGAGAGGAGTCATGAATTAAAAAAAAAAAAATTACAGATTATATTTGCATAATATTTGCTGTTGGGAAATAAAGTTGATTTGAGGAGCTTGTCTCCAGATACAAGACGACCTTTCCAGTTTTCTAGTTTGCCTAAATGCAGGTTACTGTGGTCCCCAGTATCCAAACTAGTTATTCCTAAGGTTAAGCACAAGCTTCAATAGCATCCAATGGGTCTTGTAGCACAAAGAACTCACAGAAGAAAAGCTAGCAAAATGTGCTGGGAAAGGGGCAAAAAAAAAAAATATCCCCATCTGTACTTTCTTATTTCCTCAGTGCTAGAAGGAACACACCTTGTGGTGGATTTTCCCAGGCTGGAAAGGTGCCAGGGGAAGAACTGTCTTCTTCCTTCCACACAGAAGTTTGGGTCAGAGACTTAGGGGTCAACTTCTGAACAAACTGGGACAGATCAAAACATAGGTACAGAACCATGAGGATGACCTCTCAGAGAACAGATGCACCAAAGCACCAAAAACTGTACTTGAAATTTTGCAGTTGTCTCACAGGTGCTCATATCTTCCTGTCTTGGGGCAGGGGGGTTGGCTACAAAAGTAAGGGTTAAGTTTTTTCTTTTTGGTAGTGAACAAGCACAGAAATCTGAGGATAAAGATTGAGCAGTGGAGACAAACACCATTTCACCTTGTGGATTTCAGTTTCTGGAGCCTTCTCCAGCCCCCACCAGCACAGTCCCCTCTCTTTTTACTAAATCTCATTCTTACCATGATCTCTGTCCTTCTGGAGCTTCCTGGCCTCCCACCTTACCTCCTAGTCCTGCTTCATCTGTATTTTAACTCTCATTCAGGCCCCAAACCACCTCTGCCCACAGCACACTGGAACTCCAAAGCCAAAATTACAGAACTAAAATTGGTACCTTTACCTCTGTGTAAGAAAAACATGCTTCTCAAGGAAAGAAGCTGCTTGTGTTAGCAGGATAGATCATATTCTATGATTCTCTGACAGCATTCAGATTTTGGGCAGGGCAGATGCATGAACAATGCTGACTTCAAGCAGAAGGAGAAGACAAGCACATACCATTTGGCAGCTAGAAATGATAGACAGTTTTGTAAGCTCTGCCCTGATCTGATTTCATGCATGTGTGCTAATTCTCCTGTGCAGTTAGCAGGCAGTCCCCAATTAGAAGAAGAATAATACACCTGAGGCAATCAGAGAAGCTCCTCTGTTTGACCAAGACTGTGTGTCTATGTTGTTTTTTGCAAAACATCTTCACAGCTGGATTCAAAGTATTTTGCCTATAAGGCATTCACCTTCCAGAGCACACAAAGTGTGTTTCAATGTGCACCGGAATTAAAAAAAAAAATACAAAAAATCCTTTTTGCACTGCACAAAACGGGAGGCTCTGTTAGCAGGAGCAGATCTCCAGCTCAGAGGCTGGGTGGGCCATGAATGACCAGATGTCCAACAGGAGATGGCATTTGACTGTCTACCCTGTGCACTCTGAAGCTGCAGCATGAAGCAGCCAAAACTCTCCCCTTCCAAAGTCAAAATCCATTAATTTCATTACACAGCATCCTCCTCCAAAAGACCAAAGCTTCACTGAGTTTATCAAAATGCCTCTTCTGCTTGGCAGGTTGGGATACAAACCAGCACACATATATTAGAAACTACTGACAGTTCAAGGGAAACATAAATAACAAACAATTTCACCTAAAAGGACATTTAAGGGTTCTAGCATTCCCCAAGCATTTAACCACAGTTTGGCTCTTAAATTATTAATATTGCCAAGGACATTTACAAAACAATTGTATCTGATTTAAGAGGCAAGCTGCAATCTGCTGCTGCTGATTCCCTCCCCTGTAGTTACACTCCTGTATTTTGACACAGTCATTATTTTAGCTCTAGCCAATGATGCCACTAAGTGACAGCTACAACTTCAGGTGAGGAATTTATAACAGCAGCCACTCATTACAGCACCACAAACTCTGGAAAAGGGTGAGAAATTCCACACACCCCCCCCCACACACACACACATTTCAACGTATTTTAATGCTTCAACCCACTTAGTCTCCATCTTGCTCCGGAGTTTCACATTAACCCACCATGTCAAACTGCAACTGTTGCACTGTGCCAGGCTGCAGCCCAAGATTTCAGGAAACTACTGAGTTTCAAGTGACTTTTAAAAGTCATGACATTGATCAGTGCTCCTCAAATCTCAGCTAGGAAAATCCAAAACAACAGCATTCAAAGATTAAAAATTTCCACTTACTCCCTGAATGAAAACAGCAAGCTGCTCCCATACTCTTTTCCATGCCTCACTTTTGATCCACAAGGATCTTTTTTAAAAAGTTCATTTTTTCAGCTCAGTTAAGGGTCCAACATATATTTAGTCCCAGGTTAATTTCTACTATGAGTTTTTTACTAAAAGCAAAACTCACATGGATGATTAAACCTGTGTCACATACTGCAAACATTAGTGTTTATCACTGCCTTGTAAGGACAAGAAGATATCCAGGTCATAGCAGAATGGTCAGTGCTGCAAATGAAAATGTAAAAGCATTCATACATCAAAGAGTTTTTGTCTTATTTCTAAAATAACAGAACTATTCAGACCAAACACATAGACATTTGAAGAATGTGGAATTTTCTAATTCAGCCCAGTTGTTTAAAGTACTCAGAGTTAGCAGAGCCAGTGATCCACCTCAGTAGTAAAAAGTGCTATAAAAATCTTTATGAGCTGTTACAAACTGGTCTAATTACCAGAAGATTCCTGTATGCTATTTGGATGAATCAAAGATAGATAAATGCTTAACACAAGGTTTTCATAGGGCAGTAAACTACTATTTATCAACAAATTGAATGTGAATGACCCCAATGAAAACAGGAAAAGGAAGAACAAGAAAAATCAAAAAACACTTATAAAACATCAGCAGGAAAAACTCAAAGGCAACTGTATGTATTTATAGACCCTGAGGTGTTTTTAATACAAAACCCAAAACAGAGCTGAAAGTAAATTGAAAGGATCTTAAATTCTCAGACACCAGCAAAATATAATAAGACTTTATTGCATTACTTACACAGCACTGTCTCATGGAGTAGATCCCTATATGTTACTGACTTTTTTAGTTTAATTGCTTCAAAGTCAAACCAGTGATGAAAATTTCAGTTTGCCTCTGAGGGCTAAATCCAGAGCTAAACAAGTAAAGTGAACAAAACAAAATAAAATCACCTTCTATGTTTGGAACTAACTCATAAAATGAAACAAGACCTTCCTTGGTAGATGCATACGTTTCACATGAAATTAGATCTCTACACAGTCTGACTCCATGATTCAGCACTTAGGAAAGCAGTATATAAACATTTAGCACATTTAAAAAACATACAACTCAAATTTTGTTGAATGTGTTTAGAGAGCTTTTAGAAACAATACTGGTCATAAATTTTGGTTTGCTTTATTCAAGCCAATGTGTTCCTCTCCACACCCTACCAATTATACATCATCCAGATTGCTTGTGTTTGCTCACAGACATTTCTGCACATGTATATGCAAATGCCTAAATGGAAGTTTGTGCAGTATTCAGTGGGTTTGTGATTTCATGACAACTGCTTCTAATCACAGTTATTACCATTATTTATTACTCAGCTCATACCCCAGGTGTGCTCGGTGCCTTACAGGCAAACAAGACAGATGTCAGAGCTAGACAGCTGCCTGCACCAGCCTTCATACTGCTGAGGAAACAGCAAGCACTGAGACAGTGACAGGACCGACAGTGTGAAGATCTCTTTAGTGAGATATGTACATAAAACTAAATGCAATTTTAACTAACCTTGTCCCACAACACACTTTACCTGTTTAGTTGCTACAGCAAATACTTGCAGTGTTCCGAAGGTAGCAGCGGCTCATTGAGGTAGGACTTTCACCCTCCACACCCCTACCCTGTAACTCAGAATTCCAGTTTTTCAGTCACAAAAGTTCCTAGTGATATAATTGTGATGGAGCCATGCAAATTGTGGTGAGACTCAAAAGCTAGAGGAATACACACTTCTGTTCTTTAGAGGTGTCAGAATTGGACCTCTGCTTTAACAGGTGCAATAAGATTTTTTAAATGATTTTTCCTAATAACCAGGGCCTGGCAGGAAGCACTGTCTTCATGTGGTACCTGACTTTGGAAGCATCCACGGGTGACCTATGTGAAAACTAAGAGAAATTTGTTTCTCCTCCAATCCATTCAGCCTCCACGGCTGGGAACAGACACAGATCTCACTTACCCTAACACCAACACTCCTTTCTCTAGAAACTGCCAAGCTACCTGAAGGCACCCCAGAACTCTGGAAAACAGTGGGTGTGGTTTGGCTTATGGCTCTTCCCCAAGTCAAGCAGTCAAGAGCAAGAGCTTAGAGTGAAGCCTGAGCTCACACACCTGCCTGCCTCGCCGTGGGCAGGGCAGCTCCCAGCCCTCCTCGGACACAGGTGTGCAGCAAACACACCTCTCCAAAGGCCTTTGCTTCCAGTATCTCCTCACTTCAGAAAATGAACACCTTGCAAAGAGCAAAACAGTCTCTCATCTTGTCAAGTAGGCAAGCATATGCCACTTTTCAGTGCAATTATTTATATTCACGTCCACATTACCACTAATGCAATGGTGACAACAGAAAGCTCTAACATAGTCTACCCTCACTATTAAGAGATGCATAGAATAATGCCAACCATTTCTAAACAAAACCAATAGAGTACATCTCACCCTCCTTTTAATTTAACAGACAATCAAAAAAGTATTGTTGGGTTGGGGTTTGTTTGTTTGATTGTTTTCCAGTGTGTCTCTAGCAGCATACCTTCTTACCTCCACAGGTTCTCCTTCTATTGTGGTTATTAGAAAACAGTGCATGGGTAGGTTATCTCTTCTTTCTTTAATACCTTACAATGTTGTTTACAATAAGAATTCCAAATAAAAATAAAATTTTATTGGACTGGATTATAAAAATCTTCCAGTAAAGTGTCCTTGCCTGAGGCTAAGCATTTACCCTGACTTTTATTCCTCTCCAGATTTTTACAAGATATTTATTCAGCCTCCATCAAAATCACACAAGTGAATGCACAACAGCTGATGATCTAGAATAATTCTTTTGTGTCTAGTAGCTGGACAACACTTTTATTTAAATGGGTGGTGTGCAAGTGATCTATAAAATGACTTTGTAGCAGTATTATTAAGTTGGAGAAGTTTCAAATGCTAACACCGTCTTTTGTATTCCTTCCTAGTTTAAATTGTTATTTCAAAACATATCTTTCCTTTTTGGCATGATGAGCATGTGAGATTTGGAAGGATGTTTTCTTTGTAATTCTTTCCCCGAGACGAAACAAGGCAGTGAGGCAGCCAGCATCCTTGTGCACTGTGTGTTCTGAACAGAACACACATCAGAGCAAGGATGTAGCATTCCCCTGGATAACAGGAGAGCAAGGCAAAAGAAGCTAAGAAAAAGGCTAATGCTAGGTGTGACACATTTTTCATTTTCTAACTTGAATGGCTATAATAAACCACTTGCTATTTAACATTCTACAGCTGGAAATATTTGACATTTGTCCCTTGTTTGAGAGAATCCTCTTAAATTCTGTTGTTGCTCTCTATGATCCATGCAATTAAATTTCCAGTGGAAGTTACTCTGAGAACTTCAAGAATTTGCTTTCACTTATGGTCTTCAGCTGCTCCACACACTCCAGTGCAGTGGTAGGACCTACACAAACTCCATGCCCTTCCCTGCCTACCAAGGGTGCAGAGAGCCACAAGGACTTCTGCGGACAGAGGTCAGCAGCACATTATGCTGCCCAAGTTGAATGCTATTGCACACAATGTCAGGACTTTTTTATTTAGGATTGCCACATTTCCATTTGCACAGCCATCACCAGAAGAGGCACAGAAAAACTCATGGCTTGCACCTTCTTTGAGACATTACTACCAACTTTATCAGGAGTAATGACAAAAAAGCCTGAAGCTGCTCAGAGTCCAAAATCCAAACCATATTCTGAAGATACTTTGATGTTCATTCAGATGTTATGGAAAAATCCAGAGCACCTCAAAGAACAAATAAATTATGCAGTCAAATCACGTCTAAGAAGCAAATACTCTTATTACTTGGAAATTTTACTTATGAAACATATTCAGTATTTTCTGTAGTCTCTAAAATTAATTTCCACACAAAAGAAATATGAAAACAACCAACAAAAAAAAAAAAGCCAACAGTAAGACAAAGGCTAATTAACTATCCCCATCTGTTTTGAATCTTTAACTGAAGCTTTTGATTGTCAGACCCTTTAGGAGCAATTCAAATATCTACAAATAGGTGTCTCATGACATTTGAGATAAAACATGGGGTCCGCAAGTGACCCCTGCCTGTTTTGTGGGGCCCTAAGGGAAGTTGGTGTAGGTGGCAACTGTAAAACCGGCTATTTTTATGTATATGGAGTTCCTATCCCCATATTTTCACAGGTTATACAAAATCAGTTCAAGAGAACCTCCTTTCACAGAGCCATACATGACAAAACTCTACGTGTTACAGCTTGATTAAACAGTGGTATTAATCATGCACTCCAAGCACTCTCTAAGGGTCCATGGAAATCCAAATTAGATGGTGATGGAAAAAACGTTGTCCTTAATAATGTAAAGTAAAGGATAATTAATGCTCTCTAATTACTTTCAGAATAATGTAATATTTTTCTATATTTTGAAAATAAATTATTGGGAATGTATGAATTTACCTATTTTAGTCTCAAAATAAACCAACTTTATGTAAAATGTGTAAGTTACAAAGAGTCAATCCCCACTTGCTGCCTCACTGGGAAAGACCAAATTTGTCAAATGTTCAAACTTTCAGGGTTTCATCAGATTTTGAAGAAGAAAAAATCCTCCCATGACAGAGGGATGTGCAGCAAAGTAGCCATTTTTTGATTCATCGCTCTTTAACAGCAATGAAAAAATTGGAAAACAAGTCCAAGTACAGTAACTACCACATAATACATGGTTTCCACCTCTACAGACTCCTCTCCTCTCTCATTTTTTCCCTATGTGAAGCAGACCTAAAGAACTAATTTCTTTCTAAAGAAGGAGCACAGTCTTGTTCAGTGAAGAGGAAAGGAGTGCATTCTAGACTGGCTGGTAACCCAGCTAACAGAAAGAAAACAAAATACCAGATTGTCTTGAAGCAATGCACACCTTCTGAATCCCCACAGTGTGAACATTCAGGACCTAATCCATCACTATCTGCATTCCTCTGCTAATCACTTCCTTTCATTGAAAAAGCCTCTTGAACCAAAAATTGGTTTTCCCTCCAGCAAAGTAATTTTTCATTTGCATACTTTGATGACTACTCAATGAATCAAATCTGATGATGACTACTCACTTAATGAATCAAATCTGACTCTAAAAGAACAACTGTCATTCTGCTTACTTTTGTCTGGTACCTCTGAGGTACTTACTTCTCTGACAGAAAGGTATCTGTAACCTCTTCATCTGCACATATGCACAACGTGAAGGCAGAAATGTCTGGCCCTGAGTGTGGAGGTTTAAATCTGCTGATCAGAGAGCAAAATAATCCCAGACACAAGAAAGAAGTACTCTCCCAATCAAATTTTTGATAGTCTGAGCAGATATTTGAAAATAATTCAAATACACCAAGATTTTGGCATTATTCATGTTTTACTATTTTCAGCTGGGTCACTTCTATAATCTAATCAGTTAAACTTTGTCTTCTGAAATAATTTTCAGAATAAGAACTACACAATTCTCTATATTCCTCCCATGAGACAAGCCATGTGTCAGCTCAGAGAATCTGTGGATAATAGGGAATAAATTACTGCCAGGCTGAAGGCGGAGCCACCCTGTGCAGCGGTGTCAGAACGGTCTAAAGGGCAGCACATTGAAGGGAGGCCCCTCACAGCTGGGCTGGCTGATCTAAAGGGTCTTTTACAGCATAAAGGATTCTATAATACCAACGTTGCCAAAACACTCTAATTCTGACCTCAGCAATTCTGCCATGTCAGGCTCCTAATTCTCTTGGGTTGACTTTCACGCAAATTTGCGATGACATTTAAGCCAGTTTGGGAGAGATGAAAGATGTCTGATTGACAATGATGTCAATGTTTTACAGCAGACCTGCAGGGGACACTGGCAGGGCAACTGAAGCTGGAACAGCATGAAGACTGTCTCATTTGTTCAGATAAGCTTATTTCTGGGACAAAAGATTAGTTCCCTCTAATGCCCCATACTGGGTTTCTCTAAACCAGGATTTGGGAGGTTTTAGCCGCTATGTAAATAGCCCAGCAGATTTTAACTCAACATGTTAGTGGATGTAAAAGACACACTGCCCTACCTACACTGAAAAAGGCAAAGTGAGAGTAATTAACATGAACCTGTCTCTTCCAAATCCTAGACAACCTAACTCAGAGTTTTCATGATAATGGCTGCACAGACAGCTGTCCAACAGAAAGTTAACTTTCCATCCAGATGTCTTCCATTTTTCCAGCAACACATTAATTACTATGACTGCATTTCATCATGAACAAAAATGAGTACATAAAGAAAACCCCTCGCCAACTTGCAATTCAAAATGTATCTATTGTGAGCATATAAAAACGTATTATCACAAATCAAATCACACAGACTAAAGCATTATTAATAATGGCAGTATATTTTCTAGTGATGTTAAAATTTACAACCCTGTTCCAGTTGTTTGCCTCTGAAGTCAATATAACTGAATTTTCTCTCCATATACTTAATAAATTCCCTTAATTGTAAAGAAAACAAAAAACCTCTGCCTTTAAAAACTGGTAGATGCCTTTCAGCAAATGCATTTATAGCAATATCTGCTTCTTAAAGCATGAGTTTCAGGTTGGTGGGGTTCTTTTACCACTCATTTTTATCCTTTAAAATGTATTGATTTCTTTTTTTGCTGACCTTTGCAGTATAAATGTCACTGTCAGATAAAACAACTGAACCCAGTAATCCATGCACAGTCTGGAAAAAACCTTTGACTGATTTCAATATGATATATCGCAGTCTAATAAGAACCCAACTATATTTCTTTGACAGACAATTTCCCCTCCCTTAGTCTGATTCAGGTGCTATATGAGACACAAAGTTTATACTGGGGAAATATGCTGAGACTGACACTGGTTGCTAGTTGCCATGGAAATAATAAATTATGAACATGGTCCCACCAGGATGTAGCAGCAAGGGAAGGCACCAGCATTTAATTTTTCCTGAGACAAACACTAAAAGAAACTGAATCCCAGTCAGACAAGCTAAAAGGTGTTAACATTTTCTGTATGCATCTAAATTTAACATGTGTGCAATTCCATTCCTGTAACCCACATGATTAGCACATAACATGGATGAAGCCATGAGCTCTCTCTCCTGCCACATATTGACCTGGAAATATCTTATTTCCCTCAACAGCTCTCAGATTAGGCCTTTAAGTAAGTATATTCTTGAGCACAAGCCCTATTCTTGGTGTGCTTTCTGCAAAGGGTTTTACAGAAATAATAAGTTTGCCTATTCACTGTACAGTCACTGAAACATCTACACATCTCAGCAGGGGGGAAGCAACTTCTCAGCCTGCTTGCACCCCTGTCAAGCTTCATTTTTCTTCCTTTGGGTCCACCCCCTCCTCATCCCCTCTGCCAAGGCTTTTCCACTGCAGTGAAAAGTAGGCAGGATACATCGATCCAAAGAGACAAAGCACAAACAGTCATTTTAACCCATCAGGAGGCAAAGCTCTAGTTTGAAAAAAGGGACAAGTGATTACGAGCACCAAGCCTGCTCAGTTTCCCCTTTGCCAGGGCGTGACACCAGCCCCAGTCCTGCAGCCACAGTATGCCCTGTTCCTTTGGGCAATGGGGACCAATGCAGTGCCCAAAGTCACAGCACTGCTGGCACTGCCAGCAAGGCAGCAGCAAGGCCATGCCTCTCAGAAAGCACCAGTTTGGGATCCCAAAATAAGCCTAAGCTGAGATAGGCACAAATGCCCAGTTCTACGAAGACAGGGATATCCTGGGCATGTGCTAGAGGGGAACACTTTGTGCCTGACAAACTGGTGAAAACACTGGGAGTTTTCAGTGTGTATTCCAGGTACAGCAGCTATTCTGCCCTGTTGATTCCATCCAATCAAGAGATTTCTACTCAGGCTTTAAAAATATTCAAAACCCCCTGGAAGTGAAGGCTGGAACCTTATTTATCTGCTTCATTGGCTCAGTTATGAGCTTAACTGGAGCTTTATAAATGATGTCAGTCCTTCCTGGAGAAGGCAGAGAGGTTGTACAGGGTGTTCAGTTGGAGCAGCTGCTTTTTCAATCAAGACATACTTAATTAAGCAGAGGGGAAAAATGAAAAATACATAATGTGCAGAAACAGGCTAGCTAAGGGCTTAAGCCAGGCATGAAGGAAAAAAAACAAAGTGAGCTTGCAAGAAAAATATACCCACCTACCTTTTGTTTTCAGCTCGTTTCAAAAGGAAACCTGTGAGTGCTGTGAAGCATATTAGAAGCATAACAGTCAAGAAAAAAGGAAGGACACTTCTGGGAAAAGTGGTCTATAGTGCACTGTGATCAGGAATGTCTGTTCCATGAAATTTCAGACCTATTAATGTTCACTTCCACAAACATACAGCTCTTTGAAGCAAATGAAGCATGAAGGAAACCCAATTGCACTAAGCACAGGAATGATCTGAACATACAACAAACGTCAGTGATCTTGCTGTGGGATAGCATCATGGTTCTGAGCCTTCTACAAAATTATCTGTCTGTTTAAATTTATTATCACTTTTTAAACACCCTTTTCTATATTTAATTTCATTGTTACATGAGGAGGACTCTCATCTTATTCTTAATTAATTCAGCAGTTTTACTATTACTGATGAAATGCCTACAGACTCCCAGAGCCCAGGCAAGCAAGAAATCAAATGATCGCAGTAGGTGCAGCAGGCTCTCATCTGCCTCCAGGCATTCACAAGCCTCTTATCACTGGAAATGCCTGCTTGAGGTTGCACCAGAGTAGTTAAATCCTGCATTTTCATCACAAACTCACCTAATCTGGGCTCGCACATGGCATGCAGTCCCTCCTCTGTCATGGTGGCTTAGGTGTGCTTTTTGGGACATTAGCATGGGCTGTGACATGTGAACTGAAAATACAGGTGGCAATTACAGTTTGTCCCTACAAACTGCTCAGGCTTGTTTATACTGATGGGGTGCTTGGGTCCACTCATATTTTAGTACCTGAGCCCCCTAAAGCTAAAAAAAAAACTCCAGCTATACTGTACCTACATTGCAACCATTCCACAAAAAGAAATAAAGGAGCAGCTCCTGCAGCATTAGCCTCCCATATAGGAAAAGAGGCATAAGCAAGCAAAGAGAACCTTCTCTTTGCTTGGTTATGCTTCTTTTCCTATTAAAAAAAAAAATGGGTGAGCCTATAAGTAAATTGATGTAGGAAAATATTTTAAAATATACCACACCATTATTACCATGACCTTTCTGTATCTTCAACATAAAAAGACCTTTTAAAGTAGACTATCTTCCTCTCTACAGAGCGGACATAAAAATGCCGTCTATGGCTTTTTAAAACCTTTTATATATCTTAGACTTAAACCATATTACAGTTGTTTCTAGACAACATCTGGACTGCCTCTGCCTCTATCACCATCATTCACTAATGCACAATTGCTACAATTTCTTTCTCTACTGGAAAAATTGGAAGAAAAAAATAAACCTCCAGGAAAATAGATACATCACTTGTTTCAAGTTTTTAATATCTGCTTCAAAATCACCAGCGAGGTAGTCACGGTCCAGACTGTTTTGACAACAATTTATCCCAAGTTTACCACTTCAAAATTGTCTACACACAATCAGCTCATATTCAGCCCTCAGAGCTGAATGCTCCTGAAAAATTTCAGGTATTTCTAAGTTTATTCCACATCTCACAGTCATCTCAGAGATGACTCAGTTTCAGTGCCAATCAATGGCTTCAATTGTTCAGATTATGAACAGAACCGTAAAATTAATAGCTGAGAATCCATGGAATTGACAAAATCACTTTGGTATAATGGTGAGTAACCATTGCTGAACCTCTCCACAGGAACTAGGAAGGGAGGGATAGGTTATTTACATGCAGCTCCACTAAGTATTACAGACAAAATACCTGCCAGCCTTAGCAAGCAGCAGCTTCCTGTACAGCTGACTTTCTTGAAGGAATCTGCAAAGGCATACAGGCATCTCAGTGCTTTGCTGCCTCTTTCCCCCAGCCAGCATCTCAGCTCCAGCTCACCTGGATGCTGCTGGAAGGAGCCTGGGCTGTCATGTGCACTTCCTTAAGCAAGGTATGAACACCTGCCTAGTACAGTGTGGTTTGATCTGCAGGTTACAGGCTGGGCTACCATGAGCTATAAACAAAAGGTGAGCACCAGTAACCCCAAGGAAGCACAGGGAGGTTTTCACATTCATCAGGAAAGCAGAAGCTGACAGCAACAGGCTAAATGATGGCCAGGTAAAGGCTATGTGAGTTCTGACATCCTTCCCACACATCTCTGAATGCATTTCTGATGTGGCCTGTGCCACCACCTGTGGTGCAGAGCTTCTCAAAAGTAAGTGGCTGCAGAGTTGCCCAACGGGTTTTACAGAGCCAGAGTAGATGGGGCGCTGACAGGCAGAAATGCTGCAGCCAATATTCACTTGGAGGAATGCTCCTCCAAGCATACAACTAATAAAAATGTAGAGACCTAAAGAAAGACTGCACAGCTATCTGAGAATTCCCAGGTTCTCTAGCATGGCCCTGCCTCACTGCTTTTAACCATGGATGAAGTCACACCACCCTCTGGTTACTCATTGGCAGGGGAGATCCCCAAGGTATTTTTATCTTTTTGTGTTTCCTAATATCAATATTTTGCTTTATGACTTTTTAACTTTATGACTTTGTGCAGTCTGTATTTCTAGTCTCAACCATCCAAGAAAAAGGACTCCAAAACCCATAGTGCTTACTGGAAAAACACATATGGTTGTGGGAGATAGGCAAAATTATTTCTACCTTTAGCTTATCTCACAGATAGATTTTCTAGCATTGAAGTTTTTCACTTCCCTAAAAATCAACTCTCACAGGACATACTTATGTTAAATAAACAATGAAATAAGAGTTACAGCAATCACATTCTGTTATAACTCCTGGAGTTGGAACGGGAAGAGAAAGAGCCAAATAACACAATACCTCTGATGAATTCACAGAGCTTGACAATACACTGCTGACAAGACAGGGGACTTTGAAAAGACCAAAACAATTCCTCTGATGATAACAACCTGAATTTTACTGAATCCTCAACACTCCATCCCAAATGGTTGCTTTTAAAATGCATTAAAATTTATTGTAATAATGCCTTGCTGCCCATTCCTGTACTTCTAAAGCACAGAGCAGTCATCTAAATCTCCCATGATAACATCTTCAAGACAAGACCTTATCAGCAGTACAGAGAGGGAAAAATCCCGTGGGTTGGGATTACACTTTTGATTATAAATTTCCAGAGAGAAAGATGTCATCAATCTACATTCTTTATGAACTCTACACATGAAAGTACTCTTTTACTCTAATAATAGCTATCAGGTTTTTTGCAAGCAGAGCCTGCAACAACTCTCCCACGTGGAAAAGAAAAAATTGTTGCGTTCAACCCCACAAAAGTCAGTCAGCATTTTTTTTTTTTTTGTCATGAAGCTGGTTTATTTTTATCTTTCCATTGTCATCAGCATACCAGCTGTTACACATCCCTTTAAGGAAGATTAGAGATTAATAGTCCTGTTTTCAAAATATATTGGAGTACTTACTTCCTTACTCTATAATACATATATCTTAACACAGGAAGAAATGGAAGGTCTATTTCTAGACATCTCACAAAACAGGTGATGGAAAATGTTCATCAGGATCTTCCCAGGTACTTTTGTTAGAAATATGTCAGTTCCACATTTTCCATCCTGGCTCCCTTTCAGCTCTTCCGTAGAGAGCAGTGGCAAAGGTCACAGTAAATTACTCAGAGCAGTGACTCAGAGCAGGAGGAAGCTCGGGAGGCCCTAGAGGGAGGCCAGCTGCCTGGGCAGAGGCTGGGCAGGTGCTTCAGCCTGGTTTTTGGGGCAGGAATGGGTACTGCACACAGTGAGGGCTGCTCAGATACCCACTAACTCACGTCATTCTGCATTATACAAACACACCATGCTACCCTTCATGACAGAGTCATGAGAGTAAAGAAAATTTCACTGGTTCCAGAAAGAACCCCCAGCTCTCTGATGTATGCATATCACTTTCTGCACAGCAGGTTACCCCTTGCTCTTGAGCCACCGATGCCATTCCTACATCAGCCCTCTTTGAAACCAACAATTTTCCACATGACATCGCACAGAGAACTTTGCCAACACACAGACATGTAAGAACCACTGCATTTCTTGCACCTAAGCAATTAGTGGGATTACCAAAGAAAGATCTCAAGTTAGTGTAGCACACCTTGCCTTCAGACATGTGATCTGTTTTCATGCAATTTTTTTTTTTTTTTTACATAACAATGTATGTAAGACCGTTTTAAAAAAATCCCTCCCCCTCCTCCAAATTTTAACACTCTTTTTGATACAGACTTATAAAGTCTGTCCTCTGGATTACTATTTCTCTCTCCCCTCTGCCCCTCCACCACAGGGACTTCTAAAGCAATTATTCATCCAGGTTAATGTGTGTGTATATTGTTTCCTTAAAGAATTCTTATACTTCCTCCATGTTAAAGTTCTTTAGCTTTTTAGTTCAAAAGCATTTGAAAATTACCTTCTTTACTTTCTCAGAATTACACCTTCAGTTATTATTTTTATTTTCACTTGGTCTCCAGGCTTCTTTTTTTGCCCAGTTCTTTTGTAATATATTTACTATTGCCCAAAGAAAATATGAAGTATTTTGTTGTCCCAGTGCACGTGTAATAATGTCATCTTTCTCAGGATAAAACACACCATGTGCTTGTGACTAAGGTCTTTCAGTCTGAAGGGACCTCAGAGACCCAAATTTTCTACCTGCTTGATCTTGATATGGCCAAGTGAAAAATATGAACAGTCAGGAGAACAAGAGTGTCTTTCTTTAAATTAAGAAAATAGGAAGATCAGAGAAAACTTGGGGAGGAGATTGGTGATTGTAACACATTGTGTAAGCTCTGGGCTCAGGGCCAATCACCAGTTCAATCTGTGCCCTGGGCTTCAGCTGGCCAGGCCAGAAATAGTGATGCTATTCTCAGGATGGTGCAGCTGCTGCTCCTCTGTGACTCTGGTCACTGGCAGCCTGCATCAAGGGACCAACACAGGCAGCACAGCAGGCTGGCCAAGGGTGCTCAGCACAAGGACCACCTCAGTTCCTGCACCTGAACAGGAAACCTCAGGCTCCAATTTCCTTCCAGTAAACTTTGCCAGTGACACTTCCAGCATTACTTCAAAAAAAGTTTTGTGCTGAATCAACACATGGTCAAAGCCAGTTTTCATTTCTTTCCTTGATGCTTTGATTATATGCAATCATGGATTAAAAGATTTAAATACAGGACTTAGTGTTTCCTCTCTGCTGACCTCAAGAAAAAAAAAATCAGAGTTACTTCTATCAGACTGTGTAGCAAAATGTTTTCAAAACAAATCTACACTTTCCATTAATGCTGCTTATTAATATTAGGCTTTAAAGAAATATGTTATAGGGGATATTCTAGTATTTTACAAAAAGACTCTTAACAAAAAGTATCAGAGGGTTTTTAGAGTGTTCAAAGTGTCACCTGACAAGACAGATGAGTCTCAAATATAAGGAAGACACTCTCCCCTTTCTCCTGCCATCAGAATAAACTCAGTGCTTCAATTGTAACTTCTATTGTAACTTGTATTGTATTTACTTCTAAACAAATGTTTATTTAGTTTTTCTATTGCCCTGAGTTATGAAATCTGCATTAAATTACTCTGAAATAATTGAGCAAGCAATTAATCAAAGCTGCATAAATCTGTATTCAAAACTATAACTGAAAAACAATAATCTAATCCATATTCACTATTTTGCAAAATCAAGCAAACACTTTCTGAAAAAGCAGTATATGGACATGGCAGGGGAATGTTTAATATCCAACCAAACTATTCTTGACTCATGCTTTACTCTGTGCAGCTTTAAGTGATAAGATACTTGGAAGAAAAGTAATAGCCATTTATCCTTTCAAAAGCACAGTTCCTTCATTCTGTGCAGTTCAGTGCACAGCAACATAACTCACAAGTACAACACTTACCTTGATCTCAGCCAGATCAGTACATCAGCAGCCCAGGAGATCAACACTGACAGTTATCAGGCATCTACATGATGATCATATTTCACAGAGGTGCTCACAATTTATCCCACACATTCTCGACTCCACTTGCATTTTCCAGCATGCAGACAGAAATAGCATCATTTCTCTACCTGTGCTGCTCGTAGCAAGTTAGGAAGACTTTCAAAGCTGAAATCAAATAATTTGGAGGCAGTCCTAGAACATAAAATACCATTTGCCAAGTACTAGGAGCATAACTGCTATCAAGTGAAATGCTGCCAACAGGAAAACTCTATCACAGCAGATGTGTTGCAGCAATCAGCTGGGATGAGAGTCCACTCTGGCATTGCAGTGTGCACTTTACAGGTCTGTCTAGACCCAGACACCTTGAAAAAAAGAATGTGTTTAGGGAAAAAGAAGCTTCTGGTATCCTGACTGCAGTTTTGTTCTCAAGCAGCAATGCAGCAGCATTTTCTGAAAAGATCACACACATAAAAGCACCAGATCTCCTGATGACCAGCCTTCCACACACAATGCTTTGGAAGACCAGCAAGGGTGCATAGCAGGAGAAGAAGCAATATTGAGAGAAAGAAGTACTTTCTCTAGGAAGCCAGCTGTGGACAAGCTGGAGCAAGTGCTATAGTACAGCACTTGTGTAAACAACTGTCACTTCTGCTGCAATTCCTCAGCATCTGCTGTATCTGACCTGATGCAGGAAAAAAGGGAAATCAAGACAATAACAAAAAAAAAAAATGGTAACACAAACAAAAAAATTAAAAATAACAAGAGAAAAATCTCACCATATTTTTTTCCCATGCAGTCAGTCAATTTTGGCATGACAGGATCTGCACTAACTCGCTGTTTACATATACAGATTGTATATTTTATACATTTTAATCTTGGATCTCTACTGCACCTTTATTGAAGGTTTGCTAAACAATTATCAACAGCAATTCAGCCATCCTACACCCCTTCCTGACACATTGCTTTTGTTCTTCTTTTTCCACAAAAGTAATTTTTTTGACTACAATGAAGATACAACATCAGTTAAGAGACTCTGCTACTAAATCTTTGTGTACAAGATCACTTCTCAGTATAGATTGTACAACCCAGAAAAGAATATTTCCTTTGTTTCATAAAAGAACTTCTGTCACTGTAAAAGGGCCATGAAAGGAACATAGGACAGCCACTTGAGCAGAATGATTCACAATAGTGTACAAATTCCAAAGACCAGGATGAAGACAACTCTGCAGATTTTCAATAATAATGTTGGCAAAACTTAAGCAAAAATGCTCTTTTGTGACCTTTGCATGATTCATTTGCTTTTACATGCAGTAAAAGAGCCACAATCAGTGGCTCTTGTAAAAGATTGCCAGTCTTTCTTTGAAGCCTCTTACATTGTGATGAATTTTATGACAGTGTTTCTGCCAGTGTCCCTTTGCTTTCATTAAAGCTACAAGATCCTGCCACACAGCAGCCTGTTTCTCCTTGTGCCATGCTCCCAGATTCAGATGAAAACAGATGAACACAGAAACAATTCGATGAAAACACCATTTTTAACAATGCCTTCCAGGAAAATTTAAAAGGATTGCAGCTACCCTGCGTTGGCCAACACATGGACCCAAACATCAAAGAACAAGAGCAGAGGAGAAAGGAAAGGTCCAAAAAGCAGGAATATTTATCAATTCCTCTTCCTTATTGGAACAAGGAAGATAAAAGATGCATTCAAGTAAAGAGAAGAGTTGTGTAGAGGGGTTAACAGAAAAAGGCAGAAAGAAGGAATTAAATAGGAGAGAAAGAATACATCATTGATTTGGTTTGAGGAGAGAACCAAGTGCAAAGCCTAAAAAGGCAAGACAAAAAAAGCAGGAAAAGGAAGTGAGATTCAGACTAAGGATACCATGAGAATCATCTCCTCGAGGCAAAAGGCAACTTCTTCATTTGAGACCTTTTGTTTAAGGTGAGTAACTCTCCACAAAATCTGCTAAAACTCAATCAGTCTGCTACCTAAGTGATACTCGAGATAGATCAAAGCAGATAATCCTCTCTGGCCTTAAAGTATGTGAATTTATAAAAAGCTCAGATAAGGAAGGAAGTGAGCAGAGGTTACAGAACAGGAAGGGAACAACTTATAGAATATGTAATATATTTCCAAAAGGGTAAGAAATAAATTCTCACTGTTTTCAAGCTTCAAAACAAATGTGCAACCATAATAGGAATTTTAATTTCTAGTTTTCAGATATATCTGTACTCTCCAATATTATTCTCTTCCCAAGACCTCAAATAAATAACAATAACTCAATTATTTTAGCTTAAAAAATCAAATAAAAATGCAGCATTCCATGACACCCTGACAATTTTTCTTTCAAGGAAGATATTAAATAGTATCTGGAAAGTTTTAAAATTTGCCAAATATTTTCTATCTACAATTAATCACTTCCTAAACCTCAAGATAATTCTTCTATAGAGAGGACAAACAACTCTGAACAAACACAAGTTCTCAGAAAACAGATTGAGGCCTTCGTATTTTCAAAATTAACAGGTATTTTTATAACAGTGGATTATTCCAGTGCAAGTTTGCAATTACACAGCTATTTTACCTGAGAATCCATTGCACACACGATTACAATTTTCATTATAGAAAATTTATATTTAATATAAAAAGGCATAACCCAGTGGCAGAGTCTTCAAGCACACAAAATAGCAATAAAGTAGCTATTACTAGCACTGAAACTTGCCTCAGAACATGTAATGTTTCACAGTTAATGTGAGTTTAAATTTATGCTTGAATAGCTAGCTCTTGTAAAGTTACACTACAGCTACTGTATGAGTCAATGTTAATTTTTCTACCATTCTTTTACACTGAACCTCCTTGTGTGATTTTTTGCTAACAAAGTAAAGCAACAAAACAAAGCTGGAAAAAAGATTCACTGGTAGAAATATTCAAATACTAAATGTGCAACTGAGACTTGAAGAAGTGCACATTTAGTTAGATGTGCAACAGCCTGTTGCTCAAACATGAGAAAGATCAAAACATTAGAATAAAGGAGTTGGCACACAATAATATTCTTATATTTTAGAGGCACAACTGCATCATTTGAGTTCATTCCAACACACAGGACTCCCAAGACAGCCATGGGTGTTGTTATTCCACATGCTAGCACTGCTACTTGTATTTGAAGCAGTTCAGCCCAGTGCTGGCATGTTTAAAATTAGGCAGTACGCAATGAAACAATATTTTAGTGTTCAAATCTCCTTATTCATAAAAAGGACTTTTCTTTGTTAAATATCATGGCCACAGTGTGATAGAAATTCTTTAAATGTATTACTTAAATTGTTGAAAGGCTTAGCAAAGAATTTAAGGAAAATATTACCTGGAGTCTAGGAAAGCATGTCCAATAAAGCAAAACCCCAATATAAGTGCATTTCCTCTCAAAGTCATTATGTTAGCACAGAACAAATGATGGTGAAGCAAGTAGCACCAAACTGAAATACAATCATTTTCTAAAGAATTTACCATCATGACAAGAGCAGCATACAAGGAAAACATTAGCCCAATAAAGAGTACATTTGGAATTACACGAAACACATTTAGAACCTGCCACAGCAGCAGATTCAGAGCCTCTTGCAGAAGCCCTACCTGTGTTCTCACAGCACTGCTCTGTACCAGAGACCTTTCCTCAGTCCCCTCCTAAAGGTGAGAATTGCTGAGAAAGCAGCTTGATATTTTCCAAACCTGTGAATTGGAATTTAGGTAGGGAGCCCTGGGGAGATGGGCGAGTGCCTCAAGGCAGGCGTATCCAGCCAACTTCTGCCACCTCCCAGGTCTCAACAGCTGCCCAAAATCTGCCTGCCCACACCTCCAAATGCTAGTAGAGAAGAAGCCAGGCTGCTCTAAGGGTTACTGGGAGCAGATTGCCAGAGAAAGCAGCAATGACGGAAAGAACTTTTATGATTTAACTACTTTCTTGGTTCCTCACAGAATACCAAAATTATTACCTAACTAATAATGTTCTCCCCACTATATTGAAGGCCTCACTATTGAAGAGACTGGCTGGGCAAGTGAGTGTTCTCAATAAGGTCATGTCATTGCAGCAGCACCACATGAATTAAAAGCTGAATTCGTTAAATTCAAAACCTGAATATATTTCACTATTTGGTGTAAATGTATTTGGTGAAAAGCTTACCAGATCAGTTCCCATCTAGCATGCCAAAAAATTCCCATGTCAGATTTCACTGAAAAAGCTCACTTTGATGCAAAAGCCTCAAATCTAGGGCACTTTGCTTTCTGCTTGGGGTAGCTCAGCTCTCTGCTGCATCGACCAAATTGGAAAAAAATCATTGATTTAATTGGCATCATCAAAATAAATTACCAACAAATCTGATGGGGAATTTGATGCCAGCCTATCATCTTTAGAATTCCTCCATGCAGTGTTCAGACACAGCTACCTGAGCATGCTATTCTTTTGTCTCCTCTTTTCACTGCTAAGATACTCCTTTCAATCTATCAGTACCTATTATTCCTCTCATATTGCCAGGGAAAAATCATTTACTTGAAGACATAGGAAAAAAGGTTAAGCAAACACACACAAAGGAATTGTGGGAAGTGAAGCAAAGTAGACTTACAAAAAATGAATGCTGCTAAAACGATTAAAAGCCCAACAAGTACTACGACCAAGATAGTAACTTCACCCTAAGATTTTAGTCTCGGTCCTTGAAGGAGCTGTGCTTCTTTTTCACACACAGTAAAAAAAAAAAGACAGAAAAAAGCCCTAGGAATATGGCTTTTCTAAAACTCTTCAACACCCAGCTCGAGGGCCCAGAAATAAACAGTATAATATTTAAAAGCCCACCCAATACACATAGCAGATACTGAAGACATCATACACAGTCAGCAAAATGTTGAATGCCCTTCACAAATTGCAAGATCAAGCTGAAAATATGAAAAGCTAACGTGGTACACTTAATACCTGCAACAGTTTTAAGGGCACAGTGGAAGACACTGAAATTTGTGTATGCTGAAAATCATCTCTAATTTCCAGCTTCACACTTTCTGTGCTGAGCTGAGCAAGGCTTGATATTGTCATGCTAGTTTATTGAAAAAATAAACCCACAAGGACATATCCTTTGCTCAATATTTCTGCATTCATAAGAACAAATTTATATCTTCACCACACATAATTGTTTTATCATTAATGTAATAATGAGAGGGGTAGAGGTTTACTGCAGCACTTCAGAAGTATTTTCATGTTTATGTAGAAAAGAACACCCTTTGTTCAAATTGATATAGTTTCATATTATCATTATGAGTAATATGCTCTCTGAAATCTTATCTAAGGAAGTTATAAACATCTGAGAAAAGTATGATGCCTTAGAAAATGAACTGCTACTTTATCTACACCATCTGATGATGGCAGTTCAGTGTGAAGAAATACTGATTATATTTACTCAACCACTTTCCTGACAACAACAAAAATACCAGTGAGATTTGTAGGAGAGGTTGATTTTATTTGCCTGCTTTTGGTTTTGCTTTTGTTTAATTTACAAGTGATTCATCTGCAGCGCTATATTCACAAAGGAATTGTGCAATCTGGATCAAAATTCAGCCTTGCTGGAGCAACAGACTTTGTTGTAGTCAATCTCAATATAGGTGGCAAATGATCTGGATTTCAAGCTGCTACTGCCACTAAAGCCCAGGTATCTAAATCAGGTGCATTCAAACAAATTAAATACAAAAAAAAGCTATATTTCCACATTTAAGCAAGACACCCATACTGAAAATCAGAAATTTTTTCACATGAGCAAGCCAGACAAAAAAGGCAGGAGCTGGATACTGAAGTATTTGATCTGCTTTCAATCTGTATATTAATTTTCTTTTTAAATAAATAACATGAAAGCAACACAGATCTCAAACATGAAATGCACGTTAACTGATTACAAAAGTTTGGTATTTCCCAAACACTGACATAAAGCTCCTACTCAACAGACCTCAGAATACCTGAAAGAAAAATAAATCTCAGCTTTCAGACACAAAAAATAATATATTTTAGAAGCACCACTGCATCATTTGAGTTCATTGCAACACACAGAACTCCCAAGACAGCCATGGGTGCTGTTATTCCATATGCTACCACTGCTACTTGTATTTGAAGTATCTCAGCCCAATACTGGCATGTAAAAGCATGACAAGACAAAAAGATTAACAATGGGCCAACAGATGACCCAGGAATAAAACCCAAACCATTGCTTTACTAAATCACTTTTACTTCCAGCAAAATATGTTTAACCTGGTGTCTTGTATTAACACAGTACTACAAAGCATGAATTCTAGTTTCTTTTCTAATCAAAGAGAAAAATATGCCTAACATGCAGGATTTTTCTTAAATTGTGGATAATCACAGTGGAAGAGGAGAGGGGAAAAGGTCCCACAAATACCTTAAGCACCATGTTTGCAAATCCAGGCATGAAAGGACATTATATTCATTCGTACACACCACCCTTCAAGGTTTGTCTTAAAGTGCCTTTGCTAACCCGTTATGAAAGAGGAGGGAAGTGTTGAAGAGGGTGAAGGAGGAAGCCTTGGTGACAACTCTGCCTGTGGAGCTGCATGAGTGGCAGCAGCAGCAGCTTGTGCTCATTCCTGGATGCAGGAATGAACAGAGAATGCAGGTTTGGAATTTCTGTTTCCTGGCCCATGGCATTATCCACCCTACTCAAATAATTAACACATAAGATTTACAGTTCCTTGAATATCTGTAGACTGAAAGACCCTGCTGCTATGGAAAGCTCAGTGACTGGGGGCTCAGCCCTGCCTGGAAGCAAAATTCCAGGTCACTTGGCAGCTCCAGACTGCAGCCATCCCACCCTCAAAAAAACTGATGCAAACTCTTATATCAGAAGTAGAAAGGAACAGGGTGGGTTTTACCTGTTCCCTGTTTCCATGTATATAAAGTACTCTGCTTTTTGTCTTCAAAGAATCCTAATGTTAAAATATTAGATAAGCTCGTTCTGGATACAAAAAAAAAAGTCAAGAACTAGTTTCTAACTTCAATAAACGCTAGTTTCAATGTTAACACATTTTGCAAATGTGCAAAATCCTTCAAATTATAATATATTGTAATCTTATGTTAGTAATCACTGAGGCCGAAAAAAAATTACAGGCACTAAAAGAAGAAAACTAAAACTCCTTGGCATTTCTCAGTGCTTTTGCATGTCTGTAATATATCATTGTAATAATACCACAGTTAGGCCAGTGACACCCAAGCCTGCTTTTCTATTTGTGGCAGCATATCTTGCAAGACAGAAGGTAAACTTCCATCTTTTGTCCCCAAAGTTCTGATTGTCAAATACTTTTTTAAACCAGACATTGACACTCCTGGATATGCCTTCCTGCTCTAGTTATTTGCCTTTGTTTTCTGATTATTTGAGCCACCATATCCTCAATTTGGGACAATAGTTAGATTAACCACTGGTTAAAAAAAAATATAGAAATAATTAATCCATAAACTGTTTTTTGTTTTTATGCAGTCAGAGATTCTGTCTTCCCCATCAACCCCATCATATAAGATTGCAAAAAAGGTAAAATATGGGTAATTAACCACTGTAAAAAGCAGGAAGAAAACTGGCATAATAACTGGTTTAGGCACCAATATTCTAGGGCAAACCTTATCAATGAAAGATAATTATTGGCTCTTGTCCATCACCTTAATCTCAAGGACAATAGATATTTACCATCCATGTCCCTAAAAAAAAAAAAAAAGCTTAATGTTTTAACTACTGAAACAGCATCCTAAATTCAAAGTTCATTTCCAAGGTAAACGCCCCAAGCACTAAAGAAATAAATAGGTCTTATTCTGGTAAGATTGAAGCACTACTTAATTTTATGACAAAAATAATTTTTTAAAAGCATTTAGATATAAAGAATTCTTAAAGGTTAATCCCACTCCCATGAAAGCTGCAGTATATATTTGCAAACTTCTCTATCATGCTCCTTTAGGACTTGCCAAGGTATGCACCAAAAAGGAACCAAAGACTTATTCACTGCACAGTCTTTTATTGACAAGACCTTTCTTTCTTTGCACAACATCTCTGCTGTGCTGCTTAATTTGTCTTCCAATGGCACTCCTTCAATTTGGTCTTCATATTTAAACAATAGCAAAGGAAAACATATTTTTTCATTTATTTCCAAATTTTACAGGCTACAGACTTCTTTTCAGAGTGCTTTAAGGGGTTTGGAAGACAGCAATTCTATTCTCTCATAAAGACCAAGGGTCCCTAAACTAAAAATTTTTAATTCTAGATTAAAAATATGTTAATAAGCTCTAAAAAAATATACCTATTGCTTTATCTCTGTCAGTCACTGGAAGATATTTGCTTTGTATATGGAACTAAAAACTAGCAGAGCTAAAGTTAAACAATTTTATAATAAAAAATAAGCCCTTTGATACTGTTACAAAGAGTGAGAAATTTTTCCTAACCCCTTGTGACAAAAACTCCTGAATGGTGAAGAGACCAATATGCTGAATTCATCACTATGACATCATTTCAGCACATTTATGGCAGAATACATGCAGAACAGGTTATCACCAGCAAATAGCAAATTTACTACCTGTCTCCCTTTTATTTCTAAAGGAAAGTAACAACAAAAGCTGAGATGAAGTCACTTTCTTCAGAAGAAAAACAGTAAAACAGTGCCATAGGGTCTTCAGAGACAAAGGAGGAAAGGAGCACTGTGAGATACCAACCATTTGTGGTTGTTCTGGGTTTGTGGCTTGTTTTTGTTTTAAATGAAGTCAGTAGGAGTTCTGCTTCCCGACAGTGGCAGAGTAGAATCAGTTTGTTAGCTTGCTGTATGCCCTCTCACCAGGAGATAACAGACCTGACTCTTTGCTGGAGCTGTGCTTAGAAGAGAAGATTAATAAATTGTGGGAGAAAAAACACAATGCAGGCACCTGACATGACTGTCCAGAAAAATCTCTTCTTGCTTTTGGCATGGGATTCTTTATATGTCAAATCAGTGCAGGTTTTCTTCACCCACAAGTCCAGTACTGCTCCTTTTCATAAACTATCACCTGTAGGAGGAGGGTCAGAGATGTCAAACTCCATTACAACACCATCACTGTACTCCCAGCTGGAATTAAAAGCACGAGAATATTCTCAAGCATCTGAGCATCAGCTCTAGCACCCTTGAGAAGCAAAATAGTGTTAAAACTTGCTTTGCTCTAAAAGTCACAGCACAAAAACATTTCTATCAATTTTTTATAATGGAAGACACAAAAAATTCCCCACTACTTTTTGGAATTAATTGAGCCAGCTGCTCTGCACATTCTGTCCTGCTTCACTCAGCCTGCCCCTTTCTCTCAGTACACTTGGACCAAAACACTGGGCCTGTCTCCTTGTGGGCAGAAGCATGACAGCAATATGAAGTCAGCTATATGTGTCCACCTGTGCAAGACATTCCCATTTTACAGCAATCTAATTGGAATTTCATCTTCTACCTGCATAGTTTCTTTTAAGTCTTTCTGTCAGAGATGGCCCCTAAAACCCCTTGATATCAAAAGCATCTCCCTGCAAATAAAGAACCAACCAAATTCAAATGTCACCTACAAATAAAGAAAGGAAGAACAGATGGGAAAGAGAGAAGTCACTCTTAGAAGATTACATTCTCCATCATACAAAACAAACCAAACTAAACAAACAAAAGAGAAAACAAGCAACAGTTGAAAAAATATCTTAAATAAACAAAGATGGTTTAGAAATTGTCTGTTCAGAATGATCTCTTCTTTTCCACCTCATTACTCAGGCGAGGTAGCAGAGAAGTTCGAGGCATATTAATGGTCCTCAGTACATTTGATCTCTGGCATTCCATCACAAAGCCTCCTGCCTGAAGCTGTTACAGTGGCTCTTTGTCACAGAGTCCCAAAAGCCCACCCACTATATATGAATTCAGAGGTGCTACTGTAGGATAATTATTCATTCAGTGGTAAGTCAATGTTCATCTTCCCAAGGACACTTCAAGGTGGTTATCTGTGATAACCACCAGTCACTTAAGAAAGACATAAATAAACCAGAGAACTCGGTCTTTGCAGCTTCTTCTTAAACTGGTTAACAGTCCCAGAGAATTCTGAAGACAATGAAATAGCCAGGCTTTTGGGGTTGGGGGTGTGTGTGTCTATCCTAGTCACACTGAGGAGTCCCCACAGCTTTTAGTGTGGGTATCAAAGTTAACATTCCTTTTTTTTTTCATGCAATGCACCAAAAGTTACTTCATCTAGTTTCTCCATAGTTTAACTCTCTTATTGTGTTTTTATTAGATTGCCAATGGCTCCAGAAGTTATCAATAATTAAAATCAGAATTACTCTTGCTGTGCATCCTATATTTTTAAAGGAAAATAAGAATAGTCTTCCATAGAGAGAATGATAGAGATTATCAAAGGATTGATCAGAAAGACTTTTTTTTTATTTTTAAGAAGAGCACTCTGTAGCTCAAGAGATTGCAGGTCAGCAACATCCACACTAATCCACTACATTTCCACATTCACCTGCAAAGCAGCTCCAGCTGGATGAATACAGAAAGGTGCTCCCACTGCATGAACAAAGTGGGCAAATAAAATAACATGTTCCATGGATATTTAGCTATCACATAGATTCACACAGCATATGAACCAAAACGGGCAGTGAGGGCAAGCTACAGCTAAATATGTTTTGGAAAACAAAGGAGAACTGCATGAGAAAGGGGCACAGAGGGAAATATGACATCCAGTCCGCTACTCCTCCCGTGGACTTTGAGAAACTCTTCAAAGATCTTCTAGAGCTGCTGATTAGCATTCTGTCCAAGTTATCCCTACTGTAAAACCTGACACCTAACCTTTGAAGTTGAAAATACAGACCTAAATGTCTGCAGATTAAAGTGTGCAATAAACGCAGCCAATCATCTTTTTTCTTAATGTGACAGCTAATACAAAAACACAGAACATAGCTGAGGTAGAAATTCAGACTTTGTAACCTTCACAAGAAGGTTCACTAGGCTTATGGCATTACAAGGTTTAGCTTAAGAGGCCATGGCCAAACATACATTTTATTCACAGTTCTTTGGAAAAGTAAAACCAGAAAACATTACAGGACTATTTCTTGCAAGTCTTCACCAGCCAGACATCTGTTACATTAAATGGGGCTGAAGGGGCTTTCATTCCTGCCTTGTGCAAACAACCAAAAACAAAACAAAGAACCAAACAGACCGATCCAGACTTTCAACCTTGTTCAAACCATTGTGACAAAGATTGGTCCAAGATCACAATCTATTTTTTCTTTTGATAAGAAGTGCTCCTGTACTCTTCTGCTTCCAAAAAGAAAATTCATGCTTCTGCACTTTCAAACATGAGGGAGTACCCACATGGAAACTGAATGGACAACCAGGATGAAACAAAGAACCAAAGCCCAGACATATCTCAAACTCAGGCTGCTGAGCAAGGCTTATTGTTGTCCTTCTCCTGTAGAGAGCAAAAGAAAGGCAGTATCTCTTCCTCCAGCTCCACAGAGAGAGAAGAGCTTAATTAAATAAAAAAAAAAAATAAAAAGGTGCCAATGTTCATTCCTGAGCATTAATTTCCACACTGGTGGAACACCATCCTTGGATCACCAACAGTTTTCCTTTTAACATTTGATTCTTTGACTCCCCCCCCCTCCCTGTCTGTGAAAGCATTTTTAATAATTATTAATTCACACAATCCACAGAGTCAAGAGCAGAGGTTCCAAGTCTGGACTCTTGCTGTCCTGGAGCATATCTAACCCCTGTAGACACAGCAAGTGCCTATTTCTCCCTTACCTACTCCAGTCACAGCATCTGTACGTTCCTGACTGTTTCAAAAATGCCTGAAAGTCCCTGCAGCAAAAGCCATTCTCCTCAGCTAGCCATGTTGAGGAATTAAAATTTTAAAAATTAACAATGAGAGCCTTGAGAAAGAGAAAATACTTCCATTCTATCCTGACACTTTTGCTGCTATTGGGAATCAGTTTAATCTATGAAAGCAGAATTTAGTTAGTTGTATCACTTAGCTGATGGCTACTCACAACTGCCATACTCAACCTCAAGCCAACTTCTAAAAATTATATGTACATATCAATGTATATACTGGTATTTTTTTTTTCTATCATTTCTTGAAGTGACTTAGGTAAAGAGCTGCTTTTCTCACATACACTGGGATTAAGTCTCACAAACAGCAATTTAAATTCTAGTTCTGAACTGGAGGCAAAGGGGAGGCAGGTTAATAATTGAACTAAATGGCTTCTTTTACTCAACTTAATGGTGCCAACTGGAACAAAATTCATCTATCAAGCATTAAGAAAAACTTATACATTAAATTCAGGAATAATATTTCCTACTGAAACCTTTGAGGCTCCACTCATTTTATAAATCACGGAGAGATGAAGTTCATTCATTGAGGAGATGATCATTGTACCGCTCATCTGTCTCTCCCCAAACTTCTCCATTAGAGATCATCTTACTAGCAGTCTTGAGATTTCAAGTTATATTCTGAGAAATATGTCCTAGCATGAGAAACTTCTGTGCCTTGAACTTTGCTTTCACAAATAAATACATATTCAAGCCATGCATGGGACCAAATTACCTCTTTCACATTTTAAGCATTTTCTGGGTGTTGGTTGGAACTCCTAAAGTGAGCCATTGAGAACACTGTTGGGAAGCTCCTTTCTCACACAAGTAAAGCAAGTGACAGAGAGCAATTCAGGGAGCTGGAAAGTGGTGAGAACAAACCTGGCAGGTCTAATTTACCCCCACAGGAATGATGTGTGATAGCAGCTGGATCTGTAATGATCATATTTGGTTTGCTTGCATTGCAGTTAGAGGTGTGGCTGTATCTCTCAGTCATATGTGAGCCAGTTTTCAAGTGAAAAACTCTAATACCAATTATGCTGTGACCAAGATAGACCAGCTAGAAAAAAACATGCTAAAGAATCAGGGCCCTGAGTCCTCATAAGGCTTGTGCTGTTCTTGGTGTCTCAGCTAATCACATAAAATATTGGATGTGCCTTCAAAAGCTGTGGTACTAAAAATCCTACTTCAAAAAGCATTTCTAGAAACATAGAGCCTTTCCCAGCCATTAAAAAAAACGCATTACTATGCACTTACCACATCAAACAAGTCCATCTAGACTTAAAATATATATACAATACATATTGGGTCTTAAAATATATATATACAATAATTAGAATCACCTGGGCATTAACTGATTTTAATGCTGTCTCATTTCTGGAATGGAGGCAGAGAGGGATTTGTCAGGAGCAGCTCCTTACAGCAGGCTCCCCTCTGCTGCCTTCCAGGCTGACAGCTCCTTGGCTCCTGGCTCCTTAACCCACAATTGTACCTGTTATTGTGCAAAAGTTTTCTCTATTTCTGGTGATTGCATGGGTGGATGACAACTTTTTCCTTCTGAGTCATTTACTTCTCCTTGGGCCTTTAAACTGCTCCTTTACAGTACAATCAATCTCAGGAAATGACTAGTAATTACCTTGTTAAAACAGACTATTTCCAATGAAATAATTTTTTTATATAGGCTGCCAAAAAACTAACTTTGCATAAAACCCCAAGCTTACTCCATTTCCTTCTGTACTCTGAGTGGAAAAGAGGGACAAACTTATTTTTATATTTTCTTTCACTATATCTTTAGCCTAATTAGAGGAGCTTTCCCCTTTTCTACCCCTCTCTCCAGGCTCTGATCTGGAAAGTCAAGGTGTTTGTGTAACATCAAGTTCCCTCAGACTGTAAATAAGAAATTACATCTTTCCTAGAAGAAAATGAGTGAAAATATCCTTCACAAAAAATGATTGCCATTGGTTTCCTAACTGTAAATTCTTCAGCATGCAGAGTATTCACAAAAGCACATAGTGACAGGAAAGGGGAAATGGCTTCACTGACTGAGAGCAGGTTTAGAGAGGATATTACGAAATAATTTTTAACTGTGAGGTTGTGAGACTCTGGAACAAATTGCCCAGAGAAGTTATGGGTGCCCCCCATCCCAGGCAGTGTTCAAGGCCAGGGTGGATGGGGTTCTGAGGGAAGGTGTCCCTGCCCATGGCAGGTGGGTTGGAACCCTTCCAATTCAAACCATTCTGCAACTCCACATCTTCCTCAACATCTACTGATATGTAGGCATGAAATTAAAAGCTGCTACTGCTGTCATATCACTCAAAAAAAAAAAAAAAAAGAAAGAAAAAAAAAACCCACCACTTCAGCATTGTACCTCAGTATTCAGGTCCAAAGTCTTGAAAATATTTGAAAATAAAGACATTTATACGCATAGAGTGGGATCTTGGGATTTCCTGAGGCTTCTCTCAGACAGTGTGACTCACAAAGCACCTCACTGCCTCAGTGCAGAAATCACAACACACACAGAGGCTCCACAGAACTATTAAAAGTATTTGTACTGCTTCATTGCTAGAAATCTCAACACTGATTTGACTCATTTTTTACAGTACCAGCAGACTGGTTTTGACTGTGAACATTAATACTCAGAAGCAGATAGGTAATATAGGCAAATTGTAGAAGACAACACAAGAGGTGGCAGAGCCAAAAACCAATCAATTTACAAGGATTCTTCTATTATTATATTCTACAAACTAAGTTCTCTCTTTTGTGTTATCTATTTTCATTTTTTATCAAAGGCTTCCCTCTGCTAACTAGTAATTAGCAGAGAACTTAGTTCCAAACAGTTTTAAGGAATTAGATTTTTTAAAGGACATAGCCCCATTGATACGGCAATGATAATTTCATTTCATAGTGCAGAAAACATCCACAGGCAGCCCTTTGGAAAACCCTTTTCAACACACACTTACCCTACCACTTTATGCTTACCCTGTTTGGGGGTTTTGCTTGTTTCTAACACTGAGGCGATCACATGAAAGAAATTGGGCACTATTGCAGTCTCATGTCTTAATAGTCTTAATAATGAAGCCTTAATCAAGTCTAATAGTCTTAATACCTTAATAAACCAGTGACCAATACTTGATCAGCTTCACAGAGCTACGAGGAGAAAGTTTTCAAATCCAGAAGCTGAAAAACAACCATGCAAATCTGATCTGAGCTAATGTGGCACACCAGTTACAGACACGAAACACAGAAGTCTCTCAAGGAAAGGCAGAGCATTCCAGCCCTCTGAAAGTGACCCCCTTGAGAGAGAAAACATTAGGTGATCCTTTATTGTCTGACAATACATTTTGTCTCTTTACACTGTACTTTGAGAACTGCCAAGGAGTCCACCATTGAATGGTCTCATCGACAACACACGAGTCAGACTCGGACCACAACTTTGGATTCTCTATTGAGAATAAACAAATATCTCCCAGCTCATCAGAATACCTTTGAATCTGCTTTTATGCACAGTAATTATTGGTTTCCACAGACCAAACTTAACATCCACAAAAAAAAAATCAGGTACCACCCTAGCTTTTCCTAATACAAATTTATAGCTTCTGAAAAACATAGAAGTATGAGAAAGTTTCAATCATATTGCTTATAAATACGTTTAGATATATATGCAGGTTCACATAAATTATCAAAAAATTCCTCAAACGCACTTTTACAAAATACCTATGTGGCTACATAATTTCAACTGAATTTAAAATAAATGAAAAAGTGAAAATCAAAGGATTTGGTCCTCTAAAGGTATGGAAAAACTGGGAGTATTCCTGAACAAAACCAATTTTTACGTGCTTTTTAAAAATTTAAAAACAAAAGGCATAAAATAATCATCTGAAGTCAATGCTTTCTGTGTATGTTTAGTCAATTCTAATTAGCAATTAAAACAATTCAAACTGGAATGTCTAAACTGTAAACAAAAACTTGAACTCATACAAAAAAAAATTTATTCTGGGTTTGTTTGGTTTTCTTGATTTTTTTAAGTAGCAAATATTTAAGACTGGGCAGAAATACATTGACAAGCCTGTAGAAAGGGAAGCATGCCAAGGTTTAATGTCTTATCTTCCATAAATACCTCACATTCAACTCCTGTATAACAATCTGAAGAATGACTTTCTCATTTAAAATAGAGTAAAAAAATGAGCTCCTGATCTAGAAGTCTAGCTGAACCAGTTCCCCAGACACTGTTATTTTTCTAAGGCTAGAGATTATCACCATTTTATTAGTAAAGACAATAAGGGCTTGATATATGAAAATGGCTTTTCAATAAAGTGCAAGGGTTAAAAGGAAACAAGGAAGGAAAATGAGGTCAAAATGTTGGTAAAGTGTGCACAAAGTGACTATAAAGATCAGTGTGCTGAGTGGAGCTGTGCAGTGCTGAAACACAAAGTACTGACGGTCAACAAACAGAAAACTACATAGAAATAGTTACAGAGATAAAAGTAAACATTTTCCACTTCAGTTTCAATTTAACATTTCAAAAATACAGAAAAACCCTAGAGATAAAGTGAGATGTCTGCCTTCAAAACACCACTAATCATTACTGCGGTTCTGGGAAGGTCAACATCCAAAAAAAAAAAAAGTAAAGACATGTGCATATTAACTTTTTGTCCTTTTTTTCCCAGCTCTTTTCAGAAAGAGAGCATGCACAAGAAATAATGTTTATCTCTAAAGATGAAAACTCCATCTATTGAAACACTTTGTTGCATACACACACTCTAAATGTCCCAAAATAAATTAAAAGTTAAGTAAAATAGAAGCATTTTTACATTTTTATTTTAACTCATGATCATGTTATTAAACATTTTTCTTCATAGACCAAATAGGCCCAACTAGCCCAAGTCAGCAGCAGGTCGATGTCGTGCCAATAAAACCAGCATTTCTGGAGTTTCCTCTCCTTGTTAATATCCGAAGATACCAGTGTCCCTGCATTTCTTACAGACAGGAATTACTATGAAAAACGATTTCTCACTTTTGTGAAAGAAAAATATTAATAAGTTCCAAGACATTGTGCAGCATAGAAGTGGCCCAGATCTCAATCATTCTGCAATAGTTTGTAGCTGTGTTCTCACCAGCCCTGACTTGCAGGAATTATTACTGGCTGTGGAGAGCTGTCCTGTACAAACCCCAAGCCCAGGTTACCACAGGGACACTGGGGAGCAGAACACACCCCCTTGTGCTGGCCATTTGCATTGAATCCAAGTAACTCATAACCATCTGTGACAGAAGAGCCATGGGAAAGGGACCATTTTTCAACCAAGATCTAAACCCATTTTTCCACATGGTCCCTGCCATTTGGGTCTCCCAGCACTCCTTCTGGAGCCTTCCAACACTGCCCAAAGCCAAACCTGTGCCAGTGCCAAACCCTTTCTTTCCCCAGCACTGCAGTGTGAAGCAGAGTGCTGTCAGCAGTGGCATCCCACCTTTCAATCCCAGGGAACCAAAGCATCCCCCACTGTCCAGGGACAATGCTGTCAAAAACACCCTAACAAACCATCCTCCACAGTGCTATGAAACAATTCCAACACCAACAAACTCTTAAAATCAACAGACATAAAAATAAGAACCCTACTCTCCTGCTGTCCCTTCTACCTCCCTTTCACTAAGAGACATCTTCAGTTAAAAAAAAAAATACTTTAATCATGAGAAGGAAAGAGGAAGATGAATTAAACACTTGCTATGTACACATATCCCACTCTCAAAAGACAACAACCACTTTCATTCAGGAATCCTCTAGGTGCAAACATATTAAACTTTCAATCATCAGTATACAAGGACATTAGAGAAAAAGAGCATTACCTAAGGCAGAATTACCTCCCAGTCATAATGCTTACCATATAAGCATCTGGGTACAATGAAACAGAGACCAATACAATGGGAACTCAAAATTAATATAGCATGATAGGACTGAGATTATGCAATTATTATCTTTTTAATACACACTGGAAGCAGAAACAAGCTCTCAATTATCAAAATGTCTCAGGGAGTGGGTACTAGCACAGAAAGCCTCACTGCTGTATTACATTTACATCTCTTCAAGCCTGTGTACCTTTTGTTACTTGCGTTAATAGCAATATCAAACACTACATGTGACAAATAAAATTGTGGAGAGCTTTATTATCAATCATTTTAAGCTTCCAACAGTAAACAAGAGTGTTCAAGCAGGAAGACCAGTGCAGCAAAGCAAATGTCCCTCCATGGTCTAAGCTCTCATTCTTCTAACATACAGACATTCAGGCTGAAATCCTACAAAATGTGATTAAATTCATACTAAAATATTCTATGCTCTCACAATTTCAAACACCTTAATATCACATCTAATTTTTATCTTTTAATTTAACCAAGGAGATATGTTGACCCTTAAAATAAAGTTGAATTTGTCCTTGAGGCAAGTCCTTCAGGTAATTTTACTTCAGTATCATGTAATTTAGAACATATTTTACCTTGACTATCATCAGGATTTACAGCCAACCATCTCCAATATTTATCAGCTTGCCTGACTTTAATTATAATATGCATGGAGCTAATGGAGCTAACTTCCAGCACCACATCTATCAGTCTCAGTTCTCAGAAGCTCTCAGCAGAGCCTAAGCACAAATGCTACCTCGGGTAAGTAACACGGATTTCCTTGCACCTCCCAGTTTGATCATCCATTAATAACAGAGTGTTGACTGAACAGGGAGGTGGCAGGGACAAGACACTTCATACACCCAGCATATGGGGAAGGCAGCATTACCTCAGGAAGCCCCTGATAACAGACTGCCTGGCACACTGTGTGGTGTGATGGAAATCTTACACTTTCCATCTGAAATACCACAGCAAGAGAAGGAAAAGCAAGAAGAGAAGAAAATACTAAGAGGCAGTCAGCTCCCAACACTCAAACACACAAACTCTGCTGGGCTTGCCACATACTTGGTGCTCACAAACCAACCTCACATTACCTACAAAACCTGACCTTGCCCACATCACTCTTCAGGACTGACCAATCACAACAAATTAAATCTGAAAAGCAAAATGGCAAAAAAAGGTAACAGGGTTACCTGGAAACAAAGTTGTAACTTCAAAACCTTTATAGCTTTAACAACTACGGGCAGGACTCATTACCAGTGGGTCCCGTGTTGGTTTTTGAACATGTGCACTTGCAAAGACAATACACACACCTCACTTTTGTGCTGTCTGCACACAGGGGAAGTAGCACAAGGAATTTTGCCATTTCAATGAAAGTATGTTCCTACAAAGACTGAGTGCTATGCATTAGTTCATGCCCTCTAACTCATAAAACTGACTTCCCTGGGAGCCTGAAAAAAAAAAAGACACAAAAATATCCCAAGAAATTTGTAATTTTTTTCCCAGAAAAATAACCTTTTATGTGTCTAAATATACTAAACCCAACTACTGTTTCCACAAGGGTTTTGTTTTTTTTTTTTTTGTATTCATGCTACCTCTGTATTTAAAGCTCAATTTTTAATTACAGTTTCCAGGTAAGTGACATTGATCAAGACAAGCATGAACTGTCTTTGCTCCTCATTTGCACATAGACATACACATTTGTACATATATTTGCACACATATGTAGAGCAGTAAGTGACAACACTTGTGTCAGCATGAGGACAAGCACAAAAAATGCCCCCTTAAATAATCTCAGCACATTTGTGCATGTGTGTTTTTCTCCTACCCTTTACATCACCAGTCAGTCTCAGCAGTGGGTGGGCAGCTGTAAGGACAGACATGCCAAATCAACAGAGCTCTCCCAAAAAGCTGGCTCTGCTTTATGAGCTGCCGTGCCACCGTACAGTCTGTTGTGCAGGCTGCAGGGGAAGGAAGACAACCAGCTCCTGATTAGCCTCCAATTAATGTTGCCCAAATGACTCCACAGTTCTTCCCGTTGTGAAGGAAAGCTCACAAGCAAAGGACAGAATAATAACCCAATCCTCACAACTTGCATTCCAGTGAAGCCTCAGAAGCAGCATATTATTACAAAGGGAAGAAGGCAAATCATTTCCAAGCTCTGACTTGCAGCCTCAGCAAGTAAAGTGAGATATAAACCTCAGTGCATCGTGTGGCAGTAGTTATGGCTTTTTACCAATTACCTCTAATAGGGATGGTTCCATTTCCCCGTTGCTGTATGAAGCAAGGAGAGAGGCAAAGCCTGTACCTTAAATAGAAACACTAACTGCAAAGTGCATGGGTGTCGGATGAACCACAAATGAACACAGAAGCCACTGCAGACTTAATAAATACTGATCTCACTTCCTCACCCTCAATACAAGGAGAACAAAACTGCCTGCCAGTACAATGAGGCCCCTCCTGAAGCTTGTAGTTCAGAAAAAAATCCCCATTGGTTCAATAATCTCCTGTCAAGGTGTTGAAGAGAGGAGGAAGTGCCTCCTCCACCAGGAATGCTAACAAATACAACCCCTATTATGAATCAATACTCAGAGTTGCTTTTCAAAACTGATGACAAAAGTGGTGCACACCACCTTTTCTTTGAAAGGAGTCACATGAAAAGTGTGAACAACTAGATCTTGGCTTGGCTTCTCTTACTGACATTTTTGTAAGAAACATTAAGGGGTGGGACTTGAGCTCAACCCTCACCACAGCCATTAACCTCGTTTGTGCTAAAAAGCACACCACTTTAGCCACTTTAAAAAAAAAAACAAAAAAAAAACAAATCTAAAACACACACAACCTGTGATCTGAGCATTTTGAACAAAACAGCTGTGGAAAAGCCACAAGGATGTGAACAATGTTTGCTGCTACAAACCATGTACTAACCAGAAGGTTGTGGGTCACGAACGTAAATCTGACTGACAGGTTGAACTGATGTGTGGAAGAGTCCCTGAAATGTTAGTAAAATTAAGTCTTGCCACATTTTTTAAAAAGGTCTTGGTAAAAATGTATTCAAAAGGCAAAACAATCTGTAGATGAAGCTCTGAGATTGCTTTAAAAGCCAATAAAAAATTGGTCATCTCCCCAACACTGAAACTCCAACTACTTCTTGGCAATTGAAGTTCAAAGCAGAGAGATGAAGCATCTTGCCACCTTCTGTGATCTTTCAGTTTAATGACTATTTGGGCTTCATTTTATTGCAAACATATGATATTTCAAATAAGTCAGTCAAGTTCTGTAAGAGACTCCCCACCATGAGACAGGCTGTGGGCAGAGTCTGGTGTCTGACAACATGGCTACATCCTACACAAGATTTTCTAATGGAAAACTCACTTGTGGATGCATTAACATGTTTCAAAAAAAATAAACTAGCAATTACTATCACACATTACCACTTCTATACAATTACCACAGTAATTAACAGCAATAAACATTAAATGTTTAAAGACTTCTTTCAGATCATTATCAGAGTCTTTTTCCTTTAAATAAATAAATAAAGATATTTTCCCCTAGCGCCACAGCTCTTTAACACATAAAGAATTAGCTAAATAGAAAGCAGCCATCCTCCCACCCAAGACATATGGGAAAACAAAGCTATTTGCATATATCCCCACAGGTCTCCATTTGCTTGCCAATTTCCAGTCTTTAAACCATTATTAAGGGAAAAAACATTTAGCTGCTTATTTTGGTTAGTGTGGTTCAGCTAAAGAGAATACTCAAATCAATATTTTTAATCAATTTCTTTTTCCCAGTTAGACTAGTAACACAAATAAGAACATTCAGGAGCATGTTGATCTAAACATCTCCAAAATCACTCTCACTCACATGCAAAAACCATAGGTATTCTTACCTCCTCATTTTCTAATCAATCCATGACAAAAAACATGTCTCTACAGATTTCTGCTGAAGCAATACTTGAAAAGAAGCATTGACCACAACTAGGAGGAAATTCAACTAAGCTGTTTGTTTTTTAAACAATCATTCAGAATCCCCAAATGATTGTCTAACACTAACTTTCAGCATTATTAAAAACCAAATATCTCATTAGCTGTTGTTTTACTAGACAGCAAGGACAATCCTTCTTCATATATTAATATTAAAAACCTGGTATGAAAATGCAATTCTCTCCTGCAAAGGGTAAGAGCTCCTCAAATACTCCCCCCTGCCTGAGGTGATTATTAGTTTTGTAAGGATGCCCCTTTCCCTCAGGTGTCACTGCCAGCCCCTCTGCAGCAGAAGCATCTCAAGTTTGTTTGGTTTTATTATAAAGTGATTAATACATTTTATGAAGTCTCAAGCAAGGGAAAAGTCCATCTTCAGAGCAATTTAAAAATGTGAACAAGAGGAAGTTAGATCTTGCATTAACCATGATTAAATTCAAATATTTTTAGCAGATCCAAAGCATCACAATAACTACTGTAGACTCAGGGGTTTAGAGCTCTAGTAGAGATGGTTTACTCCATTCCAATCCACGATACAATATAAGAATACAAACGAATCTATCTTCCTGGCATCAGCTGAGGAAGGTGAAACACAGAAGGTTAATTAGCCTACAAAAGGGATTAAACACTGGAACATTGGGAACAAACCCTTTCCTGAGCAGCAGCACTCACTAGTGCTGTGACTTTGTGTCTGATGTTTGGACTACCTCATGTTTAACAATGTCTGATTAAAGCTTTTAATACCCTTGGATACTCTGCAAGACCCTTTTCTTCTGGAAAGCCCTGGTGTCAAACCATAGCAGGCACCTGCTGCTGCTGGGCTGATTCTTTGCCATCTAAGAGTCTGCAATCAAGTTCACAGTGCAACCTCTTGCATAGCAGGAGTTTGGAGCTCACTCTTGCCTTGATCACCTGTATTTCCTAAACATACAGACTTTAGAAAAACATCTGGATTTTAAGGAGACGTTTCACTCATTTTTCAGGTTGGCGACACATCAACTCCTACATAATTTGAGGGGGGAAAAAAAGTAATAAATCTTTCAGATTTATTATTTAAACTAGCTCAGTCCAGATTCTTTAACTTAAACAAGAAAAGAGATCTCAGTCTTAACAACAAAGTTCCTTCTCTCCTTCCCCCCAAAAGTGAAGCTTATAGCTAATTTTTACACTGGTGATTTTTTTAAAATAAAGTGCAGTGGCATTGCTGAGTTAGTGAAATTAAGCCACCCTACCATCTTTGTTGTAGCTAAACCCACAAAGGGAAACAGACAAATCTCACTGTTAACTTTGTAGAGTTTTCTATCTTGCCACTTTACTAACTGGCTGGTTGGTTTTTTTATTCAAGCACAGCACATTATAAACCATCAAACACCTTTCTGATGCATCTATCTGAAGAGACCCTAAAATGTCTTACTGTTCTCTGGCATAACCAAAAAATACTCAAGACTTCTCTTACAACTTATTTGTTATTTCTCTCTCTAAACCAGATCCAAGGGGTACTGGCTAAATAATAGGAATCTGAAAGGAAAAGGGTGGTCTGAGATTCCCCCTGAAAGCACTTCCAGCCCCTAGTGTCATCACTGCCATTACACCAATGTCACACCTCCCTGAAGCCAGTATGTGGTTACTGGTATTGCTGAACTTGCCAAAGTTGCTTGTCTCTGGGCTTGCAGGTTCTCCTGCCATAATTTGGAATTTTCTTTCTTTCCAATGACTTAATTAGGATTTGAGGGAAAGAAAACTTAAATACACCTGTCATGAGTACTCAGTCAAACCCACTAATTGGCCAATAATTCATCATTTTAAATGTTCCTCATTGCTCACCTCCCACCCTTCCCATTGCAAGGCTGCCCTTGTTATTCCTATTTTAATACCGTAAAATATTGTTTCACTTAATTACAGCTTGTCCAGACTTATATGGCTGCACAAGATGGGAGAGAATAAAAGATGTACAGCACCACAAAGACTCCTGCAGATAGTTCTTTATACAGCAAAGCCACAGTATGTCACCAAATGCTCCTTGCTAAATAGGCAGAGCGCACTTTGGGTGGTCCAAACTACCTTTAAATAATTTGATGCACTCACATATGCTTCCATACATAAGGCAATCATTACAAAGCATCCTTAATGCAAAGCAAGAGAGAAAATCTTCACTGAAAATAAAAGCACACCACTGTTCCTTCAGTCAAGATTTCTATTGCACCACAAGGGCCTGGTGGGGTGTCCAGTTAGGTGTTGGTGCTCAGGCTGTGCTGACTCATGAATACAATGCCAGAATTTGACCTTTAATTATTCTTCCACAGCAGGAGGGATTATTATCCCTATGAAAAAAAATAAATGACAATTCCTTCCTGTAAAGATTCTGTCATTTGAAGGAGAAAAGTGATTACAGAGAAATGTTGGTCCTAGTTAATGGATTATTCCTTTCTTAACAAAGTTCTCTCAATGTTACTATATGGCTTTTGGAAGATGAGATATGTCTTAATTCTTGTTAATGGCAATGTCAAATATTAATGCAAGTGGGCCAAACCAAAATGACTTTGAGAATTATTAGGAATTGCATTAGGACAAGTGAGATCACTGGGTTATGGCTCATTATGAAAGGAAGGCATTTTGTAATTCAGGCACTGGATGTTGCTTAGTCTTTTAGTATAAACATAGCAATTCTTCTAGTGCACAGTTTCTGTATTTTCCTGACTCCCCATGCATGCTTTGCTAGAAGACACTTTGCTGTTGACATAAGCAAACAGCGGCCAGAAGCAGAACAGAGGAAATCACTCTGACTTTGGAAATAAAATTCAAGCCAGCCATAACACACACCAGCACTAAATCACAGTCCTGAATTCCCTTCCTCATCTGCTATGCAACAGCTAAAGATTTATCCACCCCAAGGTTTGATTGTGTCT
Organism: Chloebia gouldiae; assembly: GCA_003676055.1. Lineage (NCBI taxonomy): Eukaryota > Metazoa > Chordata > Aves > Passeriformes > Passeridae > Chloebia > Chloebia gouldiae. The sequence goes on along the minus strand of QUSF01000014.1, from coordinate 12,818,826 downwards.
GATGGATGAGATGGGGTGCTGGGAAGGTGCCAGGCAAGGCCATGGAGCAGGAGATCTCAAGTGACATTGTGCAGTGCTTACAGGACTACACAGCTGGTGACGAGTCTGGAGCCAAGTGATAGAGGAGCACCTGAGGGAGCTGTGAGTGCCTAGCCTGGAGAAAAGGAGTCTCACAGGAGACCTCTTTTCTCCCTGCAAATACCTGAAAGGAGACCACAGACAGGCAGGGTCCATCTCTTTTACCAGGTAAAAAGTGAGAGGTCAATGAGAAATGGCCTCAAGTTGCATGAGGGGAGGTTTAGATTGGATATCAAGAAAAACCTCTTCACTGAAAGGGTTGCCAAGCCCTGGAATAGGCTGCCCAGGGAAGCAGTGGAGTTGGTGGAGTCACCATCCCTGGAGGCAATTAAAAGACCTGTAGACATGACACTTAGGGACATGGTTAATATTTGCACTTTATGATCTTAAAGGTCTTTTTCTAATCTAAATGATTCAATGAAGTGGGGACTGCCAATAATTCCTGATCCCATAAGACATTCTAAAGTGATGAACTCAACTACTGTCTCCAAACAGTGTGACAGTAGCTGCTACCATTTAGTGCTCTCCCATCACAGGGAAAAATGAAATAAATTTTTGCAAGGGATGTCCCAGCTCAATTTTTGTCTCTTTCTTGAAGCCCTCTGTGACTCCCCCATATGGCTTTGTAAGAAACAGTCTGAGTCTTGGTTACTAAACCAAGAGACACTAAAACAAAATATCCAATATTAAAAAAGAATTTCTGTAGGACTCAATGTTCCCCAGTAGTGAGACTAATCCTATTTACTCCATTTGTACACAAAAAACAATGCATTATTTCCACTTAAACAAATGCTGTAATAAGATGATGAATATTAAATCGCTCTCCAACAGAACTCAGACATTCGGAATACATTGTTAATGGGCTCTGACTCAAAAATCCAAACTTTGAAGCATTTTTTCCTCTGCTATTTCATTTTTACAGTCTAATGATGCATTTTCTCCTAAAATGATTGAAATCACTCTTAAAATAACTCCCAGAGCACCAGATCCAAACATTAAATACATGAGAAGGTAAATGCAGAATGTATAAAAGGCACACACAGCACAATTCAATGAAGACCAAAACTCTGCCCCCTTTGCACATGTCTGGCTGGGAGGTGAAAGTTGTGCATCTGTGGACAGCTAGGTAGACATCAAAAACAATTTGGACAGGGTGCTGAAGAAAGCCAGCAAACTCACACAAAGGTTTAGCCATAAGAAAAATAAATAAATAAAACACAGACATGTGAGAAGGAGAAGGAAGAGGATTTCTGCCTCAACACGGAAAGCAGAAAGAAGTGGTGAGAAGCCCCATCAACTCTTAACTGGGTAAAATAAACAAGAAACAGTCTCCAAACAGGGAGGAACCCAAAGAAGTCCTGCCCATAGTGGCACCAGAAAGATTACTGGGGGATTGGGCAAAGGCACACAAGGAGCAGAGGAAATATGTTTCTTTGATTCTGTATGTAGACTCATGTACACATTTACACACAAGTGTATATACACATCCATGTATATAAATAGACACACTCCTTTACTATTTCTCTTGAAATTATTACATAAATATCTATCTATAGACATTTCTTTATCTAAATCTATCTATACATATGTGTGTGTTTGCATATATATGTATACACACAGATGAATCCTCTCCCCTACTGCTTTCATGAAAGCCGGCAGGGATTGGGAACTTATTCAAAGCTCATTGCAAATTGAGATAAATGAATATATTTTCTCAGAATGATGTCACTGCCTGAAGCCTTGCATACATCCTCCAGGACAACTCCAGCCTTTCTGTTCAATTTCCAGCTATGCTTTAATCCAACAATTTCTAAGTGGATGTGTAAGCATTCAGTCCCTAACAAATCTGAACTAGAGACTCCCTTCTGGAATGGTGTCCTCAGATTCCCTGCTCAAGTACACCAAATCATCCTTACATTTCTCCTTGTCTTTTTCACACTCCTGAACAAACAGTTTAGCTTCATACCATCGGTCTAAACTCAAGAGATTCTATCTACCATCAGTCAGGGAAGGAAAGTCAAGAACTTAGGCCTTCTACAGATGACATCTACACTTTTCAAAGACTTTTCTGTCCAAAATGAATTAATTTGCATCCTCTGGTTCCAGGCTGCTGAAGTGACAGTGTGTGTTGTATTATTCTGTTTCAGAATATAAAGCGGGGGAAAATAAAACCACCAATAGCCCCTAGATTCTGCAAAGTTGATCCTGAAGACTGGTCACTAAAATGAAACAAGTTAAAAAAGAGACAGTAAAGAATGATCAATGAGAGCTTTCAGGACTAGATTATGAATCCCTTTTGACCAGATGACTGACCTGATAAACGGGTCAGAAACTGCTTCTAATAACAGCTTTCATTTCCCTTTCTCATGAGCATACACTCAGAGACTTCTGCAGTCTTTTAAGATACCAAGTGATTTTTTAAAAGTATCTATTTTGAATAGAGAGTGAAAACCTGTTCTAAAAGTGTTAGTCCAGGGGGTTTTGAATTTTTAAAAGAACTTGCATCATGTCTTTGCAAAACATTTTTCAAACTATTTGAAAGCTCAGAATTATTTCCCGAATTTGCCTTGAATTTTTGAGTGACACAAGATGCCTGAAACTGCCCAAACACTTGGTCCAGAGATCTCTGACTGGTTTTTGCAACCACTGAAGTTTACAGGTAAGCTGTGATAGTACACACTGAGAATAAAGGCTGTACCATAACTTCAATATCATTTGTATATCACATCAGGCATTGTCCTGGAAGCATTTAATAAGTTTTATGGGAAACAACTGCTGCCTATGTTCCCAAACCTTGCTAGGAATTATGGGGATTAGAGAGGGGGAAATCTCACTGCTGCTATTAGCACACACACTCACATACCTTAAAAATCAAAGTACTAAAAGTAATGCATAAGTAATAATTGGAAGTGAAATTGACTTCCTTTAATTACATTTGGTGTTACATACTGTGATGCATTACTAAATAAAAAGAAATACCATCACAAATGACAAAAATCCATGCTTAATTTAAGCAGTCCAATTACTTTAAGTGCTGCTACAGTCAGAAAAGTGATTCAAGGATAACACAATTCCATTTCTTCAATAGCTTCCAGATCAAATTCAATGTAAGAGTCAAAAGGTCAGTTTTTTTTCTTTACCCCATGGTATCACAAACTCCCTGTTGGACCTGGAGAACTTGGCTGAATTCTTTCTTTCCTGGCATTCTCTGAAGCTGCAATGATGATCATACATTAAAAGTCACAAATTTTTTACAGGAAAGTCTTCATTTTTTCCAGGTAGATTTTATATTAATCTGGGAACTAGACATCCAGCATGCAGTTATACCTGAATAACTAGGTACTGCAGAAGTTGTGTAGAATTCTGTTCCTCACTGGGTGAAAAAGGTGCTTAGCCTCAGTCCATCCCTCCCCTTTAGTACCTCATACAGCAGCATCAATGCAGAGATGGCTGAGGATTCCCTCCCCGATTGCTGTTGCAGACTGATGAGCATAAAAATGTTACATTTCTCTGCAGCTGCCTGCTTAAAATCTACATATCTTACTATTAAAATGGCAATCTTAATTCAAGCTTCTCCACAACAGTTCCAGCTGGGATGCACCAACAAGCTGGAAAAAAAACAGGTTTTTTAATAACACAGGCAAACTCTTATCAACACAGCTCACGCAGGACAAGTCAGACACTTCCTGGTAGTGTCAGATTTGCTGAACAGGCACCTACCAATACATGTGCAGGTGGCTCAATACCTCAGGTGTCAGATTGCCTGCATTTATATTGAGCAAGGTGTGCTCACTGAAAATACAACAGCCCCAGTGATGCAGAAGTGGTTGTCTGGCAGCTGAAATCACAACACAGAAAGCAGAAGAAAATTTATGTTATAAACAGACAAAGATAAAAGAAAACTTCAAGCAGGTAAGGTGAAAATAGCTCATGTGCAAATGCTCTGCATTGCTTCTTTTTTGTTGTGACAGTCAATGTTTCACATCACAAGTGATTTGCAGTGCTCCACGTGGACTGTACAAATGCATGCATTTCTCAATTTTCATTACAACATTCCTCTGCAAATTAAACAAATGCAAGGGTAGCAGCCTGCACAAAGGGATCTTGACAAAAGACAGACCATTCCAGGACCAATATCTTGTTGTAAAATTATTAATAGCATAATTCCTGTAATTTACAATCATGGCTGAGGCTCTTAACCGGCAGGACTCAGAAATGAAACTGTCACATAATTGCTGTGGGAAACACAACTTCCCACATAACCAATCATATTGAAAATTAAGTTCCTTCCACATAGCAAGATTGGTGAAGTAGCATTCAAAGTTAATGCAGCACCAATGAAAAATATTAGACCTCTAATCTTGGGGGAAAAAAATTAGCAATCAATAAACTCTGGCCTTGGGGTTTTTCTCCTATAGGAACCAAACTTAATAGGTCAGTTTGGAAGGTCAAATGTTCTTCAAAAATTTCTTCTATAAAACCTTTATACAAGACTTTCCTTCAGCAGACAACACTCACTTATTGACACCAAAACTTAAGAACAAACTATTACAGCTGCTTTCTACAGGTCTAATACCATTTTCATTGACAAAATGGACTCATAAAATACCCCTATTTTATTTTACATTTTGTAATATAGATATTCAGACACGTATGAAAGAAAGCAGAGACGTAATCTAACTATAGAGACAAAAGGTGTTTTTCAGTAGAAAGGTTAATCTATTGCAAACATAGCTATTACTCACATTTCTCTTCAGAAATATGATTTAATATGCCTCATTGTTTTCATTTTCACATCCGGGCTGCAAAACCCTGCTCAAATCCATCCTCTAACTACAGATCTGTTTATTTGCTCACCCTAGATACACTGTTTCAACTGTTTATTTCCCAACCTCATCTTCTGGTGGGTGGTACCCAGTGCTTTAAACTGATAGCCATTTTACAGCTTGGTAAGATTCTTTATGAAACTTGCCCCACTACCAATTTTTCTGTCAGAAAGTTTGACTACTGATGCTTCTGCACCCAGAAGGTCAGCAAAATAAAATATTAAAACTTCCCAGAAGGCCTGTGCACATTGTTGCAATATATGTAGATGCACAAAAGATGGTCTTGTAGAGGAAAACAGAATTCAAAACACATCAGCACAGCTGAACCTTCTTAGGATGATACAAGAGATCAGAATTCTGTTGCAAGTTCTTTTACAGCTGGGTAGACCTGGCTCCACAGAGCACCATCTGAAAGCCATTGGCAAACTTAGGGGCAGCTGGTTTTTTTTCACCAAAAAATGAATGTCAGTCTCAGCAACAGCAACCTTCCAGTGTGATCAATGGGGAACAGGTTTCTGTGCATCTTCTGAAACTCCATACAAACCACAAATGTGAGAAGTGCAAAAACAACAGCTAAATCATGAAGATGCAATACCTGTATTAACTTCTATCTTTTCATGTATAAATGCAGGGGAACTGAATGGATAATCATCAACCAATCGTTCCCCTGTTGGTACAGCTCAGTAGGAATCTCTCCATTAAAGACTTCAAGGCATTTTATGTAATGGACTATATCCTTTCACTGAAGTTGTGCATGCATTTTTGTCTGTCATTTCAGTGTGAAAAAAGGCATATTTTATTGTAAACACATGAATATTAGGGGCTTGTTAGGCTGTTGAGAAACTACTCCATGTTTCTAACAGCCAAGTCCATTACTTTTCCATGGAAATTATAATTCAAAATGTATGTCAAAAAAGGGACAAGTAATAACTTTAATAAATAATTTTCAGCTTCAACATAACACAGCATGGGAGGTTCTTTAAATTGGGCAATGCTATTTAGTCTTCATAAAATCTGCCAGTTTCCACAAGGAGAACACCAAGGACCTTTAGAGACCAGCATATGAACAAATTAAAACACTACTCAAAGGAACTTTCAGAGACCAGGTAGAGAAGAACCACTTATTATAGAAAACCACCAAAGCCCAGTGCTGGAAACTCTCTGTAGTCACACATACATCACCCCCCTCCTCATGGCCAGCAAGAACTCCTGCCCATTGGGCAGGGAGGTGCTGCTGGAGAAGGGCAGGGCTCTGTGGAAGCTCAGTGCCGAGGACAGGGCCATGCCCCAGGAGCCAGGAATCTGTTTTGAGGCTCAGCATGCAATATCCTGGGAAGTGGGTTATTTATCCTCTTGGGAGGTGGGTTATTTATCCTCTGTTCACCAATCCATGCCCAGATCTGGCAAGGTTCAGTTGAATTTTTTATGGAAATCCCTCCCACCAAATTCTTATGAAAAAAAAATATTTCAGTGGAATATGGATGTCACATCCATGAGGAGAAGGAAAGGAAAGAGCAGCTGCAATGAAAACCACACTCCCTACTGGAAGAAGCATAATGCCTGTGGCAATCTTCCATAACCTTAATGTCTTACTGAAACAGTCTGTGCCAAGTGGAAAAGATAAATTTGATGAAAACTGAATATAGAGGTATGTGAATTAAGGGTTTCAGGATTTGCTACTGAGATGTGTTAGGCCTTTGCAATTAAAAAAAAAAAAAAAAAAGAGGGAAAAAAGGCAAAGAAACATGGATGCATCACTGGAATGAGGTATACCATAGTTGAGTAAGCAGATGGGCTAGTAGGGAAAACAGGCAATAGCAGTTTGCACAAACATCTGGGGCGGTTTTAAGACATCCTAATAAGGTTATTTCTTCCCCTTTCATTCTTCAAAAGACTTAGAATATTTTTGACTCTTTAAACCCAATCCTTTGCTAAAGAACAACATTCTCATCATTACCACAAGGCCATCAAAAGCACTTCTGCTTTCAAAGCATTCACTGTTCAAGCATTACAGAGGACAGTAATTACAAGACAGTTTATTTGCTGGGTTTCTAGATTTTTAAGGCTACAGATTAGTTCCAGAAGCATCATGGAAGTCGTCTCATGCTTAAAACAATTCCATGTTGTTAAAAGATGTTACAGTCTTAGTTGATTTCCTACTTAAAACCATCCTTATCATCCTCAATGTTCCTGTTAGAGAAATAGCAAATAACTATCTAGCAACTGAGAAGAGAAATGTGCACCCAAGACGTTTAGAACTCTTTTAAACTCAGTTGTTGGTGGTTCCTTTGTTTGCTTCTTGGATTTTGGGGATTTTTAAACCAGGACTAACTAAACTTCAAAACCAAAGATAGTATTTCTCTCTGACTTGCCACTGAAAATCTGATAATATATAGGGAGAATCCAAATAAAGATCTATTTTGCAATGGTGGAAGATGTATAAAATGTAAGCTATATGTGCATAGACATGTCTATATGCATAGATACACATTCCCTACTGTGATTTAACCTTAAGTTTGCTTTTTTTATATATATCACCACGTTAAAAGATTATGCATCACAGTTTAAAGCAAAAGTATTAGCAGAGTTTTAAAACATACCATAGGAGATTATTTTCCCCATTACAGATCCTATATGCTAAGACAGGAGTGCTGAATGTACCATGAGTTAAACATATGGAACAGTGCTCATATCAGTTGAGCAGGGATGAAGGGAATATAAAAAATGTATACACAGTTCCCTTTCCCTCTGAGAGCCCAGCATGAGAGATTTGGGGTTTTATTATTCTTCATGCCTATCATAAGGTACCTGGGCAGACTCCTTTACCTCGAGTTTGAGCTCAAAGTAAGAATTTTGCTGAAGGAAATGCATGAGATTTAGAGAAAACACTACCTCTACTTTTCAGTTTAATGCCAGGAATATCACTGTGAAATTTAGTCTAAATACAGAATAGTGTGTGGAAGCATGTGAAAAAAGTAATAGTTATTGTGAAAATTTACTTGTAAAGAGAACGATACTCAGCTTTGATAGAAAGCATTTTCTGGAACAGGTAGAGACCCGTGCTGAACTTGCTTGCACATCTATGTGACCCCTGCTGATCAATGTCAACATTTGATTAATATTTTACTGAAAAAGTATGAGGAGATTCAAACTTTGTCTGTCTGGGTAGGTGTTGCTAAGCAACTTTGCTCCTTCTCTGAGAACTAGTCTTCACATCAACCTTTCCTTCAAGACAAAGACCTGCATCCACTTGAAACACTTTCTCCTTTGTCAGTGAAAAACCCAGCATGCCGTATCCCACCCTTCCCTTTACCTTTCCCTCCCCACCTCCCAGTCGAGAAGAAACGAACGTAAGGGCACCTGAAGCGCTGCCCTTCCCTTACCGTAATCGCTGTCGTAGAAGACGATGAACTTCTGCCAGCGCAGCTCGGTGACCAGCTTGAGCATGACGTCGTTGAGGCGCACGGGCGGGCGCGCGGCCAGCGTGTACTCCTCATCCTCGGCGCTGGGGTTGAGCTGGCAGGCCGTGCGCGGGGAGCCGCCCGTGCTGCGCTGCACGAACAGGTGCGGGATGTGCATGGCGTCCGTCAGCGACTGCAGCGCGTTGGCCGACGCGCAGCCCGTCGAGGTCACCAGCGCTAAGATCCCCAGGGTCATCAGGTCGCAGGCTGCAGGAGACAAGAGGTAAAGCAGGGTTGGAACGAGCTCAGCAATTCCTTTGGCCAACCTCGATGCTAAGAAGGGAATGAGGAAGGTTTTTCCCTTGCCATCAACACAGAGCTGAAATTATTTCTATTACGCTATCAGCTGAGTTATTCAGCTATCAGAGTTAGGTCCTGTACCTTTACGGTAGGCGATGGTATCTGCCATCTGTCTGGTATGCCAAAGTTGAGGACAGATAACATAACTACTGTCAGTCCCTGAGACAGCAGCTGATGGGGATGGAGATTATGGCCCTTGCTTCAGGTCAGTCCTGGTGTATGCAGGAACTGAATTCCCATTTTTTTAAAGCTCATTTCACTGCTTTAACCTCTTAATCCTTGTTGGATACACCAGATAAAGATTTTGGAAAATAAAGAGCACTTTCCATTCCAAGGACTTGCCTCATACAGTAGAGATTTTAGGAAATTTTTAAATTGATAAAAAAACATTCATTGTGTGTCTCAGAGCACTGAAGAAACAACAAAGGCATTCTTTAGAACCAGAACAACTCATGAATGACTAAACAATTATTAGCAACTCTGTAGCTGTCATTAAAAAGATCTGGAAAAGCAGGTATCATTTAAAAATAACAGCATACATATTTGACCCCATCTGTTTTTGAGAATGAAGTATTATTCTCATGCTGAGTTTGAAACACAGACCAGGGAGAGGCCTGGTCAGTCTGCTCTGCTGCTCAGGACACCACACATGTCATGTTCTTGCAGGACTTCTCCAGATCAGGCAACCTGATATTCAGCTGCAGTTAGAAAATATTTCCAGCCAGGGCCCTCAGCACCTATTCAGTCAGTAGTGGTGAGAAGACTGTGTAGGACCATAGGGCAGCCAGGGATGATGGTTTCTGCTAACTCTAGTGAATAAATGGCAGCAAAGTTGTCCCTGGGAGCTCAGCACAGGAGACCCTCTAAGGTTAGTTTGGCACCAGTCCCTGAGGGTGGCACTAGGAGCTGTCTGCTCCATCTTTGAAGAGGGCTGGGGGCAAGCTCAGGTGTTCAAGCAGCTGTTTCAGACCCCAACAAACACAAGCACAGCCTGCCCACAAAAAATCCTTGCTCTGCTGCCCCAGCACAGCAAAGTTGGATAGGAGGGGACTGGAGATGCTCCACAGCCCTGGGCAGTGGAGCACAAGCTCATTAACAGTGTATGGACAAAGAGCCTCTGGGGTGCAGTTCAGAGCCCCCTGGGACACCCAGAGAGCTGAGCAGGAAATTCAGCTGCCAGCTGGAGAGGGGAGGCTGCCCATGCTGGTGCTTCCCTCTGCAAGGAGACTGCACGGGCTGTGGGACTGCAGCCACACTGCCACAGGTGACCTGCAGCCACACTGCCACCTGCAGCCTCATTGCCAGTGGAAAGGCAAGAAGGAGAACACAACCGATTAAAAAAGTATTTACTTATCCTCCTCCAAACTTAAGTATACCTCCACTTTAAGAGGCCAGAAAGTCAAAGGAAGTAGTTTATGAATAATTAATAGTAATTAATATTAACTGATACTTAATTATTAATTACATAAAGTCTCCATAATTAAATACATTAAAGTCTCACACAACCAATGAACCACTCCACCAAAAATCTTCTTAGACCAGACAGAAAATAGATATATTTCACTTTGATATGGGATAACAGAAAGAAAGTGTTTGATCTTCTCTGTGCACAGAACGTTCAGCATGTATCCTGATGCAACAAAGATGAAGAGCTTTTAAAATTATTTCCTTGATGGTCTTTACAATAAACATATGTCAGCTGCATTATCTAAATTTACTCTGTGTTGATTATAGCTATATGAAATTGTTCTTTGTTTTTCCTGAGAGCTGACCTGATTTAACAGCAGGGAGGCATTATATTTGCCAAATGGGAGACCCAGGTTCAGGAACAGATTTGATTTCCCAGGTTTCTTGCCGGAGAAAACCGAACATGTCATACAGGTAATTTATTTAGTCACAGTAGGGGAGGGAACAGAGAAGTGAGAACAGAGGGAGAGAACAGCAAAGCTGAGCCATAAACCCCTGCAGAGATCACCAGCCAGCAAGCTTTGCTGTCACCAAGGGTGAGAGCAGCAAGCCACACGGGGCTGTAGCAGGAACAATTTACTTGCAAACCAGACAGAAGGAGACAAAAACAAAGCCCTTTCTGATGGGAGGCTGCATTCGGAGAGTCACTTATTTGTGCAATTCAGAGCTGATCACCAGTTGTGTAACAAGAAAAACTTCATTCAGTGGCTGACACTAACCAAAAGCTGCTGCTTATTACAGCAGAAAGACCAGAGAGGCAACAGATCACAGCAAATGGGCCCCCTTATCTCCCAGCACAGCCCACCAAACACAGCTGAATTATCTCAGCAAAGACCATTTCAGCTGAGGCATTTTCCCAGTGTTTTGTAGTTTGTGTCCATGGGTTAGACTGAAGAATTAGTCAATATGCTTCACATTCTGATATTTTTTGTCAATTGATTATGTTCTGCCTGAAAGCATATGCTATTTAGTACGTGTGTACTCCTCTTGCCTCTGTTTTGAGATAGCAGGCAATGAAAACTGGAATGACTAAAGGACAAAAAAAGGTTTCATGTTTTCTGAATTGCTTTCTTTAGTCAAATTACACAATGTGAAACAGAACATGTCATTCCTAATAGAAGATTTTCATTATACAAAAATACAATGGATTCCAAGAAGTTCAGCCTCTCCACAATTATTGCACTGAAGGGTGAGAAGGAAAGTATTACTTTTTACATGAGTAACACAATGGGGAACAACAACATAACAGACTCCATTTAAAACCTCAGGAGCTCTTAAGGTATCTCAAAATTCCTTAGCAAGGGAACATTAGAGGATTACACAATCCTGGGAGAAAATTCTGGTGGATCACTTTTTTTTCTTTTTAGTATTTCCCCTGCATTCCTATAATTTCTTGCACATAAAAGAGATGCAATTCTCTGTTTAATTTTGCAATAGCTATGGATTTGCAGCAACAATCAAATATCCTTGACTCTGTGACTGAGCGACTGGCTAATTCTGTCTACCAGTTGCAGTTTCAAAAGCATTCAAAAGAACCTGTGATTTTTGCATAAAAAATTCATAACCTTGATTTTGACATTCTTACAAGCTGAATACATTTGTTTTGAAATGTTTTGGTCCACATCAAACTACCAGCATAAGGGAAAGGGGAATCAAAACACCTTGAGAACTTCAGTGATCTTCAACTACTATAGTTATAGTAATATACATTTAATCATCTTCTAACTAAAATGTTTCCATATTTATTTATGTTGCACATATCTTTACTTAGATAGGTTTTATAAAATAAGGTCTTTATTTGTTCCACAGATGAAAGAACAGAAATGTTCTGGTAATCCTTCCCCAGATTTGACTGCTATTTAAACAGAAATAGATATTCGTTTACTGTGCTGAGAATTGCTTATAACCATCAGACTTCATTTTAAGAAGATGCCAACATCATACAAACCATACAGTAAGAAATGTGCAGTCTAATATAATGAAAACATGAACATCATCATATCGAGAAAATAAATCTTCATTAATGTATTTGAGACAAATAAACCATGCCATGGTTCTTTTTCAGAGTTGGCCTCTATCAACAGACCACCTCTCAAGCTTATTCTTGGATTTCGTTGAAGTTTCCCAAACTATTGATTAATCTTGCTTTTCATTGTTTTGGTGCAGTAGCTCTCCTAACCTATTCTCTTGAAGTCTGTTTTCAGAGACCTCTTTTACACATCTACTTGACACTTTAACATTTTATCTGTTATTTCTATCACAATGTTTCACAAAACACTGCTTTCTCCTCCATCTATAGCCTCTCATTTTATTCTCACATCATAGTAATATATACAAAACTCTCCCATTCTGTAACCCACATCGCTAACTCCATTAAGATCACACTTAAACCTGAAGATGAATCTATTAATTTTCAGACTTTGCCTTATCCACACAACCTTTCTCATCAGTGGGACTCCTCATGGCACATGGGACAATGCAAGACTTCTGCTTTGCTGCAATCATCCGTCAGGTCTTGCATTTCTACCACTGCTTCCTGTACTTCCTAATTCTGAAGACAGGTGCAGATGGCAAAATCCTGATTTGGCACTATCTTCATGGGGATATTTGCATTAAGAGCTTTATCTCAGATCTCTGTAATTAAATCCCTCTCTCTCCAAACCACTGGGGATTAAATTACTCCAAAAGAAACTTATCTTGCTCCTGGAAATGTGACAACATGACCATCTCTCAGTCTCTGTTCAGTGACTTGCTATTATCAGAAAAGGATAGAAACTACTTCTTTTGTTTCCACCATTATCAACAGAGCAGCTGCCAGTGTAATTTCAGCTCTAACAATATATATCCACCTACTGGCATTCACACTGCCTCTTCAAACTTCCATGTCTTTCTGTCTCTCACTTCTGGGCATCACCATCCTGCCCACTCTGGACGCCCTCTCATATTTAATAAATCCTCTTCAAGTTTTCAGTTGAATATTTTTCTTTCTTTTTCAGTTTGATTAACCCTTAGGAAATCTTTACTGCACTGTAAATGAGGAATCATCCAACTCACAAATAACTTGGATTAAAAAAAAAAACACTGTCTCAAAATTGAGAGGCTGTTGCCTTCCTGCTTGGAAAGTTTTTCAAAGGAAGGAAGGTAACTTCAGACATGCTGTATTAATCTGCAATGAAGTGATTAAGTTGGCACTTAAGTGTCTGTGATTAGCTTTGAAAGCCACCTTCCTGCTGAGACAAGGGACTTCTTGCTTGCCTCAGTACTACTTCCTCAGTCAATCTGGCAGAAAACTAAATTTTCACATTATTTATCTTTGAAAGACTGAAAAATACAGCAGATTCTGTGGAAAAACCCTGGTTTTGAGGCCCTAAATCCTAATATTCCATGAGAATATTAAGGCCTGTAATATCTGCTGAAAATGCATAGTTAGCAGATCCCAACTGAACTAGCAAGCAGATGCAGAATGTCATGTGCTATATACAAATGAACTATTGTATTATTTATGGGTATAAAAATCTAATTAGCAATTTGGGTCATTGGCCAATTTCTAGATAAACACAGATACATGTAAAATTTTGGGGTGAAGCACTAAAACAACCAAGAGTTAGGAGATAAAAATGTATCAGTTTGTAAAATTGTGTCTTGAATCAAGATGTAAGGTCTGTGGGAAACATACCCACAGAGATATTCTCAAATTAAGTGGAAAAAGTCCTTCGAGGAGGTTTGTTGGAGCATTGAAATGAGACAGACAGCGATGCAAGGAGAAAGATTGCATCCACCACGCAATATTCCAAATTCAAGTGGCTAATGATACAATTCTTCCAGGAAAAGCCAAAATAACACAAACCACAGAAGGGTTTTCACAGATATCTAAGCAAAACCTGAATGTTTCTGCTGTAGTACATGAAAAGCTTCCATGAAGTTAGGGCACAGGCCCACACCTAATTCAGCCACCCAGAAAAATGGCAAAAGGCTATTAGCTATCTACATCTTACTCCTCTTTAGGACTCAAAACGCCTTTAAAATTTATTGCTTTTGTGGAAAACTAGCTGATCAGGCAGAAAAAAAATATAGAATAATCTCATCTATATCACTGAGAATGCTTCTATTAAAAATATTGATTTATACAGAGATTCACTCCTATTATTGTTGTATTAAAAACAACATTAAATTTAGTTATCTAAGCAGTCACTGAACCTCATGCTTCACTAAATGGGGTTTTCTGAAGAGTAATTTATTTCTTGCTTCACATTTTATGATGTTTCTTATTCTTCAGCTTCTTTCCTTAACTGAGAAAGGCAATTCATAATGAATTTGCATAACTTACATTTAATGACATGCTATGCAGTTGTTCTCCCTTTGGATACTCAGCAATAAACTTATTTTTCTTTGTTGCATTTCTGTAGGCTTTTATTTACCTTAATGTTCTATACTTACACAATGTTTCTACAAATAACAAAGAATTTATTATTTTTAATAGGAAATCTACACAAAGCTATGGTTACTTGTCACATAATAACTGATAATATAGAGAAAAGACAACAAATGTAGGCAGCAAAAACCTTTTAGGTAGCACTTTTTTTGCTGTATCACCTTATAGATAGTGAATATGGATAATTCCTACTCCATTATCAAAACAAAATACATCTTAGAGCTAGAAAGAAAGAATGAATTTTCTCCTCTGTGGTTTGGTTAAAAAAATTAAAAATAAAAAAATCAAGCCAACCAAAACCCCAAAGTACCTCATCCTAGGCGTGTCCATTTTTTGGATAGGATGTTTGAGAACAAAAAAATATTTCCTCCTTCCTCTTTGCTATCTGAGAAAGGGCAGGACAGATGTACCAGTACATTCATACATTAGTGTGGGCACGTAAGAACTCAAATAAACATTATGTCATAATATCTCTGACAAAGCAGCACCTGAAAAAAAACATCTCAAAAGCAAGGAAAGAATGAAGATGTTAAAATGTTTACCAAAAAAATTGGCAAAATTGCTTCTAAAGGTCCCAATTCTTGGGCCGCCTTTGTAGTGTTTTTCCATTATTCAAGGAGATGGGTAAGGGAATAAGGTGCTGGGGTCAGCAGCTGGCTCCATCCCTCCACGCTCAGGGCACTAACAGGGGCCTTGTCCCTGCTCAGTGGCATCAACTGCTCAAGAGAAGCAGTTTTTACATCTTCAGCTTCCTTTCCACTCTGTATTTTACAACCTGATGTCTTAGGGGCCAATTCTCAGCATGCACAAACTCTCAAAGCTCCCCTGGCACTACCAGAAGTGTCCTTTATATCTAAATAATTGCCACTGTGCCTTGTTTGCTCCATTAGTCCCTTGGCTCAGCATTTTCAGTACACTCCCAGTGTTGGCTGGCACACACACAGACAGCTTTTGGTATGAAGGCTGCAAAATGCTTTCATTTCATAGGACCTATGATGAACACCACAGCTGCATAAATCCTTTCCCATGCATTCACATTAACTGCAACAACTGGAGATTTAAAGAACTATCACTGGAAGGACAAACCAAAAAGCTATTTCTGTGCAGGACAACATTCTTTGTGTCAGTACTAACCCACTAAACCGCTAACTGCCATCCTTGAAAAATTAACCACGAGCACCAAGAGGAGCAGTCTAGACCACTCTTCTGTTTGCATTTATGCAGACAAAAAAATTACTCCAAAATGGTAAGTAATATACAACAGAGAATAAAAACAATGATCAAAACTAGAGTTGTGGCTTTCATTTAATTTATGGGAGTGTATTAATAACTCCCTTCACTCTTTGATGGTCAAAATAAAACACCAAGCACAAGTAACCCTGCTCTACTGACAACACAGTTTAGTTTCTGCACAACTGAGTGATGCCATCAAGTGGTCAACAAATACACCAGTTGTTTTCCAAGTAAGGTTTTTGGGTTAATCTTCACTGAATACACTGCATTTTCTGTGGAGAAGCTACCGCCATGAAATCAGCAAAAAGCACACTCCACTGATAAAAGTGCATCAATTGAGAGCACTGGTGACAGATAAGAAATGGCCTTGTTTTTCCAAAAGACAGCTCTGACACTGCTCTCTAGCTCCTCCTAAGAAAGTCTCTGAGAGCACTAAAGCTTTCTAGCTGCTTTAGAGTTGATTTTTGCTTTTGGTTTTGCAGGTGGGTGAATCTAGAAGACCACACCAGAAAAGACTGTATAATGTAGGTATTAAAACAATTAAGCATTGTAAGTGGTTAAGGATGTGCACATCCCAGAATTTAAACCTTTTCTAGTTTTCTTAATAATAAAAAGAGCCATAAGAAGCTGAAATAGAAATTCAGTGGTATAGAATAACTGTGCTTCTGTTTTCTCAACAAAATGTAACTCCATTAGTGAAGACTTGCTCCTGGAATTGTAGTTTGGCATGATTAAAAATGTGAATAAGCATTTCTGGTAATTTGGAATAGTGCATGGTTCTACAGAACGACACATTAATCACAATGGCATCAAAATACTATTTTAAGGCACTAGGTGGAACTGAATCAGCTTTCACTTTTTTTTTCTTTTTCCCCTTCAACACTAGTTCTGAGGTAGAATTAACTGCAAACTGTCTCAATTATTCACAGAACATAACTGCTTTTCTGAGCACTGCATATTTTATCTCTGTTCTTTGTAAGTTCTTCAATAATTATGTTTTCTTTTGCCCTTCAACACAGAATGAGCTGCACTCTCTCACCTTCTCCTTTTTTCACCTGCCTTTCATGACAAATCAATGACACAGAAGTATTTTTTACACACTCGTTAGCATTCTGCAGGGATGCCTGACTTAGTTGCCTCCTTTGGGACTATTTTACTTGTACACACTGAGTATTATTTCAATGTCAGTGTGGCTCAGGCTCAGCTGGAGCATGCACCAAAAGAAAACACTCCTCTGCCATCTACAAAAAGCTATCAAACACTGTGATTCCAGATAAGCTGATAAAACCTCCCATTCTTTGGTACTGAGGGGCACATTTGGATGTGGAGCAGCACCGACAACCAAGGAACACGTCAGCCCTACCTGGCTATGCACAAATAGGGCCAAGAGAAGCTTCCCTTTGGGGAGAGGCTTCAACTCTTCCCCTTTGCATCACACCTTAAGCTGAAAGCAGGAGGGATGAGCATCAGCCTAAGCCTCCTCAATACTGCTTCTGCACTACCTACAAAAGATTCCCCAGCACATTAGGAGCACGTGCCACGCACTGCACACTCCCACTCACATAGACATTTTAAGCAAACCAAAACAATGACGCATGGTCTCCTTCCCAATCCACCACTGTGCTCACTAAAGTGCCTACTTGAAAATAACAGTCAAATAACCCCAGATATTGCTCCAAAGTGGCACTTTGCATCCTCAGACTTTAAGGTAGACTCTGGGGCACACACAAGGCTGTCAGGGCTGCTGCATTACCAGAAGCAAAATTATATGAGGCTACACCATTGTCTCATGCTCAGACAGCGAGTTCTATACTCCAACAAGCAGCTCCAGAAATGCACAGCCCTAAAACTTATCCTTATGGTCCCATCTATGATTTTCCCCCTCCCACAGCTGTTACTTCTACGAGCAAAGGGGACAGCGATATTACATAAGGCAAGGAGACACCAGAAATCTTCACATAGCCAGGGAAGCACAGCCGTGGTGAAGGAGCCCACTTATCTAAACAGCATTCACTTATTTATGCCAACTGCTGAAAGACTCGTAGTGTTTATGAATCTGCTTGTGACTCAGGATGTATTTATAGCCTATATTTATCGACAGGCTTTAGGGGTTGATCTATTGAAAGATCTCTGCAATGTATCACATACTTACAACTGCATTCAAAGATTATGCAAATATGCCAAGCCTAGCAACAGTCTAAAGATGCTATGTCATTTTCTAAAATCAACTTGAAAAGGAACACTTTCTCCTTTCCTCACTCATGAAAGAAATAACAAGTGCCAAAATTATTTTTGCTCATTACCAAGGAAAGGTTCCTGTCCTCACTCAGCACTAGTATTTGTGATATAAAAACCACTTTGCCTGCAGATCTCAATTCCTCCACAGCCATCCAGTGCTATAAACTGGGTAGCATTAAAACACTGCAAACCTCCATCCTCCAGTTTTCCTTTTAGCAGTTGCCACTGAATAACTTCAGACACCACACACAACTTTTTTAACACCTACTAAAGCTACTTAAAATTATTGGAGCATTACTCTGAATTTCTCTCTCCCCTTCAGCTCTGCATGAGACAAATCAGGGGAAAACATCGAAATTCACAAATTGTCAGGAGTTCTCATCTGAATACATGAAATTAGCCAGTTGTTCGAATGTGTTTAACACCTGGTAATTCCCACTGTGAAGCTGAGGGCAGATTTTCACAAAGTCCCAACATTTACATGCTTCCTTACCAGAGGCTGCTGCAAGACCAGGCCTCTTATTTTGATGTTTAAATGAGACCTGACCTCTTGAAAGTTTTTCCCATTTTCAACCCTTTTTTTTTTAAACTATGTCACCCTCTGTCTCTGGGGATAAACAGGTATTACACTGGGTTATCCCCTAGGCTTACCTCAAACCAACAGAAATGCAGAATACTTAATAGTATATTATTAAAAATTGTTTAAAAACCAGCCTGATTACAACTTGCACCTAAGATTTCTCTCCACATGAAGGTCACTCTACGGTAGACACAAATTCAGACTCATCTAGAGGAAGGAACATAGAAAAGATGTGCTTTTAAAACACTTCACATTCTAGAGGAAGATACCACTTCCCTTAAAGGCTCTACTTTCAGCTGTTGTACAGTTCCTTCAACTGCATCTGATGTCAGTAGCTAGTAATTATGTTATACACACATAATGTATATTGTCAGAGTGGATAGATAATACAGTATAACTCAGGCCCTGTGGCATGATCTATACAGAAATATCATATTACATTTCTTATTAGGTGCTGCTTAGGCTTTATTACTAAGAATGCTTAACTGGCTGTTATGTTTTATGTTTGTGCTCATATAATCTCATTATAAAACACCTGCAGGTAGCTTTCTTAGTCACAGACTAAAACCAAAATGATTTTGTCCCTGTCCTCTTACCAGTGCATTTGAACATATGCTACAGAAGACCAAGAGAGTTACTACTGTACTGTGGTCAGAACAGACAGTTATTAAAGCATTATCACGTGGGGACCAGTAAGGAATTCAATATTGCACCTTCCTGAATCTGTTTCCACAGGGCTTTGTAACACCAATAACCAGTGCTCATGCAGAGAGTTAAACACAGATGGAAGGAACATGCTTCAGCTAACAAGATAAACCTCATAACAAAGAAGCTAGTACCTAATTTCAAGCTGGGCACACACAGAGATTGGTTTGAGGAAAGGAGAAGATGCACCTCAAATCTTCAAACAAGGAAGAGTAGGTCAGAGAAGGTTCCTGCTTTCAAATACCAATTTTTTTACCAGGTAAAAAAAATTATGTGACTTATTAGAAAAGTGAATTTCTAATGAGAAAAACCAGTAAAAATGAGGAATTTTTGTTTGTTTGTTCATAGGTCACCAGCTTCTCACTAAAGGCATTCATTATTGGATTATACAGAATTTCTGAGAAGATATGATTGTATGTTCAAGTCATAAGTATAAAAAAATACAAATCTTAAAAAGTCACAACATCTACAGCCTTCTTGCTATCCTCACACTGCGCCAAGCATTAGGGAATTTTACTGAGAGAAACATTCAAATCCTAGACTGATAAAACTCAAGTTACATCAAGATGCTACAGACAGCACAGTGTCAGCTTGAGAGCCTGGACATCCTGACAAGAACCATGGTATTCCCTGCAGGGCTGTGGTGGGCTTTCTTCAGTTGTCATTGTATGACTGCTATACTCTGATGTCTTCTCTTTTTACTGCACAACATCTTTTTAAAATCACTGTCTCACCCAGAACATATGCTATATACACCAGCTGAATTGTCACATTCTTCACAGCATCTATTCTTTTCTCATAATCACTGAATTGTTTTCTTAAAGCAACCAGACTATAAGGTACAGGGCTGCAGGGAGTCACTACCCAGGCCTGGCAGGACATTACCCTCTTGCCTGATGGATAATAACCTGCACAATTGACACTGTGGGCTTTTAAAGTTTCCCAAATCTCTCCAAAAGTGAGGCCTTGCCTTCTGAAGTTAAATCCCTAGACACATCATGAAGGTACAGCCCCTGGAAGCTCTAGCACTGTAGCCTGGTTCTGCAGACTCAATGGCTCCTGTTAGCTATCCAACCTTCCCAATTTACTTCAAACAACCATTTCCCAAAGATCCGATTTCATGAGCATTAGGCCAGAACACATTTGTTCACTCAAGGACCTCTGTCTAAATACATACCACAGATGTAGGAAACACCTTGCCCTTCACCACGTCACCTGAGTTCTACACAGCTCTTAAGCATTTTCTATAGCATTATTCATGCATGCAGTACTATGAACCACTTGTATTCTGGACCTGATTCATCTCAGTAACTAACTACTATGAGATGAAATTAATTTATTTCCTCACAGACTGACACTACTTTGTGCAACCAGGAGAACTACCTCCTGGATAGACATGCCAGCTGATTTCTCAGGGGGGCTTTTGTCAGAGGCTCTTCATTTTCACATGATAAGAATATTTTGATGTAGTCCAAATCTACATCTTGAGGCTGTCAGTCTGGCAGACAACGACCTTGCACATTTACTAGTCTCAGAAACTCCATGGAGACCACTCTTATATATATATATATTTTTAGACTGACAACCATTTCTCAGTTCCACAAGAGAAAAGTGCTGGGTTTTACAATAACAGGTTTCCTTAGATGTAGAGCCCAAGGCACAATATGTTATCCTTGGCCAGAGTACCAACAGAAGGTGTTAATGAAGCCCAAGACTAAAGCAGGGTTAAAGTTTGGGGGAAGTCTGGCTCCTTCTTGTACACTTTACAAAACTCCATCTAGGTGTAACAAAGGCATATATCAGATGCTCCTTCCTCACCGCCCTCTCTTAGAGCAGGGTGGCTGCACGTACCAGACACAGGCTGGACACCCTGGAGACCAAGGCCAGCATCCACCACAGGGACAAACTGCTTCCTCTGTTCCTTGAGCTACAGCCAAGCCCAGCAAGGGGTTAAAGTGAGCTGCAGGATCAGACCCTGCTGGGCAGGACACTCATTGCTCTGTACATTTAGGCCCCCACCACACAGAACCTGGGCTGTTAGAGAAAAACATTTTTTCTCACTTCCACTCCAAGTCCCTTTCCAGTCTAAAAGACATTTCTGTGCAGTCTAACATCTCACTTAGGACTTTCCCAATTTCCTTGGTCCTGTGTGCATGCAGGAGACTGCACTGTACACTTGCTTATGTTAGCAAAAGGGGCTTCTAAATGGCAGAAGTGCCTATCATTTTTCCCCAGTTTAATGATACATTTGATTAACTGCACTGATCACAGCTAATCAGCTAACTCACAGACTTCGGTGTCTTTGAACGTCAAAACTGAATGAAATGGGTTTTGTGAGCAATGACCAAATACATCAGCTAAACTGTCAGAAAGACTAAAAAATAGAAAGGTAGGTAATGTTCAATTTGTAGACTAATTTTCAAACACATAGAAATGCACAATGAGAAGAAAGGCAGTGTTTCTACCAATGCTCTCAAGATCTCAAGACACTTATCTCTGTTTTGCATTAACTGGAAGACAACTTTCACATTTTGTGAACATACCCTTTGTAATATTCAGCACCAGGCATTCAGAATCCAACCAGCTGAACTCCACCAAGGCCCAGGAGCTGACAGACTCCTAATCAGGGACCTGGGTGCACACAGAGTCCCATGAGACAAGCAGCTAAAGTATCTCTTTGTACCCTACAATGTGCTGATACACTAGGAAGCAAATGTGATCCAAACAAGTTTCTTACCCACTGACCCTTGCTCAAGTCACTTAAATATAAAGCTCTACAAAGCAAAAGATCAACTACAAGTTCCATATGAAGAACATAAACTTTTTATAAACAAAGGTTAAACAATTAAACCTTGACCTTTCAATTGAGGGAATGCTTTTTTTTTTTTTTTTAATTTTACAATCTAAACACTTGGAGGAGGTGGGGGAAAGGAAAAAAAAATGCATTTGTTAATACAAAAATTGAATAGCAGCTGAAGTTCAATGCACCTGCCACTCCTGTCACCACCACCATGTCCCATTCCTGCCTCCTCACTTCCCTCATGGCAGGACTCAGGTTCTGACCCACACTTACCATCACCCTGAGCAGGAAATGCCACCTCTCAGTGCCCTCACCAGACACTTCCTATACCCATGTGCAACTTCACCCCACAAGCCAGTCATGTTTCCCAAAGGTCTGAAAGGCAAAATAATTTGGCTGCTGATTGGTCTCTATCAGCTCCACTTGGGGTGAGCACCAGCTGGCAACTTCTTGCTTCAGCTCTTTGCTATGAGAAGTCTGAGCTCTCAAGGGCAAGTCATATACAAAGCCTCCAGCATAAAGCTCTCCTGTACACCTGGGGTGCCTGCCAGCTGAGATGGAGACTGAATCTGTCGAGCACAATCCCCAATTTCCATCACTCAGAAGCCCTAACCAAGAGTGATAGGTTTCTCCTTCACCAGGAATGCCAGTGTTTGTTTAGAGTGGAGCGAGTGCCACAATAAGCACAATGCTTTATGCCACTTAGGCAAATCAAGAGAGACTAAACTTTTATCTTCAGGATCAATTGGATTTAGCTGGGAAACTCCATTTCTGATCTCTGCACATTTGACAGAAGGCAAGGGGTCACATGGATAATTTATACAGATAAATTAATGATAGCAAGGTCTAATTTCATTTGTTCAGTCATTTGCTTATTTCTTTTATTTGTGTTTTTCCTGAAGTACTTGCATGAAGCATGCAATTGCATTCTGTTGGAGTGGTTAACACAGCATGAAGAGAAATACATACTTGTCCTGTCATTTCAGGCCCTACACAGCAGAATCACAAGTTAAATTATTTTTGGCTACTAAAATCAAAACAGGGCAGGAGCTATAAAAAGCAAAAGACCAGAAATCTGAATTCCTATAAACCATTTTTAATGCAGATAACTGTCCATGTATCCCTTGTGCATTCCAGGATCAGCTCTCCTCTGTTACAAAGCATGGTACAATATGGATCTGCAGCTATATGTCACAGTTCCACTGAAGGGCTAAGGGTGAAAGTTTTTTGAGACAAAATTTTGGGGTCATTTTGTGAAGACTTGTTATCCCCCAGTTGTTCCTCTGTCAGAGTTCAGTGTTGTACTTGTGTAAGCAACACCTTCACTGAAGGTAAATACAATATTGAATCTACCATATTAGCTAGCTTGACTTGCCTAGGCCAGTGTCTTTTCCATATCAGTCACTGACACCACATGACTCTCTCTAAAGCTTTTAAAATCTTTTGCAGACATACACAAAACCAAATTCCTATAAGGGAATATTCTTCAGAATATTGTCCTATGCATTGGCTTTTGTGCTGAAGCATGAGGATTTAAATTCTTCATAATTTCTTAATCCTATCAAATATACTTGTGCATTTTCTAATTATCTGCATAGAGCCTAATCCTTACCAAAAAAAAAAGAAATAAAAAAATCCTCCTAAGATTCTAAGCACTCCATACATTAACTCTGAGTTCACAAAGTTCTTGCTGGTTTTAAGCCTTGACGCTGCCTCCTATGGAGCTGAAATAAAGTCCCTCTTGCTCTCTTTGCATCACCATTTCCCCTTTCCAATTATGATTTTTTTAACAGCTCCAAGTCTCTACTCTTTACAACATCTTTAATCAGCTTTTTCTTCCCTGTGAATATCTAAGCATATGTCACAAAACACAGTCATCAGAAAGGAAAAAGGGAAACCGTGGCATTCGTAACACATTCCCACTCATCTCTCCAGTGACACTTTGCCCTTTCTTCCATAAACCCCAACACAGCTGTGAAATTCCTTATTTTCCCATGAGCATACCTTTGCCAGCCTCAGCAGGGAGTTTCAGCTGCCATTACAGTGCCCACTGACCTATTCCTGTTGGAGTCAGAGTTACTACCTTCCCTAGCCTGGATGGGGGTCACCCACTTTTAATTGGTCTTCTCAAATCCAGATCAGGGATGAGAACATTAATCACTACTTCCAGGATAGAACTTGCACATTTTTCCTATTCTAATAATTTGTGTTCACAAAAGCTTAATAGAGCTTTTGAACTACAACAGCTTCCCCACTCCACTCTCCAGAACTGCTTAGATATTCTGCTGCCTTCTGCGAGCATTTACCCAGAGCATGATTTTTCCACATGGTAACACATTGACCTATAATAGTTTTGTCTGAACGTTTTGGGGAAAAAAAAAAAAATTACCTCAGAGCAAGTGTTTCTATCTCTGATGAAGATCCCATTGTCTTATAACCCCATGTTTAATTGGGTATTGCTTTGGGAAATCGTGTTGCAGCTTCAGCAAAAGCCACAAGCTGTCTCATAGGATCTCAAAGGTATTGTAACTGTCCTATTTTAATGAAATTGCACTTGCAGTGTTGCAGCAAAACATCTCACATATCTAATTCCAGTCCTTTGAAGAGATAATAAACAAACTGATTATAAAGATACTCCTGCTTTTTTTTAGATTTAGTAGTACCAAATCTTGCTGTCTCTGGAAAGACATGAAAAGCCAAACCAACGTAACCTACAAATGGACTTGACATTTTGTCTACACCGTGCACTTCACAGCTGCACGAGCTACTGGTACATGAGCTAGGTCATTCTGAAGTCACACAGAAGGTTTTTCTGTGGTACAGTGCACTGAGCAGTGCAGACAAGCCCATAAGTGGCACAGAACTCACAAATGCAAAGCAGGGCAGAAGGTCTGACGTTCTGGGTTAGCCCCACGTGTTTCTGATGCACTCAGTGCAGTTGTTATACTACAGTGGTTTCCTCCATCAAAAATATCTTGAAAAATATGATTGAATTCAAGATTCAACAGGGATGCAGAACCCATCCTAGAAACCTACAACATTTCCTAAAGAAATGATACCACAAAAAAAGGAATGATTCAGCACTGAATTGGATCTAGTTTGAGGTTGCCCTCGCTCTAGCATTCACAGCCTAAACACATGCACTAAAAATTCCTCCAAGGTATTTCAAAATCCTGTATACAACACTTTTCAACAAGGCTTTCACCCCATGATATGGCTGAGAAGAAAGGCAATATTATTCACTCTAGTACAAATTTCCTTTATGCAAATCACCCAGGATTTACTACTTAGAAGTGGAAATGAAGGTTCCTTCTCATGTCTGAGGTGCAAGAAATTACCATGTGCTGCTTATTGTCAGCAGCAGAATTCTTATGACTCATTTCTTTATCCTTTAAGACATTTAAATGGAAACAAAATTTTAAGGATGTACAGATAATCCTTTTAACAAGATGAATGCTTTATTACACCACCATGAATACTTACAGTGCTGTTACTGGTTTAAGAGGAAGCTTTATCTTATGTCACTTGGATCATGACTGTAGGTAATTTTCAATTTGGAGTATTTGTTGTAGTTCAGTTAAACATGTGCACACGTACTCATGTCACACACCTTCGTATTATACCCCAATACACCACTGAAGAACGCTAACCCATTAAACTGCACTTTTAAGAATAAACTTCAAGGAGATTAAAAACCAAAAGAGGTTTTCTCTGAAATGAAGAGCAGAAAGCAGATTTTTCATTTACTGCCTCCAAAAGCATAAATTAAAATCACTGGGCTGGTGTACACCATCAGATAAAGTAACAAGAAAATAATGGATAGAGAGCCTTGCTACTGCATCAAGTGTTGCTTTGAAGAAGAGTCTCAGAGTTTACAGTGCTGATTCCTCTCTGTTTGATCTACCACATACTAGCTTGCACAAAAGTATTCACTTACCCCTGACAACACACTCTTCTGTTTGCATTATCTTTGCTGGACTGTCATAATGCTCTCTCCACTCTGGAACCTCTGAGAGTACAGAGCACAAATTCAGACTCAATTTATCTTACAGCAGTGGAGACAGGACTACTATCCAGAGGTAGAATAAGAGACACCAGACTGGAATAAAAACAGCCCTTGGTATTAAAATCCATATATATATGTATGCTTGCACATACATGTACATTTTCAAGGCAAGTGATTTGCATAATGCTCTTCTGTGACCCCTAATAATTGACTTACACCTTGTGGGCTGTGCACTCAGCCACAACCCAGCTATGAACATTCAAGAGAAACAATGGCACTGTCAACAATTACAAACAAACCCTGCTAATCCCAGAGGAAATACCATGGCTAAATGGTATCACTTATAGTTTTTTTTAACTTAGAAAAATAAAAACACTGCCTGCCTCTTAAGCCTTACAACCAAAAGAGACCTGCACTACCAAAGAGTCACAATCACTGAATACAGAAACCACTAAGCAAAAAGGAAATAAGCAGCCACCTATCCCAATACTACCTTCCCTTTTCCTTCCGTTAGTGAATTAACAACATGAAGCAGAGCATGTAGTGTGTGACCCTCCTGCCTGTCAATGACAGCAGTACCAGCAGCTTAACAGAACTAACCTAAGTTAGAGCTGGCTTCCAATCCACTCTTTGGATTGGATGTAGCCTACAAAATAATTATTTTTTATGAAAGTTCTTGAATTTTAAGTCCCATATAATTTGTCGTCCTTCATACTGTGTGGTAGCAAGCTCTGCGATTTAATTGAGATTTCCACAAAAAGAGGACTTATTTTAAAACATGTATTTTTGTCTGACACTCTTAGTTCCCATATTACAACAAGCAGATAATTCTCACTCCCTACTCTTCCTTCTCTCCCATCCACATTTTTGCATTCTACTGCTATCATATCTTTTCATGCAGCCATCCTAATCTATTGTGTTTCTCCTCCTGTACAGGCAGCTCCACACCTTTACCCATCCTTCTTCTCCTTCTTTTAGATTTTATCAGTTTTACTGTGACCTTTAAGAGACAGGATCATCAGATCTGCACACAGAAACTGAGATACAGAAGTACACTTGAAAAATGAGTTTGATTTGTTCACCATTCCTTTCCTAAAAATCCTTAAGTTTTATTTTTCATTTCTTACTGTCACCAAGAACTCAAGTAGTAGTTTTTGAGAAATATCCACAATAGATACAAGATCTCTTTCCTGAATGGTAATAACAGTTTTCAAATTTACTACTGTGTATGTGAACACATATATTCTGTGTGGAAACACACACATAGCATATTGCAGCATAAAATATTTCTTGACAGCCCCACAATGCTAAGACGATAAAATATCCAGGAGAGAAAAAAAACCAACAAACAATCTGTCATACCAGATCAAAATAATTATTGAACCATATGCATCTTCCCACCTCTATGTCCACTTCCCCAAAAATTATTATTATTTATAAAGCAGACAGCCTGAAAAACAGGAGGACACACATTTGCTATTTGGCCAGTGTCCAAACTGAAGTCAAGCACAGGTGTGTCCTCACTGGCTAACACACAGATCCCCAGCACACGACACGTGTCGCAGGGGGTTGTCAGGCAGCCAGGACTCTGTCACTGCTCTCAGACAGAAACAGCCCCTCGGCTCTGGGGCAGGAAGGTGCTCTGCCAGCTGATGAAGCCTGCCCAGCACAGGGGCTGCAGGAATAATGCCCAGCCTGAGCCTGGCTACCCCACTTGGACCCACTGGAAGTGGCTGTGCAGCACAAGAGATTCTGACCTTGAGGCAGCTCCAGGGCAGCGTGGGGAGCAGCTGGGCATGGGCTGTCACACAGACCTTCTGGGCAGAGATCAGTGTTTGGGTGTGCCCACATCCACACTCCACTGCCTGCAGGGTTCTCCTCTGCCATCTTCACGTGCACCTTTATACACCCACCTGGACCAGGAAGAAAACTGCAGCGCACAGGACAACAGGGATGAGCACGTCTAATAACAACCACTAGACAGATACACCACAGAGAGCAGGCATGAATACTGCATTTGTTAGGAAAGAAAAACATGTATCCTGTAGAAACACAGAACAGTCAAATTCTCTCAGTCTCTGACTGCAAATAAATATGACTGTGTTCCTTCAGAAAAGTCTTTCTGTGCTGCATGTAAATTCATATTTTTCAGAAAATATTGAGAACATCTTTACCTGCCTCAGTGAAATCAAAGAGCATATTTTGAAGCACCAGAAGGTACTTTCTTGCCAGCTTTTCTATTTGTGTTTTCTGATTGTCTGTGTGTTTTTTCATTTGCACCCAACTGAGCACTGCTACATCACCAGCTCCTTTGTTCTGGCCTGCTCATCTGCTGCAATAACTTTTGTTTTCCAGTTGGTAATTCCATCTTCTAGCATATATCATCCTGTTTGGCTACTTTATTCAATTTTATGAAGTTGCCACTGCAAATTATTTGCACAGATGGAGAGCTTTTTGGTTTTTTTTTTTTTTTGCATTAGCTCTGCCCTGCTCCAGACTTGCTCCAGCGAAGCATTTGGTCATGGTGGAAAAGAATGGCACAGAACAACTGGATTCAAGTGCTCAAGGAGAACCACCCAGTAACAAAAGTTATATTCATTTTACACGGCACAGGAAACCAAGATAGCTTACCTTAATTCTACTTGTCTTGTAAAAATATTTCCTTAAATTATTTTATGATCTTTACATGCAGCATAAATCCTCCATTACCCACAGTTAATTTAAAGGAAAGAATAGTAATAGAAGCACTTCATGTTGTTTCGAATAAGTGAAAAATTAAACTGCAGCAGCAAATAAGAATAGAGTCTATTCTTAACATCACAAAGATGCACAATCCTAACAGGATCTGCAGAATGGGCTATATATAATCTTGTTGTCTTCAATTTCTGCTCATCAAATGAAGCACTCCTATGAAATAGCCTTTATATGCTCCCTAATTCAAAAAAAATGCCAAGAAGTTAATTTAATCCTCAAAGCAGATATTATAAGATCTGTGTCTGCTGCTGTAAACAGATAATAGAAAAATCAGCTTTAATTCACAAACAGAAAAATTCAGGGATTTTCCATACCATTAACTTCCTACTCTTGCCTATATCGCTTTGGTATATCTTATCCACTTTCCAAGCAGTACAAAAATTCATACTCTAACATGGCTGGAAGCCTGGCAGATAAAAAGTCTCTTCAGCCAGTATTTTAACCTTAACTGCATGACACCCCTGTTTGGAGGAGTCTAAAATACTTTACTTACTTAAATACTTCTTCATTTGTTTAAGAAACCTGAATTGCTCCAAATTAAAGAGTTTAGGAAAACTAAACTCTCCCTCTGAGCACCATGATCTATATTTATGTTTATTTTTCCCTGTTCAATTAGCTTTCTCCAGAGCACTTGGCTCAACCCCATCAGGGTCAGGCTGATTTGTATCACAATCTGATGATATCCCTGTACTTACTTCAATGCTCTTTCAATCAGGGTAAGGTGGCAAGCAGAATGAGAGCAGCCTTGTCTTTCAGTGGGCTTCATTTGTCAGAGATACCCTATCGACAACAGGCTGAGGTTTATTGCTCCATTGCTCACAGGAGACACCTGCCCAGAGGGTTACAACAGAAGGAAGTGCAGGAAAAAGGACAGCAGGACCTGGAGGAGCAGCAGGTAATAGAGACAGGCTGAATTATGGCTCCTGTGCAGGGAGGGATGAAGACTGCTCTGGTGATGCCCAAAGGACACAGGGGTCACACACATTCCAGATGCTGTGCAATAAAACACCCTCACAACACAGCTCGAGAAAACACACAGCTACATTTTAACTAATTGTATGTCTTTGGACACATGTACCAATCTGTCTCATATCAATATTTAGAAAATTTATTCACAAAATTATTCATTTTTAAATCCTGATGTTGTTAATCCTAGTCAGTGGTTTTTTATCTTTGCAAGAAGGCTTTCCAGTGGAAGGATGGGAATCTGGGAATCCCACAGATGGCAGCACAGCAAGGTGCCCATCTCCTTTCTCCACCTCCTCTAAAAGGCTGAGCAGCCCTTGAGAGCCCAGGGACAGTTGACTAAAAATTAGTCACGCAAGATTTTTTTCTTAATTCACAGAAATGGTATGGAAGTGACAGCAACAATTACCAGATGAATGCACTGTTAAGTGATGTACAGTGAACAGGAGTGGAATCATGGAATAAATTAGAATGATATTACAAGAAACACTTAAAACCAGATTAAATTAGTTTGGCTTGAAAAAATCTCATTTCATTATCTGAAAGTTTTTAATATCTGGAATAAGTATAATATCTTGCATGAATAATATTTAAAATATATTCTCATCATTTTTTATGATTACATAGAATGAACAATATTTGATAATGCTTACATATTGCATACTTTAAATTACTATCTATCTATCTATCTATATATATATATATATATAATAAAATTGGGGGTGTTAGGCTTTTCCTCCCCAAGAAAATCCATTATCCTTCTGCTACTGGGCATACTTAAGATCAAAAAAACTGAAATGAGGATGCAATATATCTTGAGGAATCACTCTTCTTGATTCTCAGTCATTCCAACTGCAAGACTCCACTACCTACTGAAGAGCAGAAATCATCTTATGATCAAATCCATAAATGTAAACCTGTGCAAATAAAAATTTACTGCAACATGTCCTTAAATTTGTAGTTTTAGGTGTGCAATTAGATCCACTTTAAAAAGCAGGTGATATTCAGGCAGGAGGTCATGTGCATGTTTTTAAAATGAGATTTTTGCACATAATGCCTTAAAGCAGCAGTCTAAAGGGCAGGTGCACTAAAAGCCTCTGGAGAATTCCCAGCTCACTGCAGCTCCCAGAGGGGACAGCAGCAGCTGTCCCAGAGCCCCACTGCCAGCCCAGGGTTAGACTGCTAGCAGTGCAGAGCTGGCACAAGCACAGCCCCACTTCTGCACTCTCCATAGTGAGGACACGCTTCAGCCCACCTCTGTTCCAACCAAAAGTGCAAGTTTTAACCGTGATAACAGCCACCAGTTTGAGCAGATCTGGGGAAAGGGCACATGCTATTGTTCTCAGCCTTTAAAACTCACAGCAGAAAAACTCTTTTAAATTACACTTGGGTGGGGGTGTGAATCTCTGGCTGTTGTAGGCGACTGGTCAGAGGAGATGGCCAGTGAGACACTGTTGATATTTTTCCAAGATTATCACAGCATGGCCTTCCAGACTTCACAACAGTAATCTCGAACTCAATAATATCTATATACGTCAAAATAAGCTACATTAAACTTACCACCATGTCAATATGGCATGTGTCACTGATCACTTAGAAAAATCTAATAGAGACAATAATAATATAAAAAGAATGATAATACTTCAACCTCTAAATACCTGACATCTTCATTTCACTAGCTAGAAATTACAATAATAAATATAAAGTTGCATATTTTTAAGGCCAGTAGATTTCATTATAGCCATTAAGTCTGAGGTTCTGTGCCATATTGCTATGAAATTTTATCAAACGACCCTCACATCAAGTCTAGAGCTTCTTCAATTCACCACATGCTCAGCTTCAGTGATCCAACATTTTATCACCATAACTGTCTCAGAATGTGTTGGTTCATTCCAACTTCAGTTTTTCCCAATTTCAGTTTCTCTATTTTGTAAAAGCTTTTTCTACATGAGTATGGAGCAATTTACTACCAGATATAATGTCTCAAAGTCATTACAGAAAGAATGTCAAACTTTCTTTTTCTGAACCAGGCAAACCTTTTTTAAGTTCTTAGAGCACCAGACACAGATGTCAGATCAGCTTTGCAGTTCTCAGCACAGTGACTTTCTCATATCCTCCATAAAGCCCACACAACTGAGAAAAGCTGTATTTTAAGACTGCTTACTGTAACAGTGGTACTACTGCTATTAATCAATATTCTGCACTCATATCTGCCACAAACCCTTAGAAGCTTGTGTTCAGAAGCTGCAGAATATAATGACTCATATTGTTTACTAAGTCAAAATACACCTCTGTGTTATGTGAGTATGATACATATGCTGCATTCTTAAAAATATGAGTTCACAGCACTTAATATAACTACAAGACAGAAATGCTCTTTGCAATAACAGTAAATAATTAAATATCAGTTCAAATTAGAAATCTTTAGTTAGCACATTTGTAGACGTTTTCCACGTCTACATGGAAAAACAATTTACCTGGAAATTTACTTAGTTTATCCTTGAGATTCCTCTTCCTCCTCTTTACCGAGATATTAAAAATTAATCATGTTCACAGAAACTACAGTAGGTTGATACCCTCAGACGACAAAAAGCCTAAGCAGGATGTTAGAGTTTCAATAATTTAGATACCTGCCTGAACCTAAGTCACCATTTTCCCACTCTATGCCTGCATTTATGCATATCCAGCCTTCAAATACTGATTTCCTTCACCTTGCAGTAACAGCAGCATCCATCAGTTAGAGGGGAGCCATGTAAGAGAGAAATGCCAAGCTCAGTTTGCCCATAGTTCAGAAGGAACGCGAATGGAAATCCTAATCCACAGGGTGATCAAAGACCTCCAAAACCTCAGAGGTGAGGTTACATGTTCCTCGAATCACTGCTCAGCAGGTCTGCCTGCACTAATTAGGATACAACACTGGAAAAGGTCAGCTTCATAAAACACCCAGAGAATTAATACACAGTGACCTTGCCATTTCCTCTGATGTGATTACATGCACACTGATAGAGAAAGACTTCATGGGTTGCATTTTATTCATACCTACTTTTGTCAAACAGCTCTTGTTATAAAAGTTTTAATCTCAAGATGCATCTGCTCAGACAAAAAACTTCAAAATGAACTTGAGTTCTTGATAACGGGAGTTATGTTTTGTTTTATTAACAGTCTTCTGGTTTGTTTTTTTTTTTCCCAACCAAATGCTTCATGGTGACAAACTGGTTAAGAAAATTTAAAAAAATAAGTTTTACAAATAGCATTTTAGTCTTTGAGGCCACACTTTAATGGATAACATTACTTCCTTCCAAACAGCAGTCTGCTAGGTGATAAATCCTGCAAGAACTCTTGAGCAGACCTTTTGGAGAGTATAACTACACATCTCTTAGGAAGTGTATTTTAGTGATGCTGGGTGTGGTTTTTTGTGGGAGTTAATTGCCTTTTTACCTAACAAAGAGAAGCCCAAAAGAAAAGCTCTTTCAACCTTTAATTAATCCGAGTTAACTAGAAAAGGAAAAATCTATTTCCTGAGGTTGACTGTTTTGTCCTGAATTTTGTTATGCATTATTCTTCCCTTCAGCTATGACTCAGATTATGTTTTTCAACAGTCATCTTCCTATTTTTCATCCTCATTTCTAATAACTCTCAATAGTCTTTTGCATTATCTATTTTCCTCTATATTGGAG
Source organism: Chloebia gouldiae (assembly GCA_003676055.1). Taxonomy (NCBI): domain Eukaryota; kingdom Metazoa; phylum Chordata; class Aves; order Passeriformes; family Passeridae; genus Chloebia; species Chloebia gouldiae. Next base: position 12,785,303 of record QUSF01000014.1, on the reverse strand, counting down.
ATATTCGTGGTTCAGTACCTCCATAGAATTTACTTTATGTACTTCATTTTCTGTGCTACTAACAAAGATATTAAACATTAGAACACATATAGCATTATTCCCCAGCCTTTTTCAGAGGCTTTTTCAAAGGCTCCAGCCTCATCCATTTAAGATTATTCTTCGTTTACACTTGCCCTGACAACTCTTATATCATATGGCAGTATCTCCATCACAGTAAATCGGAATCAATATTTTCAAGATTTCATGAAGCACAGTATCATGAAGTATTATTAATGCTTAAGTCCAAATCCATTACATTTCTTGAATTCCTATAATTCACCAGATTCGTAAATCTATCAGAAAGGTAATCAAGTTTGATATGCCTTTCATAATTTTACCTTTCCCATTTTCTACCTAAAACACATTCATTACACTGTATTTGCAAAATACACAATCACCATATGTGCAAAGCTGAAAAAAAATAGTTTTGTGGGTTTAGAGATGGAGCAAACTTTACCATGTGAGCAGAGGCTGAATTTGTTTAAATCTTATCTCCCGTGTAAGAAAACTGACCTCTCATTATGATTCAGCACAAACACAAATAAATGTAGGGCAATTAAGTTGCCTTTGATACAATTTGTGCAATTGTATGTAGCTCCAAAATCCAAATCAGAGTTCTATGCAATCAGCATCAATACCCACTTGGCTCTGCGTCCTGTTAATTCTAGACAACAAACACATCCTTAAATCAACAAACACACAGAATTTAGGGGGTTTTCCTTCCAAAGCCAGGCATGATGGCTGCTTCTGAGGTCAAGCTGTGAAAACTGTGGAAGCGAGACAAATTATGCATGGCTGCTCTCATTTGCTCCCTTCCCTCATTCTTGGCTCTGAAATGCATGTTACAATGGCTAGGGAATCCCCCTCAGCTTGCACATGGAGGCTCCTGCAGCCATTCAAATATAGAAGCATATAAAATTACTTTTCCACATGTATTTTGCTGTAGAAGCAACAGGCAACAGCAACTGGGCAGAGGCACAGGCTGACTGCTGCTATGCAGGACTTTCATCAATATACCTCCCCACATTCCTTCTCAATGCCACCAGTAGGGACCACCTTATTTTAAAAAATTAAAGAGTAACTGCATAAAGAACACAAGCCAAAGGTAATTGTTTCCTGACAGCAACCAGCTTTCTATATAAGAAAACCAAACTGGGCTCCCAGTGAAATGGATTCCTAGATAAGTAGATTACAAGGTACATATTATTGGCTCTTTGTGCCAATAAAAATAAAAAAGCAACATTTTCTATGAGAATACTGTAGCCCTTGTCCAGAGCATCTGGTTTCTCTGTCTCATTCTGCCCTAGCTGCTTTCTTTTTGATCTTTATATTCAGATGCCCTTGGCGAGAGAATCATCTCAGATCCACCAGTGGGACATCATTCCCTTGTGAGAGGCTCACGCTCAAAGAAATGCAAAGCACTTTGTGATGTGTCAGCTCCCCCCTGCAGCAGAGTCAGATTTGCACAAGAGTAAAAAGAATGTTCTCACTAGCCTTTAAAACAGGTTACCTCTAAACCACAGACAACAAGCCTTGCCCAACCACAACACAACCAGACCAAGAGAATGACCTGCTACAGGATTTTCTTTTGCCTTTACTGCTGTAAATCCTTTGGAAATTTCCCCATCCATGGTGCTTGGTGGGAGTCACTTGTCCTCTCTGAAGAGCCACTACTACACTGCCACAGAGAGAGGTGAGCCACTCCTTGGGGCACCCTGGGCTGTGTGGCTGGGCCAGAGCCCCGTGCAAGTGCCACCACTCCACCTGAGTGAGGCTTCCTGGGCAGCACACTCCACTCACTGCAGCAACATTCCTGCCCTCAGATCCTATCCCACTTGAGTAGAGGGACCAGGATCCAAAGCAGGATGTTTGGCTTCCTTCATCCTCACCAGCAGCAGGCTAAGCTTCACATCACCACCAGCCTTTTTCTCTGACAGCTCCAACACAGCACATGAACTCTGCAATGCTCATGCACTGGGGTGCAGCAACAGGTTCCTGGCACTTAGAAGGGTCTTTCATTGGCTACTTCAGCTTAATCTTTTCAAACACTCAGATCTGTCTCAAGGATAAAATTCCATTTCTCTGCTTTTAAAACACTCATCAACAATACATTTATGTTTTCAAAGTACAGATGATTATGGAAGAAAATAAAATGTATTTCACATACTTAGCATTGGCATGCAGATTGACTAGAGAGGTTGATCTAGCAGCAAAAACGTCTTTGTAAATATACTGTCAGTCACAAAAATGAAAACATTTTAAAATTATGTACTGGATGTATTCAGCCAGATTAGTAATGTTACAATTAAAGGTCTTACCACTAATGCAATTGAAATAACAATGAGAACCTCTATTAAATGTATACTCAAAAAATTATTTTTAAAAGCTTTAGCATCAGGAGCTGCATAGGGCAATCCATAACAGCTAGCTATCACCAAGCATTTTTGAAAGGTTCAGTATTCAACCAAGGACAAGCTGAATGTAGCTTAAGTGAGAACCATCAGTGGCTATAGAGAGAAACAGGCTATATGCAAAATGAACTATTGTCTAGCTAACTTATACACAAAAGCTGTATTTCAAAAAACAAAACAAGGAAAAACAAGGTTTATCCATTGAAAAGCTCTCATTTCCTGCAGAGATACAGCACAGATAGTTAAAAAGACAAAAACAACGGGATGCTGATCAATGCTGTGGTGCCCAGCAGAGCAGTAGCAAAGTACAAACCTCCATCATTTCAGTCTTAATCACAGTTTGATACAAGTCGGACTGAGCCAGCCTTACACCTCCTCACTGGCATGCGGCCACTTCTGTGAATGGAGCTGTTGATCTCATTACAGTTTCTAGTAAATTATAGTAGACACATCAATAGCTATCAGCACTACTGTGACATTCTGAAAGGAAGTTAAGGGTTGGAAAGCTCTGGGCCCCAAGCAGCCCTTTTTCCCCCAGAAGAGTTCCCATCACATCAAAGTTGGTAAATACTGCTAGATGGGGTAATAGTAACAGACGCTGACAGGTTCAATTCTGTTTTGATGGCAATCCAAAATCTCTATCAGGAAATTAATTTATGCTACAGAAATAAATCTACTCTCTTTAAGGGGTCACTTTATAATTAATTATACTCCAGCTTTTAAAGCATTTTGTAGACTGCAGTTCTCTCTAACATCATTATCTCACAGGCTGCATTTTATGGCAAATCTGAATTGAGAACTCCAGCCTAGAATGCCAGGAGTGAGATTACTTTAATATGAAGCTTCAGTAGGTGTTTACAACAAGTATTGGAAAAGCAGGTAATAAAATATTACACAGCCTTGAGACAAAAGTTAATGAGACAATAAACAGCAAGAAATTAAGAAGCTGGCACGTATTCTGTTCCAGAAGCAGAAATGACACAATCAGTTGTCTCTGAACGCTACCTTTCATACTGACTACAATGTTCCAGACCTTGTTCAGACATCTGAATTATCACACCTGGCTCCCCACAGCAGAGCTCCTCAGTGCCCATTCCATGGCCCTCTCCAGCCCAGGCACAGCCCAACAGCACTGTGCTCTTCCCCAGGCACCTCCCTGCACCCAACACAGCCCCTCGTGCCTCCAGCACCTTCCTAACAACCACAAGGACACTCACCCCACTGCCACCATCCCACAGCCCGGTGACACTCTCACCCCA
>QUSF01000014.1:12722433-12781584 GCA_003676055.1 Chloebia gouldiae | reverse complement strand
CAGGATAAGACCACCCAGGACTTTCCTCTGTGAGCAGAAAACACCTGTCCTCACCTAACCATTGAAATATGGCAGCCAGGTTTTAAATTATGAACCACAAGTACAAAACTACATAATTTTAAAAGGGCAATTTAGAACAATTTATATTATTATTAGAAATTCCACTGATTCTGGGAAAAAAAAAACAGCTGCAGTACAGAATCCATGGTTTCAAAATGTAATTTCAGAAAAATACTAACTACAATCTGAATCTAATTTTATTTTCTATATTCAAATTTGGATGAATAGATGCTATGAGTATTGTCTATTAAAAAGCCCATACAACAGATTTCTATATATCTCATTTGCAATTCTTCTCTCTCATTGAAAATTTCTAGTACTGCAGCTGCAAAGGCTGCTATATCTGCCTGGCTTTCTGACCATTTGTGTGCTGCTCAATTCTTTCAGTTATATTTCTGCTACATTACTGACACTTGTGCTCAGTCCCCCACTCCCTTTCCCACTGTTGGGGCATTAGGTTACATAATAGACTGTGATATAACACAGTAATATGAAATAGAACCAGATAGAAAGGAAAAAAGAGCTCTTATCAGTTTCCAGTGGTGTAAAGGATATTCTCTGGCTGATGTTTGTTCTCTCATCATGTTACATAGGTTGCAATACATTTGACAAAAATACACAGAAATGTCTTAAAAGATGTTTCACTAACACAACTATAATCTCTTCTGCTCTGCTTCTTTAATCCCTGAAGATCTTTTTTAATAAGCCTCTCCCACAGAAACTGATTAAAATCCACATCTTTTATATCTTCTAAATACAAGAAACAGCACAAAGTAGTTCATATCCAGTGTTAGTAATTACGCTGAAAGTGCATTTTAACAGACTGTTTCCTTTGATTTATTTATTTCTGTATATCCATGAATGAGCATAGTAGGCCATTAAATGACAATATTTCAGCATCAACAGGAAATCACAGGTATATAATTTACTGGATGACAATTCTAGTGTGGGAAAGAAGTAAGAAATCAACTGTATTGGCGTCATTAATTACACAGGAAATTACTTTGGTACAAACTGAAATTCACTTAAAAGCATGAGTATTTGCTGCTTATGATAGGTAAAGCCATAATTGCCCCCATTTCAGGCCTTAGGTCAAAAAATTAACAATTCCATAATAAATTTATTATTAATCGTCTGTTTTCAAGATGATTGTCCATGATGGGCCATCTTAGCTTTCTGTTAAAGCATCTGCAAGTTCTATTTTGGCCCTTTTGCATGAAACCAGTCACTAGAAATTAGGTTTTAACTATGTGCTTTGCAGTCCTTGCCTCAGTTAAGCAAACTCGCAGTGGGGGCTGCAGAATGGGAACAGCACAGGCAGCAGCCCAGCCAGAGGGAGTGGAAGAAGCTTCTCCAGGGCTCTGCTGAGATTTGTAGGAGACTATCTATGACAAGGAATGAGCCCTTGCAACAAGCAGTGATAACAAAGAAAAACCCTGCCCTTTGCTGTATCTATTATTTCCCAAGGCTGCCTGAAATCACAATCTCCAAACAGAAGCTACATATATAGGGAAAAGTTGCCAAAGCACAGAGTTACAAATCCTCCTGAAGTGCAGAACCAGTGCCTTGCTCCAGAGGAAGATGAATACCCCAGCCAGCACTTACACCTGAACCCACATGCTGCTGAAGCATCAGGGAGATGTGGCAGACAGCACTGAAAACTTCCACTTAAAATGCATCATTTACTGTAAAAACTCCTCTGTATTTACAGCTATGGAAAAGCTACAGGGAACAAGTTACCATCAGCAGCCTTCCCCACTCTGGCCTTGCCCTTTGCTCTGTGAGCAGGGTCAATTCAGCTTCTCCCATCAATCCAGAGAAATGCCACCTTGAAGGGCATCTTTAGAAGGCCTTATTTCTGGTACAGCAAAACAAGCCTCAACAGGCACAATTTAGGATTAAACTGAAAAAGACTGAAAATTATAAATTCTAAGTACACTCAGAGTAAAACAAGATCATAATGGACACTAGGGATTGTTCACTCACACCTCCTTGGTTCAACAGCTCAAAAGGCTCAATCTCACAATGAATCCACTGCTAATTATCTGAAACCAAACAGAAGCTTAATATGGTTCAGGCTGCTCTAACTTCCAGCATTCCATATCTTGTCAGGATTTCATGGACTCTAAATTGCTCTAATCCAAACACTGCAGAATGGGGACTTCTTTCCCTTCTCTGGATGCAGGGTAAGCCCTCAGCATCATTGGGTAGGCAGAAGAGAGCAGTATTAATTACACATACTATCAAGAATTATCTGCAAAAAACCCAAACTTTTGCAAATAAAGTAAAATTTTAGATACATGTGGGTAATCTTGAGAAAAGTCCATCACACAAACATTTCATCAATAGTTCCCCAATCTCTGATCCTTATCACCAGCTTCCTCACCCCCAAGAGTGAATCTGTTGCTTTCTCGGCTTTGTGCAGATTATTTGACAACATCAAATAACCAGCTTGTAAAGCTCTTGAATTCATGCACATGAAAATGTCTCTTCTTTCTATGGTTTACAACTCAATTTTTGATGGAAGAACAGGATTTTGAATAATTCTAACCACTCTAAATCTACACGTGAATAACTCATGGGCCTGTCTCCAAAGAGCAGCTCTGCAGTGCCCTGCTGAAGTGTGGGCAGCCATATCTTACAGTAAAACCAGCAAAAAGGACAAAGTGACCCTCAGCTTTGAGACCTTGTCTGAAAATTAAGAGAAGGGTGAATTCTATCAGGTTTAGTCATGGTAAACCCTTGTGAAAAAACACAATAAGATATTTCAGGTCACCTGAAATTCTACAAAATTATACAATTTACATTTGTACAATTATATAAATTACATTTGTAAGCATAATATTCTTTTCATGCTTAATCAAAATGAACAAATTTTGGGTGAATTCATTTGCAAACAGCTGAATTCAAAATTATAAGTTTGTGACCTCATCCACAAAGTGAAGTGATAAATATTTCTGCCTTGTTATAAATTGTTGACCTACTGTACACAGTGTTTCCTCACAGTTATCCACATGATTGTTCTATTTAATACTTGCCTTCTCTTCTGAGACTACCACTGAAGCTGTCAGGGTCACAAGGTTTTTACAGATGTCCTGTAAAAACTAACAAGCAGAATGAAACACCGACTGCTTTTTTACAAGCCACCTAACAGCTTTATAGGGAGGTTAAAATTTGCCTGATGTGATCAAATTGAAACCTCTGACCTAGTGCAGAGGAGGTTCTCACTCTCATTAACAGTCCCCAGGCACAGCTCCTTACCAGAAAAACAATTTGGCCAGTGCCCTGTTGCTCAAACAGTTTTGTCACTGAGTAGGGTATTTGCACCAATATTATGTGATGCTGAAATAGCTCAGTGAGGGAGAAACCCAGAGGAAAACAAAGCCAGACTCAATGGGCCCTGCAAAACAGGCTGCAACTTATAAATAAAATTCTCCACTAAGGAATTTCCAAGCCTCTATAAAATCCCAATATTTGGCAAAAAGCATTCCATTTCCCATTTTAAAATCCTCTGGCATAAACTGTCATGCTTTAATTAAACACAGAATGCAAATCACATCCCCAGGAGATAATGCTTCTAGCTGCTTCTCTTTAAGTAAGCGTGGAAATCAACTACAGCAGCAAAAGAGCACAGAGAGCAGGGCAACTGTGCAGCCCCTGGGGCTGAGCTGCCCAAATGCCTCTCCAAGGGGCAACTCCTGAAGAGTTCCTGGAAACATTGCTTCCAGACAGGCTCCTGTTGGCAAGCAGCAAGCTGTCCATCTCTGCTGCTGCCCTGCCAGGCTGCATTGCTGGCAAACACAACACTGAGCTAGGCTGATCTCACACGTTTCACTGCCTTCTGCTGCAAGGAAAAAAGTCTCTGCTCCAAGGCCTTGTCCACACTGCAGTTCCCACCAGTGCTGGGAAGTTAGGAGAGCTGTCTTACACAGAGCAGAGAGCAGACAACTCTTGGTGCACCTGCTATTTAAAACTACCCTCTGCAGAGACGGCACCATGCCAGAATGGCACTCCCATCAAAAACCCTTTTCTCCAGTCATTGACTGCCTCTCTACTGGGAAAACAAGAAAAATAGAGACAAAATATGGAAACTGGAATCGCACTGGCAGAGAAATATTGTGTACTTCTAAGTACCATACCAGGACATTCCATATATGTTCATTTTCTCTCGCCCTCAAATCTACCAGCTCAGGAAATTCAGACATGTTTTCATAATAAATGAAACCTGGGGATGGGAATGGAATCTAATTGTGTTTAGCTTATCACATGTGGAATGAGCCACAATTCTTCCAAAGCAGGTTTAAAAGTAAATTATAAATAAATACAGCATCCACAGAGAGAATATTTGTTACATATATCTTAGGGAAGTATCTAACAACAGCTAATTCAAATACCAGTATGTAAGTATATAACATTATTCCCAATACTGGGAATCTACTGTTAAGGACTCCTCTTGGACTTCAAACATGAGATAAAAGACTTAAAAACTCTGTACTGTAGCAGGAAAAATGCTCAAGAGTCTTTCTCCAAGTTTGTCCAAGCTGAGTGAGCAGAGTGAGAAAGGTACAGCTCATCCTACAGCCCACATCATGGGAAAGAGCCAAGCACAGGGTATACATAGACTTGAAAATACACAAAGCACTGTGTTCTAGTATGCACTTATTGTTTGAATTTAAAAAATGAAGCAAGGAAAATCTACTCCACACTCATGTCTCCCCAGAATGATTGATACTCAGTCAATATCCTCTTCTGTAGAACTACAACATTCCTAACTCCCCTATCACCATCAGGAATTATTTTCAAACCAATATTCTATAATTAGGGTCCTGCATGAAATACCTGAATGAATAAACCCTCAACTTTCTGCAGTGTGCCTTTAGATCTCTCAGGGTGGCCAGAGCCATGAGGTAATTCAGTGTCTGACTCCCTGCAGCCATTCAGACCTAGTTAACGCTGTTGGTTAACTTGGTCTCAGCACTGAAATATTTCACTGATGTTGTCAGTACCACCTTGGCTGAGAGAGACATGCAGTACCACAGCCAGTAAATGAAGAGTGAGGGAAAGACAAGTGCAGGAGGAAGCATCAATTTCACAGGAAAAATAAACTGATTCCTCCAACAGAGATAAAAAGATGTGAAATGTTAGATGCCTTTCATCCTGAGTGGGAAAAATAAAGACATTTTCAATTAGGTATTGCACAAGGTTCAAAAGTTGGGGAAATGTCATAAGTTCAGCCTTTAATAAAAAAATCATGAACATTTATTATTGATGATCCTTAGCGGTAAATATCATCATCTAAAATTCTTAACTGATAGGGACTTTTCAGAATTTTTTCACAGGACAGCAAGAGTAATTTCACTCAGGGGAAAAGATTATACAGTTAAAACACAAAAGTCAGACTCTGTGTTTAGACAGGCATGTCTGTGAATGCTAAACATGGGGATGCTCTGAAGCTGGTGAAGTCCTTGGAATTTCCACACTGGCCATACAGCAGAACATCAGCCCAATATTAATGAGCCAGAGTAAGAAGACTGGAGTGCCCATATGTCAGAGATTTCTTTAATGACTCAGCATGGAATTGGTCTTCAAGCCACAATACTTTACAGGATAAAAATCAGCAAAACTTGAATTTCTAAAGATATCAAGTTCTTTGTTGTATTTGTGGGTTTTTGGTGACCCAAAGGGCATACTATGATTGGTACAGCCAGGACCTCAGCTGCTGTGATTCTAAGCAAAATATTACAGTTTAAATCACAGTGCCATTAGCAATGCTGGAAAATACACAAATTTACCTTTCTGCATGTGATTTTTTAGGGAGATGCTGAGCCTAAAACACTGTTGAGGATTTCAGTAAAGTTACAGATATTTTGCTTCTCAGGGAAGGGGGATGACAGGAGAGGACACACAATAACAACCTCATCTAGAGACAAAAAATTTCAGATCCTCTCAATGAATCTTTGGCTTTATATACTAAGAATGAAAATCACTATGTATTTCTTAGGTTTCTTTTTTCTTTCACCTTCATTAAGGTCTTATTTCCCTGGAAAGAAAAAGAACCACCAATTACTACAAACCAAAATATTTGCAAATGCTAACATTCAGGCACTCCACTAGAACAAACAAGGATGTATCGTCTCCAAGCACATCCAAAATCCCTTTTGGGTGATTAGCAACACAACTTCTCTGGAGTGAGTCATCAAAAGAGACCAGTTCCATTTGCAAAACACAAATGCTGATTTCAAACTGCCACCACTACACATGTAGCTGAATTTGGACAAATAAATGCTATTTCAATATTTAAGTGGAAAGATTATACACTTGTTCTTACAGGTTTTGATCTACTTTAGAATTTTCCCAGCAAAAAAAAAAGTTATTCTGAACATGTGTATGTACTTCTTACCTAAATGTATTTTTTTTTAGTTTACAATTATTATATTGTAACAAAATACCCAGACTTATTTTCTTCAAGTATTGGACACAACTTTGAAAGAAAACTAGAAAATGAATTAATGTTAAGTCAGGTCCTGGGGCCCTGTTTTATGCAATCCTCAGCTAAAATCTAAACAAAAAGATGGCATGCTGTTTGTTAAAACCATTTACTGTTCAACTCATTTTCTTTGTATTTGTTCACATTGTGCTGTCACATTATGGAGACCTTGCTAGATAATCACTTAAATTTATCTCAAAATGAAAGAAAAATAAAAAATTTGTAGTTTACTTTGTTTTTTATGAATATACACATGCCAAAGCACAAAAAAAATTAAAAATTGAAGGAATAGAAAGTATTTTCTTCTCTCAAATTTGGCTTTTTTCCTGCTTGCTTGCTATTGCAAAATACTTAGCTTCTAATCAAAATAATGAAAGCAGGGCTTCTGTGCTCAGAGGTTTTCATTTGAATAAGCAAGGCAATTTCCATTTCAAATATATGTTCTGCCATGCTTTCACAAAACAATAAAGTGTCATTTCTCATTTAAAGCACATGCCAGGTTATTGAGGTTCTTACATTCCTCCAGAAAAACATAAAACCATCTCAGCTTGCCCACTGCTCAGCACAGCCAGATTCTGTGTCCAGCCTGCAGTTTGACTGCAAAATTTAAATGTAAAGCCTCCATAAATCCTGGTTTCTATTCTTAAGTCTGACTTAGCAGAGGAAGTTTTTTTTAAGTTTCTACATTGCAGTTTCTCCTCTCATTTATTTCCTCGCTCACTCAGGGGTATTTATGACCAGAAGTTGGACAGAGGCTTTGATATACCCAGATAAAAGACACTGAGTACTGTTCTCATGGAATCAAGCTATGCAGCAGCCAGATCTGATGGTCATGCAAGGTCTTCTCCACTGGCTCATCTTGTTGAAAGAAATAATACAGACATTAAAGTGAAACTACAGATTAAAATCTCATGCTGAAGTTCATATTTGGAAACAATCTCCTAAGAAAATAACTTCTTTAAAAAGCAGGAGCAACTTGGCAAAGAGTGATTGATAAGTCGCTTTGTTTCATGGTGTAAATCTTTAATTTCATTTGCTGCCCTTGTTACTCTGACCCTAGCAATAGTCCATAAATATTTAGGTGGCTTTCGACCAACATGCTTTCAGCTTTTGAATACTAATGCTAGCTGCAGTGAAGAAGAAAAGGAATTGCTGTAATAGACCACAGAACTAGCTGTGAATATCTAACCTGCTGTTTGTAAGGCATTCTGTCTGCTGGAATTAAAGCAGTCATTACCAGCACACAGAAGCCCATCACATTCTTAATGAATGGTGAGGCTGTCTTGGGAAAATAACAAATATCTTTACCTGAATAAGCATTAATGTTGTAACAACCAGAAGGGGAAAAAAAAAATCAATAGCTGTATAAAGCCCAAGGCTAAGAACAGAAAAACAAGACCAACATGCATACAGATAACCTTACCAGGGAAGAAATCAAAGAGATTCTGGTTTACTCTGCATCTCATCATGCTGCCTGACAAATTATCAACAACTGTAAAAGTATCCTTTGATATAAGTACAGTCAAGGCCCAGGGACATGACCTTCTACCAGCCATATTCCCCCATTCCACAACACCCCAAGTTTATTAGACTTCAAAGAAAAGGTTTGACAAGACCACTGTTGGCAGAGTATTGCACTACTGGCGTGCAATAATGAGGCAAGCCTTCCCCCTGCTCCAGCCAGGAGAAATGCAAACCAGAGTCACAGAAATCCCCCAGTCAGCAAATGCAGCACCCATGTTCACTCTCTGAGGGGAACAGGGTCACTCAGCCCATCAGGAGGTTCTTCCCTGCCAGCTGGCCAAATCACTCAGAGACACCAGATGTAGAAGCAATCATTTGCCATTCCCAGCAAAAAAAAAAAAAAAATAAGGATGCTGAGCATAAGTAACCATTACTGCTGAAAGAGCAGCCATGGAATAGTTGCCAAAATTCATCTCTACCTTCTCCCAGCTTCTTCCAGAAGCCTCTTCTAGGCTTCAATTCCTTCTTGTCTCCACTACTGAAATTGCCTTAAAAATTATATTGTTACATTGCTATGCTTTCAGAACTGCAGAAGAGAATTGAGAACACTGCAGCACAGCTCTACTTGCTCTGGAAAGCTCTTATCACTTCCTCTTGAAAGTAAAAACTACCCTACTACCCTCATAAGTTTTACATCTCATCCTTGTATTTTTTGTGTATGCTGACCTTGGCTCCTTAAATTCTCCTTTCTTATGCTCTGTTTCTTTCCATAGGGACTATCCAGAATGAAGAATCAAGTACCAAGGACTTGCCTGTCTTTGACAGCTGCTAGAATTCAGTGAAAGTGAAATCTCACCTTTCCCTTTTCAAAAATCCTAAGGCTAAATGAAGCCAGGATTTGGGCTCTGCCTTACACAATAGCTCAAGCGGAGCAGAGTCAAAAATTTGCTTTTTAAGAGTCACTGGAGCAAACTATGTTAGTACAGGTCCTCCCAAATCCTCCATGTGCTTTTTCCCTGGACTGAAAGCGGACAGCTAAAAATGTACGAGCAATGGCAGAGCAACAAGTCTAACACTAAATCATCAAGTTAAATGAAACTATTTTCTTCACATCACATTAAGAAGCATTTGCATACGTGGAAATTACTTGGCAAACAACATTTGTATCATGCTCATGCCTGGCCCGTGCAAAAAGGCTCAAAAGTGACTTGAGAAAGCCACACCGCTCTGAGCATTCCTTTTCTCAAAAAACAGACTATATTTGTTTACAGCTTAAGAAAAGCCATAAAAATCTTCTAATTCACTTTCCAACTCTTCCAAAATGATTTAGCATGTTTCTGCAATATAGGACATTGGACTGTAGTTACTAGCAAGACCATGATTCCCTAAACTAAAAATTACGGCTTTCTCTCACTTTACTCAACTGTTTCCTGTTGAGGCTGCATTGTACACAACTCTGCCAAGCCCACTGCCAGCTGCCCAGCATGCCATAGCAGGATACCATTTTATCCTTTGAGTTCTGCTGCATGAAAGGCAGCAAAGCATTCAGGAGAGCTCACAGCCTGCATGGCTCACAATAAAGAAAAGAAAGCTACCTTTACCATAAATTTCAGGCACCACTGAGATAACAAGGACCCACTGAGTAGGGCAAAGAGCACATTAGTAGGTCGGAAGTTTCATTTTCCTGTTCAAGTATAGGAGCTCTGTGGTTACTGCTTGCTGCTGGTTTGCATGTTCTCTTTTATAGACAGTTTAACACTAAATGTGAACAGCTTTTATTTGCTAGAGCTGCCACTAAAAGGATTTTCATTAAAAGATTTTTTTTTCTTTTAACAAGAAAAAATCACTTAGGTACTATTTCTCAGAACATACTGATCCAGCAAAGCACAGGTCCTAAGCAGACTAGCGCTTCAGAATCCTAACACATCTTCTCAGGACATAAGCCTCTAATATTTGAGCACAAAATCACCTTCAGTGATACATCTTTCTTACAGTATTTACACCTAAAATCAGGGTCTGACACCCGCTGCTGCCAGAAGAAAAATTATTTTTAATATTAACACTAACACAAGGCTCCAGGGTCTCTTTAAGGTGCAAAGTATCAATGGAGAATGAGACTAACAGATAAATACATGCAACCACTAAAGAAATTGATAATCAGTAATTACTGACCACAAGCCAATTTCTTTTAATACCACCAATTTAACCAGTTTTCAAGGAGATTTAGTGACACACTGAAAGGAGTTAATACTGAGAATTTTTTCACCTTGAAGGGCCTAGGAAGCCAGAAGACAGTAACAGCATCAAACCATTAATAATGTGATATTCAAGAGCACTGAGCCCAATTGTTTTCAATCTTTGCTTTTAGAAGCAACCAAGTCATTATCAGGCCCATGCAAAGTTTGCAGCAGTTGTCTATAATATAGAACATATCTCCATTCAAAGCAGTGCAGCTTTACTAAATTAGGTGCTTGAACCTACTACAAAAAGTAAATTTCTAATAAGTGGGGGGACACCCCCACACCCCCCACACAGATATTGCATTTTTAAAAGCAAAGTTTGGTCATTTAATATTCAACCCTTTGTGTTCTGAGCACACACCTCTGCTTTAAACTGTCTTTGTGCCAAACCAACAGGGTTTAAACCCCACCAGTCTGCTGTCATTTCTCTTATATAAAGATTTTGGTGGTTTGCTGTTGCTAATGCAGACTGAACATCATTCAGTGACATATTCTGAGCACTGAGTTGGCAGACTGGACTGTAAGCCAAGCCTGCAAGTACCATTATCCAAAAAAAACGTGTGTGTGATACAAAGAAGTTTATCAGAGGAGAGTGTATTTCAAACCAGCTGCCTTTTACCCACAGCTCTTCAAGTTTAGGAACCCAGCAGCACCATCAGTGTGGGTACAGAAGGCATTAAGCACTTAATCAACAACAGCAGCTCAGAGATTGAGAAGTCTGGCTGAAGTAGAAGGGAATCATATGTGGAAATCCTCACAAAAACCTGCACTTAAAGTACTCCTGCTGGTGCACTACACAGCATGGGCAAGTTGCACAGATTAGAAGTGCTGCCTTTCAGGTAAGTACTCACAAGGTCTCTTTGCTTACCTCTAGAGACTTTTAAAGAGAAATTAAGGACTCTAGGACTCTTAAAAACACATAGCAGGAGTTAATCATTATGTACTAGCCAACACAGCCTCCTTCCATAAAATGATACCATTAGCCATAGCTTTAGCTATTGCTAACCCTCTAATAGCTGCTGGGATTTGTCATGAGCAGTGCAATGCTTTTCATTTTGGACAGAGCTTTAGGACACTTTGGGGACCTCAAAAACTAGACAACCAACCCCAGCAGTGCCTCACATAGTGCTCACCAGGTTAGCACCTGTAAACTAGAAAGGGAAGATGCTGAGCCTGGCAGCCCTGGCACTCCTCCTTACAGCTTCCCTGCCCTCAGTGCTGCATTCCATGGGGCAGGTGACTTTCCTCTGCTGCCCTGCACACAGATAACATTGGTACCTGTGTTTTTTGCACCTAGAATTAAATAAACTCACCATGTGGGAGCTGACATTTTTTCAGAGGCTTCTGAGCAAGTCCTGAGAACGTGCCAGAATTAATCCATGGTTTATGGTAAGGCACACTCAATACATCCAGGACAGACACTGTCTTGTCATTTGCTGTGCCAGACTATCCTGGAGCTGGAGTTAAACAACTGATTTGCCAAAAAATAATCTCAGTGCACATACCTCCCACAAAAACAAGGCATTTAGGGAATTCTCTTGATATAAGCCTGATCAGATTATTACATTCAGAGAGGCCATCTTCAAGGATTTTATCCGATAGCTTGGAAAAGAAGTTGTTTCAACCTTTTCCCTTGCCAGCATGAACTTTTAATGAAAGTAAATCAAATTTCCCTCACATCCTCTGAGTATCTGAACTGCCAACAATGGTCTCAAAAATGTTCAGTTCCTCAACCAGTATTCTTAAAAAGAGGAGCTGCTTTCCCAGCTTATCATTCCCAACCTATATTCCAGTGCCAAAACTGCCCTGGGAGAACCAGGTTTACTTTGTCTTTATTTTCATCAGCTGCACCTCCAAGCTCTCTTTAGCTGCTCTGTCAGGCTTGCACAACCACAGACAGCAATGTCTTTTTCTTCACGAGCAGCCTGTGCTCCTTTGCCTGCTTGGGGATTTGATCACTGATCTGCAGCCAACTATGACTCTTAACAAGGCAAATAGGGTTTAGATTTATAGGCTGCTACATACCAGCAGTTGTGACCAGATTCTGTATCAAATACCTCATTAAAAGCAAACAAAACCACAAAATACCCAGCAGATTTGTCCCATGCTTAGATCAGGCCAGGCAGACTAACCCCAACTGTGTAAACCCCAGGTGTGGGATTGGGGTCACTACCAATTTGTAAACTACTGCCTTCTAAATTCAGAGACTTAAGTTTACACTACTATACTATTTTTCCCCCAGAAGACTTGTAAAACTTTGGACATCAAATACAACTTTAGCATCAGAAGCAAAAGTGCTGTAAAAGTCACTTGTGTCAGAGTAAAGTGACATTGCAATACAAAGTCAATAAAATACTTACTAGTATGTTTTTAAACTTCTATCATCTTTTTTTTGCCAGAAGCTCCCTGACTCCACACACAGATCAGTCAGATCAGACACATATACAACATTCATGATAAAGGCACTTTCCAGATACTTTGCACTGATATCATACTCCTGGAATGGTGTAATAAGTGACCTTCTCAGTTACCTTTCGGGTCTGATTTTGCACATGCTGCTGCTCTGGTCCCTCAAAGGTGTTTTTTCTAATTTGTCCTTTGTGGTTTTGCACAGCTGAATCACATGGAACAGATACTGTGATCTACATCCGTGCTCTGCTAGGTATGAGACAAGGGGCACCACAATTCTATTTAACTGATCTTTTATCTACAAATTTCCAAACACGTGGTGTTTGAATGTTACATTCAAATTCAGCACTTAATTCTCATAAGTCAGTGATTAAATTCTTTAATGTGTGAATGAGGTGTTAACTCCATTGCTGAATTGTTCCATATGATAGAAATATACTTTTTGAAGTAATAGAATTTCATAATGGGCTAATTCTTAGGGAGTAAGAATTCAGTTAATCTGAAATATGTACAAATTACTATATTTCAAAGCAGCCGTACCTAACAGCAAGCACCACACACAAAGTAAAAGCAAAGTATATTGTCAAGGTATTTTACTGAATAAAACCTTTAAAGTATAGATTAAGAAATTACCTTAAGACTCTACAGAAACTAGTATGCAACCAAAAAGTGAGAACCTATCTTTAGGATACAGATTTGTTTTCAAGCTGAAAAATAATTAAAATTGAAGATTAATTATTTTCTTTGTTTCAAGTATTAGTTTTAAAGCAGACATTATTCAGGCTGACTTCAATGCCTGAACTGTTTTCTTCCCCCTTTGAATGATTACTCTTATTAATATTTCCCCATTTTGTTGGATTTGTTCTAGTATAGACTGAAAAACAAGTTTAATTATTTTGTGCCCACTTTAACCAAGTTGAAAAATCATGTAATAAGTTTAATGTTTACACATGTTTACACATCACATGCCTTTACTGGGTGACTACACATGCAGAAAAAGCACTCAGCTCTAAGGAGAAACTCTGCAGGCAGGTAAGCTGATCGAGCCACAGAGGGAGAGAGGAGGCTGTCATCTCAAAAATCAGTGACAATCTCACAGGGCTAAGAATTTCACTCGTGCTTTGAAACCCACTTCACACGACAGCACAGTTAAACATCACAGTTCCAAGGGTTCAAGCCTTCCACCCATCTGTCTTTTACTAAAGTTAAGCTTACACAGGGCCCAGTACAAGTCTTGAAGGAAAGGCATATCTTGCTGTTGAGCATAAAACTCTCCTATTTCTGAATACTAAAATGAAAAATAATAATTTACTTTCCACCTTCCAGATGTTTATATTCAGCTACATAGCCTGGTTCACGCTGTCTTTATTTCTAATTTATCTGTACAAGCACAGCTTTCTTACAGTTCCTGCATAAGAATTTCTGAATAAAGAAAGAAGTTGACAGTGATGTTTTTAGATCATAAAAATATTCAAATTCACATCCAGCTACATTTTTCAAAACAGACCTGTAGCTGTTCCAATGCAAATCACTTCTGAAGCCATTCGGTCTATTATCATATTCATACAAGTTATTTGTTTTATAGACTTGAAATCCCTCTGTGGCGGATTTTATTATTTGTTCATTGTTACATTAGCACTGTTCTGCCCTTAGAAATACCCATGGCATTAGTTGCAGAATCTTTTTTCATGTTATCTATTTCAACAAGACAGCACATTGTTTTTGTGTACCTCTTGAAAATGACAATAATACAGATACAGGAAAAAGGATTTATACAAAACAAGGTGAAGGGGAGAAAGAAAAACTGAACACTTTGAATAAGAGCTTCAGATAAATGACTGAACTTCATGGTTTTAATAAGCATATAATGGGAATCAGAATTCAGACTTAGATCTAGATTCAGAATGAGCTTCACCTGACAACAAAGAGGTGTTGTGTTCTGCCATGAAATTTACCTGTCTCATAATTTAAACCAAGATAACACTTTGGTTTTGTAGAAAATAGCTGACAGAGAATAAGCAGATAGATCACCTTGATGGAGACACATGACTTTAGTCAGGCAGTAAGTAACAAAATTTGAAATATAATTAATCCTATTGTTTTCATGTAAATACGGGGAAATTTTAGAATTTGCTACAAGCTTACAAACAAAAGATGTTTTTTAAAACTTTTGATCAGTTCCTTATGATGATAAAGTCTGTTACAATAAAGGGCTGTTAATCTGAAAGCATCAAGTAAAATTCCCTTAAAACAGTCAGTGTTCAATGGCAAACCCACCACCATTTTTAAAATTTAGTAAAGATCATAATAATTACAGAGGAAAAAAAAGTTTTAGCTATTTTTCTACAATCTTCTCTTTTAAAATCTTCTAGAAATCTTTGCATTATCCAGACTGATTTGAACACTTCAAAAAGCATTTTCTAGAAACCTTAAACCATGCAAAAATATTACTGAATTCAGCTAACCACACGGATTTTTGTTTTTATGTACAGTTTTATGTTTTAACTGTGATTAAATCCAGCATTAAAGAAGACATGCCATTC
This sequence comes from Chloebia gouldiae, assembly GCA_003676055.1. Classification (NCBI taxonomy): domain Eukaryota; kingdom Metazoa; phylum Chordata; class Aves; order Passeriformes; family Passeridae; genus Chloebia; species Chloebia gouldiae. The sequence goes on along the minus strand of QUSF01000014.1, from coordinate 12,766,381 downwards.
ATTTCAGAGTTCCCTGGTACCTACTCTCAAGAACACAGACTCCTCTAATGCTAATTTAAAGCACAGAAGCAAACAACAGTTGCCTCTATTAAATTCATGTTGTTAATCAAGAGACATATTTTGGCTCCACAAAATTTCATGGCCACCCTAAGCAGAAGGCAGATCAATTCACCTCTTTGAACTGTGAAAGAAAGAGATTATGGGCAAAATCCAATCCTCTCAAGTTATCCTTTAGGGCAAATTCCAGTTAATTCCTGAGAGCGACATAGCAGCTGAGGCTGGAAGTCCACCCACACACACTCCAGAGGATCAGCAACTGCAGGTTCCCAGGACCATTAGAGCAGAAAATCTGTGAGAGTCACTCCTCCAGATACAGGATCCCAATGTTTTTGGGGGAAAAACCAAACACTTGATTTAACTCCTGAGACTTCTCAGAGCAAATTCTGTACTGTGCTGCTGCTTTCATTCCCACTAAATTCCCAGACTCTCATTGTTAGGTATTATACAAAACCAACACAACATTTTTATTAAAAAGCACATTCCTCAGTAGCTGTTTCTCACACATATTGTTACACAACCTATTGATAAAATCCAGAGAGATTAGGTTTTCTTAATCATTTAACATAATTCCATTTTCAAAGCACGCCAGACCCCGTTAATCCTTATGTACCTCTTGTTTTACACTGTGCAGAGGTCAAAGAGTCAGCTGAAACACCGTGCACTATTTTCCCTCTTGGTGGAGCATACATGGAAAGGATGGTGTTGATATTGGAAACTGAAGCACAACTAGATGAAAATCTCTGTTACCACAGACAGGATTACATCACACAACTTTATCCATGTTCCCAACTATCCAAATTATGTTATATAGAATCAAATGATCAAGTAAACACCCAAAACCAAAACATTTAAGATGAAAATGGAAAAGAATTTGTGAAGCTTCTTACTGCTATTTGGTGACAATTAACATGCAGTACTCTGGTTGGGCAAGATTTAACTCTTGGAAATATAGCTCAGTATTCCCCAGCAGGCAGTAGCAAATTAATTTATTTTAATAATCAATTTTAATTTAATCAATTAAAATTTAAATTAGAAATCCATTCACATTTTAAAAGAAAAGCAATTCAAATATGCAAGGCAAAATAAGGAAGGAGAGACATGGATAAAAAGTCAGCTGCATGAATACAAGCTACAGCTGAAGGTCCACAGGCTTAGCTCAAAAGGGTCATGTGGCTATTTAATAGTCTCAAAGTGGCTTGAGAAGCAGCAAACCATATGTCAGGGGACATGAGTCAGTAGAAGAGTAATTGTCTGTTAAGAGTAATAGTGATCGAGATGTTATACCCCTGACTTCTCCAATACAGATTAAATGAGATAGATACTATGAACAAGAATTTGTACTTTCTGTAGCCTAAAATTCACTTACATACTTTGCTGTTATACTAACCAAGACAATATTGCCATGGTTCAATCTAACCTTGATCATAAATCTTCATCTTTGGCAGAATTTAAAACTGCAGATAAGACTTAATATGCATATCCCTAGCTAGGATACAAGGAGATTTTTTCAAGGACATTTTCCCAAATTAATCATCTTCAGAGAGGAGAAGTTCTTTTCACTTATTGCACTAGCAAAGATATTTGGAATTTAAACATACTGCCATTTCAATGGTAACAGATTGAGATAGTGCTTATCACTAACATGGGTTGAGCTCATGAAATCTACATGTATATTTCATGCCCTGCTGAACCAAATTTTAAGAAATTTCATAACACGTTGAGTGGCTCTACCTTCTTATTTGCAGAGATGTTCCATGTCCAGTTGAAGAACATATTTAAGTTTCTAGATTTCTGAGGAATGGCAGTGCTGAAAATTGCAAGTTTGATTCCATGGGAAACAGTCTGAATTTGTTTCATAATGTTCATCTCATTGATTCAGTTCAACTTGAAAACTATACATCTATACATGAGTCCTGTATATATTCACAGAAACTGCTCTGAATTCTTTTGCATCTCCCAACACAGTCCACACATCCATTTCAACAATTACAGGGTATATTTAGAAGAATCCAATTTTAAATACAGGGTTTATGGCAGCAAATTACTTTCACAGCACAGGTCCCAAGTTACTGCTTGTTACATGTGGTGGTCTCAAACACCTCGACAGGCTCCAGTGTGGTGTGGGTCTTGCTCCTGTTACTGTTTCTAGGGTAACCCTCAAGGCCATACAGTGCAGCTACTGTTGTGAGAGACCTCATGCCAGTACCTCAAACAGATGAATATTTAATGTGCTAAAGACTAGCTCCAATACACAGTTAATGGGTTTTTTTTAAAAAAAAAATACCAAAACCTAAACACAACAAAAAACACCAACCTCTACAACCTGTAGGATTCATGTCAGAATTTCACAAAAAAAGTCAAGTTCCTCTCCCCCCCTTCCTCAGCTTCCCCTATACTAAAAACTAATTTTAAAATATTAAAAAATAAAATAAATTAAAAGAAAAGAAAAGAGATGCATGCTTACTTTGTCAGACATCTGGATGCTGCTCTTCACCAGGAAAGAAAGACATCAGTTTCAATAAAATAAATTAAGGTAAAAAATCAATTTATAAGCTTGGACTTATCTGCACCTCACCTCAGTTAGTTGCTGTGAGGACAGGCAACACATACCTCAGAACTCAATGGTTCATGGCCTGTTTAATGCAAGCAACAGCTCTTAAACAGTTAAAAAAAAAGAAAAAAAAACACACCTACAAGTCAGATCATTTGGCTGCCAGCTCTTTGAAGTACCAAGCTGCATTAGCCACTACAGAAAAAAAAACCCCACTTGCTCTCCCAACAAACAGGATGAAACTCAGCTCAGCCAGAAGCACAAAGACTTCATATGTCAATATTCAGCCCAAATGCACTGCTTTGAAAGAACGTGTTCAAGGTGTGGACAGTTCACTAGAGCTCTTCAGACTGTTCAAGCCAAGCACATTTTGAGAAGTAAGTTTATCTCACAGCTAAGAGTAGCATGAAAAGCTAAGCAATTCCTCCCAAAAGAATGGGATTAAAAATGGGATATGCTCATGAAACAGCATTTCTAGGCAATAAAACAAAGGCAATGCAGGCCATTTCCCCCATAACCAGCAACGGATTTTGTAAAAGACTTTAGTGTTCTCCAAAATGCTCCTGAAGCAAATGTGAGGTCACTCTGCATGAGAAGAGTTCAGAGAAAGGATGAGCAGCAGCTCAGAAGGGTAAATGGAGATGCTGAAAGCCCCCAGTCTGCAGCTGGCTCCTCTGCTCATTGTTCACCCAGGTTACACAGCCTGCAGGGCAGCAAATTCTCCAAACCAAATTAGAACATTTGCTTTGCACAATACCACGGGGAAAAAAAAAAAAAAAGATGAAATGCAACACCACTGATATACTGAAAGCAAGGCAATGCCCAAGTGCTGCTGATGGACTATTAGGAACAGCCAAGACAGGGAATTTTGCTCTGCTATTTCAAATAGCTGCTTATTAAACACAAATCTAATGTCTTTAAAGAAATTGCTTTAGCTTTGTAGAAAAAGTTTGCTTTTTTCCTGAGGTCTGGCTTTCCATGATAGCTATTGCACTAAGATAGCCTTTATTAAATCTGTTCTGCACCATTCTTTCATTTGTGACAGAAGAGCAGCCATGAACACCTAGAAATCAGAAATCACTTCTTCAAGAATTAAGATCCTATATGGTGAGTCCTTTGGATTATCATCCAAATGCAGTGTGCTAATATGTATGTATATACCATTCTTATATTTAAAACTACAGCCAAGGCTAGACATAGAAGACAAAAAAGAAAAAATCTGTTGGTAATTATTTAGCAGAGGCTTAGTTACTATGGTGATGAGTTTCCTATAAGTACCATATTCAGAGACAGCACCAAACATTTTTGACACTGTATCTTTGTTTTTCCATTATATTTAGAAATAACTTTGTCCTGCCCTAATGCTTTTATAACTGACCAAAGCATAAAAAGCACTTAAAAAGACAGATTTGACAGGTGCAAAGTGCTGAGTAAAGAGAGGTTGTAAAGAAAAAAGATTTTTTTTATTATTGTAATATTCTAACAAGTGAATATTGAGCAAATACTTTACTGAATTAAGCATCTCTCTACTAGAAGTAAATATCAACTGAAATGAAGCATAGGCAAGAGAGCAGATTTTAATATGGACTGAAATGAGCACTCATACTATTTACAATCTCAAGCTCTAAATTTTATTACTATACTTATTATGACCTAGGTGCAATTGGGGTTTTAAGTTCAAGTCCAATAGGCAGGCCTGCAGTGAAGAGGAGTTTTGGACTAGACTGGTGCTCAAAATCTCTAAAGGTTAGAAAAATTTGCAATTTTATTTGCAACTGGTGGTTTGAAAGACATATGTGACACCATGGGGAGATATTTCCAGCTGGCCCAAAGGTGGCAGCATCAGCTCTGAACAGTCCTTCTGTCAGTCCTTCCCAGTTTACTGTTTCAAAGTCAACAAAGTGCATGAGCTGGCCTTCCTAAAGTTCTAGGTGGGATAGAGATATCTGACTGTCAATTGGGCAGGCAAACTCCCTTCCTAAAACACAGCAAGCTAGACACTGAGGAGTAACACTTCTCACCTACCCACCTATCCCCGCCAACATCTCATGTTACTTCCTTGTACAACTTCATCTTCAGAGGTCCTTAACCTTGGAAAGCAAATTCAGACATGTCCAGATAAGTTAAGTCTGGGGGGTTGGGTTATTCTTTGTTTTTTAATGGTATTTACCTTCATCACTCGCAAACTTCCTTTTCCACATAGGATGACAATGGATAGGGTTGTCTGTCAAACTAGAAGTGCATTAATTGAGATAAACAAAAACTTAGAGTACTTGTCCTCTAGACCTTACTGCAGCTGTATTTTATGAGGGGATTAGCTGTTCTTTACTCATACTTCCTAGAAAAAGAAATAAACTAATGAGAAGCAGGGAAAGCTGTTTTCAGAGCACAGAGGTCCTGAGCAGCCTGAGCTGGGTCAGCAGGATCCGGCCCCACGTTTTAATATTAGAATGTATTTCACTCACTGCACTGACACCCTGCTTTACTCATCTCATTGAGACAAACACTTGGCATCAGAAACAACATACTAGCTCAAGGATGTGCACATCACCATAACAAACTGGCATATGGCTATTTTCAGAAAGCCTGCATTTGGCACACAAGGTGACTGTTTCTGCATTCTACCATGCGACCTTTCCCACACTGGAAGGAGGGAACTTTGTCCCAGTCCCCCTATTGAGGACTGGCTGCAACCACCCAAGAACAGCTAAAGGTTGCAAATACTGTAACAAATGATGCCGATTCCCTCCCACTCTCCCTCAGTATTTTAAATTCAAAAGCAATGTGTAAAAAATACACGGTCCTGTGTTTGCTGCCTGCAATGATCTGTTCCATGCATCCTCCTTAGAAAGGTGAGGAAACCTTACATATATACAAAGTTGAACAATTTGCAGCAGTAAATAATTATTCATGTGTGTCAATTTTGACACCCTTTTAACATGAGATCATTCTGTTACAATGTAAAAGGAAAAACTATACATAAAGAAAATAAAAAAAATAAGGCAGTGGCCACAGCAACTGTTTTTGCATTCTCTTGCCATCTCTCAGCTGTGTGGGGTGGAAGGCACCAAATGCAACTGACCCATTTAACATTTAACTTACAACCTCTGTCCTCTGAACCTTACTTACCTAAATCCTCAATGACAAGATGGTGTTACAGTTATTGACCAATATCATCAGTGAAGTTTTACTGAAGGCTCTCAAATGTCAGCTTGCTGATATGCTACTAATTAATGCTCTTTGCAGATCACTTTAGAAAAGCCAAGCACTCAGCCAATCCAGCTTAGCTCCTCTTAGAGCTGGCTTTTCCATGCTAGCTTGACATTGCCTGGTATTGGAACCTTTAAACCATTTCTGGCTGCTTGGTACTCAGAGGACTGTATTTGCCAGGACTCGTTCCACTGTTAATTAGAGAACATTATATCCTTTTCTGCATGTTGTAACTCGGAGAAGAAAAATAAGATTTTAAATGCAAGCTATGAAAATATCCAACATGATCAAGGCACTGAGAGCACTACACTTCCTCTTTCCCCAAACCACAGTCACACTGGGTTTGGTGCTAGCACAGGAGCAATTTTAGCTGGAATTTACTCTCTTCTCAAGCTAAGAAGGCAAAACAGATCCTCTCCCTGAAGGAGAGCTTCTCAGGTTAGCAGTCAACTCAATGAGCTCTACCACTGAGCACTGGAATTGGGACCATCCAGACATGAACCTCAAGTGAGGGAGAGTGGAACAGCTCATCTTTCTCTCATCTAATTAAGTACAGGAAGCATAGCTTCCAGGAGAAGGGCCAGCAATAACAGGGAGCACAGCTTGGTGAAAGCATTACTGAGCCGCCAACTCAGGAAATGGCTATGATTTGGAAGCCAGTCTTACTCAGCTGGACCAAACTGCCTCCATGACATAGACCAAATCTATTCCAGAAAAAGAAATGCATGATCTAGTTCAATATCAGGATATAATTTTTCTTCTATCATCAATTATTATCATTTTTCCATTCATAATAAGCGACACATTTTTCCAGATATTCTATGTCCAGGTTATTTGGCCTGTCCCATGCTTTGCATTTCAAATCAATTCTCAGCACTATACTGGTTACTGGTCAAAGAAAAAGCCATCATCCCTTCTAAAACCATACCCTCAGTGTAGCATGGCATTTTTTAAACTAATTCCCTTACTTATTAAATCCACTCTACCAACTCTTCTAAAGTATTTTCTAATCACTGGTTGTCATTTGTCATTCCTACAACACAAAAATGACACCCTTGTATAAAACAGTCTTTTGCCTGTCTCAGAAATCTGAAAGAACTTTGCCCAAGATGTATCCTTTTATTTGATGCACTGAAACGGAATTATTTCAAGGTTTTTTTTGTCAGTTGAAAGGTTATTTTTCAGATGTTACATCAGATCATGTAATTGCAATCTAATTACATTGCTCTTATCAGTCTTAAAGAAAGTTCTACTGATTAAACTTTATCAAAAAACACAGAAAAACACAGAAAAAAAAACACAGATTTTTTTCAAGTTACATAGAAGTACTTTGCAGTTCTAAAAAAAAAATGAAGAGGAAAACATTCCACTGTAACCAGCCATTTTTTGGCTGCCACAGCATTGCCATGCAATGGTGACACTGGGGCTGGGGAACAGCCCTGGCTCTACCGTTGTTTGTTGGCTGCACAATCAACACAGATCAATTTCAGGGATCTCCAACACTCACTTCCAGAAGAGTGCTAATTATTAGCAGTAAGTGGGGGACAGAATGGCACAAAAAAGGAAAGAAATCCAGAAGATGCAAGGGAAAAGTATGGAAAGCACCCATGCAAGAAATGCATGGCTGGCAAAGTTAAAGCATAGAGGGTATGAGAATGAACAAGTGTCTGGCCCAGCCTTTTTGAAACAGAATTTAAACTGCAAGAGGTGCAATGGTCACCTCTGGAAGACATCCCTGCTTCCCTAGTGCTGATAAAACTCCACTGCTTTTCCTTAATCTGTTACCACATCCATCTAGCACAAAATTACATAAGCACAATATTGGCACCCACAGGAGCCAAAAGAAAAAGTTGTTCTAATTTTTTGTACTATTGTCATTTCACCTTTAATTTACCATTTATATTCTTCTTTATTGGTGTTGCCAAGAGTAATGAGAATTGAGAAAAAGACAAATTAAATGAAGCTCACCTCATGGATCTGAAATCGCTGAAGCAGCTGTCACAAAATATTGAAATATCTTTCTTTTCTTTCACTTGGTCTACAGCTAATGTAACACAACAGGACGACTGCACAGGACAACGAGTGGCGTTTAAAACACCAGTGCAGGTGACACCCAAAGACTTTACAATCTGGTTTTGAGTGGTATTATTCATGACATTAGACTTCTTGCAGGCTTTAAAAAGACTTCTTCCATTTACAACTTTTATGCTGTACTCACTTGTCTTCCTGCACTATGTCTTAATATTGAAATGAAAAACTTGAACTGGCTTTTAAAGTGATTTATTGTGAAGAAGCAAGTACAAGCTAAGCAACCATAAGATTAACTACATGAATATAAGACAAATTCAGCTTTTCTCTCTTTTCACACTTTACTTAGAAGAACTGTCATTAAAACAATGCAAAAGAGGCAAATAGTATAGTTTAAGTACTCAACAAAACCTGAAGAGATGACAGATCTTCATCAGCATGTAAGGGCAATATTAAGTCTCTTGATGAACTTCATTAAATAACCTCCTAAGCACACAATAGATATCCAAATATTTTAGCTCTGAATTGTGCATTTCTAAGTGTTTTCTAAACAATGTACATCACAATCAACAATAAAACCACAGCAAGTAAGGCTGAGCAATACAGCTGCCCCACATACACAAATCACTATTGCTACTGAGTAAAATAAATGCATGATTTATTTCACATATATAATAGAGCTAAGCAAGCTGCAGCAAGACACTGAAGCCCACTGAGCTTTGTCTTCCTTTTTCACCCCCAGCAGGCCTTCAGTGCCCCAAAGACCAAGTACCTACAGCAAGAATTAATAATTCTGGCATGTCTTGAAGAATAACTTCATCTCGCAGCCATATGCCCCTCCCTGCTCACCCCAGCAAACAGCTGGCAGGGAGGGAGCCACGCACTGGGGAGCTGCAGGAAAAAGGCTCAGCATGGGGGAAGAGGTTCCATCACATTCCTCTTGAGTGCAGCAGCTGGGCTCCTTATCCATGCCCTGCATCCATACAGAACGTGTAAATCCCCATGTTCCTGTGCACGCATACAGGCAAATCTGTTTTCCTGTCAAATCATTTTTTAAATTGTGCACTCGCTAAGCAAACCTGTGTAAACAATCAAATCCCTAAGTGCCAGAAGAGGAAACACCACCCATGTACCAAATGGAGGGAACTGGGATCCTGCCTGGAATAAGCCCAAACCTCCTTCTTCCTTTTCTATATTTATAGCGGGTGCTATGTGTAAGAAAAGGAATTAACAATCTGTCAGCTTGCTTCTACGCCTTTTGATGCTCAAAGAACTGCAAACAAAACTCAAGCAACCACTGGCCATTGATTGCTTCAACCCTTTAATTTTCTGCTCTTCCCCACCATGAATGAGGAGGTCATGTACCAGCTCTTATCTATGCTAGGGCAAAGCACAAAGTCAGCATCAGGAACTTTCCTGGCAGAGCTGCTCTCATGTCAGCTAGCTGCCAGCTATAGAAAAAAGTAAATTGACAGGGAACTGCTAAGCCACACTCACATGAACACATTCATGTTCTGCATTGTCAAGCTGTCCTGGAATGTCAAAATGTCCTGTTTTCCAGCTTTATGACATATGGGATGCAGGTCTTGTGACTATTGGCCCCAACACAATTCAGCATATGGCAAAGAAAGCTGGCTGTGCTCAGTCCATGCAATTCACTGACACTGTCCCTCCACTCATTTCAAATAGTGCAGACCATGCTCCACACTGCCCCAGTCATTTCACACATGATGTTTCCAAATCTGTGAAATGACAACTAGAACAAAAATGGCAAATATCTGACAAGTGTAAGTACTGATATGGAGATAAAAGACTAAAATTTCAACTACCAAGCTGACAAACAAAGCTGTGTGTCTTTGTAAGCTGTTTAATTCAGAAGAGAAAGTCAGCTTTTAACCAACTCACCAGAACCAGAAAACTCATTCTGAAAACTTTCCATAGACTAGCAATGAGTTTATTTGTAAGCAATATTTGTATCAATTTATAACAAATTATAAGCAATATACAGGACCAGAAAATGCATTCAAGGCAGTCACCAACGATATGTCTATGCTAGACTTAAACCCATTTTCATTTGATTTACTGTATGAAAAACCAAACAGATACACACACATCAAAAAACACATGCACATCTAGCCACATATAAAGGGGATAACATATAATTAATAATTTAACCATATATTTATACACATACATACAAATCAAATATTTGGAGTTGCATTTAATGGACACAAAAAACAAGGTCACTAAGGTCAACTGGTTCTTCTGGAGGGACAAAGTGGCAGCCTGCATAAACTTTTTACTCTCTCTGCTCCTCTCTGAGCGTTTTGTGTTCCAGAAAACTTTCCACAGACTATCAATGAGTTTTTATTACTTTTTGAATCTATTCAAATTGTGACATACAGTATATAATCAAAGACAAAGTAAGGACGAATGGAAAAGGCATCCTTAAAGCAGGTCATTTCTGATTCTAATGTTTGCTTCAGTCCAAAAAGTTAAAATGTTCATTTACCCATTATTTTGAAATCTGACATGGTGATAACTTGAGCCCGTGTGTAGTCACGAAGGGCAAAAGTTACTTTCTTAATTTTAGTGCTGTCAAAATATACCAGAGGTCTTTTGAGCAAACAATCATGGTTGTACAATTTTCTAGGCTAATTTTACTTTTCTGTGATAAGTTCAATTATTTATATTGTGCTACTACGTCCTTCATCAGTTCAAAAAAACTCCTTCATGTATATCCCTTACACGCCTCATATTCCACAACTAAAAAGTTTTTTCAGCCTGAATTGTGTTTTACATTTTAGCACTTTTCATCAAGAACCTTCCCTAAAAGAGAAAAGTCTCCTTCCTGCCACAGAATAATTATGAGGGAGTAGGTGAAAACCTGTCTGCAATGGACAAACAAGAAATAAACACACTTTACCTGTTTTCTTTTTTGTTGTTTCAGAAATTACATGGTCTAGCTTAATCCTGCATGGCAAGTCTGTATTTGCATAGTTTGTAATCCCTGAGATAATGTTGTGGTCTCTAGAGCGTCTCTGGTTTAATGCAAGTTATTGGAGAATGGTGTGAATTATCTCTGCACTGATTTCACACTAAATTTACAGTGGTACACAGCAAATAGAAAAAAAAATTGACAGATGCACACAATATTTTATCTCCCTTACAGAAAATAAATGGCAATAACATTTGTAATACAGTCACAGAACCCTAGAAGTCTTACAAAAAAGTACTTAAGTAAGATGGAAAATAGTGTAACTTGTGTTGAAATCAAAAGGAGCCTTTCATCCTAGTCAGCCCCCAATAAAGTCATTACTTAAAGTTACAATGAGATCTGGAAATTATATTCTTTAGTAATTATATTTACCTTAGCTATAAAAACATGCAACATCAGTTTCTTTGTATCTGATAATTCTGCACAAAAATACTATACAGATACAAAATACTATTGTGTTTAGCCAGTATAGGAAAGACAATGATAGTGTTTTAGAAACCTGTTTGTGTCTCATTTATAATCAATTTTGCTCTGAAATAAAAGAAAAACATGAAACTGCTTTATGCTTCCTCTCATATTCTTCCTATTCCCCTTTCCTTTTATACTTTTTTATTTAATCCTTTCTTTGGGATGTTTGCTTTATGAGGCAGAATAGAAGACGAGGGAAAAAGACACATGTAATAAAATGAGCTGTTTAATTGTTTTCACTATTTCACATGTAATAGAGTCAGTGCTCTAACAAATTATTTGAAAAAAAAAATTGCTTTGGCAACAACCTAAGCTGAGGGAGAGTAAAACAGAAAATCATGTAATTAATTTTTTAAAATGCATTAAAGTTAGCCTAGGATCACAAACACATTATCAAAAACCTACCACAGAATTCCAGTTCTGACTAAGAATTAACTGGATACAAATTCACTTTTCTAAGTGAGCATCTTTAGAGCATAGCCTTATCCATTCTGCTTTTGGTTATTTTCCACTTACACTGCTTCACTTAAACTCTAGTAACCCAAAACCAGGCTTTGATTCTAGTTCAAGATATTTTTAGCTGAGGATGACAGAAATACAAGTTAGTTGGTGTATCTTGCTACCATGTGCATAATAACTCGGAGACAAGAATTTCTAAGGACCTAGTAACAGTTTCTCCTTATTGCATGATATTAACACAAATTTAGATTACAGCCTGGTTAACGATGCAAAACTGTTAGCAGCCCTCTTTAGACATTTTTCTCCACAACATGAAGTAATACATGTCTGAGCAAGTACAGATGCACAAATGAATCTGTACTTGGAGCTCGTTGGAGTTGTCAGGATAACAACTCCAAGGATCATATTCTCCTAAAATATTACTGTTTCTACATTTCACATCAGCTTCCAACTAAGAAATTATATTCTGCAAATTAACAAGTGGGACTTAGAAAAAAAAATTAACTTAATCCATCATGTATTTCTCAGAAAATCACTGGAAATTCGCTGATAGCAGCTTTGAATCAAACTTGTCAGGTTAAGGCTCTCAGACAGTTTCTTTAATTCCCAGAGGAGACAGCACCTCTCCAGTACAGCCCTGCTGATGCCAGCAATGAGCATAAGGTACACAGAGCCCAGCCCATGCACCTTCCTGTGCCTGAGTGTATGTCCTACTTTAGTATTGCTCACGTAAAATTTTGGCAAATCCTGGTAATTCTACAAAGAGCTGGCTTTGATAATTCAGAAGCATTTTTAAATCTCCTAATTTCTGATTTTAATGTTTACCTGGTATATGTCACCTAAATTACCTAAGATCTTATAAGCAGCTCATGTAGAAACGATCTCTCAACTTCCAGTCAAGTTTGCCATATGTTTACTTTTTACCATACATCTGTACAGCACAGAAGAAATTTAGAACCTGAAGAAAAGGCCATCTGTAGTGGATAAACTTCATTATCAGCCTATACTAAAAGAAATCTCTATTTTAGAATGAAGATTCCTGTTCATTAGACTTATTTTATTGTTGCTTCAGTCAGACAAGTATTTGTGAAGAGAAATCTAGATTTTCTATTGAAGTAATAAGGCTGAGATGTTCTGAGAACTGACAAATCAAGTTCTGTAATTCACATTATGCCTTTTTTTAATAGCACAAAGGTTTTGAAGAGAGCACTATCACAGAACCAACACAACCTTACATTGCTTTGTGGTTTTGTTGGGTATTTCATCCCTCTAATTAAATTAAATTTGGACTGCTGACTACGGAAGCAAATCAAGACAAACAACCACACAAATCTTCCATTCAGCTAGGAAGGGCAATAAGAATCCTCAGGAGCCAGGAACTTCTTTGTTAATGAAGTACACACATGCATTCACAGACGTGCACAAGGACAATAAAAATACATATATAACTTGGAATACTGCTTGGGAGAATTATAATTTTTTTTTTAAACACATACACTCCCACCTGCAGCACAATATATCACAGGAAAAAAAGTGGAGAAAAGAAGCAGGGAAGTGTTATTAAAAAGGCTTATTGTTATTAAAAACACTCAGAGGCCTTTCCTGATGGTTACATAAGTACTGTAAAAGCGAGATGTTCTTGGCAATCAGCAGAGCTTCACTGTGCTTGCTACACTGGTTTCATTAACTATTACATCATGCTTAATTTCCATAATTGGCTTCAACTTCACTTCATAAGCTAGTCTAATTTAGTTTTTATGCATATTTTAATTTAATACAGTTTTTTTCTTCACTGTAAACCCTTCATGGGCCACATATTCATCCTGTACTACCTCATTTAGAGCTTTCCCTAAGAGCAAAACTAAAAGGACAAAGACCACAGTGTCTGGGGAGTGACCTTTTCTTTCAGCTCTGACAGTTGAAACTCTCATCCAGGCCCTCATCACACAGATATTTGACTAGCAAAACCTTCTCATTTTGTCCACTCAAGACAGAAGGACACACTCCCCCCCCCCCCCCCCCCACAAAAAAAGAAAAATACAACTACTAAAAGTTGTATTACTTCTATTACTCTATGCTTCCCAAATATAAGTCTCTGCACTAATTCGCTTTTCATCACACATGAGACAGTTCAGGTTTTCAGCCTTAACCTCCTTGACTTCACTGTATATTTCAGTACAACTCCACTCTTTCATCCAGCATAGTTAAACACGATCAAATATTCAGGGACTTGGGATCTGGCACATCAGACTCCACAGAGCACCCGCTTCTCCCATAAAAAACCCTCCACTTCTTGTCCTCAGTTTCACTCTTCAGCTACCCTCAACATATCCATCTGCTCTGCTCTCCTGATTCACATCTCCAGATCTGCTTTTCTGCTGACAGCTGTAATGATGAGCTAACAAAGGTCATTCATTCTTTGATTTACTTATCCTTCTATGTGCTCCACTTTTCCTGAGTAAATTCAGAATGTTTACTGATCTAATACATCCAGTTCTCACCTTCTTTCCCCATCTCCACTTCTGTTATACCCTGTTTTCAAATGTCTAAAATTAGAGTGATATCTCCTGAGGGAAGAGTACACACTTTGTTAGCTGAAGCTTGACAACTTTGGTAGCACAGCTTTTGCAGATACAACATCATCCACAACACTCTAACATACAGAAAAAGTGAAAACGTGACACTAACGTAATGCAGAGCCCAACAGACTTCACAGCCACTGCCTCTCAAAGCACAAGTGCACACTGAAAAAAGCACTGACCTAGAAAGGAAGGAATTTTTTGGATGGCTTTATCATCACTATGCATCAAACCTTACTCACCTAAAAGACACAGATGTCCTCTATGCTGGGGAAATGCTTACTTTACTAACATGATTAAGCTCAGTAGTTACTCAGAGGTAAGTTTCCTGCATAACTAGGCCTCCAGCTGCTACTGGCATTAAAATAATAGGTATTTATCCCCTTCTGTAGCCTAATGTGGAAGAATTAGCCATGTTAAGAAGCAATATTTCTTCCACACAGTGGAAGAAATAGCCACGTTAAGAAGCATTTCCTATGCACCTCTCTCCATTTGAATGATGCACAATCTGATAGTGCTCACCAGATCAGGAGCCAAAGTCCTGATCTTCGTAGGAATTAGACTTTCATGAACCCTTGGACCTTTGATTTGGAGGCTGAAATTGTCAGTAGCTTATTGGCTTCTACAAAGAAGCCAAATAATAAAAATATACAAAAAAGATAAGCTTGCGATAACTAAAATAAAATTACATTATGTATCAACTTTCAGAAAAAAAAATCTTTATTCGTAGACTAAATGTGATCCAGCCACAACAATTTAATATTCCCCAGTAATCCTCTAAATCTTAGATTTGTATATCACGCAACCCACAGCACTTCCCAAACAGTTCTGAAAATAAATAGGTCAGGAGTCATATTTATCTGTTAATATGATATTATAAGGCTGAGATTAGGACAGGGACACTGGGAAACTGGCCACAGTCACCCTTTGCCACAAGCCAATAACCCATCAGCGATGACACGCACAGCTGACTGAGCTGGCCTCGGGAAGGCAGGAGCAGAGCTGTGGCAGGTTCAGAGCACTCAGGGACCATCCTGGCCTGTCAGCAGGATCCCATGGGAGATGATGGGAGATGCAGGGATGTTTTACACATTGTCCCATTGTCCAACTACTTTTTGAAAGTTAGAAGAAACATTTATATTAAATTTCACTGAGTTCCTATACAAGATTTCTACTTCACCAATTTTAGTTCTGATAAAATATGCAAGTAGTTTCAAAGGTTTAAATTTTTGAGCAGGCAGGAGCCACATAGTATGGCTCTAGCCTTGAAAAATGTTTACTTGCATAAACTTTATCTATACCCTTCCAGAAATAATTAGAGCAAATTTACTCACTAGCTTCAGTGGCTTTAGGATCAGGTGCCTGATTTACAAGTGGTCAAGAGAACACAGAGTTAGTGAGCTTTTACAGCAGTCCTAAATTATTTCTCATTACAAGATAATTTCTTCCTCCCTGTCTCCTCCCCACCCTGAAGTACTTATTAACCACAGGTCTGAAGCTGAAGATAAACCATCAAAGCAGTTTTTTATCCCCTTTTTTTCTCTCTAATCTTTCATAACGCCTAAAGCCCTTCACAAGTCAGTACTATTCTGTTGCATTTGTCTCAGATGTAAGGGTCCCTAGGGGGAATGGCAGACAACTCTGGAGCAAGATAGACATTAACTCAGAACAAAAAAAATCATCAGAATACTTTAGACTGAGACTTGCAAGCTATTTCTGTAGCATCGCAGAAGCACATCCTATTCCCTATACCAAGCCCACACCAAAGGGGTTTTCCCCCTCAGAAATTTAAAAGCCTTTAAGTAATTCATAGGTACAAAGACTGTTGCCTGGATCCAGTTCAGCAGAGCGGTAATTCCTCAATCTGAGTTAAGTGGGTTCCTTTCTCATCAGCAGCAACAGCTCAGCTCATTGTGGCTCTGCGCAGCAGGAGCTTCCTGTCCTAGATCTTGGCAGGGCGAGCTGCATTCTGACAGGGTTTGTAGGAGTTGACTTTCAGCCACTGCAGCACTTCAGACACCAAACAGAGCCCTTAGACAAGAACCTCAGAAGCTCCAAAGTGTCTTTTATGCCATAGAGTCAGGTACTTCATTCTAGTGCGTGTTTTACTTTCTTCCTAAATCACAACTATCCCCTTGGCAATACAGGACACTTTATCCACCATCAGTTTTTCAGTGCTTCCAAAAACAGAGATACACTTTATGAGCCAGTTATTTCTTGGGCACAGTACATAACTCGTTAGAGCATACAGCACCTTGGGAGACCGGCAGCTATAGGATTTTCTGATTTGCAGAGAAGGAGACCGTCAAAGGACAGCTCCAAACCCCAAGCAAGCAGCAGGGTATTTGTGGCAAGCTCCTGGACAGGCTCTGAGCTGCCTTCCCTGTGCCTCAGGTCAGCCCTAACCTGCTTATCCCTCTTATCTCACTCTCAGCCTCTCCAAACCTGCAGCGGCCAAACAGCATCGAGCTGTGAAGTAGGGTAAGACACAACCTGAAAACAACTTCCACACAGTGAAATCGAGCACAAGCACAAAGGGAAAAGGCTGCTGGGCACACTTACGTAGCTGCCAAGGGCCTACCAACCCTCAGACCCTTTTATCAAAGGAAAAAGTCAATTCTCCACAATTTTTAAGACACAGAACAGCTTTCTTTTTTTTTTTTTTCCCCGCAAGAGATGCCTACTTCAAGAGGACATGAAGTTGAGGCTGGGTGAGATGTGTCAGTTCAGTCCTTCCTCTCAACTTGGAAAACAGAAAGAACGTAGGAGAAACAGCAGGATTCGGTAACATGGTGGTAAATGAAGTTTTTAAAATTTACCTTCATAAAAATCAAACAGTCTGCAGATTTTTTAGGGCAAAGTATTGCTGATGCTTCTAGCAAAGCATTTGGACTTTTAATTAGTTTTTAGTCCTTTACATGGATTTTTTTAACCCTTTTATTGATTTGAAGTCCTACATTTCACTGATTTTAATGCAATAAAAGTTCCATTTACAATGCATTACATCTGTTGACATAGATTTAATACATCAATATCATGAAACTATTACTTGGCCTAGTAAAGGTTTCATTCAACCCTAAAGACTTCTTTTCTGCTGTTTAAAATCATTAAAGAAATATTTCATGTTTTGCCAAGGCATGTTTTCTTCCTCCATTTTAAGGATTGCTGAAGTTAGAAAATAATTTTAAAAGAAGTGCAACATTAATATATCAACATTAATATATTCTGTATACCAATAAGCTTCTGAAAAAGAGAGACTTCTACATAGACTTTCCAGCTTTCTAATGCAATGTGTGTTTGGAGTTTTTGTTTGTACATAAATACCTCCCAGTCTTTTACTGTGCTTGAGAGAAGCCAGAATCACAGATGACAAAACAAGCTGGTAAATGGATTAATTTACATCCTGAGATATCCCTACACATCTCTGAGCACCCTCTCCTGCTTGTTGTCATTAATGACATCAAGAAATAAAATTTAAGCTTGTAAAACAAAGCATTTTAAGCTTAGCACTTTATATAATAATATAAAATTTAGAAGTATATAAAGTATTACATAACTTGTATACTTTATTATTATATTGCGAAATACATGCATTAGGTTAATTGTACAAATATATTGTAGAAACAATAAAATGCAGCACTCAAACCACATTACCTAGAAACTGCAGGGAAATCTCTTGCATGACCTAAAACAGGAGAAGACCACTTGGTAACTATTTGGAGTTACGGCTATGAGTCAAGAACTGAGGGAATTTCTCCATGTAGTAGCTTATCTTGTGGCACTAAATGCCCTTTGGAAAAAATGTGTAATTGATTCCTAGTTATTGAACAATATTCACTTATAAAACCACCACATGGTTTAATTAATGTTTATAACCTACCTACCGTTTTTACTTTGCACACATCTCAACAAACACCCCTGCAAAAAAAAAGTTATTTACAGGGCACAGATGGCCTAACCAGACTTGGTTCAGTCTTGCTTGCATTGTTATATAATCATTAACTCTATGATCCTACTTCCCCCCACTACAAGCCTTCCCATGCCATCCAAGGCACTGAGGAGAAATGGAACTCACTAAGAAAACAAAGTAAGAAAAATATTTTCTATGCCTATTTTTCATTTTCCAGTTTTACCTTCCAAAACAGATGTTTACCAGAACTTTTCTATGCTGTTGGGTTTTCTAGGTGTTTTGATGTTTAATAAAATTATGTCAGTCTGCACAGGGGATGGTGATCATATAAACATACAAAACATTGAAAAAACATTCAACACCAGTGAAATCAGCCCAGAATTGGAGCCTCAGTATTACCTAAAGCATAGGCTGGCTTAGCTCCCAGCCATATTTCTCACATCTGTTGATGAGCACGAGCTTTGCAAAGCAAAAGGCATCATGACAAGCCAGATGAAGTTACCAACCTATAGAAAGTTTGGCTTCAGGAATTTGCTTAGCATTTTGCTGGAGTTTTCCTAAAAATGTACAAAAAAATCTTCACAAACAGTTTTGTCCTTTTGGAACTTCAATATATAAATCATTCCCCCATTCAAATTCAAGGGCTCCTCAGAGATATTTGATGTTAAATGTTTGGGGTTGGGTTTTTTCTAGTTTGCTTGTTTGTGGGTTTTTTTTTTTTAGTTTCTTAGTTTTCTGATTGTCATTTTGTTAAGGTTTTTTCTCTATTCTCTTTCTGGGTTTTCCCCTCTTTGGAAGGAAATAGTTGATTTTTCTGGGGTTTTTTTTCCCCTCTATTCTGAAGCAGCTGAGAGCTCTTTTAAGCTTTGAAAGAGCAACAAAATTGAGATATCTTATCTTGGATCTAAGTCAAGAAGCGTGTAGATACCAGGAGCGCGATAGCATCCGAGGTTATCAGCCAGAGCAACCATGCCTTGGCAGCAATACAGAGCTTGCACTGAATCCATGGAATCCAGCCCCTACCTGAGGATCACATATTTGAGCAACTCATTTTGGCTGCTGGCATAGTAAGGTCACCAGAAAGCAGCTCCTGCTCTGGTGCTCTCCCACTCCGCAGGTCCACGAGCCACATTCAGCATGCTGGCACACCCAGCGAGCTGCCTGCACACAGCTGATGCTCTTTTCCACACGCAGTCCGAATCTCCCTACAACACATTTCCCTTCACACATGCCTCACAGAAGGAGATAAAGATACACAGGCAGAAGCCAATTACTTCGGATCAAAAAAGAGAGATTAACAAAAGCACAAATGGCAGTTAAGATGCTCAAAGGCGGTGAGAACTGGGCACCTAATTCCCATTTGGCACCTCCCTGTCACAGCTCTATCATTTGCCAGTTTTCTTTCAGAAAAAATATGTATTTTGTTGCTCACATTCCACAGTTGCAACTTAGAAAGAGGAACAAAAAAAAGTCACGAGACCAAATATTGTTAGAAAAGAATTTTTCACCAAAAAAAAAATCTTTCCAAACAAGCCCACTAGTTAATTGTCATTGATATTCACCCAATATACTGCTTATGGTACAAGACTTCCTTCAAAGGAGGAAATTCTTTTCCAACTGAGAGAACAGACTAGCTATAAAAATCCATTTTTGCTAGGTTTTGTTTGATGTTTGTTTCTGAAATTTAAACCAAACACTTTAGATACACCCAACGACTTTCATAACTGGCTCCACTCAGATCTCATTCATTGGCATTCATTCAAATGTGCTTAATACTATAGACACACATTCTTAAGTGATTACACTTTATGGTGCTTTAGTCTTAGAGGATCACTAATGGGATACAAACTTTTCCACTCCATTTGGGTAATTAAAAACCACTTTTCCCAATGTCCAGGCTGAGGCAATGCAAATCCTATCTGCTTCCTGGCAAATAACAAATGAACAGGACAGGATAAAAGGACCATGTCAAATAAAAGGGATTTATCTTCCCTTTAAAGAGGAGAAAGCATGCAGCAAGGTCATTTCCCACAGACAAATTGGAAATCATCACCCTTTCAGTTGATACTATTTTTCCCTGACAAGTGAATAAGTCTTCAATATTTTCAACTTGACACTGTATATTTTTTTAAAAGCTAGCACAGAACTGCAGTTGCACATTACATTTTCTTCGTTTTCTTGAGCATCAGTTTTCTTCTTGCTTCAGAAAAATCCCATTACCTACCATCAACATCTTCATCTCATTAAAAGTCATACATCATTACTCAGTCTCCACGGATTATTCAAAGTACTCACATAAGCTTGCTTTCGGCTTACTCTGCTCCTTTTCCGTGCCCCCACCCCTCTATACATGGCTCTGGCCAATGCAATACTTTTCTCTGGCCATGAGAAAAGGGGCATTTGTCATCTGCAGCAAAAAGAGAGCAGGTTCACAAAGCTTTGCCAAAGGAGGCTCTCTCAGAAAGTGCTATAGGAAAAAAAAATCTTGCCTTACTAAGTCACTGTAAGGCCTGACTGGGAAAAAAAAAAAAAAGTCTCATGGTTTTCTATGCTTAAAAAAGTTCTTCAGGAAGATAGTTCTGTTCATTACACCAACTCATTAGCTGCCAAAATTGACCTCTGCTTTAAAACCACATATCTCCCTATCAAATGGCATTTTCATTAAAATGAAATGCCTCTTGAAGCCTTTGGAGAATCTGCATTTGGTAGACACAGCATACTGTCATCAAATTGTACACAATTAACCTGAAATTAGAATGAACTACAGAAAAGCAATTAAAGTAAACTATCAAAGAAATGAAAAAAAAAATTGGTAACTCTTCAGTGAACATCTTTTGGAACAAATACAGATGGGCTTGCAAGAGACCTATTCAAGAGAGGCCCAAGACATACCACACAGTACAGTGTAAATTTGTCATTCTAAAAGCTTGTCAGGTAAGTTTGTCCTGACATGACAGATTTTGCTCAAGTTTCTCTCTGATGCTCTCTTCAGCATCTGTCATCAACACCTGAACTGGATGAAACTGCTTTCTTCTTGCCTATGGACCCTCACTGACAAATGTAAGAATGGACATAACCAGCCAACGTATTCTCCTGGGTTTGGCAAGCTGGTTTTTGTCATTGTTTTACTTTTTAAAGGCAGTAAGCAATAAAGGAGCCAAGACAGGAACAAATCACCATGCACTCTCTGTAAGAGGACTGGTGGTAGCAAAGCTTACAGGCTCCTCAACTCATTGTGTTTTAGATTAACTCCTACAGAGCAGCAGAATTCAAAGACCAGACTCACATCATTACAGATTTCATGGAAACCTATTTCTCATTCAGTACCTACAAAGCCCTCGATAATGTTCTGAGTGAGTCACAGGCCTAAAGCAGCAAACGATTGTTCTCTAAACCAAACAAGAAACACACAGGGTCGTCTTCAGGCAAACTTCCTTCCCAGAGCTGATCTTAGAATTGCCATTAGTAAAGGCACTGGCGTCACACTGGCTGTTACGGAGCGTGACAAAGGCAGAAAAGACAAGATGATGCTGTGATTTTTCCTTCTATCACAAAGATTTTTCCCTTCCTCTGTCTTGTTTGCAAGAACCAGCCAAGCTTCCACTTAACCGTGCTGACTCCCATTTCAACACCCAGCCCCTTCTCCACATTCTAACCTCCTTTCCTATTGCCACAGCAGCACTCCACCTTCGGTCTTTTGCTTGAAGCAAGAGTGCCCAGACATAATGGATGAGCACTAGGGATGGAAGGAAGGAGTAGAAAAGCTCCCTCTCATAACAATTGGATTACTGCTGCATTCTAAGGACAGCAAACACAAAAGGAACCAAGACTTGTTGCTTTGCAAAAGTAGCTCAGTCCTAAGTTCCACACACCTCAGGGTATGGAGCAAACTGAGCACGACAATCTCTATGGCAACCAAACTGCTTTTATTCTTTTTTTTTTTTTACCCAGGAGACTCCTTTTAAAATATAGATGCTTAAAGCACATTTCACAGTCTGGTTTTGAAAATGTGGATGGAAATAGAAGAGCTTTACTTAGCACTACTTAAATAACAAAAAAGTCCTTACAGAAAAAGCATGACAACGTGTCCCTTGCCCACTCTCCAAAAATAGCCCAACAATCAAATGTCAACAAGTCACAGCAATCTGAAAAACTCAAAGTCATGTATTTTACAGAAATCCTAGGGGAATATTATGCCTGGAAGAATACCCTCTTGAGTCTTGGCTAATTCTCTGTAGCTTTTATAAATAATCCTAAAATTCAGACCTCAAAGAAATACTTACTACTATTCTTGAGCTTCTCATTAACAGGACATAAATAGGTTTCTTTCTAACCCTTTAGGTTAGCTTCAGAGAACACAACTGAATTTCTAACAAATTTTAAGGGTGGCAAGTAGTACTTTCAGGCTGCCATTATCACAAACAAATACAAGTTTCATAGTTTGAGGAAACGTAGTTTATTCAAGGTTGTCAACACACTGCCTTCCTGCAGGTCATCTCTAAACTGTAGTTGTATCCCTTGGAAAATGACAATCTTCAACCATTTTTAAGTGAACATTGTTCTGTGTCCTGCCCTACTACAAATATCTCACCAACCCATCAACATTTCTTCAGAGATCTGGAAAGCAAAAACCATAATAGTCCTATTCTGGTTTCTCCTAATTTCACCTGAATCCAGAGTTTTGAGATATTTAGTGGGGTTTGTACATTTTCTCTTCTTGAATTATAATAGATCTACCACCTTGTTGTGCTTAGAGTAATACCATGGAAGTTTTCTAATTCCTTAATGTAGCATTTGATCATGTATATACATCAGTATTGCTGTCTTATACTACATTATTCTATAAAACAAGTAGAAGTTTAGTCAAAATAAGCTACAAATGCCTTTTTTTTTGTCTCCGCAAAAATTTCTAACTAAACCTGTGGTTTCTTAAATGGTTTCAATTATCTCATTTTTACTATGTAGATTAGAAATTCCAAGCCCAAGTATTTAATCAAGACCCAAAATAGAATAAAAAAGGCAAAAAAAAACAGAACAATTTTCACAAGATAAGGTTTAAATTATTTGCACCTCATAATCAGAATGATTGGGGAACTTGTGACTGGGGAATACCTGCAACATATATGGATTTTAATTTCAAATAATTCTAAACAGCTGGAAAAAAATTACCTCCTTACACTACCTGCCTAACACAAGTCTCTTTTTGTATCCCACTTCGGGGCCACACAGCTACTGAAAGTGTTACATTCTGAACTCACAAGCAAGATCCTAAGACTTCTAACTGTTGACCTTCCAAAGTTTTTTAAAAAGCCTCCAAACTAATAACCACAGTAACAGATTCTAGGTAGAGTATACCATGTCCAAAAGGCTTGTTGTGCCATTTACAACCCAGGGTGACAACCACAGTGCATCATCTGTATTTGATTTTTCTTTTTAGGTACTTTCAGGTAGCAGTTTCCAAATTAAAGGATTCAACCTGTTCTGACACCAGGTTCCTTACATGACCTCTGTTGCCAGATGGAGCTCTATTACTTCCAAGTAAACCTGAGGAGGTTGGCTTGTGGTTTAGAGTAGGGAAGAATGAGGGAAGATGCCAGGGGGGGTGTTTTGGCTTTTTTAATTGTACCCAGGGCTATTTTTTTCTGCACCTGTAGGCAAGGCATTCTGCTGGTCTCAATTATGTTTTTTTGTTGCAGGTACATTGGAGCATAGCAACAGTAATGGAAAAACATCACATGAGCTCTACAGATCACTGAAGGCTGCTCCCAATTTTGAAAGGGACAGTGTGTTCATACTTTATGATCCAGGCATTCAGCACACAGTTATTTCACCACCCTGTCTCCTAGAGCAAAGACCCAAAGACCACCTCATCCACACAGCTCAACAAGGATGCTGCAGCTGGAAATTAAAAGGGGGGGGAGGAATGATTGTGTAGTGTTTGAGAGGTTTGAGCCACTACATCCTCCCACTCCCATGGCCAACAAAAGGAGAAGGTACGGGCTCAAACAAGAAATAAGGCTTCAAAAATATCCACCTCTTTCTATACAAAATAACATGTTTTGTAAGGACTTAGCTTACTATTTCAACATCCTTTCCCACAATACTTTTATTTAATTCTAGTTGGTTTATCCAGGTACTTGGTAACCTAATACTACTATTTATGTTGTATCACCTCATTTACTTTTTTTAATATCTATGCCTGTAATTTGGTATTAATTTTTATATTTTGATTATAAATTCATGATAGAAAGGGCAGAACTGACAGCTGCAATTCACAGACCAATATTAAACCAGTAAATTAACCCATGTAAACACTGAATTTCTGCCAACAGCTCTCAACCTCTCAAATTATTAAGTGTGAATTACAATAACAAATAGATGAGGCAGGAAGGAAATAATTTTAATAATTACTGAATTATGCATATTAAGATAAGACTTAGAATCTTAATTAAACCCTGGCCTTTGCTCAAGCACTGTATAAGCAACTAAGCAAAAGCATTAGTCACCACAAGCAAAATAAAATGGGTGAGTATTGATAACTGCAGGCAGTTCTTAAGCAGTCTTCTTCCCTGGACTATATATAAAACTTTTAAAAAAATTAATTGAAATGTTCTATGTGAAAGATTGCAATAATAAAAAAATGCTAATACTTTGATGCAATAAAGAACAGCATTATATATTTTCAACGTTTCCATGCATCTTGTAATTATGCAGTAATGCTTGTTTATATGCAGAACCCTGCTTGGCAGGGCATACAACTATAACAAGGAACAATTTTTCTTTCCTAGTTAGCTATCCTTGGTTCTTCCTCAGTACAAGCAACTGTGTGAGGAGTGGAATCTCATTTACAAAGCGGTTTCTATGCTGCAGTTGTTCTGCATGCAGCGCCACAGGTGCCCTTGGTGCTTTGCAGACAGAGCAGCAAGTCCATAGAATGCAGACACTGGGAAGTACCTGCTGTATTGTTCCTGAAGTCTGGAAACGCACCTGCAAGTCTGGTTTCTGTCATCTACAGCAAATGAAAACTGCACGATCTACTCATGCCCACAAAGCACCTCAAAACCAGCAATGTTTATCCCCACCACTGGCACAAGACCTCGTACAAAAGTTACACATGGGAAAACACACAGATGTCAGGTATCAAGGGATCAGACACAAAATGCCTTCTTTACAGTGTTCTGCTGGGACTGCTGATAACCAGGGATATCAAGGGATCAGACACAAAATGCCTTCTTTACAGTGTTCTGCTGGGACTGCTGATAACCAGGGGAAGCCTTCACTGCTCCTGACTCCCCCAGTGAGGATACGAACTGCTGCTGTGTCTGCCCAGGACTGACACCCAGCCACACCCACAGCAACTCAATGCTGTTGATCCCGTGAAGGCTGGACAAGAGGCTTTCCATAAGTTTAGTGCTTACCAATCCAGTAAGACAATCCTTTTGGCAGAAGATATTAATTCTACTCATTCATTCACTGTTTCAACTACATCTTTGAAAAACAGCCCTAGTTTACATAGCCAGTTGTAAAGTTTCCTTTAAATTAATGTTCTGGAGTTGGTCACAAAACCCACAGACAAGATCACTTCAAAATAGGCACATAACCAGCTCAAATCTCACAGGCACCAGTAAACATCACAGAGAGCACAGCATTAGCCAACCTTCATGTGTATTTGCAAACACATTTGAGGGTTTTCATTTTATTCATTACTCACTGGCATCAAGCCACAGGTAAACTGCCTCTGGCAGCAAAACAAACAAGGTAGGTGGTAAGGGGTGGACACAGAAGGGAGAAGGAGGGAATAGTGATGGAAACAGGTACAGCAAACATTTGTCCTTTCTTTTAAAGGCTACTTCTTGTATCAGCTACCACACAGCTTCCACTTGTTGAGTTGAAGTGGACTGAGGACTTTACTATTCCTTCCCTAATGGAGACCAGATCCACAGAACAGACCCAGATATGATAAATAAATAAAGCCACATCCCAAATATACCACAGGCTGGCCCTGTAACTCAGTAGAAGTCTTGAAACATTAGCCCTTTACCAAATGTATGGTTGTTTAGATTTTCTGCATTAAAAAAAAGAGGAAGATGAGACAGAATTTGATCTTTTTTCTACTTCCTAGTATATTTTTGTGCAGACACTACCAGAAAAAAAAAAAAGGTTTTCTGTAGGTACTGCATCCTACATGCAGGAATTTTATTACACATCCCCACTGGCAGACTAAGTCCATCTGAACAGTAAATGTTTCACACTCACACCTGCTGCCCGTACAGTTAATTTTTTTTCTTGCTCCTCATACAGACCATTTTTTTCCTGTTCCTTACCACCACAGGAATGAAGAAAAAGTTCTTGCATTTTTATTTGTAAATAGATCTGATCTTCAGCCTCTCACATACAGTTCCTAAATTACTGCATACATGATTCAAATAATATATGAGCATTAGATTCTGGTTTAGTAAGTTCTATCACCCAAAATGAGGTCCTGACCTACTTGGGGCTGGGCTGATTTTTAAGGATATTGTAGGGCTGCTAAAACTCAAGGGGATTTCCAGTAACAGCAAGAATTCTTATATTATTACAATTCTATTCCATCATCATTCAAGGTAACTTCACACCAACAGAGGGATTTGCATCGTCACGATTAGACTTCACTTTGAAAAGTAATGGAGCATTGGTTTGTTTTAAAGGAAGTTATCTTATTGTGGAAATAAAAACTGCATAAGTTGTTAATATATATTGAAAAATAGGGCAGTTGCAGTGCAATTCCTACCATGAAAACATCTTTCAAATCATTAAGAAGCCTTGACAGGGCACTGGTAGCCCTAAAGTAGATACACAGCTGGACAAGCATAAATCCCCTATTTTAAATTGGGCTTATCCCTTTGCTAGTCAGACAATAGTTTCAATTTCGCAATTCCACTGCCCAGGCACTACATGAGCTGTAAATCCTCTCTCACAAAGAGCTGAATTCTCTTCTTCAAGTATTGTTATGAAATAAACATATTGATCTCTGAGACCTTTTGAAGCTGGGAACCAGCTCCAGGAAAGGAAACTCAAAGCTCTGCTGGTGTGCAATACATTATTGCCTCAATTTTTCAATCACGTATGCAAGCAGAGAGGAGACCACATGAGAGAAAGTTGGAGCATGTGCATCTATATCCATCTGAGCTGCCTTTGTTCAAAAGAAAAAACTCTGAGTGGGGAACCAACTCTACCACAGTACAGCAACCAGCTGAACCTGGAGATAAACAAGAGTGTAGATTTGTATGTGTAGCTTTCTTGTGATGGAAATTCTTAGACTCTGATTTCAAATTGTAAATCAAAAAGCAAGATGGAGAGACACCTGTTGCTAAGTCTTCCCACTACTACCCACATCCTGCCCCTTACTTTTAATATACAACAAACGAAAATAGGCTATTTTACAGAATCACAGAAGCAATTAGGCTGGAAAAGACCTCCGAGATCAAGTCCAACCTATGACCAAACACCACCATGTCAACTAGACTACAGCATTAAGTACCACATCCAATCTTTCTTAAAAAAGCTCCAGTGATGATGACACCACAATCTCTGGGCAGCCCATTCCATTTGTTAGTAAAAAGTCTAGTTTTTTTATTTTTATATTAAAAAGAAAATCCTAGTTATAAGATCACTTAGCTACAGTTTCCCTATCACCTATAATATCACCTAGAACAGAGTGTGTCTCTATAGGGGAAAACAAGCACAAAAAGCACATGGAAAGTTTAATGAAAATAAAAAATAAAGCAGGAAGAAATGTGAGGGAATGGAACTTAAAACTAAGAAACCACAGGTGCAAATATTTGAAATAGTTAGATACTTGTTCCACAACATAACATTTTGCACTAAGAGCCTGAAAATTTGTAAATATGAATGCTGGTGTGTGTTCTAGGTCTTAGACTCTTCAAGGAAAGTATTTACAATGAGCACTTATGTGTACATATGATAAGAGCTGGCTTACCTAAAATAAGCAAGATCCATCTTGCATTAGCAGGTTAGAGAGAGAGAGAGAGAGAGAGAGAGAGAGAATGTGTCTGTGTTCAATGTATCATAAACTCCCATTTTTCATCTGGGATGATTTAGAGGAAGAAAGCACATGATGTCAGCAGATCACCCAAATGTGGAACAGACTGCCTGCTAAATAAAATCTGTTGGGGCTGCTGAACAAAACTAAGTTAATTTGGCAGGTGGACTCCTAACCCAAGTTGCTCTTAATTCACAGACGCTTTTTGCCAGACAAGGGAGTCTTGCTTACAAGGCATTTGCAGGGTACTAGGATAGAATGCAAATTCAAATATGTTTCATTGTTCCTCAGGATAATTCCCCAAAGGGTGCACTGCACTGGAAAAATAACAGAGCATCATGCCATCTGGAAGTTCACAGTAGCATAGATGCAAATAATTAGAGTTCAGAATTGCAAGGAGAATCCTTCCCCTTTCTCCACAATTTTGTTTCTACTAATTCACCCAGACACCCAAAAACTTGTGAACAAATGCAACAAGCAATGTCACCCTTGACAACAAGCAGTCCAAAGATTTTGGAGCATTTTTGCCCCTAGAACTTCCAGCTCAGCCAACCCATTAGGAGCATACAGCCTTTCTTACTTGAGCACAGAACTCTCAACACTGCACTGAGTGACTTCTTGTCTGCTCATTAGCATGGACAGGTACAGGGAAGATACAGGAAACCAAATAACCATCAAAAGCAACCATGTACCTTGCTGAGCTCTCCCAGATGAGGATGGAGGCTCAGGTCTTGGTCAGTGTACCTGGAAGTGTACAATATTTACAGACATGGCAAGAGAGTCTCCAGCAGGACTATAGCATTGCCTCCTTACTGCAAAGCAATTTTTTTCACCTATATAGTGTCATTGAAGAGTTTCACATCAATGTTTGTATCTAAGGATTTTCCTTCTGACTCCATTAAAGTAGAATTTGAAAAAAGTGGCCTCATGGTGACTTCAGTGTTCAGTTTAAGACCTTCAGCATGCAGAGATGTCAGTGATTAGCATCATCCCAAGGGCTTCACACAAGCATATTTGAGCAGCCTGTTTGGTTCACAGCTCCTTAATGACAATGCCTGTGTCTCTGCTGTAGCAATTATGCAATCATTCCTTTAGCCTGTGCCCAATGACAAGCTATGATGACGTGAATGAATGTGACAGAGTCCATCCACTCTTTTCTTAAGTCTTCTGAGATTACTGAGTACAGGCTGGCCGGGTTTCAAAGTAGTAGAACATAACAATTCAATCCCAGTTTTTCAGATTAAAAATCTTAGTGTGTGGTAGGGAAGATTGAGAAGAGTCATGGGTCATGGGAGCTGGGTTAAAGCAGTTCTTATGAAAAGACAAACAATTACACTAAATCTTACTTTCAACCAACATTTGAAATACCCAGAAAAATAACTCTGGAATCATTACACTGAAAAATGTGTAAATCGTGTCTCTGTGTCCATGACTGTATGTTTAATTAAAACTGGATACAACAGTTATTGTGTGTTAAACAGCAATCTAAAAAGCACTGAAGTTGAAGAACATTACAATAAATAAGTACTGACTTCTGCATGCTAACTCGATTAACTGCAAGATTGTAACAGGCTGAAAATAAAAACATGTCCATTTTCAGCCTCAGAGGCCTTCAATAAACTATCAATCCTCTTTTATTCATTTGCCAGACCCGAAGTAAGTCCTATTCTTCATTTATTTGATTAGCAGTCTCCTTTACCAGTGAGGCTGATGATACCCTAAATCACATCAGTGCTCTTGCCACTCCTTTTTCCTGCTTTGTACAGAAATCTTTCACCACTCCCCACGAGCTTCATTACATCCATTCTAAATCCTGTCCAGTAAAGACAGCCCTGTACTTCAAAAAATCAAAGGCCTGCAGGAAAAAGGGTATGAGAAGTCTTGCTATTCAAATCTTAACTTGTACCACAGAATGAGAACAAGTAAAAAAATTCAGGTTTCTTCACAGCTATGAATCAAATTCAAGTCCAGGGAAATTACCTGGGCAGAATGGGAAAGCAATCAAAAAAGCACTAACAATTGCAGTCTCTTTTTTTTTTTTTTTTTTAACAAGGCAACAATACAAAGGCCCATTGAACAGCAGCTTGAAGAGGGGTTGTACAGATCTTGAAACAGTTAAAAAACAGTAATAACAACCCCATTCTGAAGAGGAAGAGACTTCATAATGACAAAGTATACTGAACATTTCATGCCTCAAAGAGTCAAAGAAGCAGAGACAAAGCTAAAGAAGTTTCCCTAGTCCATGCCCAGCATTCTACCTGCTAAACTACCCAACTACTTCCCACTACCTCAACAATGTAACTCTGATAAAATGGTATTTATTAATGGAAGGCCTCAACAGATTAAACTTTCAGAGTGCAACAAGAAAGAACAAATATGAAACCAAATCCTATAGAGGACAACCTCTTTTCCCACCTCTCTGGTTGCATGATAGTCTGCATCACAGCATGACGTGAATGAATGCCTTCCAAAAGTGAGGCAAGGAGCAAAGGCAGGTAAAAATGTACTTGCAAATAAAGCCACATCTTTGCAGGCCATATCTTGAAAATAAATATCCTTTTAGACTACACATATCTCACAACAACCTTTCCACAGCCACTAACCTACCAGCATGCTGCTTATTTGAATGCTACTGAAACCCCCGGTGCTCAATGAAGTCATTCCATCACCATGTCCTTCCTCCAGAATAAACATGACAAAACCTACAAAGCATAGCCTCATCTCATGAGGTGAGTAGCCATACACTAATGTTTCTCAATTTTGGAGATATAGCCTTCCATCTTACCCAAAGAGGAGTAAGCCAAGTTTTCCAGGTACTTGCATGTTAGCAATTCAGCATTCCCTCACCTGAAATCACTTCTGCCCTATACAAAAGTAAACAACACAATGTAAATTGTCAGATTTAGGAACAGGTCTGTCAATCCAGGGAAGCTTCACTAGAATCATTCAGAGCTTCACACAGCATCCATTTTCACAGAATCTAATCATATTGGTTGACCAAAACCACTTCTGAGTGACCAACTAGTTGGAGAGTTCCTTCAATGAACTTAAGATAAACTGTGAGCTACATTGAGATGACTGCTTAGAATTCCCATTAAGGACAACGTAGCTGCATCGAAAACACATTTTACTACTTCTCCTTCCTTTTCTCTTTTCAACACCACACCACTGGCACAGCACTGTTAACTATTGGTACAATTACACTTTTCAGGACATGGATATGTCATATAGGGCCTATCATTGATTGCTCTGAATTATACTTCTTAACTGAAAAGGAAAATATGAAACAAGAATAAAGAGGGCATCTGTTTACAAAAAAAAATTATTTTGCCTTTATTTGCCAGACATCATTTCTAATAATTAAACTTCCTGGACTTCTCACTCTACATTCTTCATTGTGACTTCATGCTGACATGGTTTTGACATAAATGTTCTGATAAATTATTGATTCTTTGCAAGCTAAGAGGCAATTTTCTGACAGTGAAATTGAATATTGAGCAACATAAACACCAGTCTGCAGCAAGGAATTTGTTTTTAAAAAGGATAAGAAACTTAAAAAGAAAAACATTTGAACAGTTTTCTTACATTAGTTTTAGTAAGTTATTTTTGTTTCTGGTGTAGCAGACATGGAAAAACCAGTTAACCATGAGTGCAGAAGTCATGAAGAACTGCTGTTAGACAATTTCATTCTCTGCACAGGTTCTCAAAGAAAGTATTTTCAGATGACAGAAAATGCAATAGAGGGCAATAAGCATAAAAGAAAAATAACCATACAAACATTACTTAGTTTAGATAGAAGAGCACCACAGGATAAACTTGCACTGATTTATCCTATTTTCATGGAGCTATGAAGATAAATAGCAAAAGAACAAGGAGAGCTCCATCACCTGTTCCACAGAGCTAGGGAGAGTCAGAGCTTGCAGTGACAAACCACTGAGATGCAAATCATTTAACAGCTGAGAAGCACCGACAATGTACTGGGGGAGATAACTCGGCTCCCTGGGGCCGGGTCTCTATTTGAAAGTCTTCCTTCTGAATACAACTTGCAGGGAATTAAATAACTCTATTTTGAAGAAAGGGAGAGACCATTGTTCTCTTCAAGCATAACCCACAATCTTCCTGGTGGAAGAACTTTGATGCTAAGATCACTACAAATTTTAGCTTTAAACAAACCCTGAAAAAAAACCTTCTGAAAGCAAAATGGTTTTCTATTCATTTTGGTATTCTTCCTCACTCCAGAACCCTTCACACCTTTGTCAGAAACAGCCAGACAAACCACAGCCATTCTTTTGGGTAGAAACAAAAGCACGGAAGATTAATTGGCCACCTTCAGGCCCTGAAAGAGATGAGCATTTGAAATAAACATAAGGGTAAGAAAATGAGAAGTAATTAACCTTTCTGGCTCATCTGTCTCCCTGTGTTTGCAACCTGGCATGCAGCTTTGTCACATCAATGAGAAAATATCTGATCCAGTTACTGGTACTTTCATCAGGCCAGCATTCTTCAGCATTCTCTATGAGATGACAATAAAGCATAATCGTCCATCTGAACCATCACCAGCATGGAGGTGAGAATAGAGACTATTTCCAAAAGGCAAAAACCATAAAAAATGATATCTCCATTAAAGGAAAAGCTTTTTTGTCACTTTTAAGTAACTGGTACAGGTGTGTATCATTGAAAAGTGTTCTGTGATAGCCATTTCTGAACCAATATCCTCTATATGAGGTAACAGTGTGTTTGGCAATGGGGAACTCAGCTTCTTATCCCACCAATACCTACCTGATTTTTTAAACTCAAAATCAATCATAACTGGCTGATTACAGGAGTAGGTTAGATCGCCAAAAGAGAGTTTTGGGTAGAAATGTGATAAAGACTTATTCAGGAACAGGCTTGCAACAAAAACTAAGTTTTCACTAAATCATAGAAGGAGGAGGATAAACAAAACAAAAAAAAACCAGTGCACTTTTCTGAGCATAATACAGAGATGCAGTCCTACTATATAATCCTCTGGTCTACTAACTTTGTTGTTAGTAGACATGGCATGTTGTTTTGTCATGACACCAACAGAAGACTCAGCTCAATAGAAAGGACTTAATATGGCCAATGCTTGTTCTAACTAAAAATACAAGAAAAAAAGAATAGCAGCAAATTTCTCATGTCACGTTGCTGTGCTGAGAGCAAAATCTACTGCACACCCCCCCATGCTCCATACCAATAGCTAAAGAAGTTCTCAGCTTCAGTTACTGTCACCTTCAGTACATGGGCTGGGGAGGTACAACCACAGCTGGACAAGCGTCCCCTTGGACATTCAGCCAAAGAAATAAGACAGCAGAGTTGGTTAGGATAATTAGTAGTTGTAGGTTAAGATCAAGAACTTCCTAGCCCAGAAGCAGTTTTCCTGGAAAAGAAAGTCAAAGAGGCACCTGTGAACAGCCCTCCAGTCCCCTAACAAGCAAGGACTAAAAAATTTCTAACAGAACTGACTAGAACTAGACTCACTTGTCTAACTTATTTTAAACTCTACTCCTATTGTACTGAGAGGGAAGTAGAACCTCCTATGGGTGTTTTCAGAGTCCACAACAGAGAAGAATCCTTTTTTCTTTAGTATCCTTTTTATCTTAGATAACAATGACATTGTGAAGTGCATGTAGTGATGAAGACCATAGAATTTCACATACATCCAGACTCCTTCCTCTTTTATTCCCAACCACTTCCCCCACCACACTCCAGAGTGACAATCTTTTTCAATCTGTCATATGAAAGCCTGTCAAATGAAATTTTTTCTCTATCACCATATAATCTCCACTGATGAATGATCAGGAATCTCTACCAATTTACACAGATAAAGACTTCAGAAAAAACAAGACCTTTTCAAACTAACAAAGACTTGACTGATTTGAGTTGCACATAGTCTCTAGTCATCTCCAGCTTTAGTTTCCCTGTACAAAACGAGACAGTGATGCTCTCCTGGAGAGCACAGCCACTCATCTCCCACGCCTCGTTCCCTTCCTGCATCACACACAAGGGGAAGATCAGTGCTGTGCCTGCAGTGCAAAGACTGCTAGTGACAGCAAGACTGCCAAGCCTTAAAGAGGACCTTGGCAGCACAAATTCTACTAAAAAAAAAGGCACTTTTTCTTTGTTTTCTTCTATAGGTCAGTTGTTTGAATTCTGTCCAAGTCAACACCACACAGAGGTTGCTATCAGATGCCTGACCTTGAGGTGCTAAAAGTCTCAACTCTGACAGCTGAATCTCACCAGCTTCACTCTCTGGGGTCTACATCAATGAGTCTGGAAGGAGTGATTGCATTTAGCTGCTTTGAGTATGAGCACAAACCCACAGAAAAACAGCCTCATTAGACCTGTCAACTTTATACCTCTCCACAGAGAAGCTAAAGACCTCAGCAAGCAAGTGACCTCATCCCTCCTGCAGCAATTTACCGAGGATTGAGGCAGCTCATGGACAAAACTTGGAGATTACAACCTGTATCTGGACTCACAGGTTACAATTTTCCCTTCAGTTAATCAAGACCTTTTTACACAAGGCAATAAAAACTAACAAAGCAAAAAATTAACAAGTAACACCTTCTAAGGAAAAGGAAATCGGGCTGCTAGTGGACCTCAGAATAGGAGTAGTGGACCTAAAAATTGTCAAGAACAGATCAGATTTTGTTGTTGCAAGTGACAACAAGAGTTTCTATTAAACCAACAGAAGTGTGCAAAAGGCAAGAATCCCAAGTTTAATGGAGTTGAAATATTTAATATTCTATTGATATACTGCTAATATTTTTGAATATATGACATCCACTAGAGGCTATAGTCACCCTAACATCCCTAACAACCCTAATCCCTGAAAAAAAATTCACAGATTTTTACTAGGTTTGTTCACCACAATGTTTCATTCCAGTCCACTTCTCCAACCCCAGATTTTAAAAAACATAAATACTATTCTCAACTCCAAGGAAAACAAAACAAAAAACAGACCACATTCAGTAGGTTACAGCTTTAGCATCCTAAACCCCTATGCAATTAGAGATAGGAACTGCCCAATAAGCAGCAATGCTTGCATCTGTCTTTGGAAGGTCCCCAGATAGAAGATTTACAGTCCATAACATTTTTATAGATCATAAGTCTGGTTTACATCACTTTTATGAGATGTTTTAAAATTTATAAGTTTTCATTTTCCCCTCCCTTGGAGTCCAGTTATTAGAGAGGAGAGGTTTTATAGGTAGCAGGGAAGAAGGAAATGATCAGATTAGAAAACAAACAGAAAAATCCATAGAATAATTTAACTCCTCCATTCTATAAAAGAATGAGGAATAAACTAGTTTGGTAGGACAGTGCTTAATCATTTAAGATGCATTTTAACACTTCTGAACCCATTTATAGCCTATGTTACGGAATATAATATTAACATTATAATTTATTCTAAGTATTAGTACTAAAAGAACTTTAGAACAAACATTTTATTTTAAAAATTTGTTTTAATCAGTAAGCAAAAACTTAGGAAGATTTAGAAATTTCACAAAAAAGTCAAGCTTAAAGCATCATAAATTTTAATGTGATGAATTACTACTCACTTTGCTATCATGCAGAAGAATACTTTAATGTAGCAATAAAAACTCCCCACAAAAACCTAGAATACCTTTCTTCCAATATTTAGAATGGTTTCTCTCTAATTCTCCACTTTCTTTTATATTTAAAATACTTGAACTAAGTGGATAAGGTTATTTACAGGGAAGAGAGGACAAATACCAATGAAAAACATCAAATAAATAGAATTTATACTGCTTCATGAGCATAAAGTGCAACTACAGAGATTCAACATTGATCAAACCAGCTCTAAGCTACACAGAGAGATTAGGATCTATGACTTAATCATACATTTTCCTTAGATGGCTTTAGAATTTTTTAAATATTTCACTATTAATAACATGTATTCTCCAGATCATTTTAAGATACTTATCGTGAAGAACAAATCTTTGTAGTTCAAAATTATGCTTTTATCATATTAACTGCCTTGTTTTTTAAAATCTTATCTACCTTTTTTCAACAAGGTCTTCACTTCTGTTTTGTACAGCATTCATCTCTATCTTTTAAAAGGCCAGCTGAACAAGCGTAAGGAAAATAAAAGTACCTTGTTTTTAGATAGGTGAAATAGCACTTAGTATAGTTATTATATTTTTCTTAAAAACGCTGCAGTATTATATTTATCTTTCAAGAAAAAAAGAACTTCAGAACCATTTTTCAGTAAGATGCAGACAATTGTCAGAAGGTGTCTATTCAAATTAAATTGAATAGCTTAACCCACATCATACAACCCTAATCAAGTTTTAAAGGATACATTTTCCCAACAGGAGAAAATACTCAGCATTTGAAAAAGTGCTACACTACATATAAATTCCATTGCATTCTTAATTTCAAAGAAGCCATTAACATACATGGAGTTTTGTGGCAATGCAAGAGCAGAAAGCTGAACCAACTTTCTCATGCAAGCAAACATGTTGCTAGAAGAGCAGTCACTTCCTATAACACAAGATTTTGAAGAAATTGTTTCCAATTTAGAGTGATATATTTAAGTAAAAAAAAAAATAAGTAGAACAGAAGCCAAATGTCTGATAAACACGGTTTACAAAAACACCAAACAAAATAAAAACAAATTTTAAAAACCTCATATAACAAAGAAAGCATACAAAAGTCCTGACATTCCCAGGGTAAGCAACAAGTATGCTGAAAAGAATAATGAGCAAAGCACAAATATTACAAGATAGTCAAACATAGCCTTCTATTTACACAGAAATTAGGCAGTAAAGAGCAGATACAGAACAGATGAAGTGACAATTTCATTTAGAAATTCAAGGGGTTTTTTCCCAAACAAGTCTGTGTCTCAGTTTCATTAATCCATAGGTCAACCAAAGTAGCCTGGCAAAGATAGCTTAAGCCAACCTCCACACCTTTTGGTTCAAAAAAAAGAGCTGCCTCTTCCCTCTTCAATTCAAATTACCAGCAGATCCAAGGGAGAACAGGGGGAGTAAGAGTACTTTTGAGTTGAGTTTGGGGCAAAATCCAGAATTTCAGTTCTGGCTGCAAAAGCCCAGTAGTACTTGTTCATTTCTCCACCCTCCTTTATCACCCTTCTTTCAACCTGTCTCTTCTCAGAAAGCTTCACAAGGATTCTTAGACAAAGAGACAAACATTAAGCTCAGAGACATGTGGCTCCTCTTGATTTCACACAAGGTCATGACTTGCATGCCTGCTCAGTAGCTGGACAAATACCACATGGACTATTCTGGAAGGCACTGTGCATATCTCGTTCAGTTTTAAGGCAAAACATGTCTCATTCAGTTTTAAGAAGTAGGTTTTAAGCACATAAACCTGTAAAATCATTACCAAAAGGCCCAATTTCTATTGTTTACATTCCTAGACCAAAGATGGCAATCACATTTCAGAGGTTATTCACTGCCATATCAAAAGACATGAATACAATTGTAATAATCACATAGATACCAGCATGTTCTGTTTGAAGCATGATAAGCATTTTTCAGAACTTTAGCCTAAGTGCATACGTTTTGCAAAGCCAGAGTCTTCCACAGCAACTGCTGACAGACCACATAAACATAATTCTGGTGGTACTCAAAAACCCCTCAGACCAGATCAACCAGCAAACTTTTGTACTGGGTTGGTTCCCTTGCACAATTCCTGTCAGAGATCTGTCACAGCTGAAAATCTGTAAAGCACATAAAGCACCAACTCTAAGTACAGTTGCAAGCACTTTGAACACATCAGTTCACAGCATGGAGCAGCTGGGTGTTTTACATTCAGCTCTGTTCAACTCATGAGTGCTTTATCAAACAATCCAGCATCCAAGATTCCAGCCCTCCAAAACTTTTGTAATCTGCCTCCTGTATTGTTCCATGAAAGAGTAAAGAGCTCAATATCTCTCCCACTGCTTTATGAGGTTAGCCTTTCTTTCCCTTGAATAATACATCACTACTACTGAAATGCACAGTCCTAGAGCTGCTTCCAAAAAAGTTAAAAACCTCCTTCTCCTCAAACCCAGTCTGCTACAAAATAAGCAGTAAATCATCTTTATTATAAATGCAGACTATTTTCCCAGCTACATTTCCCTTCCAAAGAACAAAATTGTTTTGCTCATGGTTTAACTAATACCATAGAATTGCAGAGCTCCACACCCCCCTGGGCAGCTGTCCCAGTGCTCTGCCACCCTTAACATAAAGAAGTTCCTTCCTCTTGTCATTCAACATCAAATGCCACAAAAGTATTCTCCCCCTCCATCTAATTCCATGCAAGCTGACACACATCTTAAATAAAGAGCTGTAAAAAGTTGGTACTAACACCACCAAACTTTGAAGTAACCTAGAAAAAAACTTTTAAAGTAAAGCTTTTATTTCTTCAAGTATTGTTCTGAAATTAATTTAGCAAGATGATCAAGCAAAACCCTTAATTAACTCAAGTTATTCTCTCTATATGAATCAGATGTTGTGATCCACCTACAACTTTAATAAAACACTTCCTAAAATTTATTTTTCTGAAAGCAAGAGTAGCTCTTCACTGCTCTGGTGGTTTCAACAGGCAAGGTGAGGGGAAATAAATGAGGCTGGAGTACAACAAGTAGTTCTGTAAGTAGGAAAACTAGAGTAATTTCCAATGGATTTGTGTCCTAACAGGAGCCAGTTATGGAACCTAAAGCCTAAACTAGTTCAGGAAATGCAAGGGATTCCATGGCCAAGAAGCAACGACTCTTCACCAGCTGTTGAAATTCTGTTGTGGTAAAAACAGGGAAGCACCTGCTCCAAGCACAGAGCCTCCTTCACAGCAGGGAATCCTATAGAGGATCTCCCCAAAACAGTCCTCTCTTCTTCTTCCATTTTGCTCTCCTGTCAAGTTCAGCTGAAATTAAACCAGACTATAGAAGAAGATGAAATATACATGTAAGCACAAACAAATTTTCCTTGGAAAACAATATGCAATTTTAAAAGTAATATGAAAAGTTTTTATTAGCTAGAATTAGCATAAATTACAGTATGTGTTTCTGTTTTATAATTGTGCCATGTTGTGTAGGCTACAAGATCTCAAAGTCATCTTAAACTTCACATTTTTATAAATAACTGTGTATGTATGCTTCAACATAAAGATCCCTGATTATATGTACATATAAAAACGAGGATGAGTTATACCATTCCCCCTTTTTGGATACTCAGCATTATTTAACCTCTGAAAAAAATATAAGCCTGAAAACACTGAGTTATCCAGTTGTCTCATGAAAGAAAATGTTTTCATTAAAAAAAATAAAATCCAAAAATAACACTTCTAAAGAAATTAATTCAGATTGAATAAAGGTGCCCAGGAATCACTACTGTCTGCTTTGCTTCCTTAATAACTCATCGCATCCTATGCTATGAAACAACAAAAAAAAATTTTACTTCTGGATAAAAAATGCATCCTTTATGACAAGACTTGATTGTAACTTCTGGTGATGATACAGTTTTGTATTTCAATTGACAGTACTTTCATCTACTGCTCCTTTCACAGTTGTCATGCTATTTTAAGGTACAAAAGACCTACAAAAACTGCTAATATTATGGGTATATGTGATTTCTCCTGTATGCCGGATCCCTGTTCCCCCTACAGCTAATAGCACTTCGTCACTGCAAAAGGTATAGTCCAGCCCCAGAGCAAAAGGACACCAGGTATGTCCAACCCTAAAAAGCTTTGGCATGCTCTCAAACTAGAAACAGCACACAAAAATCACAATTCATCTTTTTGAATAAATAACAGCAGGAAAGGAGAAATGGCACACTATCCTCCACAGTCACAATGGCACAACAAGCTCTCAGGAAAAAAAAAAAAAAACTATCACCCAGGAGACAGATGAAAAAGAATCCATAGAATGTGATGAAGAGTAAAATTGGAACAGTAGAAGGGAAGATGAAAGCGATACATTCACATAACCTTAATTATTGAGTTTGGGACTTGCCTCACCTTCCCCCCACCCCCATCTGCATTTGCTTAATCTTGTGGAATTCAACCTATCACTTTCTTTAAACATTCTTTTAGACACAGCCCTAGAAGTGGTACTCAGATTAACTGTCAGTATTAAGAACATGACATGTGCAATGCAAAATACTAAAGCTGCCCCATTTTGCATTGGAGCACAGGTTGGGGCCTGGGGGCTCATTATCAGGGGGTAGGGTCATTCTCCTTCACTTTCTTAGTATACAAAACATACTAATGTTTGTGTGCAAAGTAGAAGGCCTCTGTGGGAAATGACAAATGCAAAATAACCACCATCACCTCCCCTCCCATCACTTATACAGCTGGCATTCACCTTCTTCCTGAAAGAGTTGAAAGATGTTTAAGTTTTATCAAAAAGAGATTAAAAGATCTTTCTCCCATATCAGGGAAGCGCCCTACACGTTTCACTAAACTGTCTGATAGAGTAGTGCTGCCATAATCATCCCTTGTCCTTTGTGAACAGCAAGGAAGGCAAGATTTTCATCTATCCTTATTAAAATAATAAAAATGCAAGTATAAATAGTTTATTCAAATGAGAAGCATTTATAATCCTTTAAATTCATCTCAATAGATACTTGACACTTATCCTCCATCCCTCACCTTCAGTCCAAAAAAAAAAAAGCCTCCTTTTAAAAAAATATTAATTAATTCCCATGCTTTATCAATACTAACAATAAACTCAAGACAGTGAGGAGATCTTGCACTCTGAGCACTGAACCAGCTGGTGCTGATCACCAAGTGCTCCCAGAACAGGATTACAAGGGCTTTACTTGGGACTGGCACTGATCCAGTGCTGTGGGCTAACTGCCCCTTATCAGCTTTGGGAGTGCTCCTGGAGAGCATCTTCCTGTTCAGTTTAATTTGAAAAAGCCTGGTTTGTGAAGTCTGAAATTGCTTCATGACACAAACCAAAAGGTACTAACTGAAGCAGAGACTGATTTAAAAATTAACCTAGTGATTTAAACTCAAATCTACACACTCACACACACTTAAGTCTCCCTGTCATGATATATTTTTTTTAAGGTTCTCCAAGAAAATGTGCAGAAAATGTCCACCTGCATTAGTACAAGAAATAAAACACAGCTTTCACCTGTGCTGAGA
Organism: Chloebia gouldiae; assembly: GCA_003676055.1. NCBI lineage: Eukaryota > Metazoa > Chordata > Aves > Passeriformes > Passeridae > Chloebia > Chloebia gouldiae. Next base: position 12,724,939 of record QUSF01000014.1, on the reverse strand, counting down.
AGTCCAAAGGCAGTTACAACACAGGTGCTGCTTTCACAGCCCTCATACACTGCACAATCCATTTCTCAGCTCCCAAAGCATAAAATCAGTCCAAGATGAACTTGCAAAAAGCTATTATGTCAAGAGCTCAAACTTCTTTGGAGGTACAGTGCTATCAGTCTTTGCATCATAAGCATCATCTTCCATGTAGGTCTCAGCTTTTAAGATCTGTACAAAAAGTCAAAACCAATCTCAACTTGATTTGAGAAAAAAACTTTTTCTCAAGCGGAGAAGTGAAGAGAAAAAGAAGAAATCTCTAACACACCTTGTAATGTTTGAACAATTACATCCTCCCCACATCCTTACTTGAGGGTGGTAAGAAGAAATCCCTAGCTCACCCTGGATTTCAGTTAGCTGAGTTTGTTTCTCCTTATTTTAGGACTAGAGGACATACCTCGATTTCTGCTGTGGGTGTGAAGTAGAAAGGTTTTTTTTATTATGAGCTGAAGGCTTGGCTAGAGTTCCCAAGGGCAGTCTGCAGACCACTCACTGTTGATTTAATTATTCTCCTTTTTCCCTTCCCAGAGCTACTTAAGGTTGGATTTCAACAGCAGCAAACTTGTCTAATAGGAAAACAGTACTTCCTAACAGGCAGCTACAATAACCACCCCCCCAACAATTGCACACATCACTCCTTCCACCCTTCAGGAGAGATGTGTTTTTGGGAGGCAAAGCAACCATTCTACCACAGCAGAGACAGGTAACAGCAGTATAAACTCTCTCATTATGAGTGGCACTCCAGATAAGAGCTTTCAGAGATGACAGTGATGAAAGCTTATGGTTGATAAATCAATACTGCATATGAATAGTAAGAAATAAAGTAATCAATGGATTACAATTATGTGTGCACCCCATCAAGAGGAATCAGTCATTCCAAGTGTGAGCTAAAATAAAAACCTCTCTCTAGATGAGCTAGTGGGATCAACAGTAATCCTTCACAGCTGGATGTGTGCACCCTACAGCACTTCACAGAGCTCCAAAAACACAGTCTAAGAGTTCATTTACACACTGGTAGTTCAGGAACACTGAGCTGCATTTCAGTTGATAGATACCTCACAGTTTTTACAGCCTCTAAAATAAATCCTTGTAATTCAAAGTTTACCATTAGCATTCACAACAGGTGAAACAGTTCCTCCAAATAAAAAGCAAACTACACCCCTGAACAGTTATTCAAGAAGCCTCTGCAATAAGTTAATGCAAAGAAACTTCTGTTTACTAACAGCCAGCAATTAAAGCCCCAGAGCATACACCTTGTTTCATTTCAAATCCTTATAATTTGTATGAAAAAAGTCTCTAGAAGAGTAAGAATAAAAACGAAGTACCTGTTAAAATGTGAGAGATTTGTACCTAATTACAGACCACAATAAGATTCAGCTGGTGCTTAAAAAAGTATTTGGTCTTAGTTTCTTAATACTAGAGCTTAGCAGATGCCCAGCCAAACTTTTCCAACCAACCTCCTAACTATATATGCTCTACTTTTCTAAAGGGGATATTGTCACAGAAGGAGAACCACAAATATCAATGTGCTCACTTTCAATTTTTGTTTGTTACATTCATAACACAATTAAGAATTAGATTTTGCCCCCTACCTTTTACACCCATTTTTCACAGGTGCATTAAACAAGCAGGAAAGAATGAATCCATAGAGTACTGGGTGTAATAGCTGTCACCCAGCATAAAAACAGATAAATCCAAAGTGATTTCTAGTACACATTGTTCAAAATCTGTCTCATCCACCAGTATTCCATAAAACACACAAAAATCTTGATCTCAGTCTAGTTTACTAACAATTAAGAGCCAATGCAAAAGGCAAGCTGCATTAATCAATATGAAATCTAGTGGATTTTACTTTGAAATATTACATGTAATTATTGGACATGCAATAGAATTGCATTCTTGGAGGCACAACAGCTACCTGTCCATAGTTTCCAGACAAACAGCCAGCACATTTAAATACCAACTAAGTAACAAACCCTTGCTCAAAGGGCTCTAGGTCTGAAACATAGATAGGTTTTTGTCAGTCTTCTAACTCCAGCTTAACTCTTTCCAGCCCAGATACTTTCTAAACATTAATCTTCTCACTCTGAGACAATCCTGGAAAGGATTTATGCCTTACCTAGCTCACAAACACAAACCAAATGTTGTAACATATACAAAAATGTATGCTCACAATAAGCAAAAGTGACCCAAAACAGAGTCAAATAAGCCTTATTTGTTACCCACAGAGACAAGCTATACCATCAACTCCTAAAACACAGAAATCTGACCTGGGAGCTGTTTTTTGAAGAAAGAAAGGCAGGCAGACCTCCAGCAGACGACCACCTCAGTGCAGCACCCTCACTGTTCTGCTGCAGCAAAGCCACCTTCACCCCAGGTGTTGCAAATTAACTCCCTGCCCCAGGTGTTGCCAATTCCTATCTCCAGGTGTTGCCAATTCCCTGCCCCAGGTGTTGCCCATTAATTCCCT
>QUSF01000014.1:12489555-12722423 GCA_003676055.1 Chloebia gouldiae | reverse complement strand
TAACACAACACTGCTGGATTCGAGGCATGGGCAAAAGGATTTAACCCTGGGCTTGACCTGGCTGCTGCTGCAGTCAGTGGTAACTCTCCCAGCTGATTTCAGTGCAACAAGGTCAATTTTCCTGCTGGGGAGCTGCAATATTCCACAGTGTTCACAAAGGAAAGTGTCAGGAGAAAATAGGCAGGGTTCTGTCCTACAGTGATGGGAGCAATCAGTCTTCACACTACCACACAGTTAAACCAGAACTGCTGTCAATGCAAAAATCTCTCAACAGAAGAAAGATCTTTCTTTAGCCCTAAGAGCCGAGTATCTGCATCTTTAAGACAGGCAGAAATGCAGAAGTTGTTACTCACCTTGCTAAAGCTTGATCAAAGCTATTTTTTCCTTCAAAAAGTTATATTCTCCTTAGTCACTGAATCAAAATAATGTACAGAAACACAATAACCATTTACTTTATAGCAGTCCTATAAAAATTCTGTAAAATATTTCTAGTGGTTTTCCTAAACATCATTTTTTCCTCAATACTAGGTTTTAAAGATTTAAGATAATGGAACTTTCACAAAGGGATGGAAAAGAAACTCAATCTATAAGTAGCTGCACAAGATGAAAGTCTTGATAAATCGATGATGCCAAACAAACACAGGCAATTTTTTGCCCTCCACATCTGAAAGCTCAGATTCTCGAGTTTGTCTGATTCAATAAACATGATCCATTAGATGATGGAGAAAATGAATCCTGCTACATCAAATTATATAAAAAATTCATTTGAGATGCTGGATTTCATCTCAAACACATGGCCCTTTTCCAGGAGGGAGTAGTAAAAAGTAACACTATTTGCTTTAGCACAATAGATACTTCATCTAGCTATGCTGTTTGAGATATGTAACTAGATTTTATTCTAACTCCAAAAATTGAAACCTGTACTGTTCTGTCTTCTTATCTGCACAAACTAACATACCCAGAAGCATACATAATTTAGTAATTGTGTCAAGAGATTCTGAAAATAATAAGAAAAAATAATAAATGTTTTATTTAATAAATAATAAATATATGGGTAAAAGTTTGCTTCATGCAGAGGGAGCTTGAGAAAGAAATGATGCAGCTGCTGCATCCATCAGCAGTCTAGGGAGACATTAGAAGCTCCAGGTATGAAGGGCGTGTAATTTCTTCGTCACTGTGTAGATATGTATGTAGTCACAGTTCTCTGGCTCAAGAAGTTCTGCATCTTTGAACCAGACAACACTACTAAACCCCTCAAAAGCTATATAAGCACTGGTCTCCCCATTTCACAGAAGGAAAATTGCATTAAACTAGGAAAAATAATTTTTAAAAAGGCATGGCTTCAAAGGAGCCTAACTCCAAAACATGGGCTAAAGAGGAGCAATGAGGGGTAGAGTGAGGAAAGATTAGTCACAGCAATGAAGAATTAAACCTGGTTCCCAGATGTGACCCCACTGTGACTGGACTGACTCCTTTAGAAATGTCTTTTGGGGGTTCCTTATCTGTACAAAAATTATCTGTTCTCTGAAGGTATAAGAAGGTCAATTCATTTACATTTGTTAAATGTGCTGGGGTATTTATATTGCAGTGCCACAAATTAAGAGCTTTTTTAGAATCTTTGATGCAGTCATGACAATTATGTGGTTTTATTACTACTATTCAACATTTATTCAAAGTAGGGTATAAATCCCTCTTGGTATAATTTATAAACTCTCTGATCCTACAAGCTCACAATCTAAAACCTTGATCCAACACACATTTAGAACATGCATTCTAGAGCCTGCACCAACATCATCAAAAAGAGAATGAAAATATCTCACTCTCCTTCTTTCACTGACATTTCATTTTTCTTCACCTGAACTTCAGCAAAATCAGCATCTTCTAAATTCAGAGACAGTTCTCATAACCACAGATTTCATTGCTCAGACAGCAGTAACATCTTAACATAAATCATTCTAATTGTTCACAATAATAAATACTTGAATTCTTCAGACACTGTTACTTTTTAAGAACAATTTATGTAAATCACATATAATGGCAAAGAAAAACATATTTAAGACTTGAAATTGTACTGCTTGCATATCAGGCATCTGGACGTAGCAACTGGAATATTGCCTGCTCTGCCTGATATTCATCAGTATCTGTGCTCCACAGAGATCCAAGACAGCAAATACACTCCCTAGATTTGAGGCAGTAAGATGAAGGAAGAGGTAGAAAGAGGAAAACTACACTTGAAATTGTATGGGTCACACCACTGCATCAAATGCCCTTTACCCCTCCCATGCTGACCCTTTCTGTACCTGAACAACCTCTTCCTCCTCTCCCAAGAGGTGTCCACAGGAACAATCCTCAGCTCCTGTCATCATCTCCAGATGACATGGAAAGTGCCCATCATTATCCACCTGAAACGCTTTATACAAGTAGTTTATTGACCACACCTAGTCTGAAACACCCTTAATAGCACTGTCTTCTAATAAGCAGGAGAACCTTAGGTAATTCAAGTTTACTTTGGCACTCACTACATCAAAGCTGTAGTGCCCTTAGGGGTCCGAAGACTAAGAACAAGCCTAAGACCTTGGTTACCATGAATGCCATCAAACCTCTAAATTTGCAGACTGTTTTAAAATGCACCCTCCTTTCTAGATGCAAATAGCAAAGTCCTGATGTTGTTGCCAAGAAACCAGTACTTGCAATTCACAGAGTTCACGTTTGAGAGATATTTGCACTCAGAAACATTTACAAAAGCAAAACTGAAGCAAACCAGAAAATGTGATATAAATTCCTCTTATGATTTCTCAGTATCACCCTAAAACAAAGCACACATCCCAACCCTCCCATCTTCAGATTACTATGCCCTCAAAGAAAAGGACTTTGTTCCAGCTGCTTCCCTGGAACTTGGAATTGCCTCGCCATGTACTCTGCCACGCCCAGCCTCCATGGGTTTCACAGACATCTCCTCATGAATTATAGCACAGTCGCTGGGGTCCTCACCAACATCAGGCTCTTGTAACTCACTGTCCCACTTTGTGGATTACTGCATTAGTTCACTGATTAGATCCAGAGTTAATTATGATTATTGTGCTGTAAAGCACCCTGGGAGACATGACATGAAAAGCACTAAAATATGCAGTTGAATTTGATTACGCTGTATCTTCTCAAACCCATTTATATGTTAAAGACTGTCTTTTATTACATTGACTATTACATTTCATTCAAACTCCAGTCTCAATCCAATTTTCCTGTGCCATTTTTAATTATTAATATTGCTGTTTGCAACCAGAGATTTGACAAGGTTAGGCCCTATCTGTGCTAGGCCCTGTACAGACATAAAACAAATGGCATTTCCCAGTAAAGATAATTCACCAGGTGTAAGAGCCAATGAAATACAAGAAAGACAAGAGGGAACAACTGCTTGAGACAAACAAACAGGAAGCCAGAAGGAAACCCACAGGTAAATGACAAACCATGAAACTATTTTAAACAAAATTGTTCACTGCTTTTTAAATTCCCCAGAATACATGTATTCACCCACTTCAGTCATGCAATGCTGGTTTATTTTACATATTAATTCACTTTAGGGGATTAAGAATAAATAAAATGAGTAGTCGGAAAAGTTAGAGGGAGCTCTGAAAATCAAAATCTAAAGATTTAAGACTTCTGCAATTCACCAGGACACTGCTACGTTTATAGTAGTGCAACACAGAATCTCATTGCAAGAGAATATATCTTAAACTCTCTGATAGTCTTCTGTTGTTGTTGTTCCACAGGTAAATACTTCACAAAAGGACATCCTAAAGATGCTCCTTGACAGTTCAACTGTTCTGAAGGTACTCTGTAGTTTACTAGGTGATTCTTTGCTGTACTTACTCACTCAAACAGATGTGCTTCATCACTTCACATTTTCTGTTACATATTTTTTTCCAGTTTTTCATTTCTTTTCAATTTTGTCCAGTAGTGGTGTCATTGTAGAGGTATGAAAATGAAGAAAACAGTTATTAAGCCAGCAAGGTAAATGTCTGTGAAGCACATCACAATGGCAAAACTGTGAAAATCTTTTCAGGAACAAATAGCAATTCAGAAAGGCTGCAAAGCTTCAGAAATTGTGTGATATACCAAAGTTTTCCCAAGGTGCATTTCAACACAGGCTTGAAAGGATGGGCTCAGATAACCTTCTTCCCTAAGAACAAGAAACTTCTCCAAGAGCAGGTATCAATAAAGACTGCTGAATATCCAGCATGAGATGATGAAACTTCCTTTCGAATATCCATTTGCAAGGAAAGAAAGAGCCAGACTTGGTATAGCAAACCAAGTAATCTAGCCAGAGATTCAGAAACACATCCAAGTATAAATTTATATCTTGACTTTAGGAAATGTTACTTTGTTTAATAGAGAAGCAAAAAAGGACTAGGAAAAAGTCAGGTTCATGGCACAACTTTGGCCTGCTTCAGTTGCATTGACTCTACCAGTTCTTTACTAGTTTATATCCTGAATCCATGCATAACAAACAATTCTTATTTAATAAAACCCCTATTTTTAATGAAAAAATAGTCCTTCTTCCATTTACATTTGTTTTTCACAAGCAGCATATTTCCTTTATAAAAAATCTAAGTACAACCACACTAAGCTGATAGTAGCATTTACCTGCAGTAAAAAAAAAAAAGTGACGAACAGTAAGTGGTAATTTTAAAAGCAAAAAAACCCCATTCTTTCTTATCTGATTAGTCCTGCCCATCTTCATGTATTAAGGTTGTATTCTCACAGCATTATCCTATTTGTAATCTTCAAACATACAGGGCTTTAGGACCAGCCTCTCCAGATATCAGTGACAGGCAAGATTCTATCCTGCTAAGGAAGGATTATTTTCTTCCTGTTTCAGAAAGCAAGTGAGGAGGAATCATGAAATAAATTAACATTGTCTGTCTTTACAAGTCACTGTGACTCCCCTTGTTTTAATTTCTGCTGTTATTAAAGCTTTCATCTAAAGGATATCAGCAGAAAGAGCAGAATAGAAATATAAACTGCTATGGGAACAGGCTGATGCTAGTGATGACTGATGACTTGGATTCATCACCTTTAAGTCATTAGACAAAGAAAGGAGGAGGAATGGGGGGAAATTGTATAGTAGTAATTAGAGATCCAGGTTCATTAGTAAAGACTGTTTTTATGCAGTCTAAAAGAGCACTCTGTACCACAAATCAAGAAAATATGCACATATGCAAAACAAGCAAGAAATTTTTCTGTAACTTTATATATAAATATATGAAGTACAGTAATAAAGCAAGGAGAGATAATTGCATTACTGATTTAACTACTCAGTAGCTATGCCAAGAATGAAGTCAGTTTATTAGGTAAATTCTCACACTGGAATAGCATCCAAATTTCTTTTGTATCATAGAATGTATTCTTTTAAATGATCAAGGTCACTCTTTAAACAGACTTTTTCTCCCTCTAGTTGTGCTTGCATCAGACTTTAAAGAATATAAAAGGAAATGTGATTTAATTCAGGAGTTCCTTAAATACTGTCAAATTTGTCTCTGTTCACTATAAACCAGACATTTGTCAAAGTGAATCAGCAACTGGCCACTGGCTGGCTAAAGAAAGCTGAGTCACTGCTTCTGATCTAACAGCAACGTCCCACATCACACTCAGAATACACATCAGTGTGTTGTTTACCAACCTAAAAGGAAAATAAGTTATTGCTGTGAGTCACAGAGAGAAAGGAAAAACCACAGAAATGAAGATGAATGTCTGGAGCCCAGAAGAACCGGAAACGATAAAAACAAAACCCTGACACGCAGGGAAGGCAGGAATCGAGTGCCAGGAAAAGACAAATACTGCTATAGATTCAGATGTCTTTGTCTGATAACAACCACAAAGATTAGTGTCTGCTGCCAGCTAAATCACAAAGAAAAATCTTCTACTGTCCTGTACTTCAGCCTGGATTATTAAATTGTATTGAACTGTATAATTAGGCTACCACCAAATTAAGTACGGCAAAAGTTCAACTGCACTTCATACAAATATAAATATGCTAAATTAAAGGGTTTTCTCACTGAAAATCAATAGTGATATAATAATGCATCTCTTTAACATTGAAGATGACATGTTTCCTTTCCATTAAAAAACTGCAGATTTGCCATGATTAAAGAATCAAGTGAAAAAGTATGAACATTTCAGAGCTAGAGAAGAAGGAGCAGCTCAGCTCTGGTTCTCAGACAGAAACTCATCACCAAGAAAATGAACTGAGGAAGGAGGGTGTTTCCAGCATACCAACTAAAAAATATAATCAGGAAGAGGATTAAAAGCATGCTTGTTCTGAATGATTCATGAAACATAATTTCTGCTCTTGCCTGGGTAATTAGAAGGCTTTCAACTCCAGTTCAGAGATCTGGTTTGTGGCATTTTTTATTCTCAAAACGATTCAGCTAAAAGAATTTTTCTTCCTTTCAAACATTTACATCAAGGCAAGAGATGTAGAAATGCAAAATATGCTTTTTATCAATTAATAAGGCTACAAGATTTTAAGTTCCCAATATCAGTCAAGGAAAAAGAAAAACCCAGATCACTTCAGGGTGAGTTTATGAGGAAGTATCCTAAACTACAGGTCCATGATACTCTTGGTTGGGAAAGAAACATGTGAAAAAGGCAAACAATATGTAATTTTAAAGAATTGCTATAGGGCAAAGCATATCACATCCACTAAGAAGCTTTTTTTTAGTCTGACTTTAGTCATTAAAAAATAAAAAAGCAAACAAAGCATGATCAAAACTTTACTGCTGACTCTGCTTAATTACACACCTACTTGGAAATTCATGGCAACTCTCAGCACAGAAGTCTGATCTAAGTGCCTATGCTGGCAGACTTGACAAACAGGCTTATGAGACAGGTCTGTTATTTTTGTGCTCTGTGATGGGCTAATTTCTTAACTTGCATGTTGCATTATGTCTTAATGAATGTCTTACATAGGATAATGCACAAAAATTCTAATACAAGATGAGGAGTTTTCAGATGTAACATTGTCACTGGAACTCAGAAAAGCAGAAAGGTGATAACAAAATAATGTCACAGATCTGTTGATGAAGCATGAAAAAGCTTCCTGAATGAATTAACTCAGTCTCTTGGGAGAGCAAGAAAATACTTCTTCATACAACATCAGAGGGTCTGTCTTATTTTTAACTCTCCTCCAAGTTCTTTATTTTATTTTGTTTTTGTTGCTAGAGATTGTGTAAGTATTTTTTTCATAAGCTATCCATTAGTGGTTCCTTTTCAATTTCAGACTAATATTTTTTGGTTCTATAAGTCTGTTTTTAAGAAGTTCTTTCATTCATTGGTGTTACCAAGTAACTAGGAAATAAGTATTTAAATTGCTAAATACCTCTAAAACATAAGTAAACTTTCCACAAAAGTTTTATGGTTTGTAAAACATGCACTGCTTTATTTTGCACAAACTGCTAAGCAAGTCACAGCTTAACCATTTTATATGGTATGGATTAAAAAATGTCAGGAATATGAAATATCTTATACTCTCATCAATCATGCAAGCCATACAGTCACAGATCATTTTTCTATCACTTCTATAGGGTTTTAAACTCCAGAAAGATTATCCATATCTACATGTAAGGGGAAGAAAATTTGTCCATTCTCTAATCCTTTAAAATAATTGTTTACTCTGTTCTAAAACAAGGTGGTCTACAAATCCTGTTTCCTGGAGCCTTTAGCAAACCAAGGTTAAGAGAGAAGGGTTCAAAATAAGTTCCAGTTCTGTTATTTCAAGTCAGAGAGGCACTAAGTGTTGTATAACTTTAATTCCTGGCTCCAGAGTACCCCTTTATTAACACTTTGCTCCTTGAAATTTGTGTATCTGTGTGTCTGTGTCTGAGCACACAGAGCCTTCTGGCCATCCCACATGCAGCTGGGTCACATGAAGGTTATTAATTACACACTTTGAAAACTTTTATGGTTTCTGTTATGGTGGCAGAAGAAACAGATAATTTTAGGCAACAAAGTTTAACAATCAATATTTAATTGAAAGGCAGAAAACTCGTCAATATATTTATTTGACAACACTTTTCTTGACCTCAGCAAAACCACATCAGTGACAGGCATAATGCACACTTTCTCTAGAAATCAGTAATTGAGATTGTTTTTAAAGTAATAATAACAAACTTATTTTTATGTTTCAAAGCAATAAACAAGGGAAGTATCAAGCTTTCATCCTTCCCTGCTCTCTCCCAGAGCTGCATTTCTAGATACGACAGGATGTAGTCACTGCAAAATATTCATTCCCTATTTAATAGCAATAAAGCAGTGGAGCTATTTCAAGGCTGCAAATCCTTAATGCTCTAGGGTACTTAGAGGTGTATTTTTGTGACTGTCTTCCCCCTGGCTCTGGGCACTGAACAGACATGAATTGTGGTGCTGTCCAGGGCAAGGAAACATTGCCTTCAGTTTACAGCAGGAGAACTGCTGGGCCCAGAGAACTGGAGTCCTGAGCAGTGTTCCACACCCAGGTGTCTGTGGCAGAACTGGGAGATTCTCATTGAACCATCAAGTTCATGAATTTATTAAATTAAGGGGACAGAATGCAAAATGTTTTCTGACTCCAAAAAGTGTGGAAGGTTTACACACTAGGGGATGTTTATGCAACACACTGCAGTGCTGTGGGTAAACCTTAAACTACCCTTACATTAGTTAGACTGGGAATATGAAACCACCTTCCCATACAGCTCTGCACTCCTGGATATAACTTACAGAGATGAGAGGCAGAGCAGTCTGACTGCACTGAAATTCATTCTGCCATAGAAATTGCTTTCAATGTCTCAGACAATTTGTTTAAACCCAACCAAGCAGGTTCTACTGTAATCTCAAATAAACTTGGGGGTAGCCTTCCAGCCTGGGACACAGGAAACCAAGTTGCTACTTTCTGCTCTGTATCACACATCTTCCTGCACTTTAGGAAAGCCAGAGTCTACCTTGTGCTTCAGTTCCCCAGCCTTAAAATAAGGATACATTTGCTAAGGATAGGATTTTTCTGCCTCGGAAGCAAATTGAAATACATCATAAAAGTTCAGGAAGCATTGTGAGCATCCCATATAAATACTGCTTTGTTTTTTCCACAAATTTCTCCAACTCATTCTCCTTAGTGAAAGACACCTCACCACTGCACATTAAATCTTTACATTTACTGTTATTAATCTTCTGCATTCTATATGTAAATATATTCAATTAAACTTATGTTGTATCTCTCTTTGAGAATAATCTCATTTATTTTTCATATAAACAAACTTGAAGTTCTTCTTTCCCTCAAGTTACATATTTGTAGGTTACATTGGCATATGATACTACTTCCTAATTACAAAGTTAGCCACACTGACAAAATTGCCAGCAACATTCTGTGTAAAACAAATCCCAAAGAACAAACTAAAAGAAATATAGGATGTTTTATAGGGGAAAAAAAAAAAAGAAAAAGAGTAGAACAACTGTACTGTAATAAGTACTATTTTAATTCATAGTTGCACTGAAGTGATACCCTTGATAAATAACTGGAGATCCCTCACCCTGTGGCCTTCCTCAAGTAAGGTCTCGACATTGACTCACCCTCTCTGATGTGACAGAGCACTGATTAGCTCTCTTTGCTTTCTATGAACTACAGGGGAATGTGCCACCCTTCCTTTTCAAAGACTTCCTTTGAATTACCCTCTGGAGATTCATTTCTCTCTCCCAGAACTCACAGGGATGTCTGCACTATTCTTTTCTGCTCAAAAAATTATAACCTCCACTGACGTGTCTCTTCTACTGTGTCACCGCATTCATTATGCAGCACATCTCCAAATTCCAAGACAACAGGATGCTGATCCAGACAACTTTTGGAAAATAGGCTCTCTCTAGCCCTTATAATAAAGCCATCAAGGAGGACAAAGCCATCAAAGAGATAGATATTGGAAAACAAATCCTGAAAGGCGCCTCTGTTATCACAGCCAGTGAAATATATACTGGGCACAATTAATAAATCAATCAATAAATGAACAAGTAAATAAAGAGTAATTCAGAAACTCAATATGGTACCAAAGAATGTCCTTTTCAAACCTGTACCCCCTGGAATTTACCTGGGGGATAAAAGACTTAATATTTATAAATATTCATAAAGCCTTTATGGTACATCCTTAGAAAAGCTCTTCATTTAAGTATTTAATGATAAGAAAGGCACAAGCAGGAAGAATTTGATTCCGGTATATTTAAATGAATCCAGGATTAATGACTATATAAAAACTGGGAGGAGTGAAGATTCTGTCATTTTTCATTATTTAATTTCTGTATTCTTTCATTCCTTATTATTGCATTGAGGTGAATATTTCCCGTTCTGCAGCAAATCCTCACCCTTGGGATTACATATTTGCACAATAAATATAGGATTATCTTCACCTACAGGAAATGAGGAGATAATCTTTGTGCTGCACACTCCATAAATGACATTTTATTGTTAATACAGTCTTTTTTCCCATTGAGGCATGGAGAAAATGACTGTCCTTTCTGGGCAATTACTGTCCTTTCTGAATTTTTTTCTCTAGTTATGGTCAATTTCTGGAAAAAAAAAATGAAGTTGCAACCTAACCTGGTGGAAAGATCTCTGCAGCTAGAAGAGCTCTGTAACAGCTCTCATGCTTGTACTGGGGGAGCTTCAAACTCCTGGCAGGAATTATTTTTGAAGTTGATGAGCACAGGAGCGAAATAACCTGATCAGGTTTGCCTGGCTGAGTCAGTCCACACGCACTGACTACTAGTGGTTGCATTATATTGAACCTACACAGCATCTTTGGGGGGATTCCTAACCCTCAGAGAAGACAAATAGCATGGTAGGACCCTTTGAAAAATGGCCAGACAATATTGATTTAACCAATGAACATCTGCAACATGAACTTCTCTGTTTTCATAGAGACAGGTTGTATTATTTATTAACTTGGGCAAAATATAACTGAAGCAAAATAAAAATGCACTCCTATCCCAAAACCCTGTGAGGAAGACAAATATAAAGTGTTATTCAACTCTGTGGTTTAAATCTTTCCTCTCTCTGATCTATGCTGAAAAATGAGCATGTCACCCTCTAAAATTCCCATACACTGTGAAATCTACAGCCCTTAAAATACTCAAAATTTAATTTGGCAAGGTTTTGAGCAACCTTATCTTCACTGACCCTGCTCTGAGTAAGGAGATTGACAACAAGAATCTCCAGAAATTCCTTCAAGACTAAATTATCTTCTGATTTCTTTTATACCTGTTAGAATTAACTCTTCACTTGGTTGGCTCATCTTAACCAAAGCATTTCACTTTAAGGTACCACTTGAAAATGCAACCACAGACCTTATTATTCAAGGTTTCTTTTCTTACATCTCTATTTCCATTTCTTTTAAAATAACAAAGTGACCAGGGCTGAAGTGTTTCAAATTACCACTACTCACTAATACCAAGAGAAAGCAATTTCTTAGGGCTAATTTAATGCACTTCTGAATCCTGTAATTTATTTTGATTCTGTGTTCTCTCTTCCTTTCCAGGCTCTCTGCCAAGGAAGTTAAAGAGGGTCTTTCTGGCTAGATTTCCAATATTCTTCACAGTGTTTTATTTTGTTTGGGGTTTTTTTTTGGGGGGGTGGGGGGAGGGTTGAAGTATACAAACATAGGTGGATTCATGGCACAGGGCCAAGCTGCAGTCATTAAGGGACGATTAAGCTATGTGAAACTGGTATTAAAGTAGAGAAAGCAGAGAAAATAAACACCTCTTAGTGTGGCAAAGTATACTTTGAGAACAAAGATGTAGAATCTTCTTCTAGGAAAGATACGGGGAACAATATTTCTTAAGAAAGAAATACTTGTTTCTTCAAGAGTGATCTTGTAAAGAGAGTTCTTCAAACGCTCAGAAGGAGACCCAGAGAGTTTTACCTTCATGGCTGCAACCTTGTACTAGACAAGATGTAAGGTATAAAGTTTAGGCCATTTTAAAAGAATAGGGAGAATGGGATCTCAGCCCAAAACCAGGGGGATTATGAATTAAAGTAACTTCCTTATCATCATCATCATCTGTAGAGCAATGAACACTGCAGGCTGGTCCCTGGGGCACTGCTGAGACCCCCCACCAGAGCATTATGGACTGGGCATCAGCAGCTGCCTGCCCACTCTGTTGAGTTTCAAGCAGGCACAGACAGACACAGTGACACAGCAGGGGCACTGCTCAAACCTCTAAGGTTATCCTGGAGCACACATCATCTACAGCCAAGCAATGATCCATGAAGGGAGGGCAAGACCAAACCCTGCAGCTACCTCCTGATGGCCTTTGTAGGTGTGCCAGCTAGGGAGGGATGCAAACCTCCACGCAAAAAGACAAATGCTTTCATTCTGAGCAGCAAGATGACATCTGATATTCTGTGTCTACAACTGCATGTCTTTTGGTCTGTTTGCTGGCCAGAGAAACTCTTCAGAGACAGTCACTGTGCATCAAAGAAAGCATATTAACCTACAAAATTCAATTACATGCCACTGGCCCACAAACAATTTACAGGTGCTCCATTCAACCTCCAGAGGAAGAGCTAAAGAAGCAGTGTGATCAGTATTTTTTAAATTGGGTTCAAGTCTTCTTTCCTAATACTGTATCAAAGAAGGCAGTTTTGAAGTAGTAAAAAAACCAACAGAAAAAAAGACACAAAACAACAGAGGATTTCAACATTAATTATCTGACCTCACTTGTCACAGTACCACATAGTGGGATACTAAGCTCTCTGAAAATGCTGATTGTCAGTAATGTGCCTTAAAGGGGAACGTGAGCTGTCACGAATCCTCATCTTTGTGTACAGAAACTAAGAGAGCAAATTTACAATTAGAACCTCCCTAAGAAGGTGGATTGTCACCTGCCTAAATCTCCTGATCCAACCAAGGCTACTCCTATTATCACCTTGCTGCTGAAAACAGAAGAGATAAATGTGAAGGACAGATCTCTCAAGCTCGTATTTAGCTCAGAATATATTAAAACAGAGTAAAGGTGGTTACTTTTATGTTATTTTTTCTAAAGATGGGGATTTCTACTGATTCTAGGCCAGAGTGAGCAGTAAATGCTCTTCACAGGGTAAAACACTATCTTAAGCAGGTAATACTCCTATATACATCTGCACTCCTTTGGTTTTGAAGTTTCCCTAACCATCCAAAGTAAATTGTTTTAATACTAATGCATTGTCTACATCCCATGTACTAATGAATGTAAACAGAGAAAAAATGTGGTGCAGAAAGAAAAATGCAGCATAAGGCAGAAGAGCTGTTAGAATAAGGGAACTTATGACTGCTCTCTAAATTAGCAAATTACAGGATAAACTTTCTCTGCTTGCTCTGTCTATCCTGAAAAGATAATATAACATCTTGTTTATTTTTTGAGGTGGAGTAGAAGATAGTTAAAGGACAGTTCAATGGCATCTCCTTTTCAAGGGCCTAAGTAGTAATACAATGCTTTATAAAACACTTAAACATTTTTAAAATATTTAGAACAGTGAATTGTAAGTTGATGTTAAAAAAGAATGATCACTT
Organism: Chloebia gouldiae; assembly: GCA_003676055.1. Taxonomy (NCBI): domain Eukaryota; kingdom Metazoa; phylum Chordata; class Aves; order Passeriformes; family Passeridae; genus Chloebia; species Chloebia gouldiae. The sequence continues at coordinate 12,708,861 of QUSF01000014.1, read as the reverse complement.
TAAAAAGTGAACTCTCAGTAGCATCCTGCAATTGTCAAACACTGTTCTTTCAGTCCTTGATATTGATTAGTATTCCACTTGAAGGAGGAGATAATGAAGTAGATTATTTTTTCTGCAGTGCACCTGACACAATCAAAAAAGCTGACACAGAGTATTTTCCTACCTTCCAATTTGTCTGCCACACCTATTTTCTGTTCTTTGAAGGCCATGGGGGAGAACAAATGGAAATTAAATTAAGACATTCCAGAAAATAACTGAGAGTGAGGTGCATTTCAATTCTACACAAGGCACAGGAGGGATGAATAGCATAAAGCAAAATTCAGATGTCGTACCCTTTGCTGACTATGAAAATGCAGAGTTAAAGTTAGTTAAGTGGTTTTCTAAGGTTTGCTAGTCAGTAAATGCTAATACAGTAATGCAGATGTTCCAACAAAATAATATCTTTCTCACTTTAGAGGTATTTTTCTTCTGTCTACATATACACACACAAAACCTCAGCTTGTTCATGTATCAAAGATGCCAGAATAAGCATGTAAGTAACTATGATTGTTGATTTATTCACAGAACAAAGAGCAGACAACAACCATATGCACTTCTTCAGCTGGAAAGCACCTGGGGCTGGATGACAAGGAGAGCCCTTGGTGAGCTGCAGGACCACACAGCCTTGAAGAGGCTCAGCCTATGAACTCTCCTTTTATGTTCCTATTTATGCAGCTGCTGTCCAGCCAAGTGCTATTACATGGCCATGCACTCCTGGCTTCCCAAACACTTGTGTATTCAGCCAGCTGAAGAGTAAAATAAGCAGCTTTGGCACCTGTAACAAGAGCCCACCATATTCCCAGTCCATTCTCCCTTGCAGCAGGGCAACAGGAGTGAGATGAGCACAGCAGGACCCTTCCAGGGGCATAGGTGCACTCATAGAAACAAACAAAAGAACTCACTGGTGTGGAGATCATAAACCAGGAATGTGGCAGACAGAAAATGCAAAGAATTAAAATGCATCGTAGTCAGCAAAACAGTCAGGGGAACATTTCACTTCTTCCTATCTTTAAGCCTTCCTAATGAGCTGAACTCTGGGCTTTGTTGACCTCAGCCCAGCAGCAGAGGAGAAATTTGTTTGTTAGTGACTGCTTGACATCCAAACAGAAACAAGATTCCTTGGGAAAGGGAGCAGAATCCCCTGCTTCACGGCATGCATCTGGGGGAACAGAAAGCAGAAATATAAAAATATATTTGCATTTATTTCTTGACTAGTTTGCATGTCTTCTGATGAATTTGCAAAGACACTATAATCCCGTGTTGTCTCTGGAATCCAGCATTTTTGATCTGAATAACAAATTACTAAATACTAATTAGCTGGTCATAGGCTTTGAGTCAGACGTGGTGAGAACAGCCCTTGCTTTGCTATATAAGCACAATTACCTGCTGTGTACTCTCCATTTTCAAATTTGCTACCATTTGTGCCATTCTATGGATTACCCAGTGTTCTCCCACACTTGGGATGTTTGAGTTTCAAATAGACAAGATAACCTTTCCTTAAGAATTCCTCTGAGCATTTAAAAGCACTCTCCTGGCACTCTTACAAGGAAAGTTATTTAAGTGCATTTTTAGGCTGCTAGATGTACAAAGACACCTTTACTTGGTAAGTATTCTGCTTCTAAACACTTCTTTGATGTATACTGTGACATACTAGCTTTTCAAACCTGCACATGACACTTGTGTTTACCAGTATTTGAAGAAGCAATCCATGAGAACAAAAGTAGCTGAAAGTAGCTGCTTTCTGGTACGAGGAAATGACTGAGAATAACATTTGTGATTCAAGGTTTAGTATAAAAACAGTTCCCAAGCCTGAACTAAAGTGTCCAATGTTATTCCTGTATTGGGGTGCTCAGCCCTGATCCTTTTCTTCCCGCAGCAGTCTCACACAAGAGTCCACCAAATCAGCAATTCTGCAAGCAGCTGGGCAGCTCCTTCCAGGCAAGGCTTGCAGGGCTTGAGAAAGACTGAGCATTTTCCCTTCTAGAGGTGTCCCCAAGTCTCATCCATGTTTTATATGATACATAACTATGAGGTAAAAGCCAAAAATATCCAATCAGAGAAGGAGTTTTGCCATGCCTAAGAACCATCTATGACTCCTCTCCCCAGCCTCTACCCACAACTCAGCTTTTCTCCTGGGCTGCTCTGACCCTCATCCCTTCAGGGAAGTTGAATTTCAGAAGATTTTTTTTTTTGGTTTGGGATTTTTTGAAGTGAATTCTGATACTGTTGAGAATTGATATAATAATCACTTTTACCAAAGACTGGCCAATTAACAATAGCTAACAAGACATTGTATTCTGAAGATGGATTCCTTCTTCTCCTGGTAAAAAACTAAAGGGTTCCTTTTATCTTTTTACAAAATAATTCTCAAAATCATGTGCTAAGGACAGGGTAAAAGCATAAATGGATTTCTATTTACCTGACATTCCAAATAAATCTCAACATACTGGAGCTGCTTAGCTATAAATAACCAACTCTTGCAAACCTTTTTTTCTTTTGTTATCATCAAACAATGCCCAATTGTCTTTTCCAAACTAAAGAAATTTATAATCCCTTTTTTTCAATTTTGCCATCAATTCCTCCACTACCTTTGCCCAAAGTACCTACTGCATAGTCTGAAAGTATTTGAGGTACATATTACTGACCATTGAACAGCCACTGTTTGCTCCAAAGTCAAATCACATCCCTTTCAGGTCATTTTACTTGTCAATTATCTTGCAAAATTGCACTTGCATTTTTATTCCTTCTAAAAAGCATTTACATTGTGAAGTACTACATTAATTACACATCAGGCTGTGTTGAATTACTCATGTGGCTGGAGCCACATTTGTGTTGTGTTATAATGTTTCAAAAGTGATCATGCTGTGTTAAGCTGTACTCTAAAACAAAGTGACATTTCTGAGAAATGTGAAATAATTTTTAATAAAAAGTATTTTCTTAGAAATATGACTATCTTCTAGATTAACTTTCAGGTACAGAAGAAGCACACAGGAAAAGCATGGAAAATAAAAAGAAATTGAATTTAAATAGTCCATTTAAAAAAAATTCAATCTGTAATATATAAGAATATTTCACAGAATTCACACTTTATATTTTGAATGCCTACTAAAACATACCATTATGGATATAGTGTTGCTTCTATAAGATACAGCCTTTAAAATAACTTTCTAAGATATAGCTTTAAAAAAGACTTTAAAAAGGTGGGCTTTAAATTCTTCTAAATGGACCATCAGGACATACAGGCCAAGCAGAAATTCTTTTCCTATTCCTCTTACCATGACTCTGCCTTTGGTGTCAGCGACAGATCCAAAAGTGAGAGATCAACATGAAGACACAGCCATAGGCCTTTAGCCTTTCACACATTTACAAGTTAGGATAAGAGATCTGCACCCTCCATCCCGAGCATTCCTGCAATAAGGTTCCTTAGGAGGAAAGCCTTCACAGCTACAAGCCAGAGAGAGGCGTGCAGAGGTCAGCCAGTAGCCTGCTGACCACAGGATTCTGATCCTACCAACATATTAGCTTTATTTTGATCAATTTTGAATACCAGAGTCTCCTACCCCAGCAAATGCTCTGCTCAAAGGAAAATAAATATGCACTCTTAAACAGCCTGACCTCAAATCCCACGTTCAGTAAAACAGCAAAGCAATCCTAAGTGCCACTGACAGACAGAACTAGCAGGCTAAATATCAGAATCAGTCTCCTTCTAAAGAAATTCTGTTATGGGCCTGGGTATCTATTTCTGATGGTACCATTTCAACCAATTGGCTTTTTCAGATCAAAAGGAATTCTTTTACTCATGTTTTTAAGGGGCTATAAAAACACTTGAGCTACTTGAACAGAAAACACATTTACGTGCTTCCCAGCAAAGTGTGAACTTCTGTAGGAAACCACCTCTTCTGCTTTTTCAGAAAAAAATAAGAGCAACAAGAATTTCTTAAAAAGGAATAAAGCATCTTTGGAAACAGGAAAATAAGTTAGTACCTAACAGTATTTCACAGTTAAGAAAACAGAAGGTCAAACACACCTCTTTGTACTGAAGCACCAGTGCTAAGGGGCATGAATTTTGTTTTCAGCGTTGACACTACGTAATACCTGAGCTTATCCAGATGCTATCTTCTTTCCTAATTTGGCTTGGGTCAACACCACCCTTCAATAGAGGCATGAAAACTGATATGAAGGATGCTGAGCATGTTACCATTATTACTAAAAATCTACTATCTATTAAACCTGGTCTATTAAAAGTACAACACTACCAGCCCCAGTAGCTTAAAGCAGCAGCCAGTCCGACAGATCACATCCCAGAATCACAATTGCTCCTCATGTGCCACATGACAAATTCTGTATTCCTTCACTTTTGGCAGAAGATGGTTTCACAGCATCCCTATTTCTCTTGAAGTATATTGGGAGCTTGAAAGGAAAGCCAGAAATAGTGGTGTTCCTCCTTGGCAGTTAGCCTCATCTGAAAAAAGTAGTAAACTACATCCAAAACGGCAAGACATTTATCACATATCACAGTACACAGTTTTTAAATCAGATATCCTGTTGTACCATGGGTGAACCAAGCCTTCCTACCAGAATGGAGAAATCTTGCCCAGCGACACAGCCAGAATGTCAAACTTGTCCCTTCCCCAACCCAGAGCCCCCCTGACCAACACTCAGACTCCTCCGACGGGCAAGAGGAACTTGAGTACCCACAAATACTGATCACAAGAGCCATGAACATTCTAGAGATTGCAGGTACAGACTGAGTCTACAAATCATCTCAACTGGGTCACACAGCAGAGAAGAAAGGATGCTAGAAACGTTCCCTTGTAACTGAATGGATCAGTGATCACAACAGGCCTAGGGATCAGGGGCCTCAAGTTCAGCACTCTGATCCAAAGCAGGCAGAGGAGCCAGCATTTGATCAGGTCTCCCCTTATCTCAGTGTCTCATTCATTAATAGTGGCAGAAATGTGGACTGGGAGGAACTTGGTAGAGGAAAACTTCACCCCTCCATGGAGTTAGGAACTACTTCAGTAGAGGTCATGAGAACCTTCTTGTTACCTAAATATTTAACTCACTTCTTATACTTGCTACTCAAAATGGTGGCAAAGGAATTTTCCTCAACCTTAAATCAAGATTTTAGGCACAGCCTTTATGAACACCTTAACCAGCCTCTAGACTTCATCATAATGTGCCTTGTGCACCAGGCACAATAATACAACCATCTTTAATTTTAATCTCTTATTGAAATTAATTTTAAGCGAATTTTAAAAGAAAGAGGAAACTTACTAAAGCACTTGATAATATTTAATTTGCAAAGAATGAGCTTGATTCACCTTGAGAAATATTTCACAGTCAGTTTTTTATGCTAGGTATTGTTGAGTTTTCCTCTTTAGGAGGGAGGGAGAACAGGGAAAGCTACAAGAATAAAAAGAATCGTCATGATCATAAGTATGTCAAGAACTCCCCTTGAAATAATAACATCTGGGGAGTTCCAGCTGGAAAATAATTGTGATATTTGTTCACTGAGGATACAATAGCTGAGTTTAAGAACTAAATACGACAAGGAGTTGTGTTATACTGTTTCCTTTAAAAAAACCCAACGTAATAGTAACAAAACTTGCCAAAAAAAAAAAAAATTCACTTTTCATAGAAAAAGGATGATATGTAAATTCACTAATTGGAGAATTCACTTCACATGGTTTAGCTCTACAGGACATTCCTGCTTGAAATAACAAATATTCAAGTACCTAATTACAAATGTTGCTATAAATAAAGTACTTTGGGCAACTATTTTAATCATTATGCTAAATAACTACAGTAATAATTCTACTTTGAACATGCTGAAATGTGGCAAGTGCTCAGATTTGGTACCCTTGCATTTTTATTCTGCATGTGGAATAAAGTGCTAACAAATATTTAACTTAGTGAATTGCATTCAGTTATAATTTTTTTCTTCCACTGACATATTCAACCCCTGATTCATTTCAAGACATACTTATTCCACACCGAGCTTCCAACAATAATATTATTATACTGACAGCTCCTATCAATTATTTCTTTTTAGTGCTGTTAATTTTTCTGCTGTAAACATCATCAATAATCACACAGGGAAAAAAAACTATGAAAACCCTGATAACCATTATCTCTCCATTCTGTTTTCTTCTTTCCATCACAATTGCTACACAGACAATAAATTCAGCACAAAGTACAAGCAACGTTTGAAGTGAAACCCTGCCGCCTCTGCAATTCATATTAAATTTCTGTAGCTGCTTCATCCTTCCCCACCCTCAGGATTTCTCATTTCTGTGCTGAATCCCACTTTGACTTCTAGATAAGGTTAGTAGCTAAACTGTAACAAAAATAACAGAAGCACGTGGCCTGTCACTTGTAAAAGCATTAATCAGGCAATCCATGACTGACTGACAGCCGTATTTCATACAGCTCCTGGCCCTGCACCTGCTCAGGGCTACTCAGGGCTGCTCTGGGGCCATCAACTTCCCTGGACCCTGTCCTACCATTTTTGCACCCATTTCATGCCTTGGAATAGAATTTGAGTTTCTGTGTGGAAACACAGAGGAATAGAAGATGTTGAAAATAGAGAGGTGTGGCTTTCTCTCTGAAAAGCCACAGGGGAGGGGACCAAGTGCTGCAGCAGCAAGAGCTGCCCCCATGGCAGAGCAGCGCTGCCCGAACACTGAGACTGGCACAGCACCGTGTCAGGGCCAGGGAGGGTCTGCACATTCCACTCTTGCAGAGTGTCTTGCAACAGGTGCCTGCATGAAAACAAAGAAAGATATGAAGCTCCAGATCTGCTGGAACAAGTATACCAAGAGGATGGCAGAACACAGGGAGAGAGCTGTAGGAAACTGGCTGCTCCACAGCTGCAGCAAAATTAGAGTACAACATTCTGTGACTATCTGATGTAATACATTAATTTAAAATTAGCACTCTTGGGGAAAAAGAATGGAAGAGTTGTTTGGGGTGTTTTCTGAACAGCTTAAACAGAAGAAGCATGATCATTTCAAAAAAAAAGATTCTGTTTGTGAAACTTATCCTTGGATCAGTCTGCTACACACTCAGGGTTCCCCTGGGCATTGCTGTTGCATCCAAATCAAGTCAGAAAATAACACCTTTTTTATCTTCTTGACATTCAGTAAGTCACTTCCCACTTGGATCTTATGGGAGGAGCCCACTTGAGACTCAGATAAAACTAAATACTCCTTGAAAAGGGGGTTTCAGAATAGGAAAAATATCCCTCAATACTTCTTCTTCTTCTAGATAAGAATTATTCTGGTACTTGGTTCATTTCTGTGGCTTTGTTAGGCTATCAAAGTGACACTGATTTCATTAAAATACCTATATATTACACTAATCTTTTAAAAAATATCCTAGAAGCTCTACAGTTCCATATTCCACATCCTTCTTATTTACAAGAATCTGTCTGCCAAACAGCTACTATTAAAACAAAAAGCACCAATCTTACACAATTTTAATGTTATCCAAATAATTTGCTGGTGTTACATTATTTCCCCTTCCTTGGTTTTGCATGCATTTAAAGGAATCCATAACAAGTTTTGTTCTACTTTGCTTGTTTTGCTCACTGTTAAAAGAAGTTAGAGAGATTCACCAAAGCAATAATTATCTCAGATGACAAAAACAAGGGAAAATAAGAATAATCACCTCCAGAGACTTATTTTGCTGTCCAAGTGGCCTATCTGCTGTGTAGTCTTTGATAATCAATACCAGGCAGCCCTTTAACAAGGCATTTGAATATCAGACTAAAACATGGAAAAGAAGGGATGGTTCCAGCTTGTTTCTTTCTGGTTTGCTATGCAGCACGCAGTCTCCACTGACTAAGGTGATAAAACTATAAAACATCGTGACAAATTGACTGAATTTTACAAGCTTTCCCAAAGTGCTTTTTCATATTGTTTAAAGCTTTCCAGGGAAAACATGTTGGCAGTATTAGCTGGGCAAGGTACTGACATGCACAGCATTAAAAGGGAGATAATACAGTGCTCTCTGTGCTAAAAAAAGCTTTATTCTCCCAGCCTGTAAGCAATCTGCCTCTCTGTGTGTCTTGGATGGCTCCAACGGAGGAGAGTAGCTGCAAGCAGCTCTAAATAGGAGCAAGCAGAAGCATGTGTGACAAACAGCTACTCCTCACAGCTTTCTTCCCTCTGGTATTTCAATCCTTGCACAACCTCACAGGAGACAAGCACTTTGACATGGTCCTATTCAGGGCATGTTTGGTTTATGTACCTTCTTCAGGCTCTGCACGGCACCTTGTGGTGTTCAATTACTTTCTGCACCAATAAGTGAATTTCTTGCAGCAAAGCCTTTCCTGGTTCCTTCTTGAGCATGGCAGAGCCCTCCAGTTGCCTCTTAAGATTCCTTAAGTTACAAAGGGAAGGAAAACTTAAAAAAATATGTGAAAGGGATAACACATTTCTGCAAATTTGGTGACAACACAAGAAGTAACTGTATAGGTGGGAGGCTCAGGACATCATTCCAAAAGACTGCAGTGCTACAGCTGGGTGAAACACAAATGTAAATTTTCTGCTTGCATTCATGCTCTCCTCTCCTCCACATTGAGATAATACTTGAAACCAAGATATAAAATAAAAATACCATGTTCTTTACTGCACTTTTCCTAAACACTGCTATATGTTTCAGCTGTTGAAATACATGCTCGGAAATCCAAATGATGAGCCAAATATGCATCCTCACTCATACTCCAACACTCAATCCATTCTAAAGCTCTTTTCTGAACCACTCAGATGTTCACTGTCTCAGCAACACCACTAAACCAAAATCCTCCTCCAGTCTAGCAGTACTTTGGCCTATACAGTTTAGAACACCATTTGCTTTGTGGCATTTTTCAGCTAATTCAACCTACCATTGCTTTTTCCCGTAACAGTTATAGAAGGTATAGATAGCAAAGCATTAAGTAACTGCTTGGCAAAAGTATGCTTTGTGTCTTGGATGAATAAAAATGTGAGTATATTATGCCCAAGAGCTTCAGAAGTAAAAAAAAAATAAATAAGAGAATACAAGTTACAGACAACAGATTTTTTTTTTTACTTTTGAATTCACTATTATCTGAGAATTATTTTAAATTCTTGATGTGATAAAATATCTTCCAAATAATGTTGGCAATAAATCTGCTTTTTTTTTATCACCAGTTTGTTCATGAACAAGCTGATCGTTCTCCCAGGTAGAAATTATTTTCTGCTACCCATATTCTTATTATCTCACCTGTCTGCTTCTCCACACCAGGGGTCATGAAAGGATTGCTACAGAAGAGAGTAAGAATAGAATGAACTTGTTCCTGGCCTTAACCTCCTACTCTCAGCTCAGGAAGCCACAGTTTTCAGGACCTGGATATGGTTTCTGTGTATTTAATTACTCCCAGTACTTTTCTCTCTCATTAACTTTGCAAGACATGCCTGTATTGATGTAAAACCTTACCTCCACAGCAATCTGGAGCAAGAACAGACACATTCTCTCACGTGTTTCAAATTTATCACCTACTACTTTCACCTGGTGAATGTGCCTGCATTAGAAGAAACAGTGAGCAGATAATCCATCTCAGTCAAGTTTTTAGAGATTTCTATCATGCTCTTCTACAGCTGTCTCTTTTCTGAAGTAACTCCTTCCAATTATTTGTAATTGGATTCAAAAAGTGCTGGTGTCACGGAGAGAAGACAACATGCCCATTTTATTTCACCATCTGAAAAAACAAAACTGAAAAAAAAATGAAATATTTCTACATAACATGAGCACAACTCTCCACTAGATAAATTGGCACAATAAGGTGGGAAAATGAATTTTGTTTACGTCCTGATTAGAACTAGGTTTGTATTAGGCAAAAAGCATTAGGCATGTTATCTTAATAAACTGCTTGATGACCTGTTTCCAGTGAGCATTAAGGTTCCCACTTTGGCTAGAGGACTCCCAAATGCTAGAGAACAAATAACACTCTCAGCCAGTGATCAGGCAACAATAAGCAGAGAGAAAATTTGGCTAGGCTAGCATGGTGGTATGGAGCACTTCAAAATTTCTGGACAGACAAGACTAGGTCAGCTCTTAAGAGTTGATGTATGCTTTCCTTTATATGCACCCTAATATAAATACGGTATAGATGTGTGCATCTGTATGGCTACACATAAACAAAACCTCTTCCTGCAGAAAGGAATTCTTGGTGAAAGGTTGCTCTAAGTCTCTCATTTCTGTTTTGAATTTGCTATTTACATCTTTAAACTGACTTCACTATAGATTCTTTGCTTCCTTCCCCCACCACCAAAAAGGAAAAATATTTGCAAGAGATCAAGAATGTAAGTGCCTTTAGAAAATATAAACACACTGTAAGTGGAATCATCTACTAGCATGGAAATTACATGTCTGAGAGGGAAAACAAGCACCTAATGCAAGACATAATAAATGTTTGTCTAGAAAAAGCATATGAATATTTGATGCTTGCATCTATTTCTTTTAAAATTACCTCCAACACACTATTTACTTGGGCATGTTAAAATTTCTCTGAGATCTTTTTTCAAGCCCCCATTAGCCATCCTGACAGTAAAACTTGCTGGAAAGAGGGATCTGTCATCTCCTTCTTTGTCCCTGCCCACTGCAGGGAGGCTGGGCTAGATGAGTTCAGAGGTCCCTCCCAGCCCAAACTGCTTTCTGGTTTTGTAACTGTTGAATGCAGTGTTGTCAATGGCACTGAAATAGAGGATTTATACAATCCAAATCACAAAAATCCATGTTCCAGACAAAGGTAACCTGGCCTGTGTTCCTATAGTCTTACATTTTCCATTCCCTAATTATTTTTATTTTCTAGCAATACTCCTTGAAGTGTAACACAGAAGACATGTTGATATGCTGACTAGCTGACAAATATGCTGCTCTTACAGGAAATTTATCTTCTAAACTTGTTCATTCCCAATACCAAATGTTTACTAATAAAGCCTTTGGGAAGCATGTGTCTTCATTTTAAATAATGAAAATATATCTTCGCAAAGCTCAGAAGAAATGAACAAATTAAGGAAACAACTAGTTAAGCATCTCTCATCTGCATCAAAAACTGTGTGCTGCAAATTAGCATCTGAAGAAAGAGGATGCCCCCTTCTTTCCCACTATCCAGTTCCCACTGCAGGATCTGCAGGGCTTGAAATTACTACATCGCCATGAACTTCTCAGTGTCATCAAATATGATAATAAAAATTAAAAGATGCCTCTTTACTTTGTGAATCTAACTGAAGAAATTATGTATATTTTTCTTCAAATAGGACCTTAGGGTGCAAATTCAGCTCAGCTGTAAGTGTATTTAAGTGTATGGAATAATTCCAAGAATAAATTTGTCCCTCTATCAAGAAGGGTGCTTGCTTTTGAATTAGGAGAATTGAGTGCACTCATCCTGTCCAAAGATCTATTAGTCAGTAGATATGACAGGCCATAAGCAAAATCTATTATTAGCACATTTACTGAAAATGCAGTTTTTCACTTGCAGAATCAGTAGCCATGATGTTAAAACTACTAAAAGAACACTGAAGCCTACTGAAGAAAATAAGACCCAGTTTTCATTTCAATTTCAAAAATTGATACATATGCAGGGTTAAAGAGGGGGATCTCAGAACATGCTAAAATTTAAGAAAATCTCACTAAACAGTTTATTTCATGAAAGCCAATTCCATATTTCGGAATAATAAAAAGGAGAAGCTTCCCTGCTGGATCTATGTAAAATTCTCTGTGCCACAGTGCCAAGTGGTGGCCAGGCACTAAAGCAGAATTAACCAATTAGCAAAGTGCTCCATCTGGTACAGCCTGGACTTGCTGTGTCTCCACATCTCATGTTACCATGACAGAAACTTCTAAAGGGACATCTTTAGCAAGAAAGCATCTCACTCTCTGAAACATCTTTCTTTTAATCTTTTCTACACACAAAACCAAACATGGTCACTTTACAGGAAGCCAGAGCATTCAGAGTTGGCCCGTTCCCACGGCCATGAAAGGGCTTTTTATATAGGCTTTGCTATAAGTCAATTCAAATGTTCTTCAGCTCTGAGAAGTAGAATCCAATCATATAGCCCTTTGAGAAATACAGGGGATCAAGACAAATGATTTTAAAGTATTGAAGAAAATAGAAACCAAGAGACTTTAACATAAATACAGCCAATTTCCCATACTCCAGATTTCACTAATTATTTATTTCAAGAAACCAACAGAAGAATTCCAGCCAAACAGCTCTGGATAACAAATTCTTGTCCTCAAAAGGCAGCAGAAGCACAAGCTTCATGCAGTGCCAGTTTTGCACTGCTGTCAGCTTAGAATGGTATCCTTATTTTTGAAAAAGTAGATTTCATATTGACACTGACTTTTGTCATTGCTGAAATTGCTAAGCTCCATATTAATTAATAGAGACAAGCCAGTAACATGGATAAAAAACCCAGGGGAGACTGGACTGCTGGCCAAACAACAAGGTTTCACAACTGCTCTGACTCATGCAGAACCTGAAATGGAAGCCTGGAGATTAAAAACTTCAATGCCTCATCTCTTAAACCACCTATCTCCCTCCCAATTTGCATAATGTGAAACAGAACTCAGAATTAAGGATTCGTGTCTCTTCTGCAAGAACAACAAGCCTATAAATCAAAGTCTCTTCACTGTGTCTGCAATTTGCAGCATCTCAGTAGTCTCATCCCCTGTAAGGATGTGCTATTGAGGCCCTGCCCAGAGTTTGAGCTGACAGGATCTCTGCAGAGCAGCTCTGGGGGGGACTGGGAACATGGCCAGGCCAAAGGAGCCCTGCGGGAAGGGAGGCACGTCTCTCCTTGCACTGAGCGGCTACTCTGGCAAACTGGGAGAGACAGTCCCCCGTTCTGAACATCAGAAACACAGCCCAGGCTGATCTGTCAAACTTGGATCTGTTTCTTGCCTTACTATCATCATCATCCAATCTGCTTTTTCAAAACTAAATTAGCATGGACTCAATGGAGCAAAGCTTCTGCTACTATGGCTTAGGTAAATTCGCTGGAAATGACAATGAAATTCCAAAGACCAACTTCAAGAGTGCTGACAAGATACTGAATTATTTTCATTACTGTATATTAAAATATATAGAAAAAATTTATATATTAGCATAAAAATTAACTTTAAATAAAAGATTCTCAAGCATAAACTGACTCAGAATTTGAATTAAATAAATATAAACAAAGATAGAATGTTTTCTTTTTATGACAGAACAGCATTTTGACCGTGTTAAGTTTGAACATCTTGCTCATAAAATTTAGTAACAAATACAACAATGACAAAGCTTTCCCAACTCAAAATCAAAAATACTAGAAAATAACACACTTGCAATGTTGTAGATATAAATTATTCATGAGAAACTTGTTTTCTGAAACTACAGTTTTGTATATGTACATGTCTGTGAATGACAGACATTAAATTTAGGAGGTTGGAAGATCTGTTTCCTGTGGGTTTGTTGGAATAACCTTCTGGGAGGAAAGAAAAAAAAGCAAGAAACAAACCAAAAACAAAAATGAAATTGGGAAACTCATTTAATACCTTTGTCTTGAAAAAAATGTTGGTGATTGAGAAGGTTTTTGAGATGGCTAAAAACAGATGTTGTTTGTCCTAATGATTAGAGGACTTTGCTGGGTCATGGGAAGCTCTGCAGCGTCCTCCATTTTCTCAGGGCACATTCACACACGCACATAAATCAAATCCACCTTTTGATCTGAGTCCCATTTCCAAGGGTGCTGTCTGATTACTGACAGCCAGCATGATCAGGGGTGAGCTTGTCTCATAAAAACTTCACCGAGGAAAAATAAATAAGGGCTTGGACAATCATCTTGAAAGAGGAATATGAAATTTTCTTCAGAATCTTACACTTTCTCTAAAAAATATTTTTAATCTTTGCACATTCTAGACAAAACGAAGCATCTTATTTTAGAGGATGCATGCATGACATAATAGCATAACTATACTTACTTTTATTATACTTATACTTACTCTTTCTAAAAGTTTTATTGTTTTCTGACACATTATATCAATTTTAGTTCTTTTGTTGTTTTTTTTTTCTTTTCCAACACTTCTGCAGAAGCGAAGGAAATAAAATGTTATAATAACTGCAAATACAGCTTAGATTTCAGTGCAAATTACCAGATTCACTAAAACACAGATGCGATCCAAAGAAAGATAAAGAGTTGGGATTACATCTGCTGTGATTTGCCAGATGAATTTATAGTAGCTACTGATAAAAGACAAAGAGTTGTTGGGGAAAGGAAGAGATTTAAATCAAAACCAACAAAGTAGGTCAGTTACGACTTTAGGTATGAAAGTATGGCAAATGACAAGAGCTGCTCCCGGAGCAGGCTGTGTCCGTGTGAGACGGGGCTCTCTGCAGGGGCAGGGCTGCCCCCAGCCCCGGGGAGAGCTCGGGGCTGGCCCAGCAGAACGGCAGCGCTCAGAGCCCACCGCTGCCAGCACAGCGCAGCGCACAGCCGTGCTGGTCCGCTCGGCAGGAATACCACAGCGCCTCCAAATCCATCTTGTATTGGAGATACAGCATTTGTCTCTTCTTTATTAAGGAAAAAAAAAAAAAGGTTAAAAAAAGGCAATGTTCATGGAATGCAATGAGGAACAGATGAAGAGTAACAGCCCATGAAACTGCTGGTAGCTGGCAAACAGAAAGGACTATGTGCTGTGTACAAAATGTGGTTTTTAGGAGGATTTCACCATTCAACCAGCAAGTTTGGTTTCTTGCCATAAGCATAAGGATATTGCACCACTGAGTAATCCTGAAGAAATGGGGAATTGTCTCTACTCAAAAAAAAGCTGTTGTTACTTTGGGTTTTTAAAGCATTGAGATTACTTGCATTTTTCTAGTTTACATACAATGCTTCATTCTATAAGATATCGATGACACACTTGAGAGAAAGGGAAAAAAAGTCATGGTATTGTTATGAAACAATAAAATGTCCTTTAAAAAAACACACACACATAAAGACCAAGTAACAATACCACATGCACAAGAATATTTCCTATCAAGTTACACTAAATCCTTTTCAAGGAGGCCTGGAAAAATTATATCCAAATAATTTTGTTTATGTTCAAACAGCATGAATATACTATCTACAATCTAAAGCCAAATTATTTGTTAGATACATTTGATAAATTTAAAGAGCTGAATGAAATAATAATATAAACTCAAATAATATTTAGAGGTACTTTAATGACCTTACTGTAAACTGCATATTGCTCTACAAATAGTGTCTTTGATGAGTTAGGCTGTGCTTCCATCACACAGACATTTATCCTTTACCTGAAGACACACAGGAAAATGCATATGTAAATAGAAATGTCATATGGAGGGCAGACATATGACCATCTGGAGGTAAATTGGGGCTACCTGGTCATAATCCTTATAACAAAAACATATCCTCTAAGACACTGTCAAAACAATAGCACTTTGTAAACATACAGAGACTGCAGCAATGCAAATTGTATTTGGCAGGGTTGCCTCAAGGTTTGTTCACCAACACTGCTGTGCTTCTGAACCAGCCTTGACAGAGCCCTGAAGTTTCAGCCACAGCAAGGGGCATTGGAATGAAAAACGAAAGCATAAGTCAGTTGTGAAAAGCTGCTCTGGAAACACGCCTGCCTGATACACTGGTGCTCAGAAAACAAACCAGGCAAACAAAGGGAGGAGGAGAGGCAAGTGACCAAAACTGAAAACTTTTTGATGAAAAGTTAATTTAACTGAATCAGAACCTTTTATAGGAAAATAGCAGTGACACCAAAACTCAGTGGAAGAGCACCTATCAGTGCCCACCTATCTCACTGGGCAGGGGGCTGGTGCAAATAAACCACCTCTGCAAAATCTGAATTCTCCAAAACCTTGACAACTTGTAAAATCCCCCCTAAATCAATAAGGCAGAGAAAGAAGGAAAGATTTATTGCTTGTATACCACATTTTCTGCCCCATGTATGCTCCTGTTTCAATTTTGCAGACAAAAAGAGTTCATCAAGGAAGAGAGAGCAGAACTCAATCTCTGTTTAGCTTCAAATCTGTTCTTTCAAAAATTCGCAAAAGTTCAAATATTATTTTTGCATTAATACAAGTTTTCAGACTCAGCTTCTAAATAATGAATACATTGTTAGAATGATTACTATCTATGGCTGTATAAACTTACTCATTTTAGAAAAAGCCATGAAAGATCACTGAACACTTGCTCCATTCTTGCATAATTCTGTAATTTCTGCAATATCAATAAGGCTTCATTAAACCCAAGTCCTCAATGAAATAAAAAATAATAACTTGAAAAGAAATTAATGTCCCTAAGGTTATACTGTATGCTTAGGGAGACATTCATGTATACACCCACACTCCTTAGAAGAATCAAATTCAAATTCCCACTTTTCTTATTTGGAAGTGGAACATAAATACAACAAACAACTGAGCATAATAGGTTTAAGAAATAAACAAACAACCTGAATCATCTGAATCCAGGAATTGAGTCTATTTCTACAGCCACATTTCATTAAATTTAGAAGTACCAGAAATTACAGCTGTAATGAACTCTTTGAGTAACAAGGAAGGCTCAATTGGTTTGGTTTTTTGGAGGGGAGGATGTTTGCTTTCCCTCCTTACACTAACTTGATTTTGTTCATAGGTATTTTTGCATTACTGAAGTTCCTTGGAAAAGCCATTTGTAATACAGTGTCTTTCCATCAACTTCAACACTGTTTGGAATAATCTGTTTGCAAGAACTATGACAGCATACAAATATTCCATGGAGAACAAGAGGTAACCTTGTTGTGCTTTATATTCAGCACAAAGCATACATTTATTAAATCTCTGTGACCATGATAGATTTCAACCCCAGCATCCTGCATTTGCCTCATGAATGAATCTCCATCTAAAGTCCCTGAGGTCTGTAGTCACCTTAACAGCTCCACCTGGCAATACTTACTTCAAAGGTTTCAAAAGAAAATTCTCCTTTTTCACTTTGAGCCAATATATTTTACATATCCAAACTTTACTTCACAGCAGATATGCCCATGACTACAAGCAACCCTAAATTATCACATCAGTCGTTGCCTTCACGAATTGAGTAAGCAATAACAGCATTTCTAACAGTAGAGATTTAGACATGAAAAAGTATCTTTTGACAAGATCCAAGATGAAAATGCACGTGCAAAGGAAAAATGTAATTCCTGATTTTTAAAACTCATAATACATTGTCTATTAAAGATTGAAGCTCACCTAAAACTCAAATTATCAAAATCCTCACACCTAAACCTTGATACATAAGTCTGGTTTTAAAACCAGAGCCCTGTAATAGAATGACCACCAAGAAAGAAATTAATAACACTGTTAGATTAATGAAATTACACTTTTAAGACCTCTTTTAGCTGCTGCTATGTCAGATAGCTGTCCTCACTCACAGGGAGGGGAGGAAGGGAAAGGTCACATTCCTGTCTTCTAATTTATTAGCACTATACAAATAAATATTTGAAAAGAGTATGAATATTAGATTGCCTAAGCAACACTGGTGCCTTGGGCTTTTTACTACTGAATATATTAGGTTTGAACTTTCAAAATCACTTGAAGAAAGGAGGTGAAATGACAAATGTCTTAGGAATATACAAAGGCAGAGGAGAGAAAATTAGACAGCAAGGGACCTTAAAGTATAAGAAAATCCTTCATTTTTGGCAGCTGATGTGTATAGCATGCATTAATATGCAACAGTCCCCAGAAACACTAGCTGATGTTACAATCACCTCATTTTAAGTACTGTTTATAGTAGGGAACAGTCCTGGCTCAGACAACTTAATGTCTCAATAGGCAAAACAAATTATCTCCATTTATAGAACTGCATGTCACCCAGAGTCAAAAATAGCACTGCATTAGCACCAAGCTCATAAAAGCAAAGGGAGAGTCACAGCTTGTGTTAACCACATGGTATATATATTAAATGGCTTACAATAATTAGTGGTTAAGATTTCTTTTAAATAAATAAAATAAAAATGCACCATATAATGTGAATAAATTTCAATAAATCAAACACACCAGAGAACGTGGTCAGCTCTACAAGTTTATTGCATGCTAGCCTGGTATATTGGTACATGGCTTTTCAGAACAGCACATCAGTATTGTTCAGAATACAGCAGAACAGGTGTATCCATGGATAGAACAAGGACTGGTATCTCCCCCACGCTTTCAAAGGAATATCTTTACTTTCTATGGCACGTGAACTCAGTTGTCCACTTCCAAATAAAGGTGGTTTCTTTAGTTCAATTTTTGAGGCAGGAGAAGGGGACAAGAGAAAAACAGAAAAGAAGATTAAGTAATTTTAAAACAGGAACTGGCCTTGTCAAGCCCTCAGCCTGTGTGTCTTATCTGTATTCTGTACTACATTTTATGACCTGAATTATAAACCATTAGTATTCACATGTGCACAGCATTTATTGCAAGTTAAACTATTTCTTTAAAACAAGATAATTAAAATCAGTTGTGGTGGGCATGAAATGCTTAAGAAATCTTTCAAAAAATGTTCCCAGAGCTTGCCCTTGAATACAAACTCATGACTCCACTAAAGCACCCTGACTATGCAAAGAATTAAAACACTTTTGTAATTTTCTGACAGCACGGACTATTGAATTAAAGTGACTCATTATTAGCATTTACCCTTTTGAAGTTATTTCTAATTTGTTTTGAGTACTCCAGGGGAAAGCATGTTCAACTAGCCAGAGGTGAAGCTTTCAATAAACTACATGGCTTCTGAAGCAGACTAGCAGAGTTTGGTAACTGCGTGGACTCATTCAGTGTCTCAGTTGGTGCAGTGAGGTACTGAGGGACTTTTATTCCCTGGGGAACAAATCCAGCCTCTGAAATTACTGAATGGCTTTTCACAATCCCATTGCCTGATGTGACACCACGCAGTTTCTGCTGCAGCCTTGGTCTCATGCAGAATAGCTGCCAGCACCGTACACAAGCCTGAGACATGTGAGCAAAACTTGGAGGAGGTTACACAGAGCATCATCTGAAATGTTCCCAGCAACTGAGCCAGTGTTGATGATTCCTTAGCAAAAAATGCAATGATGGATTTTTGTAGACAACAAGTGGCTACCAGACTACCTAATGGTTAGAGGATCACAACCTTTTCTTCAAGGATGCATCATTAATAATGTGTAACAAGAAGCACAACAGGGCAGAAATCCAACCACAGCCTTGGAGGTTTTCAGAAATCACAGAACAAGCTTTTATAGCCCCAACATGATGAAAGTATACCATGGTCCCTTTCAGTAACTGTCATCACCAATGGCTCAAGTGGCCCATTTTGAACCAAGGGGGAATTTGGACACTAGCATTATAGAAAGTAAGCTCAGACACTGACTTCTTTTGAAACAGCTCAATTACACTCCTGTGGTACTGAATTCCTGACATAAAGGAAAAAATACTGTTCCACTGTAATTGGTTAAGGATAACCATCAGCAAAGCACAGTTATTGGGAGAAAGACCTTTGCTTTCAAATACTGAAGTCACCAACACAATGTTTAGAGAAAATATTTTGGTCACACAATGTCTCATTTTAAAAAGCTATTTATACAGCTTACCTCTGAACACATTTTCTTACGTAAAGAACATGCCAGAGCCCACTGCCTTAGAACTATCACTACAGGACAAAGCTTCATTTCAAACCCTTTAAAGTTCTCAAAGCACATAGCACCAATCACATTTATTTCTTCTCTGTAAAAATCTGTGTGGTTAGACAAATATTGCAGTGCACACTGGACGACAAACAGTCTGTTTCAGGTCTGATGGCATGGAGAGAGTGAAGAAGAGCATATTATCTACTTCCTTTTGTCAGTGCTCCCCAAAATATTCTATGGATGTCTCTGGTGATGGCAAACACAAATGGATCTGAGCAAGAACAATGATGGCATATGCCTGTGGAACTTGAGACCACAAAGCTCCCCATCAGTAATACATCTGCCTAGCACCACACTTAGGAATTCTTCCTTGATGAAAGAAAAAGGAGATGGAGCTACTCAAGAATGAGCCCAAATATTCATGAGGTCCTAAAAATACCCCAAACATTCCTGATTGGTCACTCATATTGCAGACTGCTAACAGGTTTAAATAATCAATACAGACACCTGTCACTAGTTCATTAACCAGAAGGAATCACTGAGAACATGAAATCTTAAATAGCATTTCACATAAGGAGGGACGCCTTAGCCAGTCTGAAAAGGGTAAAGGAATTCTGAGGACTCCAGAGAACATCAGATGAGAATCGCCTTAGAGTTGTCCAAAAACTCAGCAGTGAACATTTTTGATAGGGTAACATATGTTTAAGTGCAACAAGAGCTGATTTTGAGCTTTCACATATTACTCATGTGGTAAATTTCACTTTGTTTTCCTGGGAGATTGTTTCCATCAATAAGAACTGAGACATCCTCCTCTAAAGCCTTGAATAACCCAATAAAGGTATGTGCAAATATATAATCCCACCTCCAGAGCTCAGCAACAGAGGCTTTCATGTATAAAATTAGTTGAGATATTTCTAAAATAAACATGGTATGTGTAAATCTAAAATGCAAAAAAGTGATAAAGAGAAGTTTTATGGATAGTTTTACAATTACTATGAATATTGAATTATAGAAATCATAAGCTATGAAATAATTTAGTAAAATATTCTGCAAACTCATTTTTCATTCCTTAAGTTTATCACAACTTAATAATATTAAACTATGTGAAAATTCACAGTAAATATCTGCACATATAATTTTATAATCTTCCACATTCCTGAGATAATGAAAAAATGACAATTTAGCTTTATGACAAACAGTCTAGCAATAGTCATTGATGAACAGCTTCTAAGAAGTTCTTTGAAAGTATTAGTGTTTGTAAATTGAATGGATATACCTTAAGGGGTTACAGCATGTATAAAAGAAGTTCATTATTTTGGGACTCTTGTTAGTAGCCTAAGTAATGACAAAAATATTATATAAGTTTTAAAAGCAGGAAAAATGTTGAGTAAATGTTCAGAATGTGAAATAAAGGTAACCCATATTGTCATTATAGTTAAAAGAATAGAACAAGTACCATTGAAAAGTTTCAGCTGAGATTACAATGAGACCGAAATTGATGATTAGCAGGTGGTCATAAAGTAGGATCATGCAATATCTCATATATGCTAGGATAAAAAGAACATAAAATATGCCTAATTTGACAGCCATAACTCAATAAATTCTCTCCTACAGCTCTGCTTTGTAGTAAAAGATCTTGTTCAGGAAGAATCCTGACTCTGATCTTAGTTCCACATTTACATAAATACCTTCTTAGCGAGGGGAACTTCTCTTATTTCTGTTAAAAATTAATGAAAGACATTGATGAAAAAAATTCAAAATATGCCAAAAAACGAGCACTAGGGAGAAAGCATTGGTATTATAAAAGAACTTGCTTTGGATCTTGTCACTTAAGATTTGATATGACTGGATTAAAAAAGCTTAGAGAGAGTCTAAGGATCACTGGGAAGAAACAAAGCAGCTCTGAGCTTGACAAGCACTATGATAGTAGAAAATGTCAATGGAATTAGGAATAAACCATCCATTTGGGAATAGTTTTGGGTTGGTGACTTCATCAGGTGTCTGTTCCCTACTGGTGAGAATGATGAGCGTTGGTGCTGTTCAGAGGTTTGAGCCCTGAGTTAATACTGATGGAAGAGATGAAATGTCATTGGCAGTTCAGAGCAAAGCAGGAATTTCCACTTGGAGCCATCCTCCTGCCAGGCCCATTTAAGTTGCATTAGCACCTCTTGGGCACCCAGGCTCTGTACAAGAGACAAGATTTGTGCCTTAGCTGAATAACTCCTGCCTGTTTTCAGTAGATTCTTCAGATACAGATTTGACCAAGCAGATACTGGAAAACTGAGAGACTTCTTTCAGGACAACACTGCAAAAACAGCGTATTTGAACTACAAGACTGAACACATTTTATGCTGATTTGCACTTTAAATACCTCTCAAGATGGGAAAAAAAAAGGTGTTTTGATTCTTGTACAGCATTGTAAAAGTGTTTTTTGAAAAAGCTCCATTTTCTGTCAATGTTAGAAAGGTCTTTGGCAAGACTTTCTTTCCTCCACATCCTAGATTTTCTTCCCTGATAATGTCAAAGACTGTTCCTTCATATGAATTGCACTGGCTGATAGGTCTTACAGTGTGTAAGCTTTGAAATTTTAGACAGCAAAGATCATGCTCAAACAGAGATTGCGCTCTCTTGTGAAGAGAGGAGGCAATAAAATCCTTTGCTAAGAAAGACAACGGGAAATTCAGCTCAGTGCAATTTGATTGGAAGGAAAAGCACTTTATCTTTCTGTACAAATTACTGGCTTAGCTGAACTGTGTTTAGTTCAGATGTTAAGAGCATTGCATTAATCCTCTGAACAATTTAAAAGCCCTAAACCCTCCAGAACTGACTTCTAAGAAAGCTACCAACAATACTAATAACTAACTATATATATATATATTATATATATATATATATATATATGAAGGACAGTGGCTATATTTTTGACTTAAAATTTTAGCTCAGAGCTGGTTGATATTTTTTAATATCTATTCTCATACACATAAAACTTAATTTTTCTTTCCTTCCTGAGTGAGGTTTGATTTCTTTTAAGACAGGAGTGAAACACAACCTCCGGGTCCTTGAGCCCTGCAGCACATCCAGTGGGATTCATTCTACTCACCATTATTTTACACAGCTTGCCAGGCAATTTTACTGACTATGCCTGACCTGGGGAACTGTGCTGGGACAGGGAAAGACTGGCAGGGAATACTTGGCCTCAAGATCAGGGTCTAGGTGACATGTCTACATATATAACATGCTGCAATGTCACTTTCCCATCGTACAATTTATGTCTCCTTCTCAAAAATTAAGAAAAAAATATTCCTTCCATATATAAGTAATTAAATAGATGCTTCTAATAAATGTTAACTCACCATCACCTATTCACTCTTTATTAAGAATTCTGAAAAGCAACTATTTTCTCTGTTAAGTGCTGGTCCTAAGAAAGATGCAGTTCTCTTTCTCTTCATGTCCAAATATTGAAACTAATTTTTTCCTAAAGTAATTTTTCCCTAAACAGTAGCTACTAATTTTAAACATCTAATCACTATCTAAAAACAAAACAAAACAAAAAAAAACAAAAAACCAAAAACCAAAACAAAGCGTCACTTTATTCATAAAGAAAATTATCATCCAAACTCTTCAGAGACTCAAAAAAAAAGACAAAGAAACTTACTAAGAATAAATTAAAGAAGAAACAAACAACTCCATCACATTGGCAGCGTGTCCAAACTCACAGCGTGTTATTAAATTAAATCAGTGACATTTAAATGAGTGCACCTGTATGCATACAAAAATAATTTCCTAGTTAATTAGCTCTGCAGCTATGGATGCCCTAATAGGTCAAAAGTACATTAATTATACCTAAATGAACATAAATAATTTACAGGTGGCCACAAAACAGTAAATATATCAACACTTCAAGTTCTTGCACTAGGAGATAAGGTCATATATTCACTTATCATATCTTCCAGGTGTAGAAAATATCACTGGAGCCAAGATGCCATATTATTATTGAGTGCAATTATCCAGATGGCACAGGACAGCCACCTCAGATGGGATTGTCCTGGACAGAGGGAGCTGCACACTCAAGGAAATAGGTACAGCTATGTGCCTTGGACTGCAGCACACTGAGAAAGGCAGAGAGGGGTCAGGAAAGAGCCCAGAGCTGGGAGAGGATGGCAGAGAGCAGCAATGGATCTGAGAAGGAATTTGAGAGCCTGATAAACACAGAGAGCTGCAGACATGATTATAAAACCCTCAATTACTGAAAAAACCAAACCCACACTTAGCAGAAAGGATGCTAAATGTTAATCAAGCATCTGTACAGCCTTGCACTTGCATTGTAAGAGGATCTCTGCAGAACATGAGCATCTATTTGACCAAAATATATTATCCAAGTTCTATATTTAGAAAGTAGAATAACATGTTAAAAACTATTGGATGTTCCAAACTTGATCAAGACTTAAATTCCATTTTTATTTGAATTTAAAGGAGGGAATTCATGTTCAAATAAAACATCTATTTAACTATTCTCCAAAACAAACCTAATTTTTCAACTTTTATTAACTGAAGAAGCAATAAACTGGAATAGGAACTTTCCCTGAAAGTCCCTGTGAAAAGTCCTGTGTATTATTTCTCTATTGTTCTGGTTTTATAAAGGCATGGTGACAACAAAAGAGATGGTGGACTCGGAGAATCCATGCACCAAAAAGAGGAGCTGGAAGTGAAAACTCCTGATATCCTGAACACCTCTGTACTTCCAGGAGGCTTTGAACAAAAACCACGGGATTCTTAAGTAGGAATACAGCTTAGAAAAGAGTTGCCCTTGTGTTACTCAATTTTCTGTAATTTCCAAAAATTGTTTCATCTCTCTACTGCAACAGATGACCTACATGAAACTGCAGAAATTACCCACTTCATCTTCAGGAGGGAAGCTAAAAGGGATGAATAGCTGAACAGCTGAAGAACTGGGGAGCATTTCTCAATAGTCCTAACTATGCAACAACAAAGATATATAAGAGCAATTATTTTTGCACTAATATTTTGTTGATCCATTTTTTTGGTAGATAAAGTACATGCCTTTCTTTACTTAAAATCAAGTGTGTTATGAAGTCAACACTAGAACTTTTCAACTACTGAGAGTAGTGTTCTTCAATATCTTTGAAATCAAGGAGTTTGTTCAGAATTTGACATTCTCATAGTTCCTTTCACACTGCAAACTCCTCTGCTTTTATTGCTTTACTAAGATCTTTTTCTCTGGGACTTTCTGTGTATCAACCCTGTCAAGGAGGGTCAAGTGTGACAAAAGGAATCAGATGAATATTTCAATAAATTAGTTTGGTTGGGATTAGCATAACATGGATTGCATGTTATATTACATTGTCTCAAGTTTGACTGCATGGTTTCTTCATTCAGAATAAATTAATCTATATTAGAACAAAGGAATTCCAAACTTTCACCATCGAACCACATATTAATCAGACCAAATAAAGAAATTTGATTGATCATCCTAAAAACAGTGATTTCAAGGCAATGCATGGAACTAGATTTTCTGCAAACTATATGGCTTCCCACTGAAAAATAGCACTAGTCAGTCAAAAGATGAAGAAATAGTCAAGCTAACAGCATTAATGAAAAACTCACATAACATATTGTTGATAATCCAATTTCTATGAGCTTTTTAAAAAAAAAATGGAAAATAGCCACTAAAAACATTAGATTTTAATGAAGATTGTTAGCCTAGACAGAACAATCACTTTATTCTACTTTTCCTTTCTCTGTGCATTTTTAGAAAGAAGTAACACTGAAGTACAGACACCTGCACAGGAACTGATGTTGCAAAAATAATAGAGCAGTAGTTTTGTGACCTTAAAAACTCTTGTCTCTCAGGCCAGTGAGAAAATTATAACAGCAGAGTATTTAATAGATTCAGTTTTGTTAGCTGAATGTAAGGTTCTGCTTTAGAGCAGAAGAATTAGGCAGGGTCTATACTTAACTATGGACAGCCCAAGGTCACTGGCACCTCAAAGTGGTGTCACACGCTGACATGTAAAGACTGGCAAGCACATTCCCACCCTCTGATTTTCAGCCAGTCCTGAGATGAGGATAAGCTATTTAATTACTGCAATTTTAGGACAGGAAATGAGGACACCTATCATAACCATTAAAAAAAACCCTCGGATAATTGTATTCTAACTCATTCCTTATAATGAAAATGCTGAAAGACAGTGGAATTGCGTTGCAAATGGGGAAACTGCACTAAAAGTAAGTGGCAACCACTGGAGTTCTCACTCTGTGCTATGAGATTTTTAATACTGTAAAGTAACTGTCCGAACTATTTTTTTATTACCCATAAAAGAGCACCTCCAGAGAGGCGTTGAAGAACTGGAACAACACAAGTCCAGGTAATGCTGCACAATCATCAGATTCCTCTCCAGCACAAAGGCTGCTCCTAAAGGGCTCCCATCCCATAGCAGAACTGGCCCAGCACAGCAACACTGGGCAAAGCTGCTGTGCATAATGACCAAAATAGAGAGCAGGACAGCCAGAAACAATTACCTGAATACCAATGGTCTGTCAGGAACACGTCTCCTGCTACATTTGCCTGACCATTTATTGATTTGCTGGAAACTAAACATCTCATTTTTTTGAGAAACAGTGATTCTGCAGTTGTGGCAGATACCACACAACACAATTCTATCAAAACCAGCTTCTAGTAATGCATCCCTCATGAGTGAGCAAGACAAGCCGTCCTGCCTGTCTTCACAGCTGTCATCTCCACATCATTATTTTCCAGGTTACAGAACTACACAATACTTCAAAAGAGCAATCAGTCAACATAAAAATTTTCATGTCACGCCATGGAGAGCTTTCACATTAACTGCAAAGACAGGCAGTATATCATGGCACAAAATGTCTTTGTTACATTTTTCCAGTGGCACAGTTCAAAGCTTGAGGCTACTCAACATGGCAGGAGTGGTATGGAGAGAGAAAACTGAAAGCATATTTCACAATTTTTTACAGGACTCTCATGTTCTCTTCAAATACTGCTTTAAGTACAGGGTTAAACTAATCCCTGTAATTTAAGCCAAAGGCAAGCAGCTGAGAATGGGAAAAGAGGTGGACTATCCTTGCTCCTGTTTAGCTCTTCAGGTATTTCATTTAAAATATTTTTATTATTTTTGGAGACAATTAATGCAGAATTTCAAGTGCACAAGAAAATAAAAGGAATAAATGTTGTGGCTTCACTACAAATACTTCTCAAATCAGTAGTTATAGACATGTTTATTCAACATTCTACTCTGATGTCTGAGGTTTTGTGTCCTAAACACATCTTTGAGAACTTCTAACTACAAAGAAACTTAAGAGAAGATAGAAGGAATAAACACCTCTGAAAATAAATCTTCTCTAAAGGACCATAAAGTAAGCTACCACACAACCCCTGCACCTGTCATAAATATTAAATTACTTTTCAGAGCATAAATATGTTCTTTGGATTCACCAAAATCAGCACACCAGAATGCAACTTACCCAGCTGTAATGCAGCAGTACTATTGAAATGTCCTTCTAACCAATAAAGCAGCAAACAGGCCTTTTGGCTGATATCTGTGGCCATAACTTCACCTCCCACACATTATTTCTACCCACTGGAGCTGCAACCCAGAGATCAACATCATTTGGTTGCCATCCACTTGGCTTTATCAGCAAATAAAACCAAAATATATTTTCTCCATAACATTTTCTCTCCTCATCTACTTTCAAAAAAAATTACCATGACAGAGAGGCACCCCTTGCCAAAATGCAGACTCCTGTTGCTGCTTTGTGGTTATTAAGCTGTGAGAGGCCATTCAGTGTCACAAGAAGTCAGCAAATTCAGCAGCACTACCTTCCTGCTGGTCTTGCTGTATTCCCACTTGCACCTAAAAGCTCACAGGTGTTTTAGCACTGTAACATCACTGGAACTCTCCCTGCAGTGCATAAAGAAAGTGCATTTTGCTGGAAAAGGCTTAAAATTTTTGGGTTTGTGTTAAAGCTCCCAACTTTCCAGATGGTTATATTGGTTTAGAGCACAATGCCATGATTTTGTCACTGTCACACAGCTGTTCCAATAGCAAGCAGAGCTGTTGTGGATGCTGGCACTTCAGCATAGCAGTGGTACAGACATAACTGCCCACAAGGATGAGACAGGAGGCAATGACTGCAATGAGCCACCACAAGTCTGACAGAAGGGATAGGAAGGAGAGTTGCAAAGAGAACTGCTCACCTTTTTCCAGGGTCTGGGAGACAGCCTGCTCCCTTATATTTCACCAGGAATTTAATGGCAAGGAGATGCCTAAACCTACATCAGCACATGTGATGTTCTGCTATAAAACTGACTTATGTATTGCCAACATGGAATTGCAGTTTAGTGCAAGAGTCCCCAGTAAAACAGAGAGTAAATCTTATCCTTTCCACTCCTGTGTAGAAACAAGGAGGCTCATTCCAGGGTTTACAGAGGGGTTTGCCCTTCCCTTGACACATGCAGGTAATTCTCATTAATGGAAATGTGAGTTTAATCTGTGCACAAAGGGGAAACCAGCCCCATGCAGACATCATGTTGCAGTTTCTTGAAGGACTGACTACTAATTGCTACCTTTCAGTAACATCCACTCCCTTCCTAGCAACTTTTGTCACCTGGTAAATCTCCAAAGGAAAGCACTGGTAAACGGAGCTCTGCTCAGAGTGTCAGGAGTGTTCTGACCTGTTCATGAACACTCAGTCTCATATGCAGCTCACCTGGAGTGACTTCCCTGGCAGCTTTAGAGCACCTTGTTACATAAATTTGGAATTCATTACTGCAGAACAAAAACACACAGAACATTAAGATGTTGGCCCAGCCTGCATATTTTCCAAAGAGCCTCTGAACAAGTTCACAAAAACAAACCAACAAAAAAAATCCCCAATTTAGTAATCTCAGTGCTGAAGGTATAACAAGGATCATCTCAGCCAAAAGATGCTACTGACACTTGAGATATGTCAAAATACAGTTCAGGCATGCAGTATAAAATAAAAATTACATTTTTATGTTGTTTTAAATACAAATATATGAAATTAAATTTTAAGGTCATACCCAAGAGAATTACTCATCTAATTTGCAGACTGATCTTTAAATAAATAAAAATTGCTAAGTCTGAAAGATTTCTTCCACATGGATAAAAAAAGGAAAAAACTAACATCAAAATTAAAAAAATAAATCATTAACATTTCATTAAAAAAATAACATAACACTTGACTACCACACTCCTGGATAAAAAAAAAAAGAAAAAATAAAGAAAACAAAAAACCCACAAAAACCCTAAACAAATCAAAAAACCTCCACAACTAAGGACACATCAGACAGTGCATTAACAAAGATTTTATTTTCTACATTTCAAATCCATCTTGGAAATAAAACAACCTACAGCCTTTGTAAAGCATAGAAGTCAACATAGTCTCTGGATGGCCACGTCATCAAAAGATGCTGCCAAGAAAAAATTATATGTCATATGCAAACAGTGTTCCTGTTCCAGAAAACTATCCCAGTACAAGGACAAATGCAATGAATTCAACAGATTTCCCAAAAATAACCAGTAAACAACAATAAAATGCAGGTAGACAAGTCACAGAGCAAAAATAGGATTGGCAGTGCAGAGAGCATAATGAAGGAAAACAACAAAACTGTATAAAGGGGTACGAAAGAAGAGAAATTTATTTCTCTCAGTCTCTCAAAGATCATGATTTATTAAAGCAAGTGAAAATAAAAATGAAAGAGCAGGAACAGAGGCCCCCTTTATAGGAACCTTTTACTATCTGTTCCCCACCAAAGTTCCAATAACCTCTACTACCCTGAAGGACAGGCTTCTCCCTTCCCTGCTTTGGCAGTTTTGCTGTGAATGAGAACAGCCTCAAGGAAGGAGCAAGGAGAAGCACAGTTTATGTTCTGCAAATTTGCCAGTAATTTTTCATCTGAGATTATCAAGCTCTTAAAATCCAGAGTCTTTATCAAACAACCAATTTCTAGTGTCTAAATTGGAAGGTTAATTTTAATAATTTTACTGACAGTTTACTATACATGCTTTTAAGTGATAGCAAAGAATTCTGGTAAGTATATTACATTTTTTTCTTAAAGAATAGTAATACTTTTTTATTTTGAAAATTAATCTTAACTAAACTCCTAGAATTTAAAAAATATTAGGTTTTCTTTTTGTGTTTTTCTAAATTAGCTCTATTTATCTATATTTTTGATGTTTGTTGACACCATGGCAACAAATGTATATGGAAAAAAGTGGACATAAAATTGTCGTAAGAGAAATTGCCTAAAGGAAAAAAGTACAAAAATAGAGAAAGAATTTGAAGTGACAGGAGAAAGGCCTAATAATAATGAATGTAAGAAAATAGGGGATGGTTTGTCACATTTCAACACATGAGTAGTAGATATCATATTTACACATAACTTGTTTCACTAAATTATTTCATGACCTTGGGCAAAGACTGTTTTAATCCTCTGTGGCGTATTTATTCCAGTATCTCTAAAACAGATCTCATTCCTCTCTCTCTGTAAATACTGCTCTCACCTATGTACAGAGAGGAATTACCAAAGATTCTGGCAAGAGCTAAGCCAGATTTGAGTCAACCTGAGTGACTGTGCCATACGCCATTCCTGGCTACAGGTCTTCTGCTACTGTTTTACTATCAACTTGCAGTACACTATAAAACATGCTGGAGCTCTGTCTCTCTCTCTCCAAAGAAATTAAAAGTTCCATGTCTTAAACACATTCATTCTGTTGGTGGTACTAGTCCAGCATACACAATTTCTGATTCTGAGACAGCGAAAACATTCACTCCTGTTAAACAGAAAAATGTCCTAGGATAAGAAAAACTGACAGCCAACAGTTTCAGAAATCAAAGACAAAAGAGCAAAGACAACCCTATGCTGAGTTAATAAAAGCCTGTTTGTGTAGTTTTTTCATGTCAAGAGTTCTATATTTTAAAAGAACATAAAAACTTTGTTGTTGGTAAAATGAAACTAAAAAACAAGGCACTTGATTTTTCCTTTAGCCATAGCTAAAACTTTACATTTTACTCTAAAGAATCATGCCTTTTTTTATCAATTTTTAAATACAAAATGGTATGAAATTACCGTTTCTTCAGTTGGACAAAACCACTTAGAAAAACATCTTAACAACAGCAACAGATTTACCTGCCAAATGCATAACGGGAAGTTAAATGCTTATTGTAGCTCTTAGACTACAGTATTCACAATGAAAATTAATTTCTCACACCCTCAGAAAAGCAGTGCTACTGCACATGATGAAAACTAAGATAATGTGACAAGCCAGCAGGGCAGAAGCTATCTGGCCACGGCAGAAGAATAGAAAAAACCTTTTCTCTTCAGCCTAATGCAAAGCACAGCAGTTATTATTAATGTTACTATAACCCATGAACAGGTAAGTAGCTTCCTCAGTGTTGTGACAAATGTGGTGATCTAAAATTACAAATGTAATAATGAAATCAATCACACTTCCAACAGTGGTATGACTACTAGAGAATATTGCCACTAGCCCATTTTATTGGCTGGTGATCCTAAACACAGAAAAGCTAAATATGTGCAGTATATAATTTTGCAAATCTGCTAAGATCAATTTGTTTTCATTAAAGAATGCAAAGAAAAAATAGGAAAAGGATACAGATTCCTTGTAGCTGGATGATGACAGAAGGAAAGGCAGAGAAGAAATAAAACTGTGTCTCACACACAGCTGAGAGTCGTTAGAGAACCAAAATTATATATTGATGTTGCAGGGGTAATAGGAGGCAGGAAAAATACACCAAATATCCAAACTCTGCAAAGCTGGTGATGATGGAAGGGACAAGACCCCATTTTACATTGCAATAGGTGGGGCAATATGCAGGGCTCATCCCTGGGACACAGACAGAACAGCCATGGGCACCCAGGAGAAACCAGGCTCCGCTCTGCTCACCTCCTTGGGACAAAGGTCTCACCACCCTCCTCCTCATGCTCCTTGTTTCCTTCCTTACATAACTGAAGGCTTCACCTCTCCATTCTGCTAAGCTCACAGGTTGCCATCTGGAGTAGGCAATTTCTCCTGGCACCAGTCATCACTGTCTTGCCATGCTCCTAATTCCTTCTTTTCCTAACCTGGGCTCTGCCTACAAACAAGCCCCTGCCTTCAAGTGGCCACACAGCACGGGGATGCTCGCAGCTCTCCCTGAGGCTCTGTTCTCACACTTTGGAACAATGTACGGCACTCCCTTCCAGGGTGGCTGTCACTGGGTGAGTGACACAGCCCCTGCAGGCAGCTGGGACTGCAGCCCCCAGCACAGCATATGGCCTGTTCCTCAGGGCCCTGTGCCTGTCACTGCTGCTCTCAGAGTGCCCCACTCGCTGCCACTGCCACTGCCACGGCCACTGCCCTGCCAGGGTATTAGTGGGAAGCACAAGCGAGAAGCACAAGGCAGCAGAGGCCCCATGCTAACCTGGAGGTGTCAGAGAAGACACAGTTGGCACATCTCCTGCTCTACCTGTCACATCAGCAGGGTCACAGTGTTCATGTAGCTGTGCCTCACCCTGACAGAGCTGGCTGAGAGAGCCACATTGGGCTCTCAGCCTCTCCTGAGTTAACAGTGACAGGGAATGTTACCTTTTACTGCAGTAAGATAAAACCAATTAGCTTCTGTCACAGAGTTCTTACCTCTCAAATAGAAAGATTCTGAGATCCCATTGATCTAAATAATACAGCCTTATTGGTTAATCTCCCCGTCTTTTCCTTTTTTATCCCCCACTACACTTTCAGCACATCCTCTAAGAGGTTATACCCCAACTGGTAATTCTTCTCCAGCCTGGGAAGTCACTATGTCTGACTTACTGAAAAGGCCAGCACAAAACTGCAAATGTGCAATGCATACAATCAGTAATGAACAGTAAGAGTTTGCACAAAGGAACAACATTTAACAGACATTTGCAAAACTGCTCTTTGTGCCCTAACCATGTATCTGGAGTGAAAAACAAGGCCACAGAGGGGAAAAAGCAGAAACACTATATGAGAAAAAAGGCTAAAACCATCTATTGCATAAATAATGAATTCTAGCCAGTTAAAGTGGAGGGCTGCAGTAATGAAGAGGAAGAAAGTAAGTGCAGCTTAACTAGTTCAATTTGTTATCCTTCAGGATTTAACAGTATGTTAATCACAGTATGTTAGTGACAGAAAAATATTAAACACATGAAACAACTAAAAGCATTTAGTCTTCATGCAACGGTTAATATATATCAGGAATATATTTTATTTCTTTTGCAAGTTACTATTAAGTTTCTATTAAATACCTAGTTCTACATATTTATACAGTAGAGTTTAGTGGTGTTTACTCCAGGTATTGTCATTATTAAGAAGTTAACATTGACTAGTACCTTCCTTATGTTTAAAATATTTGTACTTGATTTTTCAGTTTTCTAAAACAGAATTACCTAAACTCAAATGTTGCTGTCAATCAACCTTCTACATATCCCATTAAGCACAGAACAGAATATGGGTTCTATGGAAAAATTAGGGTGCAACCATGAAATTTAAAAATTTAACAAAATTTCTTGGCACAACTATCTAAATGCATGTCAACAAACCATAAATCTGGCAGTGTTTTAGTTCCAACTGCTGAATTTTACAGAAATTACCCTTGAAAATAACATCTACCAAGACAGGAGATTTTATTCTTCCTAATTTTCCCAGACAGGATCCCTGACCTGGGCTTTCTCTAGATTATAGTACCAGTCAACAGGCATTTGCTGTCAATTGCAGCTGTTACACCCACTTTGACCATCAAAAATTCACTAGTGTCCTTTCTCATTTGCACGTGAAGCACAGCCGTAACATTACTTTGCACTTATTTCACAGAAAAGTCATTTTTAAGGGTTTCAAGATCATTTCTCCACATTTTCACAGGAACTGGAGAGCAAAAACTAAACAAAAACATTATTAACCAATCATCCACAAGTATATTAACCCATCAAATTCAGTTGTCATCACATTTCGCAAGGCCCATTTTGAGACCTCTATTTCTTGCTGTTTTACTCTTGCTAACTTCTGAATGTAAAACAATGACCTTTACTTCAGTCAGCAGTCCTTTTTATTCCATCAAACCAATGATTTCTTCTGACTCCTAGAAGAAACTAACCTCTATTTTAAGGACTCTGTGCTACAGTGTTTAAAAAAACCAACCAACCAAAAGAAACAGAAATCCCCAAAACCTCATAGACCCAGAGTTAGTACTTTTTACCTCTTTAATTGAGCTGAAGTATTCCTTAAGGCTGCTGACAAATTTTTTTACTGGTCCTACATTATATGGCAAACAAGGACATAAACAGAGCAAAAGGCTTTCTGGGTCTTCTTTATAAATAGGGGGTTTTATAGCTTGTTTGTTGCCAATTATTTTCAGGAATAGACCAAAAGATAAAGACAGAACCTTGACAGATGCAAAAGGAACAAGTTTATCTGAAGTGTGATACAAAAGACAAGGTTTCCTATCAAGTTACACATTTTTGAGGAGTGGTACCACAATGAAAGTACCCACTATACCTCCATTACTCACACTCTAAGAGGAGATATCCCTATAGGCAGTCCTGCCCCAACCTGTGAAGTCAGTACATCCGATTTACTTTTACTTTTGTACTTCAGAAATGTATGTAGGAATTGAATGGCCCAGATTAATAACACTATTCCCCTTGTTCTCCATGGCCTCTTTTAAAGATGAAGAAACCTGTGTCTTCTTTCAGTGCTACCCACCCTCCACAGGCTTCTACAGGACAGCTCCTCCTGGCCCTGAGGTTCATGCAAAGATGTTTTAAACACAGTATCTTGAACATGGCCTCATGTGAAAACATTTTTAAAAATCAAAGTGCTAAATTCAAAGTTCTTTCCCAAGCTGGAACTTATAGCTTCATTTCATTCTAGGCAGTAATTTTGTTCTTATTTATATTTGATCTCTTTCAAAAGACCTTAAGAATAATGGCCTTCTTAACCATCTCCTGAGAAATACCTTTTCTGTTGATACAGAAGACCAAAGATTTTCCTTTTGCTGCTAGTGTGATTATAGAAGTAGTTCTTGACATCCTTAATGTTTTTTGCGAAACACATCCAATTTTGTGCCTTGGTTTTCTAAGTACCTCTCTATATATCTGTGTTACTTTTTTATAGCCGTTCTTAGTAAACTAACTAATTTTCTTTTCTACATAAAATCAGTGGGGAGTTCATGATTCAGTCAAGTTAGTCTTTAATAATCTTCCTTCGCTATCCTTCTTCCACACATGGATAATTTTGAATTATGCTGTTAATGTCATCTGTTTGAAAGCAGGTCACCTCACTTTCTGCTTTCCCTAAACTGTCCCCCAGGAGATTTTAAAGTTTTACATGTCTGCTAACTTAAAAGCCCTTGTTTCTCTGTTCCTCTAGCAGTTCTCACCCAACTTAACTTCCTCAGCATTGGATTTTTTTGGATCAGATTGAAGGCTATTTGAATTATTTCCATTTTTGCACTGACCCTATCAATAAACAAGTACCCGTCAGTTAACAAACCTGATGAATTTTAAGACTTTCCTGAGCATCCACAAATTTTTGCCTCCTTATTTAAACTTCACAATCTACCTGACCTCAAATTCTGCATCAATATAAATCCATTTAATAAAAATATCTCACCAACTCCTGATTTCATGATCTTTTGTAAATTACCAAAATGCAAAGTTTTCTCCTTCTGGCTTTCCCATTATGGTTTTTGACATTTATACAGTTTTTCAGGCTCGGGTTGTGGGCATTTCCTTTAAGCTCCATTTAAAGCTTTTACCTTAAGCCAGTCAGCATATATTAAACACTGAAACCTCTTTATTCAAATGCTCCATATCATGTGCCAATATTTCTCACCCATAGACCTACCCATCCTACCTGGCCAGTAATTTTATGTATATTAGAAAAAAAAAATACTCTGTTTAGACATATCCAAATTTCATTGTATATTTTCCATAAAATGCAGTCTACTAGAATAGCATATGAAAGAAAGCAATTAGTTTGGATCTTAATAAATTAGAACAGCAATCCCACTAGAAATATTATGTCATTAGTAGAAAACATTTTTTACAAGTGAAAATAATCATGACAGAACCATTTAAGAATACAGACAGGAAACAACATTCTCCAGGACATTTACCTGATTATTCAAATAATTAGCAAGTTTGAGGATGCTGTATCTGAATTTATACTACCTAGAAGCAGAAAATCAGAGTGAAATTAATCCAGGAGGTAGTTCTAAAGGGTGTCCTCACTAGACATGGATATTTACATGCATGCAGGAACCATTCCAGTGCACTCTGAGAAGTTTAAAGATTAAGGATATGAAAGCTGTTCTCATTATCACTGACGTATGTGGCCAACACTGAGTCTTTTTTACAATTCTGAATATTGTCACCAGGGCCTACTTGTTGCATATGCAAAAGAGACTACGGGACTAAAGCACAGAGTTGAAAGCATCCCAAATGCCCTGAGCAGCGTCACAAATGAGCAACTCCAAAGTGAAAAGAGCAATCAGTAGGGATGGCAAAGCCCAGGAATGATAGACAAGAATTGTGACATTTCCCCTTCTAATACATTCCAAACTTTTGAGTTTTGTGATTCAGGCAGATATTGGAATGGAATTATCCAACCTTCTGTTTTAAGTGATCAACTTTCTTACGCCATTGTTTTCCTTCAGGTGGATGGAAGGTTTTCCTGGTTAATGTTTAGTTTCTCTTCTTAAAAGAGGTAACAATTTACAGGTTATTATGTATCTACACTTTAATGTTTCTTTTTAAGCTGAAATACCATACTCTCAATTTCAAGGCCACATTGTAATTAAGGACTGCAAACAAGAAACCTCAAGATCAATGTTTCATCATAGAATCATGTAAAAAAGAGCAAAAAGAACAGAAAGAAAATTACATCACACTATGAAAAATAAAGAGAGGATGTATATGAAGATCACATTATAATAATGGAACTTAAGTTTATCTTTATAGTAAATGAATTGGTTTTAGTAAAATACTGCATATAGAATGGATTTAGGAAAAAAAAAGCTCTGAAATGAACTTTGAAATGATGCTGGTTTTCAAAACTATTTCTGAATCTAGGAATTAAAATAGTTGTTTGTACCCATTTCTGAGCCTAAACAATAGACTCTTTCCATAAAGGCAACAGGGAGTGAAAGGCCAAGCCAAGAGTAAAATTCAGCTGAGTTCTTTGAGAAATTTTGTTTTCTTAAGCAAAATCTTCTGGCATCACAATAGTTCCCAAAAATACATACACATAGCATGATAAAGTTAGGCCATCAGGAACTGTCTCCAGGCATTGCTTGGGGCCAAGCAGAGAACAACTCTGCAAAACAGACCTGTGATAAGGATCTTCTTCATAAAGCAGGAAGAGCAAACAATAATGGGGGACAAATGGAAGGGGGAAAAAGAGGCAACTGATTTTTTAAATCTATTTTTAAATCTATTTTTTACTCCAGCTTTGTGCCCTACTGCAGGGAAACATTCTGCTGATGTATTTCAATCAAAATCAGTGCTCAGACCAGTTCTTCTTCCTGAGGTACGGTCTTGAGTGTGGAACTTTGTTCAAGATCCCTTTTCAGTCTGAACTGACTCATGCCGGTTCATTGCATTCTCTAGTATAATTGAACTATGAAGAGAAGGCTACTATTGCGTGTGAAATTAATAAAGGTAAAAGAAGGGAAATGACTGCTCCAGATGGCCTACCAGAGCTGCAGACAAAATTCATGGTGATGCTTATAAAATTAAATTAAGAACAAACTGACTGCGTGTACAATAAGAGTAAAACAACTTTGCCTATTCCAGCACAAGAACCTCACAACAAGAGGCTTCAACACACAAATTGCAACTCAAGAGCCAGGTGTGTGTTTATGAGCTCCGGGCCCTTGAAATATGATAAATTCACCATGGGAAATAAAGAAAACTAGCCTTGGAGAAAGTTTGCTTTTATCTTCCAGCACTTGTATGC
This sequence comes from Chloebia gouldiae, assembly GCA_003676055.1. Classification (NCBI taxonomy): domain Eukaryota; kingdom Metazoa; phylum Chordata; class Aves; order Passeriformes; family Passeridae; genus Chloebia; species Chloebia gouldiae. The sequence goes on along the minus strand of QUSF01000014.1, from coordinate 12,671,119 downwards.
CAGCAGTACCAAACCCTCCCTTCTCCCTCTCTCCTCCTTTCACTTCCCCTGGCAATTCATCAGCCTTTATGGACCATTTCAGTGCTTTATACAGTTGGGTCTCGACTCGTAGTCAAGTGAAGTCTCTGCCTACTGGATTGCAGGAGCACCTGTTCCAGCAAACACCACCCAGTGATGTGCAACTTTGTGAGGATTTTTCAGCAGATAACAAGCACCAACGAAAATATTTCTCCTGTTCCCTCAGTAAAAGAAGGATGGGCTTCCACTCCATTTATGACATAAATAAAGGTTTGGGGAAAATGAAGTGTCTGGGATCCTTTGTTACCATGGTGACCACCCCCCTTGGAAGGCCAACTGATTTCAGTTTGTTGACAGAATGATTTGTAACTTAGTTTCAGAGAAGCATGCTGTTCATCATATTTTCACTGAAACAACTCATTTTTAGTTTTGCCTTTTGCCTTGTCTTTGGCTTACAGAACAATATGGCTAAAACATGAGAAAATCTGTTGATGTTATTAACTGTTCTGAAGCCTCTGACACTAGCAAACAAAGAGGAATGCTGTTCAGCACCAAAAGTGTCTTCAGTGGTTAGCATGAAATGCCTTATCACTTGGCCCCACAGGACCAAGGGGGAGGCAGCTTCAGATGCACTGTGCATTACAGTCTGTCTGCAGTAAAGAATCTGCATCTTGGCTTCAGTGCTCAGCCAGAGTGTAGCGTGCACAAGTTCATCTACAGATAATAACTGGAAGCTCTGTGCTCAGGACATTATCCCATGCAGGAGAGAAAACAAGGAAGGCTAAGAATAATTTTTATTCAACTAAGCAGCATCTGAAATTTACAGCTGCTTCCTTAACAGAGTAACACCTGGTGCACAGGGCCAGCACACTGCAGTACACCTGACTGGGTACTGTGTGCTGCAGAGAAGGGCTCCCCAGCTGGGACAGTACCAAGCCTGGTACTCAAAGGACTCCAGGAACAGCAGGAGTTTAAATATTTTAAGGCAGCAAAAGCAATTGCTGTTATGAAGAGAAGTCCTGCTTTCCTCTAGTCCCAAACATTCCACCTAGTCCATGACACTCTGAGCTTTTATGCCAGCATGGCCTTCTGTGTGGCTGCAGTTTCATCTGGATCCCATACCTGAAATAAAGTCTAAAGCAAAAAAGGTCATCATGTGGCCGTGGAGGTATGAAAAGGGGGAGGAGTTAAAAAGGAGAGATGGTTACAGCTTTGATTTGGTGCCAGTGCTAAGCAAAAGCCCTCCTACCTCCCTCAAATGTGTTTCTAGGTTTGCAGACATAATTGCATATTTAATATGCAAGCTTTTATGTCATTTGAATGCTAAAAGAAATTGCTAACCAGGACTTCCAAATATTTTGTGCAATATGAATTACTTTTTCTTAGCCTGCTATTTATGCCACAGTATCATAATTCTGTTTTCTTTGACATTTATTAACAGGAACATTATATTAAATCAACGCAATCATCGAGAACTCTGAAGTTTGTGAAGTGCTATTGCTGATCCCTCAAGCTAGTCATCTGTTTCTCTTTCAGATACTGCAATCAACACTCTGGAAAGTATTACAGTGCCAAATAAAGAAGATTCATTCTGGTGCAGTGTTGCATAGCAGGGGATCATACCTGAAAGCCTCAACAGGTGCTTGGTCACCACCAACCAGCTGTAGCTAAAACACCGTGTTAAAACTATAATGTAGCGAGCAAACTCTGCATATTAACATGCAGATTTCTGAGATACATTATTCTAGGTGTTGATTGGTTTTGGTTGGAAGCCAGACTTCTCAGAAGACTACAAAGTTCAGTAAGTCTCACTGGAAAAGAACTTTTGGATTCAGAACCAAGATTAGAAAGCATGTACACCAAAGAACAGTTATTAGCCCAGTGTCCATGGATCTCAGGCAATATGGGAAAACAATGCTAATGTTTCTGTTCTGTCAATCCAAAACTGGAAGTGACTGCCTTCACTTTTTTTACAGATTATATCTTCTTTCTCAATTTTTTGGGAGCAAAAATCTCACAAACATTCATTTTGACGTAAAATAGAAGTTTTCAAAATCAGAAATTTTTGCCAAGAACACTAACAAATCGAGAGGAAGTTCAAATTATGCTGGAGTGAACTATCAAAACCACATTGCTATCCAGACAAGAGAGACATATATCCATCACAACTATTCCACATAGTAGAGCACTATCTTAAAGTGTAGAGTATAAGTGAAGAGGATTCTCAAATATAAAAGTAAATTCACATTAAGTACTTTTAAATCCCCACACAACCTCATTTACAAGGCTAAAATATAGAAGTCAGCATTCAGAGTGTACCCAATTAACATTCAGAGATGCAAAGCAAGACTTCTCCTAAGAAGCCCTAAGGTTTTTTAAAACCAGGCAATAGATGAGAACGAAGCAGATAGATGTAAGGTGTCCAGAGAAGGGCAGTAAAATCCATCATTTAAAATAAGATCTGCTTCCACATGCTCATGAGCATGCCAATGCTCCAGCATCATTGCACTTGAAAGTAAACCCTCCAGAGGAGGTAATTAGAACAGCAGCTTGGTATTTATCATGGAGATGCCATTCCCCAGCATGTGAGTTGCGTTTACTCTGCACTAATACTGAGCATAAATTTCATCTTTTATTGATTTATAAATATTTCATACTATGTAAAATATTGTCAGATTATAATTCTCTCTCCATAAAATGGCAAGCAAACGTCCAGCCATCTGTTTGGCTAATGAGAACAATCACCCAAGCTACTTTTCAAGCATAACGCATCCCAGTTTGAAACTGCTTTCAGTGTAAGCACCTGTTCATACATATCAATTAAAATGATAATTACTCCGTTAGTGAATATAATCAAAACAAAATAGTTACAGCTCTATTGTTTACCAATTAAGACTGCAGAGTTCACTGGTGATATATTTCTGGGCTCATTTTTTTTCTTCCTTGCCCATTCTAAGACTGGATCCATTTCACACCAGTTTAAGGCAATATATGTTTCAATATTTGAGAACTTGTATTTATAAAGCAACAAAACTACACAGGTCTCCTGAAGGTGTCTCTCTTTATGATAGATTATGCCGATATACCTTCCCAAAAAAAGAAAGTACACTTCTTCCTTGAAAGAGAGGGCCATTCTTTCCAAGTTCAACAAGTGAATGATGGAGATAATCCAGGATGGGAATTCTCCTCTATGTACAGAGTTCTTACTACAGGATAATTGTCAGACTATTTTCTTTTATATACTAATAACTATTAGCATTTAACAATGAACTCATTATACAAATTGGATTAAGATAGCTTTTCACAGCAGACATGTTAAATTGAACTTAACTTCAGCACAGAAAGGAACTCTCAGAAACCTCATGTATCCTTGCCACAAAATGCAGTGCTGCTATTCACATGCTCATCACTTACCTAGTTTTGCTCAAAATTCCTCTCAACACAGAGAAAATTCTTCATCTGTATATTGTTTGCTATTTCTCAAAATCTTTGAAGTATGGCTGTACCTAGGTGTGGGCCTGTGCTCCTGTGTGGTGACCAGACCTATTTTGGAGCATCTCTCTGGTACAGCTCCCTTGCTCTCTTCACCTCAGTGAATGCTGTTCTCTGCTTTTTATGAGGATGCTGGAAATTTGCTGTGCCATTCCCAGCTCTCGTAGTTGCTGAGTTTCATAGACTCCTGTTTGTTGAAAAGCAAACAGTTTATCCTCCAACAGTCATAAGAACTTGAGACATTCCTTCTACTAGTGCTGTATGGGCACCCCGATAAAGCCTCTGGGCATGGATGCCAGTGAAACTCTTTCACAGTAAAAACACATCCTTACTGACTCATTGACCCTTTAGTTGTAACTTCTATGCTGAAATCAAATCACACATTCCAAATGCAACATGCTTCTCCAATATGTATTTCCTAAAATGGGTTTTGGGTATTGCTGGAAATATATTTCTTCCTCAACAGAACCTACTTTAGTGTTGATAGAAGTAATTGATGTTGAGAATTTAATTGCTGTGAATACGAATTCTAACTTCAAGATGAGTTTAATTCATTTTAATGAACACAAAAAAGGGACCTCTTCAAAGCAATACACTATATATAATAGAAATAAGTTTCTTCCTTGACTGCATGTACCAGATTTAGCCTATTGACATAAGCAAGAATTGCATAAACAAATAAATGTAAATCCAGGTATTACACCCATAATCACACTGATGCATGAGCTCTCAGAGCAATGCTTGTGCACATGTAGGATATTCCCATCCTGAAACTGCTTTTTTTGTGCACACTGGAAAGTGAAATTTGTTCATTCCCCATAACAAGCTGAAAAGCAGCTTCATTTTCCATGAAACAGACCTCTGATTCTCATTGTGTCCCTTGTAAACTTCCTCCAAGCCCAAGTTCTTCCTCTCTTCTTAGGCTCTAACCCCATCAGCATACAAGTCAGTACTGGAACTGATTTCAGGGGGCCTCTTTCCACAAAGGTTAAATGAGTTAACACATGAGGTGACTTTTCTGACAACTCTGGCTACAGCAAATTTATGCTGAAATATGTGTGAATCAGGAAAGTTTGCTGCTACTCACATCTGCTCTTGTCTTTGTTACCAAATGGAACTCAGTACATCTATCAAGAAAACTATTTTCTATCTTATGGCTAAACAGTTATCTTTTTCTCCAAGGAAATTCACCTCAAGAATTACGACATAAAAAAGAACATTTATATTTCATATACAGTGCTGTAAGAAGCAACTCTGTAAAAGATACCACACTTTGCCCATAGATACTTTTCCATAGTTCACTAAAATATGGATGTTTGGTACAATTGATACTAAATATTTTTCTTCCTTCTTTTATTCACACAATCCATCAAAAGTTGACATCAATAAACATGACTATGTTAACCAATTGCAACACTTTCCAAGATAGGAGAGGCACCTGGAAACTGACAGTGATTTTAATATTAGCTTTGACTGAGATAAATTCTGACATGCCTTCCACCATATATATAATTCTCTAAAGACTCTGATAAACAGAACCCATTTTATGTCCTCAGAGTACTAAGTGCATCCTGTCACGTTGAAAGATTTGTCAGCCTGAAGTCACCCTGAGCTATCATGACAAAAAAAGCAATTGTCTAATGTACAAGAAACCTGGAATGAAATAAAATTGATTTTTTAAATGGATTTTTACTTTTACTTCAAGAACCAAAAATGTCCCCTAGTTTGCTTCCACATAAAAAATCATTCTCTGACAAAAATAATAATGGGAATAAATTACCCTTTTTGCACAAAGTTGTCATTAAAAATGCAACAGGTAACTGTGGTCATATAGTGGACAAAGAAGACATTCCCTTGCTCAAGACTTAAGATTTAAATTGTCACATTTTGTTCAAGTCTCATGGAAATCATAAGATTTTATTGCAAAAGCATTCATACCTACTTTAAATACACAGAGAAGCACGAAAAATTTCCATGTGGTTTCACTGATTTTTCTGTCCACTCCTCCTATTTCAATGTGCATTTCCAATTTCCTGGTTGTCAATAGATTTGGTAATTGCCTTTTAATCAATACATGAACTATGTACCCGACATTCCATTTGTACTGGTTCCTGGTCTTTCTGTAGCTGTCTCGTGGTATTTAATTTCTGTCAAATTTCAGATCAGCTTTCATTCAAAGGCAGCACAGGTAACATCAAATTGCATTAATGACATTAATTAACTATTTCTGAAACTCACTCAAAGAAAACATATCTGTCAGGGTCCTAGCAGTCAGTGAGCATATTGAAAATTCCATCATCAACTTCAAAGTACTTTGGATTTTCTCCTAGATAGTATCAACACCATTTTGAGCTTAACATGTCAAATATTTCTGTAGCCATCTGAGAAATCTTCAGCATGATAAGAGTTTGTAAAAAATCCCTTATTTTACTATAAAGTAAAAAAAATATTACATGGAAAATTCAACTTTATTACTGAGAAGTATAAAATAAAAACTTTATACTATTATTTGGGAGTTCATAATGGAACTGACAGCACAGGTTGAAAAGTATTTTTTTTGTTTTTCCTTCTTGAAGACAAGGGCTAAGATGCATTGTCCTATAACAGACAATATGGAGAAATTAAGCAACTGGCAGTGATGCATAAAACTAAATCACGCAGAATTTACCTTCTGATAGTGTTTCTACCACTGAATTAAGCATTCCTAACCAGAACACATCCCTGGTGTTTAAATGGTCACATCTTACTGCTCCCTCTGGAGCCCTTCTACCGGCAGTCTGGCTGCTAGGATACAGTGAGCAACAGGAAGAGGGGGGAAGAGAAGAAGACAGGAGAAAGGAATCAGCCTTGGTGCTTTCCTCCTTCCTCAGATTTGCAGCTTTGGAAGTAAAAGAACAGAAAACATTATTTGTAACCTCACAGTCAACACGAATCCTTCCTTGGGACTTTCCAAGACCACAGTTCCCTGTGATAGCTCCTACCGGGAGAGGGAAGCAGAAGGTTCGGCACTGCACCCTCTTGGAGAGCCCAGGGTTTGGCAAGAATGACAGCAAAGTGTTTTACAATGGCCTTAAGGCTTTTCCTCTGCTACATCCCTCACAGCCCTCTCCAAGTCTGCTTGGGTGTCTGTGGCTCTCAGCCATCGCCTGAGCTCCTCATACAGCTACATTCAAGAAGTACAATTTGCTGCAACCTCATCCTTCTTTCTATTCTTCCAGAGAGACTTGCCTGCTTCCTTTCCAAGAATTCACTGAGGCCATGATGTTGTCCTTCTTCCTGCTTTTTTAAGAGATTTACCTTTGTGACTAGAACTTCACTTGTTCAATTTACTGTTTGTCAATTAACAGCCCACCTAGATTTATGTAATGTGTATCAACAGCATAGCCTGGTGCCCACCTACTCACACATTACTGAGTGTAAACAACACAGCTTTATATTGTTGCCTACACTGGGATGAGTCAAGTCCTCTGCAAAGAAACAGTATGGAGACAGTTCTGGAAAACAGTCTATCACCACATGGAGTACAGAAAGGAACAGCTGGCAAGAGGAAATCCCAAATGTCCCTTTCACTCCTCACTCGCTTGCTTCCCAGAGAACCAAACTGACCCAACTACTTAAGCTGCTTAGGCTCAGGATTGCTGCACATTCACTGCAGAGACAAAACATCACAAATAATAAATTGCTGTCTTGCTACTTTGGCTTTCCTGTCATACTTCTGCTCAGTGTTTTCAGATGGAGCTAAGGAAATCAATCCCAAGTCCCTTCCACATAGTGGACAAGTTCAGAGGTACTCCAAAGTGGATATTTTAACTGTACATACATGTACTCAGTGGCAGATCCTAAAAAAAGTAGAAAACTAAGAGCCGTATCAAATACCTGGGGGCTGCTCAGAAAGTATGTCCTGAAAACATCAATGGAAAAAAGTCCTTTCAAGAAATCTTGTTTCAGAGAAAATAAAAATATGCTATAGACAAAAAATAATTGAAACACCAAGTACCATTTTTTGTGTGTTTATGAATAAAAAATAAAGCAATTTCTCAGAAAATAAAACTCTGCTGCAACCCTTATGCATATGTTCTAGCAGCATGTTTTATTGAATTCCACAGATGTAATTAAGTGTGTCATTCATTTGTTCTCCATTATGGTATTTCAGTCAAACATAAACAGCTTTCAGACTTCATTTGCAAGAAAGATACTTTGAGCCAATTAATTTGCTAACTTCAGAGCAATAGCTTGAGAGGTCTTCATAGGCATTTAACTTTTCTTCCATGTATTTACAAAGCTTTAGTCGTGCACACATGTAGGTAAGTGCCAATTTACCACGGCACTAACACAATAAGCTGACAGATCCTTTCCCCCCCACGTACACTGCCTGATATACTATGCCTTCATGGCATGTTCCTCCTATTCCTGGTAGTTTTCAGTATATTTAATCATGCCTCTGATTCAGCTGTGCTCAGTGCTTTCCATTTCATTTGTACAGCTGGAAAACGTGCGCTGCTGGCAGTTACGCAAAAGAGTCTGCTACAGTGAATGACTGAAATGGAGAGGAGAGGCAGGCATAAGGAACTTGTGGGTGGAACTGGAGTACAGCATTTTAATTCTTGTGTTTTAATAAACAAATCCAGAAATCCAGCCTATCGAGGAAAGTCCCTTTTATGTTACAAGTGATGTGCCTTCACTGTGTAGAATTCAGCTCAGCCATCAACTGCCTGAAAAAGCCCATTTATAAATGGGGTGGTGATTGCAAAATGAATCCCTGGAAGCATTTTTTCAGAGAGGAGGCTATTGACAAGGCTGTATTGAAAAAAGAAGGGACTGTGAACAGAATTATCTGTCCTGAGATAACTCACTGCAAGGTCAAACTTTGACCTTGCACTGATGAGGCAAAAGAGGCTCTCGGTAGGCAATAGAAGAGAAGTTGTTTGAAGATGGCACTGGAAATGCTTTCTGAAAGGATTAGCTACCAACACAGGACAGTTAGAACCTTTTGGGGGTCTCACCCTGATGTGCCAAAAGTCAGGATTTTCCCATCTCTTGCCTAGGCACTTTCTGCTCAAGACCTCAGAAAAGCCCACTAATTTTTTTCTATTAGAAAAAGGTCTGTATCTCATACCAAGAATAAATCACTTAGAACAATTTAAATATGAGTCACCAGAATAATTAAGGGATCACCCTTTCAGTATTCAGAGCATGCCTAAGATGAATTGGAAATGCTACCTCATTTCTCTTCACAGGCTGCTAACCAGAAATTCCAGAGCTCCTTTTCCAAGTTTATTTGAAGTCTTGCACCATGACCTGAAGCAATGTATATTCTGGAGTCTCCATAGACAGAGGTGAAAAGCTTTGCACTCTGGCCTCCTGAAGGAAGAGGCTACTACACAAGTACTCAGCTGCTCCACAAGTACTTCAGTATCCCAAGTGATGCCCAAGAGTCTGTGAACCTGCACAGGGATGCTCATTGCATTGACACATTCAGCCTTCAGCACAAACTCAGTGACTCGCTCACTTCTGTCCTTCACCTTCTTGAGAGGGGAATCACACAGTGCCCAGAAACAAAGAACTATATTCAAAACTGTCTGCTGAGTCCACAGCTGTTACACATCTGTCTACCTATCTGCTATTCCATCTTTAGCAGGACTAGAAAATTTTTAAACTTTAAGTGGGCTCTCAGTTATAAAATTGATAATGCGTTTGCAACATTAAAAATCAACTTCTACAATTATAGTCTGTGCCTTTGGTTACAGCTTTCTTCCATCTGGATAATAAAGGCAGAGATTTCTGGGTTTTAAGTGAAGTTTGGGGTTGTTGATTAAATATTTACTACTGCTAAAGCCCTACTTCTTCTAAAAATTTAGAAGATTTTAAGATACAAAAGATCTCCTTTAATCTGTATCTATTTTTGTACTTCTCACACAGTGTGCAGATTTTTAATTCTCTGGTTTAACCTAATTGCACATCATAAGTGAAATGCTTAGACAAAAGTTTGTATAACTATTGGCCAGGGAAAAATCCTAAAATTTAGTCTCCGAATCTGAAAAAGCAAAAATTGATCTGAGAAAGAAACTGTGATTTCTTCATGTTAAAAAAAAAAAAAAAAGGAAGTGAATACTATTGAAACAAGACTTGTCTGATCAGTAACAATTCAACTGGTTTAATTCAATTACCCCTGTTTGGGGGAGGGGGATTGTATTATATAATTTCATTTTTATATTAATTTGGTATGGTCTTCCTTTATATTTTCCCCCACTAAATTTAACATGAATGTCATTACACATCATAACTGTAATTACAGGTTTCAGTGGAAAGATGGCATAATTAGGTGCAATTATGCTTATTATGTAAACACTATAAATTAAATATACAGAAAACTGACAAAGAAAAAATAAAATCACAAGGAAAAAAGAAATCGAACAAATCCATGAAGTAATAAACTCAAAAAGGAAACTGAAAAAGTAAAAAAACCTGTCAACTATCTCTTTTTACCCCTCTTTGTAATTACATTTTATTTAGTATCTGTTTTTACTTTAATTCTTAAAATGCTTGCAAGAATAGGACCAGATCAAACATCTTATTAGCCCTTAGATTAAAAGCACTTAGAATACGAATCCCTCTCCTTTCCCAAATAGAAGCACTTTTATTAACCAGGCAGTAAAGGTCCCTGGACTTGTTCATCACTGGTATCTGAAGAACCAACACACTTCTCCTTTAGCCATTACACTTTTGCTGTACTGTAGTTTTACACCCAGTCTCCTGTATTTACTATAATCATTCAGGTTCTGGCTGACTGTGGAAGCAAATGTAGTTGGCTTCACACAACAGACACCAAGAGCTAAAGCTAATCCCTCTGTAAGTAGCAATAATACTTCTGAGGTAAATCATACAGAAAACTCTGGCAAAATTAGGGGGCATTAGGAGACATTCCACTGTACCCAGACAGAGTTTGGTCAGGCTCAGAGAATCTGGTCTAGAAGCCACAGGAATGTGCTGGCTCTGCACTGGGTCATTTAGTGCTTTACCACTGTGATCAGAGGTTTGCAAAAGAAATTTGGGGTTGCTCTTCAATGTCTCTTCTTGGCAGTGACTGGAAAGCATGAATGGGTTCTATGTCTCATTACTGACATTGTCAGTTCTACTGCCAGGGTGAGGTGCAGAACCCACTACTTAATCAAACAAGCAAAGCGGGGATAGATTCTGAAGTGTTATTAATTTAAAATTTGGGTAACTCTGAGTTCCTAAACCTATGGCTCTATTCTGTTCCTAACCTACAGGTCTTAAAAACTGCAAGAACTGTTTTTTAAAAGCTTAGCCATTCACATTTTATGGGGGCTTAGCTAACTGTGAAAGTACCATTTGATTTAATGGCTGAACTTTTGCAAGGTGAGATGAAGGATTTTTTCCTGTCTGCATCTACAGGAGATGCCAAATACTCTCCAGCTCTCAGGAATTACAGGTGGTCAGATGCTCAGTCTTCATGCAGTAGCTTCAGTAGCAGCAGGGGCTGCTCACTGTATTCCTGAAGGTGACTGATCCTGCAGTCTTTCCTTGAAGATTCAGCTTATAATACTTGTGAACTCTCTGCTGTTGGCATTGGTAGAAGTTTCAGACACCCGGATATTATTACATTCCATATCTTTTAAATAAACAAAAGCTGTATCCCATAAAAAAAATTAATTACACAAACATTTTATAACTGTTCTTGGGGACTCTGAGGCAGAAGCCAAGGCCTATAGGTAACATTTGCTTCCAAGACCAAAATGTGCAAGTTATGATTTTGTGGCAGCATATGGGATGCTGTTGGTAAAGTAGCAGATGCATGTTAAAAATCCAATATGGACTGAAAGAAAACATTTGTTATTTCCCATAGAATAATTCATCATATGTTCACAGACAGAATACCCAGAGGGCTCTGCTCACCAATGAAATGGGAACCATTTTCATACTGCAGGCCCAAACTACACACATCATAGAAGGCAGAACCTGGAATGGCTGTTGTTCAAGTGTATCTTGATGTCTTTGACAGACTTTTTGTCTTTTAGGACAAAATATAAGTAATCAGTCATGCCTTTTGTTCTTATTACACTACACAAAAGAAGCAGCTTTACCAGCTCTTTGTGTTTCAAGCACATTTCATCAAGTGCTCTTTTGCACAGTATAATGCTGAACTTGGATCTCTGAAAACTGTATATACTAAAGAGAGTATGTACTTGCCTCATAGACTTTACCATTCCTTGTACTCGTGCACAAAGTCAGAACAAATTAAAAAATAAAAGCTTTTTTCAGAAAAAAAAAAAGAAATTGTTAGAAGATAAAAACCTAACCACACATCCCAGAATCCAGTTGATATTTAAGGTTTGGTCTGACCTCAGATTTAATATAAATAAGAACAGTTGACCACTTAGTCATACCCATAAAAAGCTTGTATGAATACTCTTAATTAAAATGAAACCATACATAATAATTCATGCTGAAATCCACCCAATCAAACCCATACACATTTTATATTTAAAAAGGCTTGGGCAGTAAACTCGTAGAACTTGACCACTTAAGCAAAAACCACCAAGACCACTGTGATTCTGCTCTGCCTGAGCTGAAAGAGCTATTAGGTTGCTGAGTAAACAGTTCCCCTGTTCCTCCTACCTGCACACTTGTTTCCTATACTTATTCTCAGCTTTATTTCTTCTTTCGTGCCAGCACCCACACTTGAATCAGCCCACCCACTTTTCATCTGCCAAGCAATCAGCCGTCGCTTCTTAAATCTTACAGCTCTTTGGCAAAGACTCCCAACCCTGTTCTCCGAGGACAAGCTCATCCTTCCCTCTGAACACTGAGCCAGTGGCATGGACGTATTTACAAATGCTGTAGTAGAAAGCTCAGAGCAGCAGCTCCAAGGGGAATAAAACCATGTCGATGCAAAAGTGAAAAATAAATGGGAACATGCCGTGTTGCCTAAAGAGTGCCATCATTTTTTGTACCCATATTCCTCCTCAGAGTGCCAACTCTAGCTGGGGATTTATCATGTGCATAATATGGAGCAAGAAAGGAGAATAAAATTACATTTGAAAAAAGAAGATGATTTGGAAGCCAGGGCGGATGAGTTATGCCCCTGATAGTACACCTAACATTGCTATCTGTCTTCAGTGGAAAGTATCACTTTAGCTGACATCACCTTCTTAGGATACACTCATTTCATCAAAAGATTTCTAAGCAGAAAGAGGAAAATCCCCAGACTCTGAATCCTCAGAATTTTTAACTGAGGCTCAAAAGCAAAAAGATACCTTGGAATAAGGAAAAGTAGAGAGTGAATACCAGGCAAAAAAGAGTTCAGCAATGGCAGGTAGCTCTGCTACTGTGATTTCTGAGAAATGGGAGAATGTGAGATCCTTATCTTCTGAAGGGTGCTGGAATCATTCTGCAAAGTCAAAAAAATCTTGGTCTCCAGTTAAGCAGAGAATATACCAGATGTCCTACACAAAAACTGAAGGTGAAAATTTGCAATAAGGCTTCAATTACAGCAATAATGCACCTCATCTTGTGCACTAATTTAAAGTGTCAGAGGCCAGCCAGAAATTTTTAAAGAAACATCACACACCAGGAGCACTATCTAAGCAACAGTTCAGCAACAAAAGAGTTTGATAGGTACCAGAGTAATTAATTAAGTTATTGATTGTTAGCAATTCATAAATCTCTTGTTAACAAGACTACCATACCAATCATGCTACTTTTACTTAAACACACCTTCCACAAGCCATCTAGTGAACTCTATTAGCACAATCATGGACAATTCCAAATACTGGAATTACTTTATACACCTGCTCCTTTTTACAAATGGTCATTTATCAAGAGGCCTTTGTCTTCTGAGCCCCTCAAGTGACAAAGGCTGCTCTGCAGCTGATTTTCTGAGAAAGAGAGAAACTAAGATGCCACACATGCATTAATTAAAGGTAGCAATATTTCTATAAATTCTCCTGACAAAATAGATGGTATTCTCCATCAAAGCAAACCAGGAACTAGCTCATGGCATGTCCCATTACCACTGTACAAGACACTCAGGGCTTTTCTCTCCCCATCACATCATTCAGTTTAAGTTAATGATTTAAAAGTAATTAAATCCAATAAACCATGACAGATTAAATAAAAACTAATCAAAGTAAATAAATTACTGTTTTCGCACATGGCTTTTGTTTGGGCAACAGAACAAAAGGAAGTAGATGATGACTGTGAACAAAAGTGAATAAATAAAAGAAAACATTAGTGTTTGAGGCACATTATAACTCATTAACTTTTATGTCTGTTCTGCTGTAAAAAATACTCTGTATCAGCTAACAAGACAATCTAATGAGACCTATCAGGGGACTGTTATAACAAGATTAGGAGAAGGACCAGTGGCAAGGCTGTTTCTGCACAATGGAGAAAAGGATTTGTATTTAATTAACAGCATTTATCTCAACAGTCCATTCCTAAGGAATAGTCAGATAAAGGCAATCAGTGTCTTGAACCAATTGGTCGTTTAACCTCACAGATAGTTTTAAAAGCATAAATCTGGGATCAGTCTTTGTTGATTACTGTTGATTACTATTTGTTGAAGATACTTCTTGGGACTAGCATTTCGTTGACACTGATATCAAAATAAGTTTGATTTAGCCTTTTCCATTCTGCTCCCAAATAATCCTTACCAAAACTTATGCACACAGACACAGGCAGTGTGTGTATGTGTATAGCTCAAGTCATAAGCACAATGGACCAAAGAATTCAGGATTTTTCCAGAATCCAAGCTCCAGCAATCACAGCATGTTCTTGATTGAGTGAAGAAGATTAAAACCCTTCCTGTCTAATGGCTCCAATGAAGCACAAGGATCAACTGTTAAAACCTATGGATTGCTGCCTGACCATTAGCAATAAAAATAATTCTTGTATAAATAAAATTAGGAGAATCCAGGAGAAGAAAATGCCATAGAAAGATTAGTTTTAGTACTGAGATTAAATGTACACAAGTTTCTGCCTCCCAGACCTGCATTTGAATGATACATCTTGTAATTCTTCACTATTATTTTTATTATTGCTCCCTGAAAAGACATTGCCAAATTCTTTAAAAATAGCTTCACATGAAAGTACAAAATGAAAACTGTTGAAATATTTAGAGAACAAGTATCTACACACTTCTGAAGAGTTCCTGAACTTGAACAATTTAAAACACACAGCATTTTATACAGATGACTGATCAAAAAGTAAGAGACACTGTTGTACTGATCTCTAGCTACAACAGCAATAAAAATACAGTGCAGATAATTCTTTTCTTCATATTTTTCAGAACAATTGAACTGACAAGCTCCAGTGTGAACCTCAGGCTCTTTACAAACCAGAGCTGTCATCACCCAGGCAAAAAAATCTTGTTCCTCCTCCCAGCCCACCTTGGGCAAAAATGAAAAATAACCTTCCAGTTACTCCTATAGCAAAAAACTCCACAAATACAAGACCTTCCTTCTGCTTATTTCCGCTGGAACTTTCAGGTGTATTGTCACTTCCATTGCAATCTTATTTCTTAATTTACTTATAATAAATATAATTGAGCAGCTAATTGGCATTGAAGCTTTGTGATGATGCTGAAGCCTCTAAGCCTTTTTATTTTTTTACATAGACAGTAAAAAACTATCTAACTCTTGCTGTCTACAACTTTCACTACTAACACTGCTGTCTCTAATTTTAGACTTCTGTAATATGGCTGACAAACTTGGTGCAAGACACATGGCTATGACAGCTTTTTTAAGGCATGAACTTTCTAAAAGATCATTCCCTTCATTTACTCCATGACCCTTTCAAGAGCTCTGATTCTCTTCACAAACTGGGAAATCCTTTCACAATTGTCACTGCAGGGACTGCTCAGTTGCAGCAGCATTTTGCATAAGCAGTTTAATAATCAGATTCTACTTCACTGTCTGAAAACAGGAGAAAATCTCGAGCTGCAAAATTTAAATGTCATATATATTTCCCTATGCTGCACAGCCTATAAGGCTTCAGATAGTCTTTTTTTTTAGTAAATTGTACCTGAAATATTTTGCAAATTAAATGTGAAACTATAGAAGTCCTGGTAAAAGCCTCAGTTCCTTGGGCCAGCAGCAATTGCTGACCACTCAAGGCAATTGCCCCTTAAATCTGGCTGAGGCCATAGAGTAATATTCTCTATGTCTCATTTACACAGAGGCATTTTCCCTTGGAAAAGGGCCTTACTGAAATCACAAACTCTGAGCCAGCAGCCCACTTCTCATCACCACCTCTGTGCCATCCCGTGCCCGCAGCGCAGCAGCAGGCAGGAGAGGCTCAGCCAGCCCTCTTGGCTCGCTGGCCCCGGGCTGAGGGGGCACGTGAGGACACAGGAGCAGCTCCCCAGCTGCTGGTGGCTGTTTGCAGAGGGCTGCTCGCCATCAGCATTCCAAACAGATCCCTCCCAGCACTTACTAACACGCTGTATTGATCAGTGGATGCCGTACTCACTGGAGACCTGATTTCACTGCCTTTCATTAATTTAATTCTCTTAGCTCCAGCTAAGTGGTTTGACACCTTTTTATTACATAAAGCCAATCTTTTGCAGGCATAATCTTATATAATTTTGATCATTAACAACATGCTGTTCCAAAGAACTTTGGGCTCATTTGGAGGGACTCACTCAACTCCCATGTCAGTGAATACTGGCAATCTTACCAGATTTTTTTTTTTCTTGTTTTCAGCCTCTCCAAAGCATAAAGAAAGTTGTTAGTCTTGAATAAACTGCACATTTCATTTAATGGAATCCAGCCTTACCGAGTACGGATTCTGAGAGTTTATTTCATCTCTCTTAAAACCACTCTCAATGTATATGTTCTACAACGTTCTACAAGACTTGGCACTGTAGTGCTGCAGACATGAAAGCTATTATTGTAACTAAAAGATCAGATGTCAGTAAAACACTGTCTGCTTTTCTTTAGAGCACCTAGTGTTGTTACAGTCAGCCCTTCCCACTTTTTATAACAGTGCTCAGTAATTCTTCTGTAATCCAGATATCCTTCTGTTCTGAAGAAAAAGAAAAATACTAATGAAAAACTATTAGCTTAGCAGAAATTAAATCTGGATCAGTTACTTAAATGTACTTAATAATGTTTCAGTATCTGTAAAACTTAAAATAATCCCCGCAATGATTTCATTTCAGATTATTCAAAAAAATAGTTGGAAAAGAAAGGGAAAGGAACAAATGTTTCAAACTTCCACAGTAAACATGAAGTCAGCAAAAATAAATGTTTTGCACATATGTAATGCTGTTACATTGCACAATGCAGCCAGCTCACAGTAAGAAGACTGAAGTTATACTGCAGTCAAAGCTTATATGATGCACATACTACATATTCACATTCACATGTGTGGATACACGTAAAAAGCAAACACTGACAATTTCATGTTTTATTATCACTAGAAGTGTGAACACATTTAGAGGATTGGCGTCTGATAGTAATAAAACAAGAAAGAGAAACTCAGTGTAATTCTGAGCAATTAGAACATACTGCACCTGTCACACTCGTTAGCCAAGGAGTACAAAAATCCTGTTACATGTTTCATGAACATACCAGGCTTCTTGGATTCTTCCAGCATACTGTGTATCTTGGAGGGTGACCAAAGTAATCCTTCAGTTTCATGCTTTCATTATCTGAATAAATTATGCCCTAAGTCTTATCTTGCAAAATACCATTGTATTCTATTTCATCTATGATAAAAAGAGGCATTTCCCTACTATAATCTTTCAGATCTTAATGAAAGAACTTAATTACCATTGAAGTTTGCCTATGGACAGGGTTAGAACCTTCCTAACCTGCTGTGTCAACAGAGGGCAGCCAGAAATTGGTATTGTAAATTTCCAGGTAAATTGAGAAGAACATCTCCCAATAAGATAGATATCCTTTATTTCACAAGAAAAGCTTCTTTTCTTCAAATTGCTCCAGAGGCTTCAGCAAAGTCAGTAGCTTTGACCATGCAGTAGAATTTATGGCTTTCTACTGATGTTGTGATGCCCATTGTGTACCTTTCTGAAGGTAAGTAGATCTTCAATAACTTTTTAAAAAGCCCTTGTGTCATTGAAACCATGCA
This sequence comes from Chloebia gouldiae, assembly GCA_003676055.1. Classification (NCBI taxonomy): domain Eukaryota; kingdom Metazoa; phylum Chordata; class Aves; order Passeriformes; family Passeridae; genus Chloebia; species Chloebia gouldiae. The sequence continues at coordinate 12,653,497 of QUSF01000014.1, read as the reverse complement.
GAAATGTTAATTTTAATTTAACATGAATTTGGTTTTGTTTTGTTACAAACTCCTCTATATTTAAAGTGGCCATCAAGAGAGAATTATATTTTCATCACTCCTTTCCAGAACAAACTTGCAAGATATTAATTCTAATTTTAATTTCATAGTATCTATCTTTAAAATTTGTTCTAAGATTATCTGCCTAATTTTTTTCATAGAACTTAAGAAAAGTGACCATAATACTTCTTAAAGTAAAATAGGGTCATGAACACAATAAAAATTCAGCTATGTAATGCATAAGGTCACATCACCAGCAAAACAAGGAACATCCATCTCACATCACTGTCTTCTTACAACATCATCAACCACTATTTTAATACATACAGAAAGAACTTCTATTTCACAAGTTGGTTTTGCCATGATTTTTAATGTGCTTTTAAATGTTTACTCCAATTCAGAGGTCACACAGCATTAGCAATTGTTTTTTAAAAGGCTAATCTATTCTCATGAATAAATACTGCACAGGCACGAAGACATACAAGGCCTGAGAAAGTCATTGGTGCACAGTGTTTGCACGTCTTCAGTGTTTATGGGAGGTAATCACCCTCCAGGGTGGAGATGACTGAAAGCCTGAATTCCTCTCACTGCAGCAAGGGCACCTGCTGCTGCCTTACTCAGTGCTCTGTTGGGCAGGATATGGCTTTGTAAAATGACTGAGGAAGAGAGACAAAAAAAAAATCTGTGATCCAGCTAGATGTGACCTTTCTTAGACAACTGAGGTGCAGTTATCCTTTCAGCTTAACGATGAAGAAATACAGAATTTGCATTATGAAAATTTTCAAAATGTCATTCTGAATAGCAAGATTCTCAGCAAGAGAAAAGGAATCAATTATTCCTTTTGACTAAAGTAGATGGAAGAAGCTGAAGTAATTGCTCCTTAAATAAAGTACTCCATTCCCCACACAGGATTTAATCTTTTAGACTGAACAAAGATTGCAAGTCTTGGCATATCCCACACACATTCATCATAGTGCTGCTGCTGCAGAAGGGAGTGTTAGTATCTCATTTGGTCTAGACAAACCAGTCACAACATAGTTTTAGATTTTTGTCTGGACCCTCCTGACCAGGAGAATCTGAACAGATAACAAGAGAATACGGTTCCAGTGCACAGATATACTTTACCAACTCTCTGTTATCCTCCAATCTGTGAATAGTTGTTTATTTTGGCAATTTCCTGTAATTTAAAAATTGACCAAAGTTTTCTCTAAATTAATATAAAAGTCAATAAGAAAAAACACATGTAGATGAAACTAGCTTTCATGCTGCATGCAGTTTCTTAAACAGAATGAATCTAAAAAATGTTAAATAGAAGTAATTTTAAGTATTTTCTTACTTTTAATTCAACCATGCAGCAGTAGTTAAAACTTTCCAGTGTAAATGTAAGTTTCTAACACTGGAAAAACACACATACATTTCTCAAAACATCATTGTGGCTTCTGTGTTGCTCTTGAAGTCTACTGTTTCATTAATCAATCTCTACTAGAGATCCAACTGAGCAAATATGGATGTACAAGTTTACAGCAAATACCAGTCATAAAGTAAAAATTATTTACATATCTAACCTACAAGATGGTGTCCACCATGCAAGGAAAATATGCAAATGGAGCATTCAGGGAAGTACTTTACCACTGCACGTGACAATACACTTAAAATACACTTGATAATACTAAACAGACACCAGACAGGTAGGCATCACTTGAGCTGAGCAACTGATCTGCAGTTAAAAGATTATTCAAGCAATTTCACATCCAGCAACATAAGCTGCAGGGTGCTGAGCCATGCACCTTTCTTCTCCCTTTCTCTAGACTAGCTACAATTCTAGACTTCAGGCTCTTTGGCTAACAGGAACAAGTGAATTACATGTTAGATCCTGCCTGGATCTTTGTTCTACATCATCAAAAAACTCAGCCTTGTGGAACTCAGCAAAGCACCCAAGCACAGGCTCTTTTACACCTTGGTCCTGCCAGGGCCACCTTGCAGGGTTACCTTTGTGTAGCCCATCAGCAGCACGAGTGCTCCAGTTGAGTAAAGGACCAAGGGTCATTTCCTCCTTCTCAGCTTTAGACAGCAGCAGGACACAGTGTGATGATACAGCCAAGTGCTACGGATGTAAAATATAAGCAGGCCACAAACTCTACACCAACTGCAACATGATTAATGCTCAGTTTCATCCAATTTTACCTGCATTCTGTTTTCTCCTGAAAAGCAGCATTTAGTGTCCTATATATGCCCATGTTATAGCGATCAAACCAAGCAAATAGCAATTAAGAGAAAAACAGAATTAAAAGAGCAAGGTAGTAACAGACTCCAGAAATGCAGAACTGCCTACTGTCTAGTGTTTAAAATTTGCATTAGCAGTAAGAAACTCAGAGAGGGACTAATTAATCCTGCAAGTTGCCCTGCAGTATGAGCAGCCTTTAGCAGAAGGGAGTCACTGAAGTGGTCTTTGCATGTGTAGGAGCACATGCTGTGTTACTGAGCCACTGCAAATGAAGCTTTGTTAAATGACATGACTACTGGGGAAAGGCATAAGGGGTTAATTATAGTCAAGTGCACATGAACTATTTTTTTCTCCCTGATTAGTAACCTGAAACTAATAGTGCAAGTAAAATTGTCACCTTCTTGTTAATGGCACATTACAATATCATGTATATTAGTTTTTCCCTTAGGAAATAATAAGTTTTCTAGTGTATGGGGGCTGTTAACAAGGGAATTCAGCAGAATTTAGAGGCTTATAATTCCTCTTTTATAAAATAATCACAGTAGAACTACAATCATAAAGCCTTTCGTTACATTCATGTGAGATCTTCCAGGAGGCTTACTCCTATGAGTAGTATGAAAGAACAAAGGTTAAATATTCTTCAGATATTGTATTCTTCAGAGGAATCTGGACATATACAAACAGTGCCAGACAAAACAGTTTGGCCTATGACAAGTCTAAAAAGAGTAATATCACAGACCTACCAGAATCTGAACAGTGCCAGCAACTCTCACTCCTTATCTGGCTGCTTCCTTCAGGTTGTGACAGAAGTTTTCACCAATGAAAATAATTCAAGGAAGATGTAAAATGTTTCACACAAAGAATGCAAAGTGAGAAAGATCACAGAATGTTGTTTCCCATTTTATAAATCTCTACACCCATATAATTTTGGTGAAAAAAAAAAACACAAAACAAAACAAACAACCACTTTGAATACCACTTGAATACCACTTTGGTTCAACAAGAGCATGTAAAGTTTGAGCACAGCATACATGGTCCCAGTGTAGAACCTGTTTGTGAAATTACACTTGTGGTCTTGCACACATTTACAAAATCACAAAACCCAGGTGTCCTGTCAGTGGTCTTATAACATATAAGCAATCCTACATCTAATAGTAAATAGTAGGTTATTAATGAATCTCATCACAAAATTCACACTGTATCTTTCAGTCATACCCTAGATCAGATAAAAACTCATGTCCTATGATAAGAAAATCTATATCAAGTCCATCACCATGAACAAAACCCATTACCTCACCACCAGTGTTAAGCATTAGGTTACACATGGCTTTGAGGACCAGTTAGATGTTTTAAGACCTCTGTAGATTTCATTAGCTCACCTCATGTTCAAATTAACAACAGCTACACAACACGCATCAGTGAACCAGCAAGACTTCAAAGACTCAGTTTTCCTCCAACATTAAGTATAATGAAATGTTAAAATTACAACCTCCTATCATATTTTAAAATTTGGTTAAAAGCCAGCACATATTGAATTTCATCTGTTCTCTCACTGAGAATCAGCGTCCAAGTGACAAAGTAACACGGTTTCATGCACCACGCTGAAACACAACCCAAATAGACATACATTTTTTCTACTTTTTTTTCTGTCATGAAGCAATTCTGTTTTCTTACAGCAATACATCTGCAAGCTGTTCTTTCAATTGGTTGTATATTTTTGCTGCCCAGTAAGACCATGGTATGCCAAGTAGCTTTTTCTGTACCAGTCATGGCTACAACTCAATTACAGACTGGGAACAGTTGGGATTAAATGACATGCTAGAGACAGTATGTGCTATTGGAGCAAAATCTGTATTACTTCCATATTAGCATACTAACCTGCCTTCATAATAGTTGCACAGAATAACACACAGAACAAGACAAGGCCACCACTCTTCTTCTTCATGTATTGCCATGGTAGAAGAGAATTCTCACCTTTGCCTCTTTCCCCTTTTTAACACTGATCTGCCACAGTAAAAACAATGAAGTGAGACACAGGCTCAGAACCACAAACCTGCATGCAGAAAACTGTCCCTGAAATATCGTTGTAGTTGGAAATGACATCCAAGTCATCCAATACTGAGTTCCCCTTTTCAATTCCCAATTTTCTATCAGTATTTAATAAAATTGTATTGCATTAAGGAATATCTCATTTTAAAAAGATGGTAAATAATACCCACACTTTATGAACAAAAAACATTTAAATGTCTATCAGAAGACTGGAGAAATTTATCTGTTTGGTAGCTCAATATCATGCCTACTCTGAGCAACAGATGTACAATGTTTTTGTACAAAGAATTAGGACTGCAACTTTACTAAAAAACCTTGTATAAGAACATGGAAAAGCTCAAGGATTAATCACTAAACTGCATTTTAATATCCATTTTACATTACTGAAGCCAAGAGTTAATAGACAATTTAAAAGGCTCTGAGTGATATATATTCAAGTTCGGTCATATTCACATCTTCAATATTGTAAAAATCAACTATTATCTGATGTCGGCATAATTTTGTTCCATTAAGCAATCTGTGCTGAAAGTAATTCTGGGATTATAAGTCTAATGAGAACAAAATAGGTCTTATCCTATCTGAGTTAAAAGGTACAGTGGAATGGCTCTGAATCTACAATGTAAAGACAATCTCCTACTAAGACACTGCAATACCTCTTCCTTGTAAATAATGGAAAATTGAAGTTTTTCTTTTTGCTTTATTTAACTTCATATAAGGATTAGGCATTCTGAATATACTGATTAAACAGATATCTTTATATTTTTTACCAAAAAAATGCTGTTTTCAATGCTGACTTTTAAATCACTAAGAGTAACTATTCAGAAGACAAATTTTAAGTTGGGTTCAGGTCCACACAGACAGAGAGGATGCAGTTGCAACAAAGACCATTTGCTCTTTACTGATTTACAAAATCCAGCTGGAAGACTGGACCAACCCTGCATTTATTAAATAAATAGATTGATATTAAAAGAATTAATGTACTGCTCTTTCAGATATCAAGAAAAAATACATAAAACTTGAAATAAGAGCAAGAACAAATTCATTATAATAAAAGCAAAATGTCAAAGACTGTTCTATTCTGCATCACTGAAACCCAGGAAGAGAAAGTCACATACAAATGAAGTTTGAAGCGTGGGTCTTATAAAAAGAGAATTGCAGAATTCCCTCCAGGTCCTACCAGCCTCCCTCCTAATTAGAAAGCAACCTGAATGAGACAGTGTTTCCTTCTTACCTACCATAGCACAAGATTAAATGGTAACAGCTTTGTTTATCTAAACCAATGTACCTTCCAGTTTTAGGCTTATATTATTAACTGAGTTTCACTATTACAGCATAAATTACAAGACAACCTCATCAAACAGTTCTGCTTTATCCCTTTCCTTAAAAAAAAAAAAAACAAAAACTGCAACAATAGAAAAACCAAAACTCAAAACCTATAAGCAACACAGAGAATCAGACTTTAGAATACATTTCCAATAAAGTGATGTTGATGTGGAACGTAGGATTAAAAACAGTACAAATACTCCAACATTGTAAAATTAATAAATAAGTGATGACCCTTGTGTTCTCAACAAATCAGAGAAAAACAGAACGAGAATTAAGAAAACAAGCAGTAATTACTCTTTGTGTTTAAACAGTAAATGTCTGTTTAAAACACATCAATGTATCAACAATGCAATGTCTGATGAAGAAACAACAGTTGAAATGCTCATTCAGACTAAGGATGCAAGAGGTTCACAGGGACAAGAAGCAAAAGAGAAATTGTATTTTATCCAAAAAAGAAAATTGTATTTTACCCAAAGTCCAACTCCAATATAAGTATCAAAAATGTATTTGGAAAATACAGTAGACAAGTAAGGGGTCACAGGCAAGTTTTTCTCTCCTGGTGAGATGCTGCAATATCCTCTTCAAGCCACTCACACCATTTATACTGGAGACATCAGTGACTGCACAGCAAGAGGCAAGCCTTCTCTACTACAACTACTACTAGGAGGAATTTGGAGAGCAAAGATACCAGAAATACCCATTCAGAAAGGGATAAAATAATAAAATACTCCAAAATTAGAGAAAAACAACTGCTCTCCAGCAGTAACTTTAAAATATTACTTAACTTTCAACATGGTTAATTCCTTATGGAGAAACTGTTTGCTAATAACTGGAAATAGAAGAAGGTTGAGAAAATACTGAAATTTTCCAAGCAAAGCTGAATATGAACAGTAATTAGGGGTAATCCATATGGCATATTTCTTTGAGTTGGGTCAACAGAACTCATCCTGTGATAGTTATTGAAGAACTATTTTAAAAACTCACAAGTTTCTAGTTCTTAAAATTGACAAAGAGGATTCCACCCCAGAATATAGTAAAACAGTCGTCCTTGAGCAGATTCATGTGTAATGGGAGGTCCTGTATGATGGTGGAAACAAACTTTGTGAGGAGGCTCTTCTCACCTGTCCTGTTACAATTCCTGTTTGTATACACTGGGGCATTCCCCAATAGCTCATTGCTTTTCTGCCCTCATTTTGTTTGCAACAAAGGGTACTGGATGTGAAAACAGAGATGAAGGGAAGATCTCATAACAGTATCTGCACTGCATCTGTGTGCAATCCTGGCAGCTGCATACTGGCATGCAAAGGAAGAGGAGCGAGTCCTTCTTCCCAGTCATCATTTGGACACTGTTAATAGGTGATATTTCAGGTGTGACAGGTAAAAAGACCCAAGGAAACCAACATCACTCAGAGGAGTTACAGAATAACCAAGGGCAGCCTCCACTCCCTAAGTGCACTCAGCTCTCAGCAGTCGTGAAATAAAGGAGCTTCTTAGTTCTCCCTGGCCCTCCCACTGTAATTAATCTGGACTACACGAGCTCCAGTGAAGCTAATTAATAGTTATTAAGGAACATGGTTAATGACACTATGGGCATGCATCAACACAGACAACCCATTTGTAGCTTTGCCAGAAATAAAGCATTTTTATGACAGATAATTTGCAGACTCGATTTTTCACAATGTATTCCCTCCCTGAAGAGAATGTCATAATGCCAGGTGTCTGAACATACAGAAATATGCAGAGATATTTCATTTACCTGTGATTATTTACCAGTTACACCTCCTAGAATTATAGCTGGAGCTAGGCCTAGCAAAATATTTTTAAAAATTAAAATCCACTAGAGGAGCAAAAATACTGAGGAAAAAATGAATGTTTCTTTAAAGCATTTTTTTCTTAAATACTAAATATTTAATGCAAATGTCAAATTCTATTTCATTTTTTTTTTCAACAATATTTCCTTTAAGTTTAGAGAATTCTTCGAGCCAAAAACTGGGGTAAAATTGTTGGTTATCACTGGAGATATGGGAAAGTTGGAAAAGGTATAAAAACTTCCCAGCAACAGTTTTACATAAACAACTGTTAGGGTTCATCCCTGAACTACATCGCTTTCAAAAGCAAAAAGTCAAAATATTTTATGTGAAGATGCTGCCAGAAGTGTAGCAGTCCATTTTTAATTCCATTTCTTTCTGTGAAAAATTTCTTGCATTTCACTCTAAATTTATCTATTTTCTCCTCCCACCCCAAAACCTCAGCTTTTGGCAAGTGTAAAATCTGCCAGTATCTAAGAGTTCACGTCAATAGCACAAGATGGTTTTTGATATCCTTGTACATTATGTGAAATTTGTATGCATTTCCATATTTCTAATTATAACAATGGAAGAAAATTAAATTTAGTAGGTAAGTTCAAGACTTTGGATCTTCTACATACCCTACAAAACAAAAACAGTGAAAGCACGTGTAAGGCACATATTTGCAAAAGTTATCATGCCAGAAGCTGTCACTGTGTTTTGGTCTCCAAAACCCAAATCTTAACCCTCTGATGGAAACCTAAAGGAGGTATTCAATAGACTAGCCTGGATTATGGGAGATGCCTACTTGATAATCCTTTTTACTGCTACTGTCATGAAGATTTTTTTAAATATTATTTCCAAAATCCTAAATTTCAGTTAAATTATTAAAAAAAGTATAGAGATCACTCCCTAGTAAAAGTATTTGAAAATAAACTTACATTATAGCCCTGTCTCTGTCTTCATAAAAAAGCGTAAGAATTTTTTAACTCTTTTTTTAATACCAAAACTAGAAACAGAAGACACTAAAAGTTTATAAAATGAACCAACCAAGACAGACATACAAAGAAGCACGCTCAAGGACAGTATGATACAGATCATAATGCTCCCAGCACTGACTGTGTCATATCAAACTTGCACTGCTTAGCAGCAGGAATTATTTTAGAGTAATGGCAATGTGGTACACATTTTTCATCATAGATAGAAAACTAGGGAGAATCAAACCAGAGGAAGAGGGAGAAAATACTTTCCCAGTAACTTTAATTTCCCATAGATCTTTTATAGCTACTGGATTTTACAATCTGTTCCCTGCAGAAACAACACAAATCTTCAGAGAACTGGAAGACACAGCATAAATTTCACATAATGCAGCTACATGACAATGGCTGCATGGATCTGGAGTTGTTACTTTTCAGACCTTGCAAACAATCCTCATTTAATTGTGACAAACTCACTCCAGGGCCTCAACTATGCTAAAAACATTAGTCTGCAGATGCACAGTGCTTTCAAATATGCATTCTGACTAACAGAGACTCCAAATTAGCTGTCTTGAAGCCACTGGCATACCTGAGTTAATTCATCAACAAGCAACTACCAAGTACAGAATTAAGAACAGAGCATTTGTGCCTACTTTGGCTTCCCACCTAAGGAAACTCATCCTACTTAACAAAATAATCACAGAGAAAGATCACAAACAAAAAAGTAAACTAAAGCTTTCTTCCTTTCCCTGCAACAGAAGTTCCTTTCACTTACTGATGAATGTACTGAAAACGTGAATGAAACCCTCACGCTCACTAAGAGGGAACCTCACATCAGGAAGACCCAGAAGTCCATCTTGCTCTACCCTGCTCAAGTGCCATGTTCATGAGCAAACTGGAGACTGACACTCTGCTGGCTTGCTACTCACCACTAAAGACCCAGGGTAAAAAGTAACACTCATCATTCTTTCTGACTCAACATCATAGTCTTGTCACCTCGATCCAGGGAAAAACTGAGCATTTCATGGGGCATTTCATGTTCACCTATGAAATTCACATAGCCAAGTTCATATGAAATACTTGCCTCACTGCCTGGACACTGCCTCACCTTACTTCCCTAAAGTTCATTTGAAATGCCACTATTTTGCTACAGAAGGACGGATCCCAAGGTACTCTCCACTCTGAAAAGCCTGCAGAAAGAATGATTATTATTGCATGCATTTCTGAAGAGCTTGTCTCTCCATTGTGTCCGCAGACAAGATACGCTGTTTAAAGATGAACAGTGGAGATGAAAGAGATGCCCAGTGGGAGGCAAGAGCCAAGCTACAGTCCATAATGGAAGTATTTTTATCACTGTAGTGCTTGTTGCTGCAAACAATGTAAGAATTCAGCACTCATTTGAAGTGTAGCCTTTAGAGTTACAGCTGTGCTAATGCACAGATGGGGGAAAAATCTTAAAGATGAGATGCATCAGTGCTTTCATTTTAAGTAGGAAATACAGCCTAGATAGAGAGAAAATGTGGATAGCAGGTATATAAAATCTGAAAGCATGATAGCTATAATAAAGATGCACATGCAGTGACTTTGAGATCTGGGTGGTCTGAGACCGTTTATATGGCTCCTGCTTTGACTTGCCACATAAGCACATTTATGTGCATCCAGTCTGAGAGGAGCTTGCATACAAAGGAAATACAAAGGTGTGGGGAATGTGTCTTCCTCCTGGTGAAGTCCTCAGATTTCTTCTGAGTGAGGAATACAAGGATTTTCTTCTGGTGCAAGGATCCCTTGCACATTGACTCCCCTCATTACTAAGCAATGTGTCCTTTTCCTTTTCACATAAGCCTTCTGAAAGTACTAAGGCAACAGACATCCTGCATCACACACATCTGATGACTTCAGCTATCCTGGTAGGAGAAATTGAAGAGACTGGAGGTCCAAAAGTAAAGGCAGACAAGAAAAAAGAAAGGGATACATAAGAAAAAACATCAATAAAGTCTGGAGTAGTAGGGAAGGAAAGAGATGAGCCTAAAGAAAGCACTTCATGATGCAGGAATGTGTGATGACAAGACTATGAGGGGCAAAAGAGACATCAGTACAGCCAAAAAGGGAATTTGTTTGCGATGCAATGATTTATAGAATACAAAGCAAGTGCTCTGGGAAACTGCTGTTACCCACACGTTCAGAAATGGACAAAAATAGAAGAGATTATATTTGTAAAGGAGCAAAAAACAATAACATGATGAAGAAATACATATTGTTGCTTCCTAGGGCAGTAAAGCTGCAGAACATAATGAGATCTGATGGGAGATAAACTCAACCATCGAGGAAGCTGGAAATGCATTCTGGCAGCTATCAAAGATATCTAGCAAATGAAGATCAGTCTAAAAGGTAAACAGAAATGGTGCAGTCATTTATTTTCTGTTAGAAAATTACAGAGAGATACCAAGGCCAAACCCTACTTCGGCATAGCTCTCTGAGGGCAAATGTAAACCAAAGGGACAAGAGCAAGGACTCGGAAAGGTCACACAAAAGAATTGAAAGGCTTGATAGACTTGGTCAGGGAGTTTTCATCACATTACAGTATACTGGCACTCTCAAGACTTACAAAATAACAGCCTTTTATCAATATCATATCAATTCCTTCCATGCAGGAGCCTGCACCTAGGTAATTTTGTAAGTTTACCATAGAAGGGCCTGTAGCTGATCCCTGGTAACTGAAGTCAGAAAAAAATAATAATGGTAAGACCAAGGATTATTACTATGAAAGCCAACAGTTATTTTAAATAAAAGTATGAAGTTATGTCCTGCTAATTTTTTTGTGATTAACCAACTAATTCAGTATTATTGTTTGCTCTGCAGAAAATCACGAAGATTAAAATATTCTCAAAACAGGTACTACTATGCAACCAGGTGGTTGCAGATTTGGACCTTGCCAGTTTTCTCATAAACCATGCTAACTTCTCTTTCAGATTCGCAGTCTGACACCAGTAGAGAAGGGACAGCTATGCTCAGAAAACTTTCGGGGCAAAGCCATCAAAAGGCAATAAAAACAGCAATTTCAGAGATTTGCAAGTGGTGTGGCAGCCAACCCTCACCCCACCATCTGAACACACAGCCCTGGTGTCACACACTGCAACTTTGTTTCCTGACCTTTCATCCTAATACATATGGGGAAAAGAAAATCACTTCAAGGCAAGATCTCTTGGAATAAAATGTTTAAGAGTGTGCTGAATATTCTAATTGGGACTTGTTAATTAAGTCTCACAATGCTTTTTACAAGTAGGGGGAGCAGAAAGATTATATTATTAGAGAGCAGCCATATCAGAATCCATACAGTGACAGGCAATAAAATGGTCTAAACATTTAGAATGGCTAAAATATTTATGTTTAAAAAATACATATTAAATGGAAAGTGACTAATTTTTTTTCAGATAGAGACTGACTGCTAAACTCCAATTTATAAGCCCAAAACTAATAAAAAAGAACCATTTACATCTACCTATCTGCCTTTTTGAAACATCTAGGCTGTAAGAAATTTTGACACTGCTAAAATGACAAAGACTATATGAGAAACAAGTCAGTACTAGTATCACCTTGTCTTTCAGTGTTCATGTAAATCCTTCTTGATGAAAGCCATTTTAGAGTCCTTCACAGTGACACACAGCTATTATATAAAACACAAAGGTTTATATAAAGCTAAAAATTTTGTCTAACTCAAGTCCTCTCTATTGCTGTGAGATGGGCTATAGTTGGGTTATTTTTTACTGATTTCAGTCATTAGGGGGTATATGAAAAAAAGAAAAATCCTCTACTGTGCAAGGCTTTTCCTTTTTACAAGATCTTATGGCCCTGTGCAAGCAGTGATCTCCTTTTCTTTTCAAGTATCTTTATGGAGACTCCAGGGAAGATTTCCTCTGGATAAGAAGACTTTGAGGGGCTGTAAGTCAGACACATGCTTTTGAGCCCTTCATGTCACCAGGGATCTGGAGAAGGAAAATCATCTCTCAAGACACTTTCAAAAGGGAAATCCACAGTGCTGTCTCTAGAGCAGTTAACAGTTCCTGAGGCCTCCCATTAGAGGCAAGAATGACAGCTTCTCTCTTTCCTATGCTTTAGAAGTGTTCCCTAATCAAACACACAGGGCAGGTACACAGCAACCTCCCTAGAGATTCTTACCATATTTGACACCTCCTTGTTTTATCATGAGCCTCCAGCTAATTAGTAATTTCTGAACAGAAATTGCTCAGTATAAAAAAACTCAGATTTTCAGAGGTAAACCCAACAACTAGAGCTATTACTGAAGCATTTGGCTTCAGAACAAATGGAAAGAACAAAAGTACTTTCAATGGAAATATGCCTTCTTTCTGTTGCACCAAATCATCAGAAGCTTTACAGCAAGTTTACAGCAAGTTACCACACATTGTTAGGCATCACAGAACTTCTTACTGGGATTCAAGTGGTGTTAAAGCTTGGGTAGAATGAAAGGAGATATTAAGTTGAGGGTTCAATGTTCTGTGGGAAATGAGGACACAAAGACAGTCATGTAAGTACCTGGCTGAAGAGTTTCAGTGCAATGCAAACACAAGGTTAAGTGCAGCAAGAGCTGCAGGGACCTTGTGCCTCAGTAGCTGATGGCTGGGTCACCTCATCAAAAACCAGCCTGGCAGAGGCTGTGCCTGCAAGGGACATACCAGAGTGCTCAAGAAACTACTGTTCAAGGTCCTGGGGGGCTGCCATCAGACTGACTGCAAGGATTTCACTCCTACAGTGACTGGGTTTGGCATAAAACAAAATGTATCTTATAGGAAATATGTACATAATCTTTCTAATGGTGAGCAGTTATTTTAGATACACACACACACACACACACATATATATATATATATGAAATTGGGGAAAATACAGACCAACTAATTGGTTCAAATTCCAGATTTTGGGACTGGCTTGTCTCAGTTTGTAGCCTTCTCACTGAAGTTAAAAGGGAATTTTGCCCACATACCAGACCTCAGTAACAAGTTTTGACAGAGAGACGAGATGATCAGTCATGAGCAATCCAACATATCCTGCTCCCTCCTTAGCCCAAGGAGTCCCAATAACAGTTTGTGAGGTTCCTTCTGCAACTGGCCCAGAGTCAGAGCAGATATCGCCAATGGTTTTCTGTGTGCAGGGCTCAGCAGCCCCTGCCAGCTGCATGGGCAGCAGATCCAGCCACACCACTCCTCTGCTGCCTCCCTTCCCTTCTCCCTGCCAGGGTGCCTGCACAGAAGCCAGATCAGCAGCACTGGGACAGCTCTAGGTGTGCCTCAGTGAGCCCTGGCACCAGCAACCATCAGTAACAGTGATGGCAAAGCCCACCAAAGCTCTCAGGTTGAAGTCATTCCATTTGCTTCGAAGTCTTCTAAATTAATATAAGGCTTTGTTGTCAGATATCCAAGTACAATAAAAGAATTAACAGTTCCCTGGAAATGTAGGGGTTTCTCCAAAATATTGTCATGATATGAAACAAAAGAAATTACAGAAGGCAGTGCTTCTGTGTGACTATTGACACTGACCAAGACTGATTAACTACCTAGTTTTCAGACCAAAAATATTCTGTACCCCAAGAAGAATCAGTACTGACAGCAAGGGCTTCCTTGGATTTTGCTTAGCAGCATAAGCAAAGGTAATAGGAAACATCACTGTCACCAAAAAGTATACATTCTGAGGCAGGAGTAATTTTTTAATAAGACATCTGTAACAGAAAAGCTGCACTCTTCTCAGCTTTCAAAATACCAAAGATGAAATAAAGGATGTTTCCAACCCCTCTTTCACAAACCTCATTGAATGAATTATTTATAAATAGGGGGGTTAATTTTGTTTGCATTTTCTGTTTTACATTTTTCTTAGAAGTATGATAAAGGAGCAAAGTTGCTTACATGCCTTTTCAAAGAACTTTTGTTACATTTTGCTGTTGAAAATGCTCAAAATGTAATGATGGATCTTTAATCCACTGTGGAATAGGTCCTGTGCTACATGTAACATTTTTTGTGTATTAAAAAGAAGTAGGCTCAGAACTCTTCTGTATGACTTGCACTGTGGAATAACAGCAGCTCCAGCTCTGCCCTGACGTATTTGTTTCCAGATTCACTTGCTGAAGCTACAGTAAATTATTAAATGCAGTGTAGCGATTTGGGGTAAGTAGAGCCTTTCTCTTGTTACAGTTTAAAGATATATTTAACATGGGATACCTGCATGGCTGATATTAGGGCCTGGGAGATCCCTGTAGGGAATTTTCTGTTTTCCTTCTCCCATTGTCCATACTTGGCTAGCTCTTCCTCATTTCTTAGCAAAAGTTGGCCATGAGCTTGAAAGATCATCTGATATCAAACCTTCAAACAGACTCTCCTTGAAAGACCTAGGTACTCTCAACCCCAAATCTCTGAACTCCACAGATCAGGCCTTGCAAAGCTTCCTTTCAGAAATTATTTGTCAATGACTAGTAAAACAGGCAATAAATTTTTAAAGATATGTTATCTATAACTTTTACAGTCAGACATAATACCTACTTCAGTAACCATAAAAAATGTTGCAACAGATGTTTTGGGGTTTAATGAAGACATTCAAGCAGATTTATTGCCTATTTCTTGTAGAGCTGACTGAGCAATTTTCAACAAATAACTTCCCCCGCTATAATCTTTATTTTGTGCCTGTATTGAACAGCACATATCAGACTGCAGTTCTTTCTCCTAGAATGAACCACTTCAAGTCTTTACAGATCAGTCAAACCTGCTGAGGCTCATGACTCAAGTGGAAGGAGTTAGTCCAGTGACAGAGCCCTGGCTGTCTTCAGCCAGCACGGCTGGGCACACTGTCATCTCTGAGATGATCACTTGGGTCTGAGTTAAAGCGGTGCAACTTTTCAGAAATACCTGCAAAAGACTTTGAGTTACTACAATAAGCATAAGCAACAAACCAGCTGAGTTGTTTGAAGAGCCAGGCTAACCTGGAAAGAAAGAAGAAATGCATCCCAAAGGAGATTCCCATGACTGAGTCAAGCTCTGCTACAGGCAGGGTAGAATAACCCTAGGGCTGGACATGGTTCATGCTCACTGTACTTACATTTTCTCGGTTACAGATCAGGTCTAAACACACACGGGCCTGGAAAGCCCTTTTGTGCACAAATTCTGAGCCTGCTTGTAAAAAGTAACAGTGATTTGCACTATTTAGAAACAAAGAGTTGCCATGAGCTTATGTGTGGCCTAAAACCTAAGCTGTAATATGGCTGAGAATCAAGCCAGGTGAAAGTTTACATGGTTATTGATGGTTATAAAGTTATTCTTTCAAATATCTGTGAACAAAAACAAAGCAAGTTGTGGTTCTTAGACTAAACTTCTATGAACTGAAGAAAGCTGAAGAAGCATCTAATAAATTTAATAAATTAGAGCAGTAAAACATTCTCAAGTACAGTGATTTATTTATACTTCTGAAAACAGCTAAGTTCATCAAAATACTCAAAGAACTAATTCTATTTTCTATTTTAAGCAAATGGTCTGAGTTTTTACAAAAGCAGCAAACAACCACTGTTTGCTATTAATGGCAACAAATATAATCAACTTCAAATGTTCGCATGCAAGATACAGAGGGAATTTACTGCAATCAGTTCAAACGAGGCAGATGGGGAAGAGCATGAAATTCCTATGATTTAGTGAGTCAGTGACAATAGAGATTGTGGTATTAGAGGTACTCAGGAACATTGTTGTACAGGAAAGGTCCCATTGTAGCACACTGCATTAACAGCAGCATATCCTTGAGAGTTTTCCAGGCCTTGTCAGCCCAGACTGCTTTGATGAATGATACAAACAGATGAAATAATCACTCACTGGTTTACAAGCACTGAAGCGCAGCTATTAAAGAATTCTAGTCTGCATTATGACAGTGGAACAGTCATGCTTGGCAAACAGGCCAATATCTGAGCTTATGCTTGTCAGACATCCGGAATTCTTATCTTCATTTTATATTTCTCAGGCTTATACCTCCAAAGGCAGAGGGTTCTCCTCCTTCACATTGTATTTCCCCATAGAAGACAAGACTGGCAAACTCAGGGGGGTTTATTCCTCTGCTTGTCAGCTCCTAGATAAAGGCTTATCATTCAAGAACACCAGTCAATTTTTCTAGTCTTTGTAGTCAGCTAATGATAAAACCTAAGGAGAAAAACCTCAGTAACACAACAACAAAAAAAAAAACCTAACAAAAAGACAAAAAAAACCAGATTATTATTTATTTTAATGAAAATAAACACAAGCATGAAGTCAGTGACATAAAGCAGACTGTCATTTTATGATAGGACTCAATAATACTAAAGGTCTTTTCCAACCTAAATCCTTCTACAATTCTCTATATGTTCCATGCCAGGGGGACTGGAAAAACCATTGGGATCACTGACTGCAATTCTCTGCAATCCCAGGAAAATATAGTAAATGAGTCCGTAACACATGGGTCCTGTGAACACCAAGGACTATTTCCTAAGTCTTCTACAACTGGTTTCCACCTGTGGGTCACAGACCAATCTAGACAATTAAAAAAAAAAAAAAACCAACAACATCACCAAGTTTCAGTAGATTTAAATGATCAATGCACTCAGAAACTTTTCTAGAGGTACAGAAATGGAAAAAGCCTGAAAATAACTGGCCTGCAGCCAGGCCAAAGTCTACAGTAAGAGGCCAAAGGCCAGAACCACAACGCAACTCAAGAGCAGAGCAGATGAAATTTGGGCTGCTGTACTGACCCCCAACAATATCAAAAAATGTTCTATGCCAAACAGCTCAGAAAACTTTGAGAAATTGATTACATCCAACAGAGCAGAGGAAATGAAAATCAAGTAGTAGTTTCCCACTTACCTCACCAAGGAGAAAAAATTCTTCACGAGTCCACATCTTGTTTAACCCACTTCTGATTTAAATAAGTGCTGCAGATTGATAGAATTAAGCAAGAGGTGCACCAGGCTACTTTGCCAAATATTCCTCTGGTACTTCAGTGATCAAAGGATGCCAGCAGTGAGAAGGCAGGGAAAGAAAATAAGGAATGAAGCTAAAGACTACCAAGCACCTTAAGCAATCTTTCAGGATCAAGATCCTTTTTTGGCCCCTCTTGTGTTGGGAGCAGGCATGAAGTATCTGATAACTCTTTCTGAGCACTGGGAAGAGGAACTCCAATCCCAAGGATACACACAGAGGTCACAAAGTTCTGTCTAACTGTGTTGTACAGATCAGAGCCTGGAAAAATTATTAGGACTCCCATTTCTCCTCAGCTGACTATTTTCATACACCAGCAACCAAAGTTAGAGTTAAAATTTCACAATTTAAAATTTAATCCAGGATCAGCATCCAGAAAATCAATTGACCTTTCCCTGTATCAAGATAACTAATAGTCTCAATAAGTTTACTATCTATAGAAAAGAGATAAAATTACTTTCCTGTAAAATCTGACCAAAAAGAGAATAGAATTATGAGGAGAATAGCATAATACTTTTTTAAGCCATCTTGCGACAACCATCAATATACTTCAGAACATTTTAATGAATTTTAACAGCATTCAGGAAGGAAAAAGAATGCCTTGAAGCCAGCCGTGTTAGCAAGTATTTCCCACCATTTACTTAAATCTCAGTATTATTTCAGCTGACTGCATTGTAGGCACAATTTTCTAAAGCAGTGTGATCATGCTACTACATTGATGGCCACACTTTTCCCTCATGGACCATTATTTGCAAATATGGGTACAAAGGTAATTAGTAATCTTTTGGAAAGTTCATAGACACACTTCATATTAACAACCTCTCATGAAGAAACTCGCAGAACTTTGTAAAATTGGAATTTATGAGACCAAGATCAAACTACATCTTCATTTGTCTCTCTCTACAGTTTCATAAGGAAAATGATTTTGTAATACCTGGTAGAAAACTTTCTGACCAAAAGCTAAAAAAAAAAAAATCTCTTTTTTTTCCTCATCTATGTAACATCACCAGAATTTTTTTTTTAATTGCCAAGTTTACATATATACTGACCTGTTTTAAGGAGCAATTTCATTTTCCCTCATGCATGTCTATCTGAGCTGTAGCTCACCTTCCTCAGATAGTTTCCATCTTATCAACACTATCATAAGTTTTTCTTCGGTTCTCAAGCTACTTATTAACATTGTAATAACATGCTAAATCTTGAAAATACGTCTTAAAATTCTCAGCTTCAAAGTGCATTAGCCAAAGGCCCTAGGATACATAACTATTTCCCAGTTAATGTGATAATCTGACAAGATATTTGCAAATTATACATTCAAACTAGCCCTGAAGAGATGGAGATATGACAGAACTTTCTAAGTCTATATATTTATTTGTATTTCCTAAGTCTGTTTCACCTCACCAACAAAGTAGCTGGGTACAGATTTAAATGGCAAACAGATCAGAGCCTTCAATTTGCCTTAAGGGACTTCTCAGGGGCACTGGAGTCAGCAGAGCATTTCCAACTGCTGCTGTGGTGTTCTGCACTCAAAGAACTTCCTTCTATTTCTTCTTCAACCTCAGACAGAGCAATTTTACCTTATTAGTTCCCCTAATTGTCCCAGAAAGTGAACTGAGCAATCCAAGCTAACACCTCTTTCTGCCTGTCTCTTGATCCTCTTGTGACAGAATTTAAGGTGAATTTTGTCAGGTAAAGTGTTGTGTGTATGTAAGATACATATTTTTCTCCAGGGCCTTGTTCAGTAGTTTTCTGGGCTCCTCTGCTGCATTTCACAGTGTATGAATTTTACAGTTAACTTCTACTCCATGCACAGGTTTTATACAGAGGTAAACTACACCCCTGAGCAATTTAGCATTGCTATTTCTGGAAGAAAAAAAAAAAAAAAAAAAAAGAAACACAACTTTCTACATTGTAAGTCTGTCACAAGTTACACATGTAAGCTTTTCTCCCCTGAAAGCCCAAAAGAATGCATCATTTTAAAGCACATATTATCTTTTTACAAACCCAAGAGATCTAAGAGAATTTGCTTCCCTATTAATTACCCCATGTCACAGGTTATTCATTTATTCGTCTGAGAAAATACATTTCAGAACCAAAACATGACACACATTCTGCTCCAAGCCTTCCTCTTACAGCACCCTTTAGATGTGCCACTTCTACTGACTCAACACAACCACCCACAACTTCTCAAGGCAAGAGAGAAAACTCCAGATTACAGCCTCCCTGCAGGCCAGCAACAACAAAGACCAGTTATCAACATTACCAAAATCCAGTTTAGAGCCCCAGTGCCACCATGAATGCAGGGCATGGACTCCCATCTTTGATCAACAAGGTATTTCTTGCATACCACCAAATACTTTTTTTCATGTTGAGCCTCTTTGAACGTAATTAACACAAGAAAGAAAACACAAACACCTTGAAATTATGACTGTGCATAATCTGCCTCAAGTTCACAAAAGTTTTAGGAAGTGCTTTTTGACCAAACTACCATTTGAGTCTGACTACATTTAGGTACTAGCATTGCCAGAATGTCCTATAGCAAATACAACTGACCACTGCTGTAATTTCTTTTTTACATTGCTGATATTTTGCCATTCTTTAGAGCTATAGAGATGCCCTGAAGAAGCAGCTCTGGCCTCTTGTCCCTGTGTGTTCTCCATTTCCTTATAATGGCAGTGATACACAGCTTTAAACGTTAAAATCTAAAATAAGGAATTTTAAAAAGAGAGGAAGATTACCCTTCATATCAGTGAAAGCAGGATGAGAGGCTCAATTCTGTAGTGCAAGGCTCACTGCAGCAGGTAACACAGAGGATGCTACATGAAACTTAGAGGTTTCACCTGTTGGTCACTGAAAGGCAGTGAGTCTTCCAGAGACACTTTTCATTTCCATAATGCAATCCCACTTTTTGTAATGTAAATGAAAAAGACAAAACCTTAGTTTTGTCATGTAGGTATAGTAAGCATTTACAAACCTTAAAATATACCCTGACAAAGCATCTGTGTACTGCTGCCAACAGATGTCATCACAATGATTAAAATGTAGTGGAAATAAAATAATCCAGTAAATCATGAAAAGCGTGTTCATAAAATCTATTGCATTGAAGAGTGGCAGGGAAGAGGGAAGTATGGGGGGAACACCATGCTGCCAAACAACAGAAGACAGGTAAAATAGATATCAGAATTTGAAGAGAAGATTTACATTTACAAACCTCACCAGGAGCTAGAATGATGGACCTGCTGTTCATACAAAATGGGCCATGACTAGAAATGATGAAGTGGCTCTGGAAAGCACAGGCACAGACAGGAAAGTCTCCTCAACTAGATGCTTTTGAGAAACTGGAGTTTTAGTTAAGAACCCCAGGCATAAAGATACCAGCTACAACTCTACAGTCCCTGACTTGGTAATAAAACACTAAGAACAAACCAAATGGACAACAGAGAGAAACACTTCCTGAGAAAAACACTGGGTGACTGAAAAAAAGTTTACTCAAAGACAGTAAAGACAGTAGTAAGTCTACCCAAAAACATTTTTGAGAGCTAGGCTTGCAGATTTGATTCTAAAAGAATAATGTATTACTAATTACATTGCCCAGATGATTCTCAGTTTCTTCTGACCTTACATTATATTTCAAAACAGCAGTGTAAAAGCAAAGAGGACACACCATGGTCACAAAAATGTAAACTGCCCTTAACACATAACAAAGGGTTAAGCCTTTAGAAAGAGTTTTTTAAATTAAAAAAAAAAAAAAAAAAGCTGGGTAATGCTGAAACATGACATAACTTTTCATGTGGACTACACAACGCTTCAACACAGATATGGGCATGGTCCTGTCAAGCTGTCCTGGGCACGTGGCTTTCTACAAGCTGAGCTTTGTCAGCCTCAACTTCTGCTACACTGTGAGCAGCTCCCCATCTCATCCTGTGAGCAAAAATTCTTTTCCTCCACTTGGAAAGTGAAATGCCTTGCACAGGCTGATTATTTGCAAAATGATTGCTGGTCTAAGATGTGGCACTCCCACCCTTCTCCAACTGCTTTAAAAACCAGACCCCTACTGTGCAAACACCTTGCTCAGATCAGAGGAGGAACAAGCTTTTTCTGTTTCTGTTGGGGTCACTAAGTCCTACCTATATCAAAACCACTGTTACTTCCACAGTAACTGATGAACTTCAGGAGAAAAGCAAGCTGAAAGAAAAGGAAAAAAAAAAAGAAGTTTTACTAAAAAAAAAAAATAAAAAAAAAACTTAAAGCAGATAAATGGGTTGCCCCCTTTTACTTTTTGTGCACTTCAACATCCTAGTCCTCTTTTTGGTTTGACACTTGCAGACATCACATCTTAATCCTTTTCTCCGAACTTCTCAGATAACTTTTTTCATTCCAAAAATATTTTCAAGTAGGATACAAAACGGGCAAATCATCAGTCATTTCAATTAGAATGCAGCTAATATTTCACAAAAGACAATCCTCAATTTACATCAGAGTTTACTTTGGAGTTATGAAGCATTTTTAAATCAATGTAAAATTAAGTTTAAACAAATTATTAGGAAAAAAAAAGGATTTGCAAATGCACAAGACACTGAGAGCCTGTCTCCTTTAAGCAAACTCATCCTTCCACCATCCCAAGTTTTACCTTTATTTAGGAGCAGGGAGGTTAAGAAGACAAAGGGCTATGGATATGTTCTAGATCATTACACAGCTTCTCTATATTGAAAGTATTATCAAGCAGCAAATAATTGGTGTTTCCTAAATATCATCTAATGGCATAAATAGGGTCATTTACCCACTGACAAAGACAATTTTTATTAACTTTACAAACATTCAGTTCTATGGAAAATCCTTTTATTCAATTTATGAATAAGAACAAACCAGATTGTCAATGAGATTTTGAGGATTTTGAAAGCATTCCATCAGCAATGTTACTAGTTAAAATCTCTAAGACTCAGATGAGTAAATTAAAAAGCAGAGGATAAAATGACTAAACAGAGGAATAGGATACTTAATAAGTCCCTGGTGCCACTGGGAGGTTTTGGCTTGAGATTCATGTGTTTATATGAGAGAAATTAATTTCTTAGATTCTGTTGATTATATGATTCTGATTATATGTTTCTATGATTCTGTTGACTATATGGGGGAGAAATTGTTTTCTTACTATCCTTTTGCTCCCTCTATGAAAGGTTGCTAAGGGAATAGTTCTCAGTAAGGTCAAGCAGCAGAAACCCTGCTGTGTGTTTTAATGTAGCCAAACAACATTTGAAATTAATGCCTCTTGGTTCTTTCTACCTTTAAGGACTAGCTGTTAGTGCTTTCCAGTATTCTTACTGCATACATGAATATGTAATAGGCAGAAGAGAGAAAATGGACAGGCACAAAAGGGTTAGAATGAAGGAACTTCACAAAAGCTGTGCTAGTGCAGATAGCCTCTTCCTGATAAGGTAAACCTTTCAGGCTAAAAAAAGCATTCCAAACCCACAAACCTGAACCCTTTTTCAAACACAGCAATCAAGTCTCCAAATTATAATTAAATGCAAGCTATTAGGAAAAACATAAAAGAAAGCCCTTCAACATAGTTCTCATTTCAGATATTTATTGCCTGAAAGTCATGTAAATAAGAAAAGCAAGAAAAAAAAGAAAATAAGAAAAGAAAGAAAGCCTAGCATATTAGCATATCATTATTATCTGCTTTTGAAATTATTACAGATCTACCTATGATATAAAATTAGTATCTCAAAATGTTCTATACTACTTAACAATCTCACTTCTATTTACTTGACAAGATACCTAATATGAAAAGAGCTGCACTAAGGATCAGCATCAGCTGCTCCCCTTCCTCAGCGAAGAGTGAAATAGAAAGGATTCTCAGGATGACACCAAGGATTTCAACCTCAGAGCCAACACAGTTCTATGTAAGGAAATCTGCAGGATTCTTACGTGCCCTATGCATAAAACATGTCATTCCTCAGTCTGAAACCTGACCACTTTCAACAGGTTTCCAAATGGAAAGGACCCACAGCATTTCTGTGTGTAAGAAAAATCACTGCAAATACTATTACATCAAAATAAAAGAAATGTAAAATGTGAAATTGAACATGTAAACCACTTTTCAAAATCATCCACTCAAATAACTAAAAATTATGGGAAAATCTCTTGCCAAGAAAAAAAAAAAAAAAAGAAGCTCTGTGGATCAATTTCATTCTAGCAGGTCGCTTTCAGAAAAACACAGACATTTGCAGGTTTTAAAAATAAAACTTAAATTTCCTGCAATTACACGACTCACACAGCAGTATGATTTCAACAATCTAAGTAATGTTTTTTTTCTGAGGGGCAAGTTGAAAAAACACCTCCAAGCACAAGATGACAAAGATAAATAAAGACACAGCAGGAATTCTCCTCAGAGGAAATTTATTATGAATAAAAGTATAAGAAACATTTTGATTTTTGCCTAAAAAAAGACTTTGGCTGCTCTTGAAATGACAAAAAGTGAAATCTGAAGTAACTGTTTCAGCTACAGTCTTGGTGTACTGTAGTCCTACAGTCGAGCACTGTTATAGCTGCATAACTTGGCTTTGAGGCTTTGTTTTGTTTTCCTTCCAGTAAACAACTGTGGTAAGCCACAAACAGTTTTAATAAATATGACATCCCCTCTATTCAAAGAACGTGCAGCTTTAACTACTTTCACTGTACTGCTCAAGCTCAGCATGAAAAATCACATCAAAATATTAAATTCATCTCATTCAGCAAGTATAAAGATGTAATTTAAAATGTAATACTTAGATAGTCAATCCTCTAATCATCTGTAGCTGGAAGATTCTGAACACAGAAAGGCTCAAGGCATATTCCCTGCTGGACACATTACAGTAAGTCTAGCAATTAAATTATTTGTACAAGAGTGTATGGGCAAGCATGTATATGCATATATCCAGACCATATTTCACAGTTCAGGATCTTGTTCTTGAGCCATTATATTAACTAGATCAGGCTGAGGAGGTTTTGTGTACTCATTTCACTTTTACAGATCCTCCTCCACATTAATGACTGAGAACAGCTGCCACAGACAAACAAAGCGCTTAGAAAATTATTTTCTGTAAAAAATAATAAATAAGTGAAACACAAAGAAAATCTTTAATCCTGAAACACGTTCCCTAACATTTTTATAAACCCTGCTTATTTCTGGTCTTTCAGGATAATTTCTAGCATACCTGTTAATGAGTAGCATATTTTCCATAATGAAATCCCAGAATAAGAAACCCAACTGCAGCTCCTTGGTAAATGAGCAGGATCAACAGCAGGATCAGTGGGAAAGACCATTACATACTGAAAAAGAACTATAGCCTAACCTGCAGCTAATTTTCTATATGAGACCCTCAAAATAGGTGGGTCACCCACACCTTACATGGAAACAAAAGTATTAGCAAGTCTGCAATTAGAAGAAAGAAGAAATGCGCTTAACCTGCTATGCATATGGAGGAAGCCAAAGAAAACCCTTTCAAACTAAGTCACTTAACTGCAAAGCAAGAAAATAATAAGGCATACCCTCTCAGGGACTGAGGTGACTCTCATGGCTTCCTCTCCACCCCTAGACTCCACTAAGCTGGGGCAGGACCAGGTGCTCCAACCAGGTCCCATCTACACTGCTGGTACACTTTCTTCTCCACAGAAAGCCTCGTGCTCCCTTGGGATGCTCAGCTGTGACACGTCCTTGTTCCCCTGAGTGCCTGCAGCACTGGTGTGTGTCAGTGTCATACCAAGCTCTGGGCAGCCCAGCCCCAGCCTGAACCAACAGGAGCCTCTGCAAAGGCAAAGCACGTGGCTGGGGTAGAACTAACCCTGGTACAGCCTGTAGAAACACCCAAATACACCAGGGGTGTGCTGGAGTGGCACTGCCTCCCAGTAGTACCAAATATTCTGTACCTGCAGTTAAACTGTGACCAGAACAGAACAGCTGTTGGCTACCAAGCAACAATCAGCAAGAGGGATGAACCAACAGAACAAAGGGGATATAGATATTGGCCCATAGACTGTAGCCTGCCTTCATCCTCAGCACCAAAGGGACTCCCTCATGGGCAATCAGCTGCTTTCCTTCCTACTGCACACCCCTGCTTTCAACATAGCAAAAGCAGAAGAATATCAGGAGATGGACATTTTAATTTGCTTTTTTCATCAGCTCTGAAAACACTCTTTTTTTACAATACACCAAGACACACAACTGTAGAGCACAAAAACACAAGCACAATGAGATGACAGTGTCACAGATGTCTTCACTGTGGCAGTCCTTAACAAGTCATGCTCTGACCTCAGAGGACCCAGGGAGGTAAAACTGTTAAACCCATTCACCCCACTGAGCAACAGCTTTTAAATGCAGAGAACCAGCAGAAAAAAATGTGTCATTGCACAGCAAGGAGTCTCTGACCACTGGTGGGAACCCCTACCTACACTTTCTGGTTGGCTTTTAAAAACTGTTGAAAGCTGGTATTAAACTGAGGGAAAAAAGTATGTAACATTATGTGCTTTCCAGAGAATTAGGAGTGCACCCGTCAAAACTTCCAAACAAGACCTTGCACCTCAATGAAAACAGTGTAAAATCTGTGTTCAAGCATGGAAGAAGAGCAGATAAAGGTAAAGTTATTTGACAGTGAAAGACTCAAGAGAAAACACTAGAGAAAAACTGGCAGTACATCGATATAAACCAATCCTTTGCAAATCTGGCAGATAAGATTTTTTTAATGCTTTACTTAAAAAGTCTAGGTACAGCATATAGGTTCTACCTATGGACCCAGTTCCCCAAGCCAGTGTAGTGAAATCAATAAAGTTTTCTTTTTGGGGGTTATTTTCTTTAATAATTTTTTTAAAAAATAAAAATTATTAATAATAATGATAATAAAAAGCTCTAGTAATTTGTACATTCAATATTTCATGAATAAATGAAAATATCAATGGAGCTGCTGAGTCTGGTTCTCCAGAAGATCTGTATTTCATCACTTTTGATCAGCTTACACCTTCTCAACAAATAAAACTGCAGAAAGAAACTGTGGCTGTAACATTAAATATATGTGCTGAGACAAGATAGATCAAGAGCCGTGTGCTGATCTATCTCCCTGAGATCCACTGGCATGATGTGTGGGAATGGCTCAAAGCTGTGCCACAGGAGGTTTAGACTGGACACGAGGAAGCATTTCCTTACTGCAAGGGTGGTCAGACACTGGAACAGCCTTTCCAGAGAGGTGCTTGATGCAACAAGCCTGTCAATGGTTGAGGCATTTGGACATTGCTCTAAACAACACTCTTGAACTTTTGGTCAGCCCTGAATTATTCAGGCAGCTGGACTAGATATTGTTGTAGGTCACTTCCAGTAGTCTATTCTATTTTATGTCAAGTACATCTCATTACCGAGTACTACAGACTATGATAACAGATCACATTCACTCAGTGGTATACAGCACAGACATCCAAAAACTCAGCAGGTCTGAGTTGCTCTGAAACCACAGCAGTGTGCATGGGACTGACAATAAACCCATTTATGGAACACCATTCTTGCTCTCAAATCACACTCTGATTTTCCAAATTTGTTCTGGTTTCCAGAACTGACAGCATTTTAACATCAACAAGCACACATACAAGGCCTCTCAAATTAGAAACAATTCATTTGAAATTGCTATGCAGAGAGAACAGCAAGTTTCAGCTCCAAGAAAGCTCCATAGACGTGTAAGCATCATCCACTGAGAAAAAGGGATTTAAAGTTTTGCAGTTTCTGAGTAACAGGCTCCTTTGGATCCCTTCTCCTAAGGGCACAACAAACAGCAAGTATTAGCTTTCTCATGTCCTAGTTTTGACCTACAGCTAACTATGACCCATTTGAAAGCAACATTTTAAAAACTTACAGGTCAGTTTTGTTTGAGTTTTTATTTTGTTTAAAGATGACATCACATTTTCAAGCCCATCCACAAAACTGTTTGCCGCCCATGCCTCGTGCACGCAGTCCCTTCTGAGAACCAATGACAGGCTCAGAAATTTCAATTTGAACTGAAAGCTTAAAAAGTAGCTTTGAGATTATTTGAATGCTTGAATCACAAAAAGGTTGCTACAGTACTAGTTTAAATACACACCAAACAAGAACAAGCTCACACTGCAATCACTTAACCGAAACTGAGCACATAAATCTTTTGGAAGCAACAATCTAGTTTAACTTCACATTTGTGGTTTGAGCTTATTTCTCTAAATCATATGAAAAGAACAATGATTCCCCATGTATATTTCCTCCCATAACAGTCAGCGAGAAAACAATTTTTCCCTCAAGTAATTGCCACATACATAAAAACAATATTATATCAAATGCAACGACTGCTTGCAAGGCTAGACAAAACAGGCCTATTTTATGCATACGCCAGGGTCTGTTCATTCTTTACTGTTTCATCCCTTGCCACTGGAGTTCCTTGCACCCATTTGCTGCACTTTGTTATAGAATGAGTTTGATGGGACCAAAACAATCTCATTACTAATTGGCACAACAGGATCTTGTTTATGCAACATTGAAATGAAAGACAAAGAAGGAAACAAAATTTATACTTTTTGTTAATTGCAACTCTCTGGTACCTGCCACAACCATTAACATGAGTGTCCACCAAATCTTTGGAGAAAAAGTATCTCTGAATTTTATTTCATGATTTCAGTCACCAGAGACTATCACTATATAAAGTCTCACTATATATATCTCACTATATAAAGTCCCCAGAGTTTTGGGGTTTTTTTTTCCCCAAAATCTAGCAATACTTCTCAGCATATCCCAGCACTGAAAACTACTTTGTCTGAAAAGCAAGGTATCGTTTGTTTGGCCTTTAGTTCTGTGAATGCATTGCTCCTCCAAGAAAACCCTGCTGGTCTACTCTTCTGTGCTTCCTACACATGCAGATGTTCTCTAACTGTGCAGTAAATGCCAGGACAAACACATGCTAGAACTACCTCTGTCAGTAATTAAAGTTTCATCATTGTGTAGTAGACATTGTCACATGGAATGATGACTTTCTGTAATTCGACCATCACAATATCATTGAAATGAAGGTTCCTCTTTGAAGTTCTCTTTTAAAAGGACTTAAGGATAATTTACAGTGTCAACTTACAAGACTGTGCAAAAGACACTTCAAAAAAAAAAAACAGTATTTGATTGGTTTCCTTGCATGAACTATTCTGGTGGTGATAGACAATGGTCTATTTTTATTCCAAATTGGTTTTCACTTGTAAAAAAAGTTCCATCCCTGTGAAGGTAAGGCTTGCAACATTGATTTCCATGCCACTGCTTGGAAAGATGCTGCAGAAGAGTAATGTGGATGTCAGGGTGTTTTATGTAGTGGCAGCAAGATTCTGTGAGCAGTGTGGGCAGTGGATTTGCTCCAGGTTGTTCTGACTACTACATGCAGTATTTTACCAAAATGAGCAGGACATCCATACAGTGAGATACAATGAGATTTTGAATAGTCAGAAAAAAATCAAGTAACACTGGGCAATGAGACACTGCTCAGTAGGAACAGACCAGCAACTTGTACATCCCACAGATTATTCTGTCCACATGAATGACAGTTTCAAAGGTAGGAAATTAAATCTTAAATTAAAAAAAAAAATCTGACCTGAACTAACAAAGCAAGCCAGGAAATTGAGCAAAGTCAGACACTCTTCTCAGGCCTCCCATTATGGTAAGCTTTTATTTGCAGAAAGGATCATTCCACAATCCTCCCAAAAGAAAACACCTTGATGTGCCTTAATGAAGCAGCGATAGAGAACAAGTTCTTTTTGGAATCGTGAAGAATCATCAACCACTTCCTTAATTCTCCAGCATGGTATCAGTTCATCAAAGAGCAATTCAAACTGCAATGGGCAATGAAAAATCATCTTGGAAGGGACATCAATGAGCCCTGAAAGACCATCTTGGAAGGGACAGTAGAAAATATCTTTATTTACATATATTCAGATAGCACAAAGCTCTGTAACAAAAGGGCTGAAATTTTGACCAGGCTCTTTTCTGTGGATGCAGCATAGAAATTCAACAGAGAGAATTTTTATAGTAGTTTTCATAAATGCAACCCCAATCCTCAATATTAGCAAATAACTCAATTTTAAAAAGGTATTACTAGACCAAGAAGGATCCTCCACTAGGTCATGATTTCCTGCTTTCAACAAAATTAAGCAAAGGGACCCCATCCACCGGACTGCCAGCTCAGTTCGCTGGGTATTCAAAATGGTTTCATACAGTTTTACTTCTGAGAAGAGACATTGTAGAAAGCTATTGTTCAGTCAGCCAACTACTGTCACTTCCATGAATATGAATAAGCTCCAATATAGGACACTGAGTTTTTGCAAATGCAAGAAGATCCAATTGTTCAGTTATTCTTTGCCAATAAATCAACACATCAGTATATAGAGATTTTTTTGTTTCCTCTGGTGTCTGAATATGTGGGTGGAGTTTTGTTTTCAAGTCCCCTTCTTCCCATTTTCATTAAGATTTTTTTTCATATCACCTTGCTAAGTTTTCAGAGCAGCTGAAGCAATCTTACTGTCAATGGGATGAGGCCCTTGAAAATATCTATATTGCTGTTTCTCCTGATAATATTAACTAGTACCTACTCAGGAAAAGTGCGAGGAGAAGAAATTGTTCAGAGTTCATGAAAATTAACATTTGGTATAATTTTGTAGCCATAATTTACATGTACACAACTTAGACATAAATACATATGGATTAATGCAAATTTTCATACCGGGAAAGATCCACTGTGCTCTGTAAAACTAAGGGTAAGGCTGGTGATGAATCATTTTTTTAAATATTCCAGTCTGGATATATAAATAGCTTTCTGTTTCTAGAATAATTACTACTGAAAAGCACAGCTTCTTAAATAACCTAGGCCATAATTAACCTTCGCTTCATTAAATCACAAATAATATCTTTTTAAAGTCTTATTTGTAAAGGCAAGCTGATTAATTTAAACGTTTCCCTTTTGCAAAAAAAAAAAAAAAAAAATCTAATTGGAATGGTTTACCAACGTAGCTGCTTTTCAGATCTTGCAAACTCTGGGAAGGCTTTCAGCCGGCTCCCTCACCCCCTGCCCGGCCCGCCGGGGGAATTCCACGCTCACGTTGCCGCCCCGGCCCTGCCTCCCTGGATGCTCGGGGAGAGGAACCGGCTTGTGCCGCACCTTCCGCGGCCCTCCGGCCAGAGTCAGACCCTGCCCGGCCCCTCGGTGCCGCAGCACCGCCTCCCTCCTGCGGGCCGGACCCTTCCCGTGCCCCGTCCCCCCGCGCCCACGCGTGGCCCTGCTGGTGGCACGGGGGCAGCGGTGCGACGTGGCCGGCCTGCCCTCCGCACCGGCGGAGCCAGGAGAGCTGCGGAGCCCCCACGCCCTCCGCTGCCCTGCCCTGTCCGCCCGTCCCAGCGCAGCGCCCCGGCCCGGGCAGCTCTGCGCTGAGCTGGGCACGGCGCCGCCGCCGCCGCACAGCGCCGTCCCTCCCCTTTCCTTGTAAGACAGCGCCAACCCCCGACCGAAAAAAAGTTTCCAGCCGAGCGCCAGGACAGGTCCGGGCTGTCACCGGCGCCCCCTCCCCGCCGATGGGACGGGACGATCCTCCCTCAGCCCCGTCCCGTCCACGTACCCAAACCCCGTGCCGCGGGTGCCGCCCGAGGCGCTCACCTTCCTGCACCGCATGGAAGGGGTTGTTGGCCTCTATGAGCTTGATGGAGTAAGTGATTTTCTCGCTCTGGAGGATGTCGTCATTGAGGTTCAGATCCGACACCGCCTGCTTGAACACCTCGTCGTCCTTGGCAGCATTGCCTTCGAAAATGGCACCTGAGGAGAGGAAGGAGGCAGAGGGTGAGGAGGGTTCGGCCAGGACCCCCACTCCCCTCTGGGCCGTGCAGGGCTCAAGCCGGCTCGCATGGCATCGGGTGGGGCAGCCCCGGGGGCACCGGGCGCCTGTGGGGCCGGGCCACACCCGTGGGCAGCCTGGTCCCGGGCACGGGGCAGCGCAGAGTTCCTCCCGGTCACTTGTGCTCCGCCGGCACTTAGGGAGCCCTGAACCAGAGGCACGGCGGGGTGATGGACTTGTTTCGCCAGTGACGGGAAAGGGAGCAGGTTTGGAAACTCCACCAACTTTTTGCTCGCTGCTCGCCTCTCCCTGGGATGCTGCCTTTCGGGCCGCGGTTTTATTGAGGCTTAGAAGCACACACGAACGTGAAGCCGGGATTTGTGTCCAGTAACCTGGAAGCTTTAATTTCACTGTCCTGTTTATGCAGTTAACGTGAAAACATCTGGCGATGTGTGTTACATAAAATCCCTCTCCGCGGAGCGTGTGTGTGCCCACGCCAGGCTTACTGCCCTGCTCTACGCGGCGCTGGGAGATCTTTAGAGCTGGCAACAAAACAAGCAAAAAGCATTATTCCCCAGCCTGGAAAAGTCCTGCTGATTCACACCGTGCGTGCCTGTGGCTTGAGCCTCCACGCAGTGCCCGTGTGCATCACAGCTCTGCACACAGCAGCTCCCCGCTCCTGCCCAGCGGACCGCTCTTTCTGCCAGCACTTAGCAAACAGCGCTCGGGCTGAAGTTCGTGCGGGGAGAAGCCGCGGTGACACGGTCCACGCGCAAGAGAAGCGGGGCCGAGAGCGAGACCCGCGGAAGCTCCTTCACCACTCTTCTACCCCGACCCTTCCCCAAGGCGGCCCCGCCGCCTCCCTTCCTCCCCCGGGGCTAGCCCCGAGACCCCGAAGGTCTGCCCTGCCCTGGGGACTACCCCTGGGCCGGAGTCCCCCGCTGCGGTCAGGGCTGACCCCGTCTCCTTAATGGCTCCGCAATGCTGTCTGCCTTGGCTGCGCCCCCAGGCTCCGGAGCGAGCGGCGACGACCGGAGCCTCCTTCCCACGGCCCCGGAGCTGTCCGTGCCGGGAAACTTGTTACAGGGCTGGTACCCTTCTCCCCTTCCCTCCCTCGGGTCGACACGGGACTTTCTTCCCGTATCCGTGGAACCTCCCTTCGCCAGGATGGCTCCTACGCCGGCCCCCTCCTTTTTCTGATCTCCCATCCTCCCCGAAAGGCTGGTGTGAATTACGGCTTTTCATTTCCCGGACGTACTCCCGTTTCCTCTTCTATCATCCTCCACAAGTGATTCTCTCCCCCCTCTCCGCCCCTAAACATCCTCGTTTTCGTTCCTGCTGGTACCTTTCAACACCAGCCAAAAGGTGACTGCAGAGCCTCGCTTTTGCTTGCCAGGCTTCCCGCGGACATCACCGTGCCTTGCTCCCAGAAGCCATAAAAGTTCACATCAGCCTTTCCTTTGCCTCTTATTCATCCCTCTCTTCCTCCCACTGATCCAGTCTTCTTGCTGCCCAGGGGTTTTAATGAGATCTTATTCAAACCACAACAGTTGCGCGCATAGACACACACACACACGCACACACTCACACACAGCCGCTGCAAAGCTCTCCTTTCTAACCCTTTCCCAGCCAAGTTCCCCCCTCCGCCCCCCGCATTCCGGCTTGGCTGACACCTGCTACGGCAGGGAATGGAAACCAGGGGATTATCTCCCCGAAAGTTTTCTCTGCGAGCACGTTCACATTATGCCTCTCTCCTCCTCGGGTGATGGGGGCGGTTGTTTGTTTTCGGTGGCGAGGAGGCGGGGGGTGGGGGGGAAAGAAAGCCTTTCCACGCAAACAGGTCCAAGAACAGACTCCCCAGCCACATGGGAGACCGCAGCGGCGGCCCCGGCGGGTCCCCTGCCCGGCGCACAGGCGGCATTTCGGCCCTAACTTTACAACCGGGGGCAGAATACAGCTGCCTTCCTCCCATCTGTCCTCCTGTCTCTCCGCGGAGTTGGGTTTCACCGCTACCCATGACATTATCGCGGCTAAACGAGACGCTTCCCTTATATATTTATTATCTACCGCGTCCCTCTCCAACACACCACCCCCCCCCCCGCTCTCTCTCTTACCAATGTGGATGATGGAGTCCGCCCGCACCAAAACGCACTGAAATATCCAGGGGAAAAGCCAGAGCATCAACACTTCCATTTCCAGCCTCTCGCACAGCACATCAGCCCGGGTTTGGTGGAGAGACAGGGGGAAAGAAAAAAAAGGCGCAAGGGCAGGTGGACCAAGGCAGCGGGTGCGGGGGGGGGGGAGATGCCCAGACACCCCCCTCTTAGAAAAAAATCCCAAAATACCCCAGCACCCCAAGAATTATCCAAGATTGAAGAAAAACGGGTGATGGGGAAGAAGAAAAAAAAACCAAAACACCCAAAAAATAAAACCGGGGCTTGAAAATCACGGAGGTAGATCCCGGGTTGGCAGGCGGCGCGGCGGAGCCTCCAGCGCTCGGTGTGCGCCGGGGCGCCGGCAGACCGCGAACTGCGGAGCGGCCCCCCCGCCGCCGCCGCCCGCCCCCCGCGCCACGTGACTGCGGAGCCTCGGCGCTCGGTGCCGCCGGGGCACGGCGCGGCGGGCGGGCAGCGGGGCGCGCGGGCCGCGCCGGGCCAGCGCCGAGCCGGGGCCGCTGCCCGCGATGGAGCAGATTCAGACAGAGCCAGAATTGTATATAGCTATGTATATATATATATCTTTATATGTCGGCCCGAGGAAAGGGGTAGGGGAAGGATGCTCCAAGCGCGGGGATGCGAGGCGGGTGGGCAGCTCCCGGTTGCCGGGCGCAGGCTGTTCCGCGGGGCCGCAGAGTGCCCAGCGCTGCGTGGCCTCCCGCAGCTCCCGCCCGGCCCGGCACCGCGGGACGCCCCCGCAGGTAAGGGCGCGGGGCTGCGCCCGCTGCCGGCTCCTCTAACTTCAGCGAGGGGGGTGGCGCGGGGGCAACGCGCCGAAGCGGCAGGTGGAGGGAATGCCCCTTCCTCCTTCCACACGCTCGAGCTCGGGACATGATCCGTGTTTGAGGAGAGAAATGGAAATGTGAGGTTTTTATCCCCGCGCTGGGAAGAGGTGGTGGGGAAGAAAAGTGGTACAGCAGAACGTTTTCTTGTTTTGTTTTGTTCTAGCTTTCAATGAAATCTAATTCATAAATTGGACATGCTCGGGCTCAGAAGACTAATTCATCCCCTAAAACAAACGCATCAGTGATCGCAGGCACCCAAACGTGACAAGCGTCTCAATATACCGAGGATCCAGAGAAAACAAATTCATTCAGGAACCCGAAACGTAATTAAAACTACTGCCAAGAAAATGAGTTGAGAGCAGGATGTTACCAAGATTATTAAGTTGCTGCGGGGCTGAGGCATGGACCGCTATAGCGATACATACAGATAATGTCAGTCTTTGGATAACGGGAGGAAGAGCGATTCCTGGAGGTCGCCGTCTTGCAAGCGCAAGCCTGGTGACAGCGCGCTGTGGCCGCATCCTGTTCCCGAGATGGCACCGGCGAGCCGGGGGCTCGGCGGGGAAGGAGCGGCCCCCGCCGCCTGCTGAGCCCCGGCAGAGTGGCCGCAAAGGGGCCGGAGGCGCTCGTACCCCTGGCACTGGCTACAGCGTCCCTGTCATGTGTGTTCAGCACACTTTTTATAGCCATCACCTGTAGGTGCGCTAGTAAATTCTCCTGATGCTGAGCAGTGCTTGCTTGCAGGAGCGATCGCTGCAATGTATTTATTCAATGTAGAAAATATTTTTTTTCATGCAGAGCACAGTACTGCAAGAATTGTTCAACACCAAGGAGTAGGAAATATAGATAAGGGGGCTGGGAAGGCAGAAGGGAGAGGGAACACGCAGTATAGATGGAGCAGAGTGAAAGGGAAGGAAGCTGAAATGGAAATGATATGAACAAGAATCCCTGTTGATCCACATGCATCAACAGCCTCCTATTCAGCGGTAGTTACAAGCACAGCATTTGAACAGGGAAGAGCAGGGGGTAAATAAAACAAGATATGCCTTTTAAAAATAAATCATTT
Source organism: Chloebia gouldiae (assembly GCA_003676055.1). Lineage (NCBI taxonomy): Eukaryota > Metazoa > Chordata > Aves > Passeriformes > Passeridae > Chloebia > Chloebia gouldiae. The sequence continues at coordinate 12,618,196 of QUSF01000014.1, read as the reverse complement.
GTTAACTACTCTTACTTACAGTCCTTGTCTTAAATATGCAATTTCACACTGATCAATGCAGAATGATATATACTATACTCTGCATTTCACGTAATAAAAACACTTAATCCAGATAATTGGCTTCTGGGACAGAGATCAATAGAAATGTTCCTTATTTGACTACGTTAGCAAGTCAAAATTAATTCTAATTTACATTTGCTTCAAATCAATATGCACTTAGTGACTTACACAGGCTCTTTAAAAAGTTAAGCACCTATATTGACCAGAGTCATATATATGTCAGTAACAAGTACATGTGTGGGAATTAGAGAGGGGGAAAGTGTTACTGCAGAACCAAGTCTCTGCCTTTCATAGAGGAAAGGAGGCTAAATTTATTTCTGTTTGAGAAGTGCTTTGGCGTCCCAGCCTAAAACCTATAGAAATATGCAGCTATTAATCCCACAATTTATGCAGGCACCCAAACACCAGTCAGCTGTATTCCAAGCACTTGGGAACAGGCTCGCCTCCTACTTTAGTTTGTACAGAGAGGTCTTGACCTCAACTAGGATGCCTCTGGATGCTATTTTAGTAATAGAAAAATAGTAATATAAAATATTAAAACTCTAAACCCAGTGAATTTGACAAGTTATAAAATTTCCTGTGAAATCCAAGAGCAAATGCTGTGAGTGCAGGAAAGAATCCAGTCCCAGCCAAGGGAGGGAGAGGGGAAAAGACAAGAGACCAGAATACAGTAAAACAGACCAACTGAAATAGGCCCCAAAAACAGACAGAAGGACACAGAAGACAAAAACAAACCAGAAAAATGCACAGAATAAGTCTCAAATACTATAAAATCTGATACGTAACATGCAAAGTCCAATAAGACCTAAATGGATCCACCACAGCAAAGAGAATTGCAACTTCAGTAGCATCTCTGCAAGATGAAAAGTTGCCACATGAAAACTTCATTGTGTCTGGTTTTAATTCAGGTTGCATTAACTTTTCTTTCACAATATCTGCATTTTTCTTCCTTTCCTATTTCTCCTATTTTTTTTTCTAAACAAAAAAGATCCCAACAACTTTGGCTAGGATTATGTTTTTTGTAACAATTACTTCCCCTATGATTTCCCCTCCTTCTAAATGAGCTATCTTTTTACAATTGACAAGGGTCTCAATAGGCCTTTCCAGCCTCCCACTGTTAACACACCCACAAAAAGTAACATTTCTTATCCTAAAATGCCATGAAATTCAACAGCTGTGCTTCTCTTCAAAAACAAAACCTCAAACTTAACTTAATTGCAAAGTTTGTGGATGCTTATGTTAAAAAATGCATTTTGTCATTCTCCTATGGTGACAGCCCGAGGTTTCAATTGCTTTATTGAAGCTTCCTTTAGTTTATTGAAACCATCTTTTCTCTTTTCATGGTTGATAGCATAGTATGATAATCTTGTAGGAGTAAATGGACTACAGTCTACAAGAAGTGGCTGCTGTATTATAGAGTTCTTTGCAGGACAGGTAACATTCTTGATTAATCTGTTGTGTGCCTACTAACAAGCTGAAATTTTGCTCCAGTCAACATTTTATCTGGATTGACATGCCTTTTAAGATGCCATAAGGAAGGCAAAGCACTGTTATTTCCTTATTTTTTTACCAGATTTAATTCAGTAGAGTACACACAGCCTAGATGTGATTTAATTTGTACTTATGTTTGGTTAATTTCATCACTGCTATATCTGTTGCACCTTGATAAGATTCCTATATACTTCCCTACTCCTCTCTTTCAGCTGTGACTTTTCACACCCTATTTTTCTTTAATGGACATCTTTTTACAATTGACAAGGGTCTCAAGAGGCCTTTCCAGCCCCCCACATTTTTATAGTTGCATAAATGCTCTCCTAATGTAGTGCAAGGCAAATTGTATCAGTGTTGGTAAACATAATCTCTATCTTGGCATTTGTATTTAGTTAATACTTTGATTCAGAAGAAAAGGAATCTCTTTATTCACAACATTTTAATATCACTGATATGTGTTTCACGAGACCTCTAACACTCAGGTGACCACAAAATTCTTTGTTATTACTTGTAAGGGATGGGAGTGTACATAGTTAAAAGAAAACACCTTTCTCCTTCATTTCTAATCAAGCACCTTGTCACTATGCCCACTGCACACTAACTGGAAAAGGCTAAACTCTGTGAGTTTGTTCTCCTGAGCAGAGATCCTTCCTTTTTTCCCTAAAATAAAAAGGAAGCAAAGTAGGTATGGTTGCCATCTTTGTTACAATACAGTTGTGTAAGAATGCAGGCTCTCCCAAGTAAAAGTGTTCATCAATTATTCTTAATTTAATAGTAGTCATATCAAGATAATCTCGGAACTAACTTCACTGGCATTCATCTGAGGGGAAAAAAAAACAATTTACAAGATTCTCCAACATAAAACCATCTCCAGGGGAACTTCATTCAAAAACATCTTGCAGACCTCACTGATCCATCCACATAGTACATACATCCAGTCTCATGAGCTGTTCAATGAGCTGCCTATTTCAGATAATGAGACATTGCTAGGACAGCTGTCCTCTGCCATCACAGCAAGCCAAAGAGACAGACACATCCCAAAGGGAAATTCACAACAGGAAAAGCCCCAGATGTCATTTCTTGTGCAGCCTCCATAAACACATACTGACCAATCTCACAGGTAGTAATAGGCCAAGAATGACACTTATGTTTTGCAGGTACTTCACTGTGAATACATATCCTAGTACTTCCATCATTATAAAACTTCCCAACACCTGACCATAAAAATACATCCTTGCTTTGTTAGAGCCAATTGAAGCTGCAGAGTGGTTATGCCAGACAAAGGAAAAAGGAAGCCACTAGAATTTAATCTGTTGTTCACCTCAGCTGGGTGAAGACTCTGGAGAAGTCACATTCCTGCTACTTTACACTTTACCCATCTAGACAGTAACAAAACCAGCAAAGTAGATGCTGCTGCATGGTGAAGCAGAGAACCAGAAAAGTCTGAAAACATACATTTAAAAAGTTCTGCCCTCCAGCCAAGACCCAGTAACTGATCTCGTGTTTGCTCCTGCTTCACTGCAACCTCCACCGAGAAGTGATGTAAGCAGAAATATTTTGCTACAAGCCAGAAACTTGAACGCTGCCCTTCCTTCATCTCAGGCAAAGAATAGGGACCTTTTCAACTGCACTAATTCAATCCTTTGCCGTCACAAAATACTGATGCAGTTTGTGCGTGCAGAGTCCCCTGAAAGCCTCACAATTGAAAGTACTCTAAGGAAAAAGTAATTTTACCTTAAAAAAATCCCTGATCTTTCTCAGCAGTCCATTCCAAACCATATTATGTTTTGTGACTGTCTCACAATGCTGTGTCATGGAGTTTGTGGCTTGGTTTTTTTTGTTTGGGGTGGGGTTTGTTTATTTGTTTGTTTCCCAGTGTGTTTCTGCAACCATTAGTAGAAATGAGGTGCAGAATTGGCATTCTCAGTGACTCCATTAGCATTAACACAGTCACACACAGAATGTATTTTCCAAGGGATCTGTGTGCTCTTCTGGAAAAGACTCCCTGTAATGGAGTTCATAATTAATACTCATGTTTTCAGGAAGGGTTGTATGCTTGACTTAAAAAATTATTTTACCAAAGCCTTTGCTTGTTGTATTTTTTGTCCCTTAGAGGAAAGGAAAAAATCAAGCCAAAGAGTAGGGCAAAGTGTCATGATATATCTTCAATTTCCTACTCAAAGAAGAGGATACTTTTTTAAAGGCAGTGCACAGCCACAGGAGCAGAGGGGCCATGAACACTGGGCTCCATTCCCACCGCCGATTCACCAATTCATTTCATGACTAATTGAGTGGACTGTTGCATGAACATTGTATTCAGTTCTTAATTTAAGGGTGAACAAGAACATCAAGTTCCTTTCCTCAGTTCCTGCACTCAGTCAGCTGTCCACTTCTCTAGGAGGTATAGGGGAAACACAGGTTTATTTTTGGCAGGTCAAACAAGTAATTTTAAGTAACTTCAAGTTTGCAGATCCTAGAGATTAGGGAAAAAATTGTCTTATTTTAAATAATTTCAAACAGAAAATGCTCTTTATGGTACTTGAGACTAACCCGTTCCACTCAGCTGAGTCTGGATGCAAATTTTCAGTATCCAAGCTCCATTGCTGACCTGAGATGACAGGACTTCAGATGGCTAGTGATTTCTTTTCCTTTGACTTTTTAAACCATGGTGGGGAGGGTAATGTGAAATAGGGACAATACCTTATATCGAAATGGATAAGAAAAGCTCTAGAGACAAATCCACCCAGAGCTACAAGCTGGTTATACTCCCCTCTAAGTTACATTCAAGTAATCTATTCTGCTAGAGTAAGCACTTGAACTAGGTCTCCCACATGAGAAAGGGGTGTCCTGATGACTAGGTGTTGGAAACGGAGCAGCAGAAGAACATACACCTCTTTTGAGAAAAGAAAAAAAAATAAAAAACACCTTGAAATATTTCCATATGGCCTGGTGAGAAGGAGGGAGAGAAGAAAAGAAAAAACGAAAAGCACACTGCTTCCTTTCTACTTTTGGCTGTAGAAAGTGTTTGTGTGCAAGAACAGCTTTCTAACCCAGGTTTCCCATGTCAAGAAGTTTGTTTATGTCAGGTTGATTTTCTGTCGACATTTTATGCTGCTGCCTGAAAAGAAACTATTTCTATGAGCACACCCAGGCATTCACAACCCTTGCAATAGTTTGACTCACATAAGCTACATCTTAGTGGTGCCTGATCCCTTCAACACCTCTCCCTTGCCATGCACACAGCCTCGGCTGAAAACTGAAGTGTATCACAGAGCTGTTTGCAGGACTCTATAGTGTGGCCAGTGGAAATAGGCAGCCCAGGACCACCCGACTTTGCAGCATTCCACATAGAACCATTGGGGTGTTATCGCCACAGTGTAGAAGTTTAAGCTACAGAAAAAGTACAAATTAGTTGAAGAGCTCCAGAACACTTTGGTTTGCAGGTACACAACACTTGACAACACTGGAAACAATGATCTCTCTTTACTGATTCTTATTCAAAGTGAACTTAAAGCTATTACTCCATTTACTTAACTCAACAGTTCTGAGAAAGAGTATAAAAAAGCCCAAACATTTTTTCCAGTCTTCTGAAAACTTGGAGATATTGCAGTAAAGGGTTTATGAAAAGGGCAGGGAGAATAAAAAACAGGCACCACTTTAAGCATCCAGCACTGCATGAATTACAGTCCCTATCACTGCACCCTAATGAAACTTCACTGACCAACAGTTTCTAAAGTTCCCATGTTCTCCAATGTCTTCATAATATCACTAAATACACTTTTACCTTGCTCCCAGTTCAAACTGTGCTGCACTATACAGCAATATATTTTATTACAGCTACATGCTATCCAGCTGAATGCAAGTCTGCAGTGGAAATAGCTTTGTTTGCTGCAGTGCTGTATTATCACACATGACTAGACCAGGCAACATTGATTCTTAAGCAATGGCATTGATTACAACTCTTATTTTTAAAATGCTGGCAGGATACTGCCCTTAGATAAGCACTTTAAGACCAAATTTGAATTGCATTTCCCAGCAGTTCTCCTTTTTTTACAGAGACTATATAATAGAATTACAAATAATGCTACTGACTTCAACATGAGCTGAGGATTTACACCAGTATGGTATCAGTAGTAGAAGCTTTTAGTACTTCACACTTACACACTATAATATGCTTTAGATTATTGTTTTCAAAATGTAAAATCTCCTTTTTTCTCTTCACCAGCTAAAAAAAGATGCTTGTTTTCCAGAGAGATAAACTTATTAAATTGAATTTGACCTTTCAGAGCATAGTAAGGTAGGGATTTCTGTTCCCTGGAAATATAGAAAGATTCTTCATGTACTGCTCTGAGTCATGCAAGAGTCCGCCAGCATGTAAGCAAAACACTCTTGGAAGAACACTTAACATTAAATAAATTATGCAGGGAGAGGGGGAAAGGAAAAAGAAAAGAACCAACCTCAAACCCAAAATATATCCTTACACCTACATTTTAAATTACATACTTGAGGGTATGCAATCATTACAGAGTTTTCATGCTCTCAAGCAGCCCTCCAGATTTATCAACACCATATCATTGCTTGACCAGTTTCCATGGGGTAGTTCCTGCCCTGTTCCAAGCATAACCTTTAAATACCTCTCCAAGATTTCTTTGCAGATTGTGCTTTTGTCTACCCAAATTGGTAAAAACCTCCTAGCTATCTTGCTGGTTTGCCAGCTTAATCCCAGTTTGCAAAGTGGGTTGTTTGTAATGATGCACAAGGACCATGCTTTTCCACTTCTGCCTTTCTCCTGCAGGAATATGGGGAAGTGCATCAATGCCACCACCTGTGCTGGTCTATCTGCAGATCTCTACAAAACCTGTTGCCCAAGTAGCTAAACTTCCTTTTCCTCACACAGTACATGGTGAAAACACAAGAGTCGCCCATCTTTCCCCTTCATACCACGAGCTCATTTCACTCAGGACTTACAAGCACCAAAATATAAAAATCATAGATATAGAGTGATCTTTGTGTCATGTGTAACGATAAAGCAAGATTCTGCTTCTGAGCCTTGTTTGGAACACTATCTCAATTTTTTTGTTAGTCATTTAAGCTTTTAATGGACTTACCATTACAGACAAATTATATTTTATCCTTCTCCCTGTTTTGATCAGAGATCTTTGACCTCACCACCTGCTTGGGCTTATTTAAGACATAGGTTACACTCTCAAGCAGCAGATTTACAGTAAGGATCTGAAGAAATCCAGTAGAAATACTAAGTGAAGCATCTATTATTCAATGATTTCACATTGTTCACATAATTTAGGAGAAACAGGTGGCATAGCAGCACTTGCCATCCTATTGTTTACTCAAAGCCTCTCTTTCCAGCTTGCATTCATGGATGTCCCTTAATTAAGTGCAAACCAGTCAAAATAAATGAATAAAAGCCACAACTGCTCCACTACTTTCTTCTATGCCAACTGAATTAACCAGACTTACAGAAAGGGGCTCAGGAGAATCAGCAGCAAATGCAATAGTCCTCACAAACCCCAAAAATTTTCTGCTTTTGATTTAGGACAGTCCACACAACAGAATTACTTCCACCCCCACCACCCACCCAGCATTAGCCAAAATCAAAATTTCCATGCAACAAGAGAAGAAAACCAGAGTGGCCTGGCATGAGCACAGTGAAATTGTCACTTTTGCACAGGTTCCTTGTTTCTCTGCCAGGGGTCCTTACCCCACCCAGCAGAATTCAGCTGCTCTACACTGTGGAGAGCAGCTGGACAGTTTTGCTTAGGTCACTCCTCTACTCCTGCCACTCCTGGCACCTACTTTCATTTCTTTTGAAAGTTTGGACTAGCTGCAAACTAGCTACTGATCAGCTTTGCCTTACACACATAAAAGAAGTCTCTTAATTAATACATTACAGACACCTCATAGTGAACTTTACCTCCCTCTAATTCCACAATGAAGACCTATTAAAGAAAGGAACAATTATAACAAGACATATCCCTGAAAAACCCTGCTTCTTTGTGCACTTTATCCATTCACAGTTATCTATCCTCTCCTCCACTTAGGAATACAAACTTCCTAACTCTGTTTTCCTAACCTGGCAAGCATATTTAATTGCTAGGTGCAATACTTGACTCAAAAGATATCTTTTCCTACTCATGTCTTTCTTTTCAGCCCAGCATGCTCAAGACATTCAATTCAACAAAATTTTTGCAATGTCTGATATATGTTAATAATGTAGAATTTTCCTTTTCTCTGTTCAAAATGAAAGTGGATATGTATGCATGGATTTTGTGTCATAATCTGAGATGAATTTTGTAATATCATCTCGGCTCAGTGTTGTTTTCAGCAGAAGCATTTCTGGCCCCAGAAGCCAAAGCCTTCCATGAGCAACATCATTCCTTTTCTGTTTGCCCACCCAGCCATATCATTGCCTGATTACAAAACCACAGGAGCAGTGATAGAAATCTCTGAGGTCCTTCAGAGTCACAGTCACCAATCACGCACTCATATTTCTCTAGATCGCTACTAACAAAAACCACAAATTCAGAAGCTTCCAGGCTCCAGACCCTGGCTCTGTAGGCCAACCACAGGGCCAGATGCCACTAGATGGAGAACAACCCCTGGATTTGTCTAACGGTGTTAGGTGGGCAGAAACTGGAACCCACCCTGTTCCCTACTGAGCTTAAGAGAGTGGTTCCTGCGTGCCCCTGCTAACCAGGTACACAGGCACAGGTTGGCAGCACCTCTGTCCCCCCGTGGCAGCAGCCCGTTCAATTCCATCAGTCCTGGGCTCCGTATTTGATTGTGCTTTAACTAATATGGCCTCAGAGGATGCATTTTAAAAGAAGAGTGAATGATTTCTTCTATTTAGACTTCTTAATGCTGGAGCGGAAGTTCTCACTCTGTGCAGTTAGGAGTGAATAATTTGAATTTGTGTGCACAGGATGAAAACACCTTTCTGTTGATGAAGGTGGCAACACAGCAGCTCAAACGATTTTCCATTAGCACACAATCAGACTTTATATTGCTTATAGAGGAGAAACAAATTCAGAATACTGACAGAGTGTAAAAGGGACTCTTGAACACTGGTGGCGAAACAAAAACAAGATGCAAGCAAATTTCTCATCTGTTGGTTTCTGTAACCTTGAGCTTATCTTGCTGCAATGTAGTGGTATAAATCTGAACTGTGCAATTATGGATTTGATTTCAAGGCTGGACAAGAAAAAACTATTTAAATAACTATAGTTGTTCTAAGCCTATTGACTGTACAGTTTTACTAAATTAAAGATGGAATAATGCAATTTAAAAAATTGAGTGAACAGTTACAATTAAAGCAATAGGTTCAAAGAATCAGATCACTAAATTAATACAGTTACTGATAACCAAATCAGCTGACAAGAAAAAAAGATTTCTAGCTCACAGGAAAAAGAATTAATTGCTTTGGATTAATGCTAGAGAAAGAGGGTTTACAGGGAGAGTGAACTCCCTTTCAGCACAAGGCCACAGCCAGCACTAATTTCTCTGCAGTTCACAAACCATCCTGGCAAGCAGCAGCTCAGGATGCTGTTTCAGATTTCAAGAGACAATAAAGCATAGGTGAGGAAACAAAGCCAAATGGCCAAGAATGGGTCTGACTTCAGTCTAAGTAGCTCAGATTTTCACCTTGCCAGCTCTTTTTCATTTTCCCCACCAGTGAAAAGTTTATCAAGAACATCCTTGCAAAAAGTATGGCTGCCTCTAGTTCTTTGATAAGGAATATCAAAAAGTTGGAACAGAATCCAGCTTTATTTCCTTGTTCTAAAAAGACATCAGGAATATCAAAAATAATGCTTTGTTTATGATTTAATGCTCACACTCATAGACAAGGGCAGCAAACAGGTTGGCTGCACAAGAACTGATTGTGTGGGCTCATCCTGGGGATAGCCCAGGCTTTGGACTCCTTTTCCAGCCCCAGGGCCCTGCTTGGATTTACACAGACCTCCAGAGCCACAGCACAGCTGGCTAGAAGGAGGGACCTGGAGCAGCCAACTCAGCTCTCAGGGCAGCGGAGTGCCCGCACCAAAAAAACTGCAGTGTAAGTTCAGGTTCCACCCATAAAAAGCCATTCATGGCCACAGGTCCAAATCACAGCTCTGTGGCCATTCTTGATGCATTTTGACCAACAGACGAATAGTCATTAATAAAACTATTATCAGGCTACTGTTCTCACTCCTCATCAAGACAAAGAAGCAGTTTTGTTCCTTTCATGACATTATCTGCTGACAAAAACCACAAAACAATTAATTGAAAGAAAAGTAATTGCATGTTTGCATGTTTGCAAGAAATTTTCCTCACAAAATCATGTATTTTCTAGAATAAAACAAAGAAATATTCAAAATAAGGAGGCTCTCTATGTGTACATATCAACCCCAGAATGTCATAAACTAAAATAAATGCTGGTAAGAACCATGTACGTTCTTGAGAGCTGAGGAAGTCTCAGATGACCTGTAATCTGGGGAGAGATTAACCTTTGCCAAGAAATCACTAGGAACTGCTGATGCAAAACCAAAACCTCTTCATAGATGTAGAACCAACAGGCCTTAAATAAGCTGAAAGGGCTCTGAATGTGCACTGGAAGGAGATATATGAAATAATGAGGGCTTTTTCCCTGTGTAATACCTTCTCTGCTCCAAAGCACACTTTTGATTTGCTGATCTATTTTCTTTTAACAAGATGGTTTAGTTCATTACTTCTTACATGACTAAAAGCAGCACATTGCTTTCCTTCTACAAAAGACAGTAAATAACATTAAGGGAGTTATATGAGGGGAGGTAGAACGATTTTACAACAGAAAGAACCTCATAATCACAGTATACAGGATAATAGTCTTAAGGTACCATCATGATAAAAGGCTGTTTTTATGTAATACCCTTTCAGATTGATTTTTCTACATTCCAAATGCTCCCATAACCATCTTTTGACATTTCTCCTGCAAAACTGGTTACACCATCCATAAGCAATCTCTGTCTACCTGGCATTACTATTATTTTTAAAAGCAATTTCTTTCACTTCATTTCAACTAAGGTTTGTGCTATACCTAATTGCCAGTTACCACCCTCCCTTCTAGCAAAAGAAAATCCGGGTTCTAACCATTTGAAATCCATCCTTAATGAAAATGACAGTATAATCATAATACCAGTATATGCATATTGTATTACAGGAATATGAATAGCAGAAGACCAAAAAAAAAAAGTGGATGCTACTTGTGTTCTCTCTGTCCCACTTGAAATGTTAACTCACAGATGAGCACAGTCTTATGATAATAACATCAGATATATTGCATAGAGAACTACTAGCAAGAGGCAAAAAGGGTATTAGTTGCTTTCTTATGATTAATAAAGTAGTTAAAAGAGAAGGAATATTATTCTTGTTGGATGCTCATTATGCATTTGATAACCTCTATTTATAGGACAATGAAGCATGAGGCTTATAAAATGCCATCTGTTGGTTTCTTTTTAATGTATAGGATTTCTGACTCCAGGAGCTGCAGTTCAGCAGTGTTGATAGTGGTACAACATGTAATACTAATGCCTTTGGTTATGAGAATTTGAGCCATTAAACATCAAGAAGCAGGTTGCATATACATCCTGAATAATGGAACTCCTATCTTATTATTCTAATCTACTTGAAGTGCAATTTATACTCTCATGTAATTGATTTCGATCAGTCATTTAAATAGCACAACACACACAAAATTATATATTGCAATGATCCACAAATGTGACAGAAGTGATTTTGATCTCCGCAAGAGAAGATGTCTCATGAGAGAAGCTCCAAGAGATCTATAACAACTTCAGGAAAAATAGCAATTTGTTTTCTGAAAAAAATTTTTTTCTGAATAAAATTTTTAAATCACAGGCAAAAAGCAAAAAAAAAAAGTCTCTCTTAGAACAGAGAGAGTTTGAATCAGATATATCTGCATTAAATTTGTCAGTACCTAAAGGATGAATTTTTCTTACATATTAACCATGAAAATGAAGCATTCGTAATAAAGGTCAATATTAGAGTGTATCAGCTCTAGTAAGTTTGACTGTCATTGACTTCTATTCCTAATTAAGTCATCAAATGGCCCAATATCCAGATCTTAGGTACCCTTAGAACTTAAGCTTCTGGTTTCAATGCAATTAATGAAAGAGCAATTGATTTTTTTGAAGTGGGTCACTGTGTATTCATATCAGACTAAAGTTGGAGGTGTTTCTATCACTGGTTTAATTAGGACTTCTGCCTCCAACAGAGCCCATAAACACTCAGCTGTTCACAGGGCAAGCAAACACAAGAAGAAATAGATAAGCACTGTCAGGAACAATTTATACCTCTGCAGTTTCTTAGGGAGATCAACCTACAATTTCTGTTCCCACTTTCAATTGTTTTCACCTCTACAGTCTCTGCTGTTGCCTCAGCCTTCACCCCAGCCTTGCCACACTGCTCCTCATTGTGTTTCTCCATCAGAGTCTGTCAGATAACTGGAAGCAACAGCTGCCCAGGACAGGAACTGTCATCTTTGTATTTCTCTACAGCACTTTGACAAAGCAGTTTGATGTCTGAACCAACAGGATTATAATGCCTTCCATCCCAGAACACAGGATTTGCTTCTCCCTCAGAGGCCAGAGAAATGGTAGAAATCCCTGCCTTGCTACCAAAAATGAGGTCACTGTGTTAAGTTTAAGACAAGTTGATGTAAATATTTGAGGAAAATTGAAAAATTTTCACAAAAACTTTGCATGTGATTTTTTTAGACACCAAGGCTGTTTATAGCCTGGACTCATTCAGGCTAAGAAAGGCCATCAAGAACTGCAACAAAACAAACAAAAAATATCAACAAACAAAAGTATAAAACAAATAAAAGGTGTTTCATGGAAGGTCACTGAACCAACTGTCAATGCCTTTCTTTTCAGTGATGCACCCAAAAAGCAAACTGGTGCTCTCCTTTCTTTCAGAGACACAGCATACAGTAAGCACGGGAATTTGTCCAGAAGATCAAGCCTAAATGCAAATAGACTATGGGTTTTGGGCTGAGCGTGGAGCTGTTCATATTTGTGTCATATAAAGGAAATATACAGTTTTTCTACTCAATCCACTGTCAGTGAAGTATTCTTATAAAAGTCCAAGAGCCTTAAACTAATAGCAGACAAGTTTAGCAGGAGATCATGGCAATCCATTAAACCATATGTCATCACAAATCACAGCAATCTCACTTAGTTCACGAAATGTAATTCACTAACAAGATGAGGAATAATGAATAATATCGAGAACAGCTGAGATGAGAAACTGAAATGGCACAAATAATTCTAAAATGAAAATTTAAAAATATTCCCTGCAATTAACTTAAAGTGCACTACTTAAAGTTTGTTTGCACTCATATAAATTAACGGTGGTTATCTCAAGTTGCAGCAAATAAATAACCAATGTACCCACATGCTGAAATCGCTTTCAAGTAGAACACAAATAGATATTGTTTTCACCACTTTGGGGAATATATAGTCATGATTCATCTTATGCTTGCTAATAATATCTTTTTTCCCCCCTCCTCTCATTTGTTAGGTTAAAGGCTGCTCACATACCATTTACCATAGAGTATTTTAATAGTAACTACTGGTAATGTTGTTAGAGCAATGTTACAGGTTATGCAACACTTTTTCATCCCTTCATATCACTTTGTTCTTTTGCAGTAGCCCAGAATCCCTATTTACTTTGTCTTTAAAAAGTCACAGGATCACTCCTAAATGGAGCCCAAAGCATGATGCTATCCACTGTGAGCATGCAGAGATGGGTCTCCAGAGGAATTCTGCATCGCTTTAATTAGATTGTTCTAAAGGTCACTAAGATGCACACAGATATCAGTTAGCCAATACTGAGTGGTTCCCATGGAACTGGAAGGTCTAATCAACTTTCAGAAACCCTGAAATTAAATAGCTAAGAAAGTTGGATTTTTGTTAATCGATCTGAGGAAAAATGCAAATAGGAGCTCGTACATTTCCAGAAAGAAAGAGGATCTCTAGTAGCACCATACAATGTCCAACTCAAGAGTAGCATGCTCCAAAGATGAAAAGTGAAGTACCAGGGAGTTTATTTACAGGGTGTACCTTGAGCCTTGTCAAGTTGAACCAGCGAGGCAAAAAGCACACACAGAGCTCCCTTTGGCTGAAAACCCTGCTCAGGCACAAACTTGCTGCCTTGATCTCCCCCTCACTCTCTTCAAGGGCTCCCAAAAACAGCAAAGTGGAGCCATCTGGTTAACACACTTCCTTCCCACACATCCTTTTCCCTCAGCCCCTGCACATTACACTTTCGAACCTGCCATCCCTTAGACCTCTCGTCTCAAAAAACGTGACTTTGCTGTCAATTCTGCCTTTGATCAGTTGCTCTAAAGAGAAAGGATGCAAGGATCCAACTGCCCAGGCAGTGCTGACAGCCACTATTGTTTGGCATCTTTAATCATTCCCAAAGACAGTTTCATTATGGGTGTCCACAACTCAATGACCTTTAGTACACAATTCAAGTCCTTCTTTTCAGGCAAGCAGTATTAATTGGTGATCACTCTCAGGTGTATGAAAAGATAATTGAAGCACTTATTTCCAATCCTAAGAAAGGGAAAATGCATATTTTATTTTCAAATTATGAGTGATCATGTTAAAGTGGTTTAAAGAAAGCCCTTATTTATGTGAAAGTTGTAAGAGTTTTGCAAAAAAAAGCCACCCTGAAAATCAGTCCTAATGTGGCCATCATTCACACTTTATTTTCACAAGTTTAAATCACATTGGGAGACGTTAGTTTCTGCTGATACCTTCAGACAGCATAGCAGCCCAAGTCTATGGGTGGGGGAAACTGGATCACTTAACCAGTTCCTTGAAGCAGACCTTTTATTTGCAATACATAGTTTAACAACAAAAATACACCCTGTTGTTAGTTACTTTAGTGATCAACACAAATTGTTCAACAGGTTATGAAACACAATTTCCATAACAGTGGTCCTACAGATCCTACAAAACAGAGAGAACCTTTTGTATAGCTCTTGGATCTCAACACCATAAGTAGGCTTATTGCCACACCAGGCTTCACTGTGAGACAGTTCACAGAGCACATCAGAGAATTTCTAAATTAATTCCCAAGTTTCATATTATACAGCTGGTGCAAAAAAAACTTTCAGAAGAAAATGCAAAAAAACTCTCCTAGTGTAAAAAAAAAGGGCAACTGAGATTCCCAATAGTAAGATAAAAGTATATTATATTCTCAAATAACCATTGCTAGTCATGAAGCATATCCAAAAATGGCTCAGTTCCTTATGCACTTAGTTCCAGCAGATTTTCATTTGCCTTTTTTAAACTCTTTAGCAAGTTCAGTTTAAACTCTGTTATTCAATGAACATAATTTTTTTTTTAAATCTTCAGGCTTCTGGCATGTGTGGCAAACGCATGCTTTAAAAAAAAAGGTATGACTCTACCCACGTGTGCCATGTGCTGGACTACCTTCTAGGCAGAAAATCAGAATGGACTTGTTCAAGGAAGGCCAGCAGCAAAGCCTTGCATTCCCAGGGGAATTGATTCTGTACTAGGAAATCTATGGAGTCCTGGACTAACTAGAAAAAGGTTATATAGTCACAGATCCAGATATTAGAAACTCAGTGTCTTCCAAGAAATTGTCCCTTATTTTGTTTTCTTTCATAAAAATACTATGTAATTTAAAGGAATTTACCTCCAGAGGAAGAAAAAATAGTATTTCATCCTTGTAGTTTAAATGCAACATTTAGAGGAAACACTAACACAAGGATGTTTGGGAGGAAAATTTTGAGTATTTATCCATAAATCCTCAACCTAATCTTGGTGGTGTGAGTACTCCTTCTATAAAGGAATAAATGAGGCAGAATTAATTTTTTAACGGTGACTTTATGAGGTTTATGTCCAAAATTTCTATCCAAACAGAGCTTTGACAGACTTTACACCTTGAAGGCCAATCTAGGATTCTTTGAAATTGGATATTCTATATAATCAGTTATGTTTCCATATAGAGACACACATATCTAAGGTACAGCAACTCAGAACCAACTTTAGATATTAAACACCTGGAATCCAGCAGTGTTTGCCTCCAGAGTTCTGATTCATCTCTAATGGTGGCAGATATACAATCAGGACATTTCATAGCTGCCTTTCAAAACCTTATCAGAACCCCACAGTTCAATAGCCTTAAAATAAATAGCACATCATCAGCTAAGTATTGAAATAAGCATTTCACCACTACGCATCATCAGCCTCATTTCAGTGCAGGGTAGGTCATCAACATTTTGACTCAGCTCAATTTCAGCAGCACTTAATGCATTAAGTGCCACATATCCCAGATTAGTTTCACATGGAGATTCCTCATCATGAGTGACAGGCAGAACCTCGCTGGAGACACCTGGGGCTCAGACAGGACGTTCCAGAGAGATGTCAGTGCTGTCAGGGGAAAGAAAAAAGTGAGGTGCAGGAGGAACACTATGGTCATGTACCTTGGCCTGTTCATAATGCAGAACACTTGGAGTTTTGCCTGACATTCCATAGGACACTTCCTAACACACATAGTGAGTTTGAAATCCTAGGCTGAGTTAGTAATTTTTTTAAGTGATAAAGTTTTAAGTCCTTTAACTCCCAGGGAATATTGCGTTCTAATATTTTTAGGAGGTCTGGCATTGGGATTAATGCAGTAGTGAGTGAACTTGAAGTCTTTCAGCATCTGTGCATTCTTTCCCCCTTTCTGAAATGGAAATGATGATACCTCTAGTTCTAATAATGTTAATTCCTATTTAAAATTGCCTGCATTCAATATATAGATAACAATTTTTCCTCTAAATTCTTTCACTTTACTCCTATATTACTTCATGGTTACTAGGTTTACAATATAATTTTCATGATTTTTCCAGGCTAGCTTTACCTGTTTCAAGTTCATTGTTTCAAGTTTCACCATCATTGGTGACCATCCACTAACCTCAAGTGAAATGATTTTTCAGTAGTGCTTCTATCTTTAAAGGTCTGTTTTTTCCATTCCCCATTCCCAAGAAATCATCACTTAACTACACACACAGATACATATTGCATGATCAGGTGAAATTTAAAGGCAAAAAAAATCCACTTTCTTCCAACATAATTTTTGAGGAACATTCTTCAAAATTCAAAAACCAAACCAAAACAACACATAGAACAAAGAGGGCTCTGTCCAACACAGTACCTGAAAGAATACTACCATTAGTATAAAAGCCCCCACACAAAACAAAGTTGGAACTCTTTTCGTGCATTTCTATTGATGCTATTACTATGCTAACACAAGCTGAACATGATTGTAGTGTCCCTGCATGGCCAGCAGGTAGATGAGAAAGCTGAGACAGTGCCCTGGCTGCTCTGCTGGCCCTGAGCCTATTCCCGACTCACTAAAATTCGGGGAGACCTAGGGGGAAAAAACAAAAGTTTAGCACCTTTCCCTTTGAATCTATGTAGTATCTTTCTAAAGGAGTCCTGAGGACAATATCAAACTCCTGGCCAGCACAGGCCATCAGCACCTCAGGAAAGACCAGCTGAATACAGTTCTGAAAAGTGTGCACTTCACAAGCCACCACCAGAATACAGCAAAATAACCAGCCAAATTAACCAACCATCTTCTCTCTCAAGGCAGATGGTGAAACTGCTCTTAACATATGCCTTCCCTGCACCTGACCCTTGTATTCTAGGCATGGATTTAGAATAATCCAAGAGGCATTTTAGCTAATTATCTCTTTCTAGTGATGGATGAGAATCAGATGTCTTGTAATAATGCTGCTATTATTAGGTTGATTGTCTGCCTTTGATACTCTCACAAAAGCATGCAGGTTATCCCTAATCTGATTTATCTTGTCCAGAAAATAAATTGACTTCCTTAGAGTAGGAAGGTCTCAGAGTTGAGTCACCTACACACCTCATCAGGCAGCAATAGGGCCTGTCCTTCAAGTGAGAAATCAAGCTCCAGTAAAGCATCTCACTCTCTCAGTTCTTCCCATAGCTGGCAGGAAGGTTGAAGAGAAGTGGGTACAAGCTGAATAAGATTTTTGTTGTCCAAAACTAAGCATAGTGAACACATTTAGTTTTGAAACCAAATGTCATGTTGAAACTTTTTTTTTTAATGTAGTGCCAATGAAATTTTCTGACTAGATTTATCTGTATCTTTTCCATCTCCCCTCAAAAATACTCCATGATGTCTCATCACACAGACTCAGTTAAATCAGTCATACCTGTTCAGGGTAAGAATCAAAAACAAAATGTAAAAACAGAGTGAAAGATAAAGACTTTGATGCAGTTTAGCTTTCAGAGGTTTCATATATTCACTTCAGATGATGTTCCTGCCGATTGTCATGAACTCGGCCCTTTTTTTTGTCCACTAGAGATTTCACACGGCCAGTTTGAAGTGGTTGGTCAGTGATAGGGGTCCTGGGGAGGAAACACAGATGCCAGTGTTTCTTGTGTACTGACACATACCAGCTTTACAGCTATACCTCATCCAAACTGCATGGTTTACCTTCAGACCACAGCCCAGGCCTTGCTGGAACAAAGACGCAGGTGAACAGGAGACAGGCACCTTTCAGGTAAAACTAAGGGAGTCACAGAGCACTGCTAGAAGAGAGAGGTGGCTGTGCTCTTCCAAGAAAAGGGACCGAGTTGTTGAGTTAATTTCAGCAACAGCCTGCTCAGCTTTTCCTACCATCTGTATTTTGAACGCAGACTTTCCCGTTGTTACCTACACTTCCATCACCTCGAGGCTGAGGTTGTTACCAACACATCCCAGATGGGATTCCATCTGAGGAGCGTGGCATGACTGAAGCAGGGCTAGATACCTCACTGCCATGTGCTGATGTCAGTGCACAAGTGACAGCTCTGACTGAGCTCATCTAGCAGCTGAAGTTGAAGGTGCTGATCAAGATCTGCACTGCCTTACATGGCAAAAGTCCATCACTCCAAAGAAATTATTTTAGTCCATCTGCCATGTTCCTACAACTGTGGTGAGCCAAGACAAGCAGGTTGAACGCTGCTTCCACAACCACCACAGGTGTCTGTGGACCAGGCATCATTCAGAACTGGCCTGTTGCCCTAAGGAATTTCTGGGTGAATTGCAGAAAACAACAATGCATTAAGACTTATGACAAATGAAGTTTGCATTTTTCAGAATAAAAGAAAGGTAGAAATGAGTCTAAGTACTTGCTAGTTGCATTTTAAATCTAAAATAAATAAGAATGCCTTAAACTGTGTCCACTGCTAACATTCAATTTAGATGCATGTTAACACATTTTTCTGGGAGTTTTAGCAACATATAAACTTCTCAGAAACTCAAATCTGTTCTTTTATAAAGAATTATTTCAAGAAAATCTTGCAGCAATGCATCTGGTTCATCTGCTCCCTTCCTTGTAAATACCAAGCCCTTTTTATAGAGACATTTAGGATGGAAGGCTGAGAAGCTACAGTGCAACAGTGCCATCGCCTGTCTGCCAAAGTCATTGTGTCTCTCTCTCTTTCTCTATCTCTCTTCCCTCGGAAGAGCCGAGGACTTGAAAGGCTCCACCTGGTCCTGCTGTACCGACGTGGAAGGGAACCCGAGAGCAGCAGCACAAGTGCCACGTGCTTCGTGGGAATTCCTCCCTACAAGCTAGGCTTCCTTCTAGCTAGTGCCATCGACTTTGTGTCAAAATAAATTGCAAAGAATTCCAGAAATTATACATTTAAACTCAGTTTTTATATTATCCAGCATGTAGTCTGGGGGAGGGAAAGCATTTTGCATCTTTTTGTAGTAAGCAGAAAGGAGGAAATTCCCACACACTTCTAGACATCCCTGAAGAAAATCTGCTCATCTATTCCACTGCTTTGCATGTCCACTTCTGTTTCTACTGGAAGCAAGAAGCACATCTTACCAAATGTCTATCCAGGCACTACACCAGCTCTAACACCCCACAGCTCAACATCCAGAGTTTAAAACCCACATTAGAATGAAATATTGCAACACAGAGAAGAGGTCCAAAGACGTCTCGGAGTAAGTGGGCAGAGGTATGCCCAACAGTATTTTCCCACAGAATTTTGGATGCTGTTGTGTATCCAATTAGCATTTTTCATTTACAGGACTGCTGTGGGGGCTTGCAGGGACTAAGAGCATGTGCAAGACACATTTACTCTGAACTCTTCTTTTTCTGGTCTCTTCTAGAAGCTAACTTTCATCATGTCCATGGTATCAGATCAAGAAGAAGAAGCTGAAATTAAGCAACAAACTGACTGTGTTAATAGTTACAGTCACCAATTCTCTGCATTTAGCAAGAAAAAAAAAATCAAGCTAATCATTCTTTGCTAGCATTATGAACAACTTAATTCCTGCCTACAAGTGTGATCTTCTCTGAAGGCTTAAGAAAAAATTCCCAACAAACAAAAAATTCCCATGCTGCACAACTAAGGTATTGCACCATTAGTCCCAATTTCTGAAACATCTCTCAGTTAAGTGCAAGTAAAGCCAGAGCAATTTGTTCAATCTACTCCAATCTGTTCTTCTTACAGAATAGAGCTTAATCAGTCCTGCAGACCAAGAGCAGGCCTTCCTTCTAACCAGGGGGAAGCCTTTATCTCTCACCTGCTATCAATCCTCTCCTACAGGCTACAACAAGATTACTTCAAAGAAAAGTTAAATCATGAACATCAGAGGTTTGCCCTGATTACCCTGTTTCAATCACAGTTCAAACCCATCTTTAAAACAGCTGTAAATTGATTTGTTGTGTTTTCTCATATCAACTTTATTATGGCGACTCTGACTGAATAGGTCCAGGGAATCAGAGCCTTTTAATTCACTGAAGTCCAAAGTATTGCCTCTTATAATTGGTCTCTTTGGAAGCTGCTACTGCAACCTAACTGCAGATGTTGCAGTTTTTATGTGGCTGTCCTGTGATCCCCTTGCTTCATTGGGATAAATAAATTGTCAGTGACCTTCTACCTTGTTTATTCTACACTCATATTGTGCCTTCTTGTAGGCACCAGTGATAGGACTTCACTGGGACCTGGTCATCCCTGCCAAGCCAGGTCACACATGGCCTTTTCAGGACAACAGAAGAAAAGCCTACAAGGAAAAGAAGAAAAAAAGCCTTACCCTTTATTCACTGCTGTCCCAAGAACATTTTCAAGAGTCCTCAGCTTTCTTCTTGGTGGTTATTATGGGTTCTTGTATTAAAATGATCTTCTAGATAATCACCCTGCATGGACAGGTTCAGCTTACTATTAATGTTCCTGTTCCAATCTGCAGCTGGTATTAGCTCAAAGCTCATAAAGTGACTCCATGGGGGATATGATAAAAATGACAGACACACTGCCTGAAATATTTTATTTCTTATTTTCATAAGCCTGAAATATTTTATAAGAATCCAATCTATATTAGAAGCAGAGTCTGATAGCTATCTGAGCTTCCACTAAGCAAGTCAGCTTCCACTTAGTTGTGAACAGGTAATTATAATAAAAACTAACTTGTTAGAGACTTTTCACAAAATAAATCAGGGGGCACAGGACACAACACAGAAAAAAAAATAAAATCTAACCTCTGAAGTTAACAGATTGTCAGTTAGACAAAGTAGTTAACTTAATCTTAGACATATCTGGACATATGGATTTTGAAAACTGATGTGATCTCTTCCTTGTCAAGTATTTTGCAATTACCTTGATTTAACTATGTGTGGCTAACAACTGGTTTTAACTGTTGTGAAAGCTCACAGCAGCAAGTGGCTTAGTGGAAAGTCACAGACCACAAGATAAGATCAACCTACACAAACAAAGAGAAATCAATGACCAGTATCACATAAGCAAAAAAACCCAACTACAGACAAGCTGATATGACTGAGTATTAGCTATGTGACCTACCCCAAAGAAACAAGTTCATCAGTTATAATTTAATGAGGAAATATTGCTATGGGAGTCACCAGGTGGTGCTGTTAAAAATGCACATTTTACTAGAGAAATTATGTCTATTCTTTGAAGAAATTATGTTCTGCCTTTGAAGAGATACTGTGCTATTATTCAGATCTCTCTCTGTGTTTAGGTGCAGTTATGCTAGGAAGAAATAGTCAGTATTTGACTATTTGACCAAACTGACAAGAGGCACTTCCTCATACCATGCTCCTGAGATCCTCTACTCCTACACTGAATTTATAGGAAGTCCTGCTTAATTTATGCTAAGAAAATACATAGATTTTGCCATTAACATAAGGAAAATTAACTTATGCAGCCCCAGCTCCAGGATAAAACTGAAAAACATGATTAAACTCAAAATATGTCCTGGATCTAAGAGACACCAAATTATTTCCACCAGGTGAACAGAATTACCTGGTTAGTTCTGAGACTTTCCTCTTCGTGTGGTGTTCCTTATAGACTATGCCTACTTGGTGGGTATTAAACAGAGGAGACACCACTATTGACACCTTACAATCAATAGGTCTTTTTGAGTTCTGACCACAAGCAGCCTAAGCACCATCCCCACTGAAGACAACATAAAACTGAGGCCTACATGGAGATGCAACCTTTCTTAGTTCAGTATTGTTCAGCCTAAAACAATTACCCTAGAAAAGGCATGGAAAGACTTTATTGCGGTCCAATTAACATTCTTAGAAACAACTCTTTCCAAAGCAGCTTATTTTCTTTCTACTCCATAGAAACAGAACCCCATACAACTGGAGTGGGACAAAAGTGACATTTGGAACCAGGATCATGAAAATTCTTCTTTGGTCTCTTTTGTGGTAAAATTAATATATATGACAACACTAAAAAAATTATCTAAAGAACTCTACCACCTTAGCAAACTGGAGAAATGTTAAGAAGAGAAAGTAAAATGCAGAACAGCTTCCAGAAGAAAAGGTAAAATGCAGAACATCTTCCAGCAGATTCCTTGCTATATATTTATTGCTGCTATTTGAAAAGTGAAGAAAAGTGTTTCCTAAGGAACCACTCATAAGAATTTTATATGGGCAATTCATTTTCAGTCTCTTGGTTCTGGGTAAAATACTGTTATTTTTGCACTGGGTAGAAGAAGGTCTACTTCAAGCCACTTCTCAAAGAGTGTGATTTCCTTCAAAGCTAAAGCAATCTTCCTGGCAGAGAGCTTCACCTTCAAAAGACGTCAAGATAAAGCTAGCATGATGGAAGAGAAAAGTATCCTGTGAGTATAGCATGTGCCTCTCTGTGTTTCATCTTTAAAATACTTGTATCATGCTAGCAGCAACATTCCTCTTCAGTAAATAGGAAGTTCTTACTGCAGGATCTACTCGAAGGATTAATAAAAGGAATTTTTTTTTAATTTAAAAAATCCTACTCTCTGCTACCAGTAAATTTACAGAATATTTAAAACTGCATCACAGAATTAGTCAATTTAGATTCAAACACCAAACACCAGCCCCCTCACAGCAGTCACATTATTCTCATGTAAAGTGCAACAGGATCTTTCAGGCTTTGCATGAAAGGTAAAGAGGATTTAACTGCACATTTCTAGACATAAAGGTGTAGTATAACAAAGGTAGAAAAAATATACAATCCTCCCCAAGTGGCATCCAAAGTTTTTTGTTAATCTTTAATGCCACAGTATTTTAAGTTCAGCATCTGTCAGCCCCAGCTGGAAATACTGATCCTGAAAATCATCAGGTTTGCAAGAAGCCACTTTTTGTATCATCTCAGCCAGGGCTCCAAGCATATCCCTTCTGCTGTGGCCAGGGGCACTATCATTCCCCATCTTATGCCAACAACAGGAGTCTGGGACTGCTTCAGACTGATGAAACTCTAGATGAGCATAAAAGCTCTGTGGGCTGGAGGATATATCTTAATATTGTTTTAATTTTTTTTATTACAACAAGGCAAAGGAACAAAGATTCAAAATAAAAAAAAAAACCAAGTAATTTATTTCCTAAAATCTTACTTAGATTTTCTTTAGAATGCCATACAAGTCCCAGTCTTTTTAAACATAGGCTCCCCACCTGCTCACTACTAGCATTTAATTAATGTACTTCACAGTTTGATGCTTGAACTTCTCAGCAAGCTGGAGTTTTACTTTCAGCCTCTCTGTAGACTACCTTTCATGCCAACAACAGCTCCCTTCTTTCCAGTTAACCTCATTAAGTAAAATTTAAACATAGCTCCACACTCAGACATTAGGTCAGCCTGCTAAGCAGATGCAAACAGCAGGGGCCATTAAAACCACACCTGGATTAATGACTTCAGTAGTAAGTGCATCAGAAAAGGGTAGGTCATCTTCATTTTTGCATAACACCAAAGCAAAATTTCAGCCCACTACTTAAGTGATTATTAAAAGAGCAACATACACAACACTGGATCATAAAAATTAATTTCCAAGTGTCCAGTGAGAAGTTAGAGCAACAGCTTTCATATAGGAAAGAGCTTGGGAGCACATGCCCTTAAGAAATCTTCTCCAGCAGGTCCATTTTCAGAAAAAAAAAAGCCAAGCAAGAACATTCTGCAAGAACTGCTGTCCCCCCTCCTACCTGATAATAAATAACTTCAGATGGTAGTAAAAGAGCCTAAAGGTCCAATATTGAAGATCTCATATCCTCAAAATAAAGAAAAACATTTTAAAAAGAGGAAAGGACTTCCTTCTTGCCTAGAAACATCCAAGCCACAACCAGAGCACAATAACCTAGCCCTCAACTAGGGGCTGACTCTAACTGGGGAGCTGTAATTCTTTTTCAGTGGTTACATTCTTCAAGGAAAGAACAGCTCTTTATGGCAAAGTACTGAAGCAGCACACTGTTCTCCTTTTACTGTTTACAATCCCGGTTCACTGCCAAATCACTTCCTCAGGAGTGCAAACAGCCTGGCTGCTGGCTGTACTGGCACATCTGGGATAATTAAACACTTGATATCATCCCATACTTTCAGACCACTCCATGGTCCACAGAATAAAGTCAAAGTCACTAAACTTTACAAGAAATCTGATGGCAACTTTCTAGTGCATACCCAGACGTTAAAAGTTACAAATGTTAAAAATCCTATGTTCATGTCATGTTAAACAGATGTTTCTTAAGTCCAGATACATTTAATTGCTAATGAAAATCCCCACAGATAGGGGGAAAAAAAGAATCCAAGCCAAACCACAGTCTACCATCCCTCTCTGTCCTAAGGGAAAACTTATTCCATAAGCTCTGTAACCTAGAATGCTGATTTTAATACTACTCTTGAGGATAAAAAATAGCATAAAGTACTTAAATACTCTTTGAAGCCTTCATTTGTACCACTTACCATAACGGGTAGTACACAGTGTTGTATTGATACTGTTTTCCTTCCATTTTAAACCAAATGAATCCCCAAACTTCTCTTAAAAGGCTCTCAATGCACTTATCAATCACGCTCACATGCACATCAGTTTCAAAGCTGCCATTCCATGTGCCAATTTCAAGTATTGATCTAACACTTCATGCAGCCTGCTCTGGCATTTACCTCAGTTTTCGGTCCTTGCAATAACTCCTGGAAACTGAGTGAAAAATAACTCTGTTATGGCTTTAGAGCACACAGCCTAAGATCCAATATTTAAATTCATGTGGTGATAAGATCAAAAGCCCTCGTAAGCTCTCTCCATTTTGGTAGAGCCACCTTCAGATGCTGAAGTTCCTGAGCACAACTGAAAGTGGCAACTGCAGCTGTTATTTTTCTCTCAAACCACACTCTGAACAAAGAAAGTCATTCCATCTTCCCCATCTTCTCTGTAGTTCTCCAAAATACATTAGTATGCAGTTTAAGTATTGATCCTGCAAGGTTTGTGAAATTCATGTTACTTCAGGCAACAGAGGAGTGGGGGGAAAGCAATGCAGAAAACAAGGCAATGACCACTATTTCCATCTCACTCCCTTCAAATATTCAGATTTAAGAATCCCTAAGAAACTCAACTCATTAAGTGTTCCATTCACACCAAAAATCCCCATTAAAATCTTCTTGCCAAGCTGTGAATAACTGTGCATAATACACTTCTCAAAGAAGCCAGTAGTCAGGTGATGGGAACTGTACTCTCAGAGGTGGTTTTCTACTCCACAAGAAAAAAAAAAAAGAAGTTGCAATGGCACATATACAATATTTTAATTTCCATGCAACTTATTTTATATCTCAACAGCAATACAAACACATTGGAAAAACTTCACCCCTGCTGAAAACACTGCTAAGCCCTGCTTGGATATCTTCAGTATTTATCCTGCCAGTAAAGAAGCTGCCTTTGCTAAGATGTTTCAGATCTATGTACAAGTCATAATAATCAAGTTACTGGAATTGAAAACTCTTTTCTAACAGTAAATGCAAAAAGACAATTGAGTTTCCAAGCAACGATTCTGCTAATAAGACTCACAGATGCTGAGCAGGAAGGCTGAGAAATTGCAAGATTCAACATATGGTAATAGAAAACCCCTACTCAAGCAACCATAAACTGTATTTGCTTCTGCAGAAGTAAAGCAGGGCTGGGGCTGTATTTTATACACCACCCAATAATTTATTGGTTTGGTTTTATCTTTCAGAGGTGTGATTCAGTGCACTGCAGTACTGGAGTGACATGCTCCCAAATCAGTGTTCCTTTGTGTTTGGGGGACAACCTTCCTCTGGACACAACTAACACTTACCTCCCTGACATGGCCTACCTTGCCAAAGGATTACAGTTAAAAGGGATGGGGGACTCCAGCATCCAAACCAAGCTTTTCTAATGTACTCATGGAATGCATGATGTGTCTGAAATGCAGCTCTCTGGGGTCTTTTAAACTCTTCTTTTCCACTCGGCCTGACAACAATGCATGACCTGACTCCCCAGCTCAGTCCCATCACCTCAGCTGCTCCATTCACCTCTTCTGTGAGGCTGCAGGCTGTCTCCTGCAGACCCAGCTATCCTCCACAGGCTCCAAGTTATCCACAGCTCCTGTGTGAAACATCCCACCTATTGCAATCCTCCTGTGTGGTCAGTGTTCCACCCAGGCACTGTCCACAAGCTCTCATAACTTACACTTGTGAGCCTTGTGAGCCTCTCATAACATACACTCTCTTTCTACAGAGTGTACTACGAAAATAGGGGTGGGGAACCCAAACAACAAAACAAATCAGTTACAAATGCTTCATTCACTTTTTCAAATGAAAGCTGTAAGAGATCTACATTTATCTCATAAAAACACACAAAAAAAAAACCACATAAAAAAAAACAAGCAAGCAAAACTCAAAACCAAGAAAACAACTCCTTCTCCCCTCTCATTTTATACTTTCTTTACACTTTTTAATAGAACCTATAAGTGCAAGTTGTAACAGAACAGAAGTACAATGCTAAAGACCTTAAGTCAGATCTCCCAAGAAGAGCTGTGCAGACACATATATATAGTCCATACCTCTGAGGATTATATCTTCATACCTCTGTTTTGCCCCAGACAAACTCTTCCTCAAAAATAATAGGAGAACCCAATGCAGAGACTGAGACAATAAACCTACAAAATATTCACTTTAAGTAAGGTGGAACTAGGGTAATGTTTGCTTAGTTTTCTTCCCCACACTCCCACCTGTTCCTATTTTGGAGACGAAAAACACCTTGACAGGATAAAATAATTGTAACCCCCTTCAAGGTTCAGGTTTTCTCTCTGTTTTGGAATAAAAGAAGCAGTGTTAGTTTAAGATCAGACTGAAAAGCAGAGGGAAAGAAAATAAATAACATAACTTTGCTTACAGCACAGCAAACAGAATTTGAATTCTCCGCCTTTGAAACCATGAAGTAACTATAAATCCCACCAGGAGAAGGCCATTTGCTGACAGAGATTGTAGATTGTGGGTGTTAAATTACTTACTGTCCATTGCCATGAATACAAATGTATTGAGAATTACATTCAAAAAAATAATAACCAATAAAAGAACAGTTCAAACTGACTCCCTGGGAAATGATGCGAACTAGCCAAGATAACACTTCACAGATCTTTCCAGAATAGCTAGGGGATGTTTGCTCAGCATGTATTTCCCATTACATTAACCCACAGCTAAGGTGAAACTCATTTTTACAAACACCACATTTAGATAAGCAAGTTAAAAAAAAAAAAAAAAAAGAAAACTAAAACTACAAACACACAGAAGATCCCCTGCAAATAAGCAGGTAATAACTGTTAATTATTCATGGTGTGGAATTACAGAGGAAATAGAATCCCAAATCTGTTCTTATGTACACACACAAAACCCTAAAAGCCAATCCTCTTCTATACATAGACAGCATATCAAATATGTCCACAATTTGCTTGTCACCATATGAGAACTGGCTTTCCCAAATGGTTTCCACTGTGATAATCCACTTTCAGGCTCCCACTCATTCCGATAACACAGCCCACAGAACCACCCTAATCAAAACAACACATTCAAGTGCCTCAACCAGATAATTGTATGGATAAGCTTCCATTGCCTCTCGTGGATAAAAGTCTGCAGCTGGGTGGGTATCAATGGTAATGCACAGTTGCAACACCTCACTAAGCAAGCCACATGTGAAGAGCAACATTAACAGAACACCCATCAAAGGCAGGGTTGTTTTATTTTTGAAAGGAGTAGGAGGAGAGAGAAGGCACTTAGGGAAAGCATTTGATTTTATAAACACATGCAGGTTATTCCAGCAATGTCCTTCAGTAAGAGATCACCAACAAGAACGTCTTTTGGCAGTGCCCAATGTCTCCCTGGTTACACTGCACAGTGCCTCTCATTACTGTTTCAGCACATCTTAACTTTTTGCCCCTACAGAGGTATAGAAATCTTTACAGAAACTAGTCACATATTTCTGCAATATAATTTTCTAATCTTGCACCCAATAAATATTTGTTTTTGTTAGTGCCGCTAGCCGAGTGGCATTTGATAAACAATGAATACTGCAGCAGAGTTTTCTCATCAATCAAGCTATATAAAAGACAAATCCAGCAATTTAATCTCCTGTTGCTGCAAGCTGTCTAAACACAGTGCTTTTTAACAAGACAGTTTTGTTCCAAGAGTACACACTCCATCCAAGTCTTGTCATTAATTTGAAAAATTACATGCATGATTCCCAGCCCCTGGGAAACACAATGCTATCTTACAACTATCCTTTAGAACTGAGCTGCTTCTAAACAGAGTTGAAATGATCCCTAACACAATAGCTGTCAAAGCAGAAAAATCAAATTTAAAATCCATCAAATGATTTCTTAAATGGTTCCTGATTTCTCAAAGGTTTTCTTTGTTGGGTGGTCTTATTTTGAGAAATGTCCAGATTCTAATTTCAAATTTTAAAATTTAAATTTGTTTGGAGGTCAAACAACTCAAAACTAATTCCTTGAGGTTTTCAAAAGAAAACAAAAAACATGCATTTTTTTCCTTCTGCTTTTGTAAACTAGGCGGGAACTCCAAGTATTGGAGCCACTTATAGATTATTTTTAATCACAGAGGGTCAAGAGTTGTTCAATGTCTTTGAGTGACAAGAGCATTCAGAATATGCACTTGGCATATGCTACTGGCACTGGACTGCTCTACTCAAATGGTGTGCAAATTGTTGTGATGTATCCCAAGTCTGTCCGGCAGGACAGAGATGATCCTGGAAAGTCAGCCCAGAGCAGATGGGAAAGAAGGCCATTAGAGAAATCTAGAGCAGCCTTCCAAGGAGCAAAGGGGTCAAAGACCCAGCCTAACTCAACCTAAAATAGCCCCAGTTTATTGGAAGGATTGTATTCCACAGCTGCTGAAATTCAGCAGTTCCTTCAGTCCAAAAAGATATTTCTCTTCCCAGATTACATCACAAACTCACTAGGCCTTCAGATGAAGAATTCAGATGAAGAAAACTGACCAGTTTTTTCAACTTGTCTCAAACACAAATTGATGTTTACTGCAGTGTCATCATCCTTTTGATAAAGAGAGCTGGTCATGACCAAAAGAGGACCAAGCAGCTGCTCAGTACTGACAGGTTCTGCTGGATTCAAACTGATGATCTACTGTGGAAGTCTCTCTACTATTTTATTAATCCTTCATTCATCCCCATGTGCCTATTCCTTTATCTCCCACCCCCCTCAGGAAATACAAGTTAGGAAAGGACAACCAAAACTTTCCTCCAGGAAAGTTTCCTTTGAAATTATACATCATTCATACATTATGTAGATATCTCTTTTATTTTGATTTGTAAAATTAAAATCTCTCCTGACCAGAAAATGGGAACCCAAGAACTTCTGTAACAGATACACTGTAACAAATTAAGTTTTTAATCAATTTCCCTTTTCAAACAAATTTTAAAATGTCAAGCATTTCACACTAAATGTACTGCCATGCAGAACATTTCTATCCAAGAATGACAGCGTGTCTTCCAGAATGATTCAAAATAAACAATCCATTAGTGAGAATGGCATCATTTCCTAAGGTGTTAACTAACTGGAGAGTGAGTATAAAAGCTGAATTTCCATTTAGCAAAACAGAAAAGATTCATTTCAAACTTCAAATTTATTTACCCCTTTCTGGAGAGGCAGAAAGAAATTTAAGTGGAACAAAATTCCCATATACATGCAAGAAATTTTTTCAAACACTTCTGTTCATAACAGCAGGAGATCAAGTAGCTATTTTGACTTAATTTTATCATTCAGGGTATGGATGCAGAAGTAGTTTAAGAATGCAGTCAGAGGAGAAGGAAAAGAAGGCCATAACAAACTGAGAAAAGCCCTATTGGCCGTTATCCCCATCTCATTTGCAAATGAAAAAGGGAAGAATGAAGGCAAAAAAAAAGATGGTCTAGAAACAGCCAAGTGAAGTAGGATTGTTCTGTGCTACCTAGGACAACATTGCTTGTTTATCATCTGGGAATATTCCACACAATGACAGGGCAATCACAGGTAATCCCACTTAGGGTCCACATAAATACATGTGCCTTCCAGCTGCCTTTTATTTCTTGCACTGAAACATCCCGGAAGAAGAGACATCCTAGGTGAAAGAAGACGTAGGATTTACTGTCCTAGGAGACAAGACCTCAAAATCTGTTACCATCCCAGGACCCAAGTGCATATTCTCAATGGGACAGAACTCACCACCGTTACTCAGTGCTGCAGCAATCACTTCTCTGAGAAAGCTCCAGCACAGGAACCAACACCAACCTCAGAATTTTTAATTCTGCTTGAAATCCAGGTCTCTTTTCCTTACTGTACTCAAGTAACATTTCAACCAGCTCACAATGTGACAATGTATCTTGATCTGGTCAGGCATCTGAAATAGTGATTATTTTGTATCCTTAAATTTGCTAGAATAGTCATACACACTGCCAAGAGCTAGACAGGGTTTGACCATGTAACTTAAGAGAATGTAGCATCTGATAATCTCAAAGCAGTATGTTCAAGGTGTATTTTCTCCTTCCCCTTGATTCAAAATAAAGGTTACAATCATAAGCCTCTAACCTTATTTCATAGTGAATGCAAAAAAAACTAGGTTAAAGCAATATTAAGCTTGTACAGATAGGCTCAGAAATACCCCATGAGAAAGAGAGCTGAACATGAAAATAGTCCATTATTTTTCATTGTCTGGTCTGATGATCCACTCTCTATATAAAAGCATAATTCTTTTAAACAAGCAAACAAAAAGTTATTTAATATAACATAATTATGAACCTGAGGACTACCCTAAAGGACATTCAAAAGGGCAGAATTAGACAACCCAATTAGCACCTTATAATCCATGCAGCACAAAGTTCACTTCACATTAGTATAACAGTGCTTTTTTTAATACAGGAGACATAAAGAATAGAGAGGCCCCAATATTCCTGACATGAATTGGCCTGCTATTACCTCAAAAATACCTTTACCAATGTAATCAAGATTTTTAAGAATATAATTAAAGTAGCACACAGCTTCTACATGTATTGGGTCCCATTCAAGGATGGGATTTCCCCCAAAACATTAAAGAAATTTCCAGCCCTGGCTAGCAATGCCAACTGTCCTGTCCTTACAGACTGAATACAATTAGTTTGTAATTGAAACCCACCTGAAATTAATGCTGGACTTTCTTTAATAGGTAAAATGTTTCTCTAAGTAATGTCCAAGATCCTCTATGCCAGAGGGTGGCATAGCTTTAAGGCAAACACTAAATAAGCCTCGGTAACTACAGACTTAGCAAACTATTTATTTTCTCCAGGGATCGGGACAGAAGTCCCTTTCCCCTCTAACAGCAGCAACAAACCAGAAGTGTTTTACCTACCAGTTCCTGCAGCCAGCCCTCTTCACAATGTGAAACTACAAACTGATTTGCACAGGAGTGAATTTGCACTTGACAAAATTAACTCTGTGGAGAGCACAAACAGAAGTACCTGGACAGGCTAAACCACAGCATATTTGTAAAGAGAAAAAATAGCTAATATCATAGCTAGTACTGCCAGTGAGCCTCAGATCTGACCAACAATATTATATATTCTCTAGGACTGAAGAAATTATGAACAAAAACTGAGAGACAAAGGATAGGCCAACCTCATTAGAAAGCAAGGTAATTTGCACTCAAATGCACAAGTTTTAACACCTGTGATCTGCTGAGCAAAGGAAATAGCTGGAAGAGTTAAATCATACAGTATAATTTAGAATTCTTCCCTATCCTTGTGGAATTCTCTGTAGTTATATCCCTTAGGTAAAAATATCCAAGCTAATATAAGGTAAAAATTAAAAATAGTATTAGTTCTTGTGTTGCTTGAGCAGTTAAGAAATGTAAATAATTGTGACAATTTGTTTGGGCAATTTCTAGTTCAAAGTCCTGTATAAGTCAGAACTATTAAGTAGTTTCATTATCAGTACAGAGACTTTTATTTCCCCCGTTGTTGCAGTCTCTCATCTTGAATAGTCACTACCCAGCACTCATCTCCCTATCACAATCTGCAGCAGCCAAGTGATAAGGTTCCTTGTTTACCTTCAAGAATGCCAGTTGTTCATCTGTCAGTGCTTTATCACTGGTTCAGTGGCAGTGAAATTGAGTTTTGGGAGGAGGGAGCCTGCATTGTGTGAGAACAGTTAAATGCAAGGACAGCGATATTTTTGTGATTGAGAAGTCAGCTGTGAAGCCAGCACTTGCTATCCATTGGAGTCAGCTGTGAGCATAGAGGAGAACCTGATGACATGATGATGGACAGTCTGATTGCATATTTCCTGTGTACAGAGGGCTGTGAATATGTTCAGTGATTCTCAGATTCTGCCTGTATCCCACAAGTGCTCTGCAGAGTAGAAACAGTAAAACACACATTACTTTTCAAGCCACATTGCTCTCTGCAGGAAAGCAAGCAGTACAAGACTTCTCATAGGCTCTCCATAGGTAGGTTGGTTTGTCTGTTTAAATATATTTGAAACCAGAAATTTTCATCTGTAGTTTTGAAGTTTTTGTATGGAGTTAATTAAGTGGGTGATTTCACCATTGGAGGGGTAAATGCATTCAGGTATGACTAAAGGTGTGACTTTAAAGCAATGTTAAGAAATTAAAGCAGCTGAGGTATAGAATAAAAAGGTAACACAAATAAATTTAAAAGTCCTTAATCCCAGGGAAAGATAAGGCACCAATACACGAAGGAGGATGACTCTCAGATAGATATTTCAATCCCACTTTTTCCAGATGACTTGTGTAAACCAGGGGAAAAAAACTAAAAAACCAAAAACAGGAAGATATATTTCCTGTAACGCAAGGTGAAGATACCGAATACCTAAAAAAACTCCCTGTTTTTTCAAATGTTTAAATAAAATCAGAAAGCAAGAATTAACAAAAATAAAATAATTTCTCTGTTTCAAATGCAGTAGTCCCATAAGCTTTAAGGGAGTTCGGCCCTGAGATCATTAGATTTCACTTTCTCCTTATTAAGGAATAAAATTAAGTTATGGTACAACTTTTCTTGCCCCAAATACCTAAGATATTTCATCTGTTCTAGGAAGGTAATAATTCTTATATTAACTGCAAGGTTATGAGACTTGTATTGGTACAGCTAAGCACAGACCACCATCCTGTGTCAGTGCAATGGTAAGGATGAAAGCACCAGAACTCAAGGACCCTGATGGAGCACAATGGCACAATGCCCATTCAAGGTGCACATGCAGTGATTCAGTTGAAGCAACAGGAATATATCAATGTCAGTGATAAGGTGGGAACAGCGGGACAAGATCTGCAACATTGCAGATCTACAGTGCAGATCTGCAACAATGCATCTGCAATAATGCATCCACATTTGAAGAGCAGTGGTATCAGAATGCAAGCAAATCCTTCTTGTTAGCATTTCCATATATTATACCCTGATAACTGGAAATACTCTTCACGATGGAGTCAGTAGGCTGTAATTAGCTAGAGAACTATTGTCACACTAATTATTGTAATCAGTGACACAGGATATTTGCTAATTGGGAAGAGAAGGTGCTGAGCAAATGAGGCCTCAGAGCAGTGCTTCCATTGCTCTCCTTGAAATCGTTAAGGACAGGGTGAAAGAGATTCTTGCCAGAAAAACATACTTTGTTCAAACAAACTGTAATGTGCACAAGGACAGCACAAGACTTCCTCTGAAATGTGATTGACTCAGCAGAGCCTCTGCAGAAAGCTTTGCCAGCATCTTAAACCCAAAATTGACACCCTTGTTTGATTTCCTTGTAATTAAAGCTTCCACATCTGCTATCATCTGGCCATCCCTCTTTTCTGCATGACAGCAAGGTAAACAACTAAGTAATTATTACAGCTATTCCCACAGACATCTAAAACACTTACCTCAGGTAACAGATTTTGTTAAAATTATTGGACTGGACTTGTCATCTGCTACTATATTACAAAAAAATCTATGTCTTTCTTAAATGCAACATATAATAAAAAAGCTCAGTAAAAGCCTGCAATGCACACTACTAAAACAAATCTTTCTTTTCTACAAGTTCATAATCTGGTTGTCAAATTAACAGAATCCAAGAGAGCACCTGACATGCTATGCAAAACTTGAGTTATTCTCAGTTTAGAAACAACTTTGACTCTTTGCTGAGACTCAGAGTGTTGGGTTTTCATTGTATTATTATCGTAGGTAATACAAAACCTGTATAATTGCTTGCATTTCTTCTCTTCCTGATGCTTATTCTCCTCATCTGAAATCACATTCTTGTGCTATGCCCATGGCCTCTGAATTCTGAAATACTGAATCTCATCCCCATGCAAATCTATTTGATAACTAAAAGAATGAAGGGAGGGGAGGAAAAATAAAATAACATTGTCTGGAGAATTGCAGCTCAACAATATACTTTTCAAAGTTTACCAGCAGGAATCAGTCACTCTGTCAGGAAGTCCTTGTCTTTGTTCATGCCTGAGATCTCGAATGGGATTGCCGCACAGGTACTGTGGAAGAAGACTTAGATGAAGGTACATCAAACAAGCCATAAGTAAAATTCAGTCTGGATAAATTCATTAACATAGTTTTAACTAAAGCAATGTGCTGGTTTTGCACTGAAGTCATATGGAAAGTTTTTCAATTTAAACAAAAATTTCCTCAAATGGAACATAATAATCTCCCTCTTCCGCTTAACAACGGCAAGAAGAGCCCTGTATGAATGCAGGCTTCATTTCGTATTGCAATAGCAGTGTGTGACCTGTTCCAAGAGCTGTAGAGTGTATCCATACTGCTAAGTGCCCTTTCTTTTTAGTGAGCATAAATAACATACTTTTTTTTAGAAGAAATGGAAGGATAAAGTGTAGCATCACAATTTCCACCACAGTAAAACTTACCCGGTGGACTAAGGAGAGGGATTAACTGACAGGAGAGCTACAGATAAACATCTTCTGAACTGCACAAAGTGCCAAGAAAGTATGAGAGTAATATTGTATTCTGAGATAGGGAAGAAAAAACTCCACCAAAGCCATTATAGCTATTGCAATGATTCAATAATATTTGGCATGTGCAGTTCAATTATCCTACTGCCAGAGTGTGACTGACTTCACTCTTACAAAACCTAAGTAATTAAACTTGTAAAATTGAGATAGAGCAATTCTAAAATTATCCAAAAACCCAAATTATTTGATGTGAATCTCCACCTGATGAAACAATAAAGATGCTTTTGTTTGCCATAGTGACTCTCTTTGGATTTGATCACTACATTTCAGACTGGTTTACCAAGTTTTGGCATATGGTCCACCCCTAGTGCCAACAAAGGCTCCCTTCTACGACTCCTTCTCCCTCATTAATTAAAATCCAGAGCTGAGGAGTAAATGGGATGTGGGAACCTTCAGAACTGAGCAAAGTTCAGTGGGTCCCAGAACAAAGTCAAGACAGTATCCTTACCAGCAGCCAGCTGCAAGGGCTGGAGTCCCTGGAGCTGCCATGGGGCTGCAGAAGGGTGGCCACCTGCAGCCACATCATGGCAGGGGTTGCACAAACACGGGAGGACACCAGCCTGCATCTGCAGCTTGGAAGTAACTTGTAGGGAGTGCTGTAAGCCTGAGAAGAGCACCAGAAAAATAAACAGTTTACTTTGTGGAGAGGGATGTAATTACATAACTTCCAAGGAAGGGCTTTCAGAAGCAATGATGCACCTTCTCTAATGTACATCTTCCACTGCACAAATTCCGGAAGCCCAGATTATAAAACTTCAGTGTGTAACACAAACACAAAGATAATTGTATAGACCTTCCAAAGGATGATAAATGACCCAGCAAAGCATTTCATTGTTGCAGAATACTACACACACTCCAACACAAAAAAATCTATGGAGATTAAAATTCTGAAAGAAACGTGGAGCTCGGGAAAAGGAAGCTTAATGAGCTACCTCAGTACAGGCAGCCTTTGTACCTATGATTAATTTGATGTTTCCTCTCACATTTATTTTTGCAAGGGGAAAAATTACTGTAACTAATTTTCAAAAAGGTGAACATCAAAGCTTTGAAGTGATGCTATCTTAGAGACAAAATTTCTAACACTGTGTATATGTACACAGGTGGACAATTAGCAACAGGCTTTATAATAAGACTGATTTTTAAAAAAACAGTTAGCAATTGTCTTGATTTTTGAATAACCGATTCAACATCCTCACCAGGAGCTGTTTTCTGAGGGTTGGGGCTTTATGGATCCTGACAGCAAGTCAAACTGAAAAACTTGGAGTGAAGTACAACTTTCAGAAACCTCACAAAAAATACAGAGAAAACCAATAGTCCCAATTTCAGAGCTTCTCTTCTGTATTGTCCTATGCTACACTGAGTTTGTAAAGTACAGGCAGTGAAAAAAATTACATTCTCAGCTACATTTCATTTGCCTTTGCAAAGACATCATCTCCTACAACAGAAAAAAGATGAAGCGGGCCCAAGGATCTGACAGGCAAGTGAAGGATGAATTACTTTTATTGTGATGAACTGAGTCTCTTGTGAGAACAAAAACATCAGCTCAGTTGAAAATCTGACGTGCAGTGCAAGCTCACTCCTGTGATGCTAGTTAGACATTGATGCAATTGCGTTGTCTCCAGGTTTCAGAGCTTAGGCCCTCAGTGTGCACTGCATCACACAAACCCAGCACTTTATGGCTCCTGGTGCTCCTACCATTGTGTCTTTAGTGTGGATGGGAGTCACAGCAGCTGCAAAAGCCTGGAGTAGGGGCAGCAGGAAGGAAATTCTGGCCCAGACACAACCACAGACATCTGTAGGACATGGCTGTGTTTCCAACTGCTGTTGGTCGCTACATCCCAAGGAGGACAGAGAACTTGACAAAAGTCTTGACTGAAACAAGATCTGTAATAAATACAAAGCTACCTGGTTCTCTAAGTATCTTCCCTGCATTCAGTCTGGTTTGTTAGAATTCTTCTTTTGGTTTTTTTATTTAGCTAATGGATGGACATTCCAACACCAGAATTTTTAGATCTTCTTCTCCTTCAGACTTCCTCTGTCATCCAATAGAACTTTCCTCTCCAGACTGAATTTTACTAGAATGGAATCTGAAATTCAACATTTTGCTCTGAGAATTTAAGCCTGTCTCAAGTGAACATATCTGAAAAGCACTTAATGCCTACAGCTAACCTGAACATTCAGAGTTCCTTTCAAATGGCCTTTCTTAGCAGCAAGGAGAGTTCCCTTTTACCAGTGTCCAGCAGTGGTGCACAACCACCCACAGCTCACCTCTAAAAAGAAGCAGCATCATTCCCCCAGCGCTCCAGGGATGATGCTATTAGAGGTCTGACTCCCACAGCCAGTACACTGCAACCTTAATAAACCATGTATTTGCATCAAGGGATTACGTCCATGAGTGCTGGGGAGGGGACTCATTTAATAGTCTTTCTCTATCACTGACTGCTCTGATCCCTACAGCAATTCTGCTCAGCAAAAAACAGCTACAGAATGACAAATTGATGCTTTCCTTCCTTCTAAAACAAGTCACCTCTGATTTTATGGCTACACCAGATGCATTTTCCTCACTTAGATTTAAGGAGGACAAGCTGGTTATATTTCTCTCTATTTTTGCCAGAAGCTTTGTATTTTGTGCTGGCTGTCTCATGTCAGGGCTGATCTAATTCTACAAACTATGGTTGATCTGTTTTGCTTTTGCTGAGCAATAGCTCACAAAAATAATCTCTATGATCCTGACTGCAGCAATTGGGCAGGATTAGACAGTCAAAGGTCTGACATACACAGGCATGTACCTTTGTCTTTAATTCTGTGTGCTTCCATTATCAGATGGTAGTGCAGCTAATCCTCCATTTGAATTTTAGATAAATAACTCCTTGCCTTTTTTTTTCTTTTCATTTTACGCCCTCTGCATGAATGAAAATACATTGAGAGCTACTACTGTGAAAATAAAGCAGTCCCTTTATGCTGGCTGTAGGGTGCCTAACCTGAAGAGCCTCTCTGGACTATCAGCTGGCATTAGCTGGGAACATTCTGTCAGCCTCAGACACTGCCAGTGGCAGAGGGAACCGAAAACTCTCAGCTGTCCTGCCTCCAGAGAGGCTCTCACTTCCTACAGCCATGCAGGGGCACACTGGTGTATGCAGGCAGGGTACTTCGTACTGGTAATGCCTCTGCTGTCTCTATCACATAGATAAACAGCTCCTTTCAGGGTACAGACACCAAAGTAATTGTCCAGAACACAATTTTAAGCCTCTTCCTCTCACAAATTCAAAGTTCTCCATCTACTCAGTGTAAACTTGTAGTCTAAATTTGTCCTACAACGGAGTTAGGCAGCCATATGTAGAATTCTGCTCTGTAACCATGTCTGTACGCAGCTATGTAAAAACCATTGATTTCCCTTGATGTCTTTTCTTGTGGTAAGTGTCTCAATACAGGAAAGTGGGACCTTACAGACATATATCTGCACAAGTCCTAAAGAAACTTTTGCTTGCATTGTGAATATTCACATAGAACAAAGATTGTAGAACACATACAGAGGCACTTCTGAGCCACTGTGACACTAAACTGGCTCAGTTTTGTGGCTTTAATTACTGACCAGTTCTCATTTTTCCCAAACTGCCAATTCCATCTATTCTGACTTAGCGCAGACACTACTATATTCTTTTCTC
This sequence comes from Chloebia gouldiae, assembly GCA_003676055.1. Lineage (NCBI taxonomy): Eukaryota > Metazoa > Chordata > Aves > Passeriformes > Passeridae > Chloebia > Chloebia gouldiae. Next base: position 12,579,135 of record QUSF01000014.1, on the reverse strand, counting down.
TAGTCACAAGGGAAGCATGTAGACCTTCAAAAGAGATGCTATCATTTCCCAATGACTATTTCTGTTCCTGTTGTTCCCTCACTTTCTGAAAGTTCATTACCAGTCTCTCAAACACCACATCCTCCCTCTGGTCCTTCACTCCCTCACTCAAGAATGAAATTAGCCCTTGAGCTAGAGACTGAAACATCCTTCTGCAGTCCTAGCAGAAGTTTCATTCAAACCATTCTTTTCTCAGCTTTAGCTCTCAGATAGGCAATATGATACATTTATCATTTATGATACATATTTGCTCTTTTTCTCCATTCTTCTTTTTGCCTGCAATTCCTATAAACCTTCTACAAACTCCAGGCCTCAGAACATCTCAGCTCCAGGCTGTTGTAACTACAACTTGTCTTAAAGAACTTCACTGCCTTATTATAATTCCCCTGTTTTAAGAGTTAAAAGTGCCTTTCCCTTTTTCTTTCTTTTTTTTTTTCTCTAAGATTTCCTTTCTTTCAATTATTACAATTGGATTCTGATAGCAATTATCCTATTTTATTTCACATTTTACAGCCAGGTATCCTGTCTTAAAATTCAAAAGAGGTGGTGAATAGCTTCAACAGTAAAGGATTGGGAAGGTACCAAGGTTTTGTTCTCTTAGATCCTTATCCATAGATAAGTTCTCTAGTTTTCTTCTCTTACATCCTTATCCATTATTCTCTTACATCCTCATCCAACAACCTTGACCTTTGCTTAAAGTTAAGTTAAACCTCTAGTAACTGAGACAAAATTTAAACATACGAAGCAACTTCATTGCACGTGTTCAGAAAGCATGGGAAGAGAAGCTAAGATATATACGTAAATCTTGAGTTTTCTTCAGAATAAAAACAGATGTTTTCTTTTAAAAATTATCCAAGAACATACACACATAGTTCCCTTGGTTTAGCCATCTGAGCTGTGGAAGAACTCCCAGTGCTGTGGTAACAGCATAAAAGGAGGGTTGACCATCATCATCTGAACTGAGTGATGAGCACACCTGTCCTCCATCACTGAGCAACAGAAGCAGAACCTCAACAGAAAGAATTCTAAGAAGCAGAGCTGGTGCAATTGCCATCTGACTCAGGAGCTCGTGGATTTGAGGTACAGGGGTATATCAGAGTGCAAATGATCTGAGCAAGGCTCTGCTCGACAGACTGCAGGCAAGAGCCAGCCTCTGCCAGCATCGCCTTCCCAAGCAGGCAATTTATGTGGTGGTGCTGATAGACCACAGTGTTACAGAGGCTTCAAATGAGAGGCAGCACTGACTAAGGCAACATCCACTGTGGGGTAGTGGAGAATTACATACTCCAGCCAGCTGCAAATCTATTTCCCTAGAACACCAGGAGCAAAATTTGAACCTCTGAAATCACAGCAGTCACACTTAGGTTCAATCCAAATTTAGGCATTGGTTTGCATAAGTATGCTAAAAAATCCAAACACCAAAAATATGTATTGTAAAAGAAATTTAAAATTATCTTTGGAGTACTTTTTCTTTTCTTATATAATCTATAGTTTTCTTATAAAATCTATACCTTTTTCAGGTTGTCTTGCCTGATGTCATCTGAAATCTGTGGTTTTCCTGGACTTGTTTTCTTTCTTTGGGAGTGAATATATTGATTTTCTCTATATTTTTTTCATATATGAGAAGTTTTTCTAAAATGGCTGAAGGATTTAACCATGTAAATCTTTTTGACTCTCAATAGGATTTGTTTTCCAGAATTCTCTGAAGGCTTTTAAAAACTGTAAACCCTCAGACCTACAATAAGTCTGCTTAGTGTACTACTGTGTTTTTATTTCACAGTTGTTCTACTGAGCTGGCTTACAGGCATGCATATCTGTTGATCAGCACATTTTAAGGAATCCTGGAGAATACACATAAAATTCTCTGTCTCCTGCAAGATAATCATAAGCACCAACAACAGAATGTTCATGTGTCCTATGCTGTCCAGCTCAGATGTAAGTAAGGACAGAAGAATTCAGGAAACTGACTGAAAGATCAGCAGAAGTCAAGACTGAGTGGGAGAAATGTTTCATTGGATAGTTTTAAATTTCCACACATAAATCAGAGGGAACTGTCTGGAATAGAATATTAGCCCCCTTCAACATACTCCCTATCACACAGCAGAGCAGCATTTTGGATCATATTCACTCTGCTGAACTTACTGAAATCCTCAGCTGTACTGAGCATTTCAGATTAATAATACAGAGGAGGCAGGTGAGGTGAATCATAAGAGATGAGAAGAGGCCAAACCATTCACCAGTCAGGTTTCCCACATGGCAGAGCTCACCAAGAACAGCTGTGGTGTCAGTGCACAGAGTGAAATGGTGGCCAGATCTGGGGGGGTTGAAAAACCTGGAAGATCTCACACGGAATCATCCACACAGCATGCCCAGTGTAGAACATGAAGATGCCTTTCATTTCTTTGTGTCTCATTTTTTAAAACTGATTGGCAGAGCCCAGCCCAGACTCACTGAACTCAGCCTGCCTGGCATATCCAGGTTCATAACTAGGTCTATAAAGGTTAAAATTTTTCCCCTCCTGAGACATACCTGTGTTTTTCTCCAAAAGTAACACCTTGTAGCACAGTCTGTACATGTGTGAATATTTGGAAGTTCCCTATTAGAAAAATATAGAATGAAGAGTTGAAATCACAACTTTAACTCAACAGGGTTAAAATATTTTAAAAAATGCATTACAGAAACAGATCTGCTGAAGGAACAGTCATTTGAGCCTAGAAAATTGTGACTCAGAAAGCTGCACAGCAATTGCAAATGATTCCCATTGACCCTCACCCATAATGTTTTAGGCAATAGAATAATACTCAAACCTAGAATCTTTCAATAGAAAGATTTTTAAAAGTTTTTTTTATTCAAGAATTATGCTCTATGTCAGTTAAAATTGTATACAGAGTAGGTGAAAGAAGCAAAGGTGAGAAAAAGTTGCAGGTAAAAAAAAATTATTTCAGTCTAAGGAGGTTATAATCACAAAGTAAATCACCACAAATACACACTGAATACTTCCATCATGACCCACCTTCTGGAGTGAATGACTGGGTGACCAGATTAGTATATTTCTCTTAAATCCAGATTTTCTGTAGGCTAAATAGAACTCAGCACCTCTGAGTAGTCTGGGAAAAAAATTTGTCTGGCAGCACCAAAAATAATACAAAGTCCGAAATGGCAACTTGTCCTTGTAAGTTTGTTTTGTTTTTTAATAAAAACAAACATTTCTTATTTTAGGGACACAGTTTCTATCTTACATTCTACAGCTTATATGAGATAACTTGAATTTTCTTTTTTTCCATCTATTTTCCTAATTACTGGTAAAAATCTGGCATTCAACTCTACTTCTGATCTCCCAAATTAAAATACTGAATGGAAACAATCCATTGTTTCCATTACACTAGTAACAATGAATCTAAGGAAATTATTATCAACTGCTGGCCCTGGCCAGCTAGTCATGATCTAACAGAGAATACATGGATTGTAAGGTCACTGAAAGACAAAGGAAACACAACTGATACTGATGTAAGGGGAAACAAGCTTAGAGAAGTCTAATTGTTAGTCCAGTCAGTTCATTGAAGAGCTATTCAAGTGGGACAGGGCCCACTGCATGCCCTGAGTCTCCTTTAAGACACAGAGGTCCCCCATTATCAGTGGCCATGCCTGATTAATCACTTACTCAGCCACTTATCTGCAAATGACCTGAGCTCTGTAACTGACCCCAATGGGACCACCAGGGCTCCCCCAGTTGGGAGCAATTATTCAGTGGCATTCAGCTGTCACCCACACACCAAAGAAACCCATTTTACACTACAAAATGCTTTGTGATACTTCCTTTAAAATGTATTCATGTGAAGACACATTTTGTGAAGCAAAATCCTTTAAAAATAACCACAATAGAGAAGCAAATGGAGTGAATTAATTTTACCTGATTCAACTGGCAGCCATTACAATTACAAAACCAGTTCAGCTTGCTATAGAATTCTCTGTTGATACACTTTTATCTTGAAGAGGGGTAAAGAAAGAAAAGCATTTAAAGGCATCTTATTATCTTCCTGATTGCAGATGAGGACAGGAGCTGAATCTGGCTCTCACTACATGCTATCTTCAGTTAAATAGTGTATCAATAAAAGGAGCAAAATGTACTAGAACTTGCAGAGCCACTTATTCCATAGAAATTGGCTTAGAAGCTAGTTTTATCATTATAGGCAAAAGAATTATATAAAAAAAAATCAACAAAATACTCACATTGGGGTAGATTCAGGAATTCAACCTACGGGTTAATTTATCTACAGCCTGCTCAAAGTCGGTAGGAGTTAGACATCATAGCTGACATCTGAGCTTTGAACTTGAGCATTACAGCCTGCTTTGATTTAAATGCAATCTCAAATACCACTCTCAAGAGAGTTATGTCATGGAAATGGAGGTTTGTGGCACATTTACTTATTACAGTACAAGAAAAATATACACAATGATCCTGTCTTCCAAAGTACAGTTGCAAATTTAATTGCTCTTCTGAAATTATCTTAAACTAAATACTTGCAAGCTCTAATCTTGTGTGTTCTAAAGAATTTAAGATAGTAAAATAAGCTCTTTATCACAGTATCATGAAGAGTACAATGGAAAAATAAATCCTATGATAAATATCTGGCAGTAAAAGGATAATGAAGCCAATATAGAGTGGCCTAAGAATTGAAACTGACCAGGGAATAAAGGGCAACACACATGTTCATATTTTCCCTGCTTCTTGTGGCATCAAATCTTTCTTGAGAGAGATATTGCACCTACCCATTTTTCTAAAAGGATGATTACTGGAAGAAATGGATTACTGGAAAAGCAATTCATTTACATAAATGTCTAAGAGCATCACATTTTTTCAGCCTATTCTCTTAATGATACAACATGATAGATACGGTTACTTAGAAGGGTACTATTCCTTTTTGCCCATATGCCAAGAGCAGCTTTTGCCAAAAACACAGAAGTATTATAAAGTTGCTATGAGAGATTTAAAAACAAGTTAATTACTCATCTATGTGAGAAAGGAAACATCTGTCTTAAAAAAATCACCAACCACCCAAATTTCCTTTTGAAAATGTTCAGACATTATTCAAGCCCAAAACATAAGAGAACATATAGGTAGGCATCAGATCCAATGTGGATTTTCAACACTCTTCTGATGTTATAGCAGGGTCTAGCAATAAAAAGCACTGTGCCCACAGACAGATTGCATTTCATCATACTGCTTAGAGCATCCCATTTTTTTTTTTTGATAACTGAAAATTCATTTGAATTTGGCTACAGAGTAAAAAAGTTTTCCTTGATATGAAGCATCATTCTTACTATATAATAAATCTCTGTTCCAAAATAAGGGAATACTACCCAAATACATAATAATTTTAAAAACCTATATATATATTTTTATTTCAGGAAAAAAAACATCAGTATGAAAAAATTCAGACCAAATGTTTCATTTGAGCTATAAACCACTAAAGAGATGCTCTTGCAACAGAAATTGGTGTAATACTGAGTAATAGCAGCCCTACCTATACTGGGGGGAAAGGATGCAGCCTGTGAGAATGCTGAGGCAGAGCTGATTCATGCCCTGTGCCTGTGACTGCCCAGCAGAGCCTCGGTGAGCACAACACAAACAGGAATGTGCAAACTGAAACCTTTTGGCCAAGGAAAGAGAAAACCGTGGTTGGCCTCAAGACCCAGGGCAGTCATGAGAAAAAGTCTCCCATTGATTTTAAGGGCCTCGTGTTCAGCTCTGCAATGTTTGTTTTCATGCAACCCAAGCTATTCTGCAAGCTTCCAGCCTGGCCAAACTTCCAAGCATGAGTTACAATGGAAACTGGAATGCATTCAAATGTTATTGGCTCCTCAGAAGTGGAGTCAAATTCACACTTAAAAAGTACTGTTTAACAGATAGGAATATGTTGATTTCCCAAAAACTGTGTAGTATCAAATGGCAATGTTTAAAAAAAAAACCAGAATAGCAATCTGAGACTGTTTCAGCCTCATAAAATGCAGATTATTGCTGGGTTTGCAACACATCTACTGATAACAGAAAGTAGAAGGTATCACTGTGCAGTTTTGTTGTTATTTAAAGGCTCTTTTAATCAGTAAGTTACTTAGATGTGCAATTTTCCAGCTTAGCCATAGAAAGGTAGCAGTGTATTGTTCAGCAGAGTATTGGTTATTAACATATTTCAGCTTTCTTCCTTGGAGTGGGCAAACTGCTGTTACATAATGTTAAATACATCGCATTTCAGTATTTTAAGCAGGTGTTTTACCTCTGAGACCCTGCAGAGGGCATTAGGAAACACAAACGCTGCCTCTTCCCAAGGCCTGCATTTCTGGGACTGTAAAGGGAGCAGAGCTAATGAGGATAGAGTGAAATCCAGCAGATACACCCACTTCTTAGCACTTCTGTGCATATATAAGGTAAAAGAATCACCATCTTTCTGCTGCCAGTAAATCTGCCAGATATAGCAAGGTCTGGGATCCTTTTCCTTGACCTGAAATAATTTCTTTTAACTTGCTTGCAAATGTAGAGTTTGTGTATGAGTTTGCTGTAATTATGTTCTGTGAGCCTCACTACTGATATTCAGTGCAGAATACCAAAGCAACATTTCCCCTTCCCATCTCATTATTTTTCTCTTTCTTCTGTTGCAGGACTTATTCAGGAGTGTGTTTCAAAGGTGCTTGTTTCACTCATGTTATTCTCCTTCCCAGTCCACTGAGTGGCACCAAAGTTTTTTCTTAACCCTTCACTGTTCTGTTTTATTGTAAATCACTGCAAGACTGGTGTCCATCCTGAAGGGTGTTAAAAACACATCTGTACCTGAGAAGAGATCCCCGTGAATACCCACCTGCCTTAAAGTGGGTCTGAGGAAGAAGACAGGTCTGGACAAAGGGTTGCTGTGTGTGTTTCAGTTATGGAAAAGGATTTTTCCCTCACCACAGGAGTGGATGGTTTGTTCTTATGAAAACCTGAAACCCATCAGGGATCATCAAGGACAGTGACAGCCCCTCATAAATCTTCTATTCCTTGGATGGTCTGTTAATTGAATAAGTAAAACAGACCAAGCTGTCACATCCGCTCCCTATCTTCCTAGATTTTTGGAGCAGTTGAAACTTGCAACAGTCTCAAGCTCATTTTCATTCAAGCTCAAGTGGAAATACAAGGCACGATGGGAGGGGCTGTCTTTACAATAGATTCACACTGAATTAATCCAAGTGGAAAGCTGCATGCCTCTTGGGTTTTTTTCAAAAGGGTGTCTAATAGGATTAATTTCAAGGCTGTGGATGTGAGTTACCATGTTTTCTTCCAAGCAAGGCAGAAAGAGCCATAGTGCTGGGCATTATGGGGCTCCCTGACAGCCAGTTCTGCTTCATGCTTCTTTTCCAATTCATCTTGCAATGTCTGCCCCAAACAAACAGGTTACCAATGATAAATGAACTGCTAAATGCTCATTTAGCATTTTTGTATCCCCTTTTCACTTGTTTTTATGCTCTGGAGTTGGCCATTCAGACACAAGAGGTGAAAGTTAGGAGAGGGACAGACACACAAAAATCTGCAACACCTCATTCTTATTCCAGAAGATCTCCTTAGGGAACATCTGCTTGAATTCCCCAGGAGCAGGTGTGTACAAGGAAGGGGAGAAACAAAATGAGCCAAGAGGAGCTGTCCAAAGACAGCTGCCACTGGTCTGTGACCTGTAGGCCACACAGTATTTAATGCTAAAGGAAACATGTGTTTGCAGCTACTTCTCTGCAACTTCACTCTGAAGGACATTGTAATTTATATTAACCATAAAAGCTAGATATTAGGGTTGAGAGGTGTGCAGAGTGGAGGAACTGAGGCATTTCATTTCAACAGAACAACTGCTTTGAGGGGTGCAGTGAATGGTCATGTACCATGTTCCTCAACTAAGCTTTGATAAAGATCTCAGCCTAGAATTTATAAAAAATGCATGGTGGAGATTCAGAGGGGTTTAGCAAAAGAGAAAAGAGTCTGTTTTTGAACCTAATAGTAATAGATGTTTGCCATTTAGAGAGTCAATTTAAAAAGTATAACTTTTGGAGATTTTTGAGCTAAGCAGAAAGGAATCAGCCTGTGCTCCCTATTCCAGCATTCTCTGTAGCAAAACATCAGTCTCAGTAATTGAAGTAAAAAATCTTTGAGTTACATTTTTGCTAAACAACACCTATGCATGATAATACTTCAGTTATGAAGACGCGGGTCTGAAAGGCTTAAAAGTTCTCCCTCCACAGCAGCCCTGATATACTCATCTTATATTGGCTGAATTTCCATGCCTGCTCTTTCTCATTTCAGAATCTATGGTTATCACAGAAAAATGTCTGGTTCCTCTTTCTGCTCTGTACCACATGTGACAAAAGACACTGTAAAGCCTGTCTGGGCAAGTATTTACCTCTTCCCATCCCTGCCACTCCCAATGAATCTCTTTGAGGACTGCTATAATCCTGATAAAGTGTTTGCCTCTAAATCCAGCATATTGCATTTAAATCTAGCCCTTACTGAAGCTTGGGACTAGCTGGATTTCCTTTGTGCTGCTCTTCAGGGTTTCTCCTGCTCACATGTGACCCCTCTCCAGGCTCTGGGCATCTCCTGCTGGCCTGGCATTCAACTGGTGGAAGTGGGATGGGCTGAAGGTCCCTTCCCATGGAAACTTTAAAGCCCTGCCTGCCAGCTTGGCAAGCCAGTGACTGATGATGCTCTTCCCCTTGTCTGACAGATGGAGCCCATCTGCCCCCAGCAGACCAGGATTCCAAGCAGAATCCCACGTTCTAGGTAGCTGAACCAGGCCTTGTCCTTGCTGGTGCAAGCTTTCATTCTCCTGCATCACTGGCCTCTCTTCCTCCCTCTCTCCCTCTTTCCTGTGTGTGCCAGCAGGAAAGTATGGATCTCTCTGGCTGTGGGTCCACTGCAGACTGTGCTTGGAGCAGCTCTCCAGCTCCTTCCCTGCCTCCCTGACACGACTCGCCCATCTCACCACCTCCTGCAGCTCAGCCAACTGTTGCAAATATGCAAATTGTAATTAGAAGGAAGTGTCAGACCAGCCACATTAGCACTGATGTTGCAAACACACTGCAGCTTGATTTACACAACAACATTTTGACAGCACAATTATGTCAGTTAAAAATGGAGAAGAGCACAGCTACAGCTATGACAGAGCTGACGAAGTCACTCCTTGTTGAGTTCACACTGAATCTAATATATTTTCTTCTGAAGCAGAACTAGAGCTGTACAGGGACTGCTCAGCTGGAAAACAAGCTGTGAAGGCAAGAAAGTATAGCCAGGGAGCAATGACGAGCAATTGGAAGAAGTACAATTAGCACACATGGATCCACAAGAGGATGAACTCCTTTTTTAAACCTTTGTAATTTTCACTGGAAGAGAAACTCCTGCTGAATTCAGTAGGCTGTTGAGGGGTCTATCTAAAGTTCACAGAGCAACAGAGCTGAGTCCATGAGTGTAACAATTAAATTGTTATTATTAGGAAGTTGGCACAGCTGCAACTAAATATCCCAAATGCAGCCTACTCACAATATCACAATATCCCAAATGCAGCCTACTCTCCCTATGCTTGTTGTAAGTGCATAAAAAATTTTAGTAACAAAGTGCTTTACTATCTAAAAACAGACAGGATAAAAAATGAAGTGTCTCAGCAGAGATAAAACCTCTGATTTAAATTATTGCTATCATGCTAACATTTGCCTCACAGTCCTTTGAGAAGTCAGGCTTTGCATGAATATTTTGTATTGTGAAATCAATGAAGACACCAAGTTCTTTTTCCAAGATGAAGAGATCGAATGCTTATTTTAAATAGGGGAAAAAAAGCATTGACATTTCAAGTACAGTACAGTTTGTACTCCTAAGATGAGATGTGAGCAGGATGAATTATGAATCTGATATTAAGTAGTTTTGGTCCATCTATTACTCTCCCCTCAAGAGCAACTTCAATTTCCATCTCTGCTGAAGTTAAATATAAGACAGAATTAGAAGCATGTTTCTTCTCCAATTCAGTCCTGTTTAAAACAGAAAAGGGGAATTAAAATGTCTTGGACAGAGGGCAAGGAACTATGTAAAACTATAGCAAAGTCAGCAGTATTGCAGCACAAAAAAACAAACACTTGAGATTTAAAATAGAAACTGCATGCCTGGGTTTTAGCAGGGAGCCCTTTTCTTTCCTTGTGTAATGGACAGGGACAGGAATTAAAACCCCACAAAACAAGGTGTCTATTCCATCTAAGTTGTTGCCTAACCACAGAAATTACAAAGAGCTTCCGGCAGTGAAACTCCTTAAGAATTAAAAACCTCCTAATCTTCCAAAACTGGGTAAAGAGAACAATTAAAAGAGTGATCCTTTCTATCAATTTACATATTTCCACTGGAGTCTTACATCTGCAATGCAACTGCATTTTGACAAAGTGCTGCCCAGAAATGGTGTTTGAGCCCCATCTTCCCTGTGGGTGCACCACAGCAGTCACTTCTACATTACACAGCCTGTTTTCTTCTCAGGTATTATCTTCTGTCTCCTACTTCTTAATTATTAATTGCTGAAGCTCGAACCATCACCCTCTCCTTACTTCCTGCTGTGTTAAATTAGGCCATTTTCTGTTTCATGCAAAGATCTTTAATGATGTAAGCCTGCTGATCACTATCCAAAGCAACTAACTGGGGTTTTTCTGAGTACCCTATCATTTTATTTGCACATGTGCAATGAAGAATCTTTTTAGAGGCCCAAACAATAACATTCCAACCTTAATTTATTTTTTTGTTTCTTTTTCACTGAGGTGAGGAGCGTGCCTTCCTCAGCCCTGGTGCATCCCTGGGCCCAGGGTCTACGTCAGGTTTAGTTTGCAGTTTGATGCTTATGTCCTTTCACATGAAATTCACATTTACTGGAACAACAGTGTTTGGTATTGAAGTAGCTGCAGCTGAATGGACCATGTAATTAGGCATGGATTCGCTTGTTGGCAAGCTCCCAAGGAACGTGTGACACCAAGTGACCTTCCTAGCTGTCTACTATGGGTATCCAATAATGCCCAAAATAATCTCTTCTAATCTCTACAGAAATATGGAGAGCCCAGTCCTACTCTGGGGCAGAGGCAACACACCACAGCGTTAATGTCACCATGCAGAAACATGTTTTACTCATTTTGTCAAGGAGAATGTAAATTTCCAAACAGGATAGTGAAATAAACATATTTCTGTAAATATTAGTGAAACCGGATACTCCAGCTATATACAAATGATTTTTTTTTTATTCACATCAGGAAACCCAGAATTCACAACTATTTTTTCCACAGTTTCAGCTCTAACAGATCACTGGGGTTTTTTTTTGTTGAAGGAAATTTTCCACAGGAAATTCACGACTAGGTTTGTCTAGTATGCCACAAACACAGCCCAAAAGAGCAGCAGATGAGCTCAGGGCCAGCTCGCAAAAGAAAATGTCTTCCCTACCTGCAGAGTTTTATCCTGAGCTCTGACCTTTAAAGAACGCCATGCCTCATTTCTGCAATTCAGAAATTAAAGTTTCAGCATGTCACCCCCTGGTGGTTCCCAAAAACAAACATCAGCAGTGAAACACCTGGCTGTGCTTGAGCCTTTCGGGGTCACGCAGGATGAGGCTCCTCAGGGGTGCCCAGCGCCCTCCTGCCCTTGTACGGGTGTGGGGCTGCCACCTGTGCCCAAAACCCAGGGGAAATACAATGGCCAGGTCTGTAAGCACCATGAGGCGGCGAGAGCCCAGCCCACTTACCTGCCTGAGGCACCTTCCAGAAGCCCTCAGTCCTGCTCACCTGCCTGCAGAACCTTCCGGAAGCCCTCAGCCCTGCTCACACACCTGCAGAACCTTCGGGAAGCCTTTAGCCACTGCTCACCCACCTGCAGAACCTTCCGGAAGCCGCCAATCCTGCTCACCTGCCTGAGGAACCTTCCGGAAGCCCTCAGTCCTGCTCACCTGCCTGAGGAACCTTCCGGAAGCCGCCAGCCCTGCTCACCCACCTGCAGAACCTTCGGGAAGCCCTCAGCCCTGCTCACCTGCCTGCAAAACCTTCCGGAAGCCCTCAGCCCCGCTCACCTGCCTGAGGAACCTTCTGGAAGCCCTCAGCCGCTGCTCACCTGCCTGAGGAACATTCTGGAAGCCCTCAGTCCCGCTCACCTGCCTGAGGAACCTTCCGGAAGCCGCCAGCCCTGCTAACCCACCTGCAGAACCTGCCGGAAGCCCTCAGCCCTGCTCACCTGCCTGAGGAACCTTCCGGAAGCCCCCTGGCGCCGGGGGGTCGCAGGGAGCCGAGCCCTGAGGAATGCGGGCGGCGCCTGGCGCGAGGCTGGCCCCACCTGCCCGGGCACGGCCCCTCCCTCAGCCCCGCGCTCCCCTCAGGAGCACCTGAGGCGCTCCCCAGCCCCACATCCACAGCCTGGAGTCCCGGAGAAACTCCAGGGGAGCCGTCCAGGATGGATTCCGTGAGCAGGGCTGGCATCACCAGGTGGGGTCCCCCAGGGCTCGGGCAGCAGCTCAGAGATGGGGGTGACACCCCCCAAACTCCCAGAGTTGTACTCAGGGAGAGGCGGCCACAAACCAACCTAAATTCTACGTTCTACCAGTTCCCTTGAGTCTCTCCCTGATGGGTCCTGGGCTCCATCCCTCGCCATGCAAGGGGAAGGGCGAGGGGGGCTCCTCCCGGGGCTGGAAATAAAGCACCGGGACGCCACTCACTCCCCCTCACCCTGCTGGGATGGGGAGGAGAAGCAAAGTAAAACTCTGCGTTGTGATAAGAGCAGTTTAATAGTTGAGAACAAAGTAAAATATGGAAATGACAAGAAATTATTGTAATGGTGATAATTAAATAGAAACAAAAAAGTGATGCACAATTCAACTGCTCACCACCCACTGACCAATGCTAGGACCCCTCCTTCCCAAACCCAAACTGGCCCCACTGCTGGGTAACTCCCCCAGGAGTGATATTCTCCTGTGTGGAATATCCCTTTGGCCAGTTCAGGTCATCTATCCCGGCTACGCTCCCTCCCTGTGTCTTTTGTGTGCCTTCTTACTGGTAGAACATGACACAAAAAAAAACCAAAACAAAAAAAAAAAGAAGTAAAAATTCACTGACTTAAATAAACACAACTTAGCAAATCCCAAAACATCAGTGTGTTATCAACACCATTCTCATTTCAAATCCAAAACACAGCACTATAACAGCCAGAAAGAAGAAATTAACTCCATCCCAGCTGAAAGCAGAGCACAGGCCAGCCGTGAGCTCTAACCCCATGTAAAGCTCTGAACATTGCCACAGGGAAACACGAGTGTCCTCATTTTCTAGCCTGGCCTAGAAGCAGGATTGCAGAGATGTTTAAGCTCAGAGCTCAAACACAGCAAGCCTCTGGGGATTGGGGTCAGGGAGAGCTGGTAAACACTTGACTCAATTCCATTTGTGAATTAAACTAAAGCATGGGTTTAGCAGCCATGCTGCAGGTTTAATGAAGCTTCAGCGTGTGCAGCCTGCCTTTCATTAACTTGGACAGACTTTCTGAAGTGGCCCAGGGTGGGGAACATGAAAGGACGCTTGGTCCAAATCATTCAAGAGGTCTCTGGCCAAGCACAAACCACCATGTTCTGCCTGCCAAGCTGTGCCCCAGCCCCTCCTGGCTGGAGGCACACCAGGAATACTGCTCCCCACCCTTGGATACAGAGGAAGAGTACAGCTGTAGCTGCAGAGAGATTGCCAGCCTCATGGTGCTTCCAGTGAAAAACAGGCATAACTCCTGAAAAGTATTTTTTTAAAGCCTGTCTGAAACTTGGGATGTCTCAACAACTTTTTTATAAAAGAACAAAGCATGTTCTCTACATTGTACTAATTTTTAAAAGCCTGGCACTTGGTACTCGTGAGAGCAGCATTTCCACTGCCAAGAATATTTTACTTTCACAGGACAGAGATAACCAAATCTAAAAAAGCACATAGAGCAAAGACTTTGAGAAGATTTACCCAGTTATTTGACAGGCAGAGGAATTGCCTCATTTTGCCTTCTATTTTAATAACGTGTGCTCTTCTCACTTGCCTGGATTGAACAGGCTGATCTCACCAGCAAGCTATTTTTCCACTCAAGCATCTGCCCAGACAGCTTGGAGCAAGACCAAAATGCCAGGCTGGGTTCTTTTATTGTAGGAGCAGTAATTAAGTTCCCAGATGTTGCTGCTCTACACCTGTACCTTATTTTTGTCAAGCACTGCTGCAGCTGGAGCTGGAATGTGACACAGCAAAATCCTCACTCAGTGCATCCTGCTGATGTGACAGTGGCCTGCTGGTGGCCTGCAGCCCTGTGTCAGGTTCTGCCACTGCTGGACAGCCCACGTGCTTTGCTCTGAGGCCTCAGCACAGTGTCATGCCCTGCCTGCTTTGGCAGAACATTTGCTGACCTACCTGCAAGTTTTCTTTTGGCTTAGCTGTAACAGCATTTTTTCTTCTGATCCCACAGTCATGGATGACTTGGTTTTACTTTTGCTTATCCTTGTATGGTAGTTGTGCACAGGCAGGACTGACAGGTCATTGTTCTGTGCAGAAGAAGATACAACCAACATAAATGATGTCACAGGAAAAAACACAGATCTGGAGTGGTAGCAGAGGCCTTGAGAGGAGGAGGCACAGGATGCAGTGGGGAGGAGTGCAGGAATAAGATGACAAAGTATAAGGCATGGTCTTGCCACTGGAAGCCCCATAGTTACAAACAAACCAACCATTTTTTATCATTAAAAACACAGACCTAGAGTTAGACAAAACCACCTTTTCATGCATTAACAGAACAAAGAACAAGTTTCCACCATATGCAAGATACATCAGCAAATTTGGATATCATGTGGTTTGCAAACCATTGATAAAGCAGCAAGGTGTGAAGGTTTGTTGGCAAACATGAAAAGACCCCAAGGGGATCCTGGAGTGAGAAAGATGCAGCCATCACCACATCCCTCCCAGCCAAAAGACCTCGTGTGCTGGTGACCAGCCTTAGTACCTCTACCACCACACTGCAGGGAGCAACACAGGGACCCTGAGAAGTGGAAGGGTAAGTGCAACACCAGGAAAGGGGCAAGAAGTTGGAACTGTGAGTATAAGAGACTTAGTTGTACTGTTGTTGTTGTTATTGCAATTCTTTCTGTATAGAGGTAGTTTTTTTCTGTAATAATTAGGTCTAGACTAATAATGATTCTTAAAGTTAAGATTTCAGCCATACTAACAATAAATTCTTGGCTTTGTGTATATACATCTACATAATATGTTTTCTGTTTCTTGATTAACAAGATTTTGAGGGTAACAAGCTTTAAAACTACTCTACTGTAACAGTAGTACTCAAAATGTACTCAGAGTTACAGATGCAGGATTTAAGGTCCTTGTGTGTGGAGGAGATCCCAGGCTACAGGTCACTTTAGAAAGTAGAGCAAGAAAAAAAAATAGTAGTAGTAAGAATTTAATAAGTAGTTCGAATTTAGCAAGACTTAAAAGTTGTCATGGCAATGTACTTTTACATGTAAATCAGTGTATGAATTTAGGCAAATTGTACTAAGAGCTGCTTAAGGATTTTTCTCTCTTTTGTAGGAAAGATTGCAAGCATTGCAATTATTTTTTTCAATTTGTTTTTAAAAGTGTGTATTTCTTATTGGCAGAATATCAGATTATTTGTTGAATTTAACTTTAGACATTTATACTTTGAGAGAGTCTCCATCTTGTTGTAAACCAACTCTTCCTGCCTCTTGCCTTCTAAGGATTTATATTTATATCCTAGCCAAACTTGCATTTCTGTGATGTTAGAAAGCATGCTTAGAACTCACACCATTGTTTAGCCTTCCCAGTGGGAAGGGGGCAGGAAAAAAATCAGAGGTTTTCAGAAACATTTCTACTAATTGCATAGAATAAAGGTTAAAATTAATGAAATTAATGAAATACATTATGATGATCTTCCAAGGGAACAAGTTTCAGACACACAGAATCTATTGCAAACACTTACTAAAAATAGCACTCCTTAATAATTAACCCAGAGCAGGCCGTGGAGCACAGCAGTATACATTTCTGTCAGCAGCTCCTTGAATTTGGGTCACTTCTACGTGCAATTAAGAAGCCTGGCTTTCCTAACCCTGCCAGAGCCCGCCCACATCCTCGGATGGACTCGGAACAAGCGGCGTGTGGCAGTGCAGGGGTTGAGCTCAGAGGTGACACATTTGGGGATGGGAATGCTGCTGTCAGCATGCGGAGCGCCCTGAGCCGGCTCCTGGCGGCTGCTCCGGGGCTGCGCATCCATCTCACATCCCTCCCTGACACCGCGGCTGCCGCAGGGAGAGCAGCCCTGAGGAGAGAGCTGAGCTCCCCGAAAGGCACGCCTGGGGCACCGGGAGGAGCAGCAGAATTTCTGGCTAAGGAGGGTCCTCACCAGCCTGGATTCGTGACACCTGCACTGCTCTAGGGGATACACCTGACCACGGCAGTGAGGCCATCCCCAGCCTGGGTCAAAAGGGGAGCAAGGTTTGCTGCCAAGGCATGTCTGTCTGTAGCATTTGCTTAGTATTTTTGGAAACACAATCTGAGTGTAGCAGATTATTCAGAGGGGACTTGGATTGGTTTTGAAAAGAATACAAATTATTTATACAAGGGGTAATGGGCATGTGGAGGTGAGGAGAAGGCAGACAGGTGAAGGGAAATTAGAGCTAGAAAAGAAGCAGGAAGGGGATAAACAGGCATATATGGTGAGCTCAGGAAAATACATGCCAAAAGTATGGAAGAAATAGGAAAAGACCCATACTACCACCCAAGCAGTGGGGTGGAAAGCCTCTCCCTGCCTCACGGAGGGAGCCAGGCCTGGCCAGTCGGCCTCTCCAGGATTGCCAGCCAGGGACATGACTCTTTAAGCCCAGCTAATCCTGAGGCGGTGTCTGGG
Source organism: Chloebia gouldiae (assembly GCA_003676055.1). Taxonomy (NCBI): domain Eukaryota; kingdom Metazoa; phylum Chordata; class Aves; order Passeriformes; family Passeridae; genus Chloebia; species Chloebia gouldiae. The sequence goes on along the minus strand of QUSF01000014.1, from coordinate 12,562,160 downwards.
ACACTGCCGGGTAACTGAGGAATTAAGCTGCAATAAAGCTGCTTGGCTGCAGGTGCACACTGTGGAACACACATGGCACTGCCACCAAGGACCGGCACAGCCAGGGGTGCCTGGGGCAAAATCTGAGAGACAAGCTCTTGCAGAAACCAGAGAGCCGACTCTGCTCCCTCACGCATTGCCGTGCACTTGAGCTGCCTGGCATTCAAAGGCTGCTGTTCAGCAGCAGAACATTCCAAGCAAACTGTTCCCAGGATTGTGGGGCAGCAAGTCCCACAGTTTCATTCTGTGCTGTGTTGAAGTGTACTTCCTTTTGCTTATTTCAAATTCTGTTACCTGGTAATTACACTGGGCTCCCTGCTAACAAGAACAAAGGAGAGCACTGGGAGAAGCAGTCAATTTCTATTCATGTTTTCCACATCTTGATTTTTTTTGTTGTTGTTGTTACTGTTGCCAGTCATGTATCTCCAGTCATTACTTCTTCAAGCTGAAGAATTCTGGACTGTTTAACCTCTTCTGGCTATTCCACATTGCTGATCAATCAGGGTATACAGCAGGAAAAAAGAAGATAAAGTATCTGCCCCTTGCTATTGCCTAAAATCCATGCTGAGTTCTGAACAAGGCAACATCAGGGATACATTCTGTGATACAAAGATGGTTCTTGTTTTCTTTTGCTATTTGTTCCCTAATTACACCTAATGTTACAAATGTCGTTCTGCCCTCTGTTGGAGTTGAATAGTTAGACTCACCCCCGCAGGCAACAGTTAATATGCAGTTTGACCTGCTGTAGTAGTTTCCTCCCGTGAATTACTTACCAGGGACAAGTTCATTGTGACGGCTTCTAATCAGGCGTTATTGCCTACAGCCCGTGCAGCTCTGGGCACTGAGATTTGTATCTGACCACAAACACCCAAAACAACAGAGTGCTAAGGGTGCATCTCCCACCCCTCCCGGCCAGCCCCTCCTCTTGTCAGGGCAGTCTTGAACCCACGCAACAGCACAGCACGGCCGTGGTAACTCAGCAGAGTCCTCCTTTCCTGCAGGGATGAGACTATTTCTGCTCAGCTCTTCGCTTTTAAACCCTTGAAGAAGTGTATCAGTCAATTAGAACACTTTTTTCTGTCTCCACAGATTAGGGACTTGAGGAAGCTTTCATGAAAACTCTGGTTCTTTTGTTGGGTTTAGTTTTTTGTCTGTTTGTAGGCCTTTTCTTTTTTATTTTCTTTTCTTGACAAGTACATCCTACTTTTTTTTTTCTCGAGGAGAAAAGCATAGCCCAGGTGTGGATTACCAAGAGAGGCTCTGCAATCTCCACCATTAGATGATTTCAAAACTTTGCAGGGCACAGCCAGGGCTGACCTGAACTAGCTTCAAGCACAAGTTTGGACTAGATGATCTCCAGAGTTTCTCCCAACAAACATTTGCATGGTTTTATATTAATTTTGTCACACCCACCTACTTACTTATAAGCTCCTCTGGAGTTTTAAGAGCAATCCTTACAGTTTCTCTTGTTCTCCCCAATATTTAGCCAAGTACCTCACCAGCTGCCTGTGTTTTATTACAGTGCATAACTTTCAGCAATTTCTTGTGGAAGGAGGTTAAACTTGCTAGCCTGTGGTTAGGACTATTTCTGAAGCTCTTTCAAAAGTCACAGTCTTTCTAGTTCCCACTGCAAGTGACATTTTATAAACCAGAGTCACTCACTGTGTTCTTTCAGGGCTCTTGGTCCATACCAGTTGGCCCTAATAGTGATTGATATCTCTTTTGATATCAATCAAAAATTTTGATATCAATCAAAAATTTTGATACACAGTTCTTGCTTTGACAGGACACCTCCATGACACTTCTCCCTCCACCAAATTTCCAAGAAGTCTATTTTTAATCAGTGTGCTCTCTGTCTTGAGATCTGCAAACAGTGACAAACAGTAAGAGCAGAGATCTCTTTGTCTGGTAGACACTGGTGGGGATGTCTCCTTAGTAAATCCTGCATTTAAGCAGAGGAGCGGCAAGGAAACTATCCTACATGTAACCTACATTCATGCATCATCTCTTTTATAAAGTCACTTGTTTACTCTAGCAGGTGTGGTGGCTTTTCTCGTGTTTGATAATCCCTTTACCCCGAGTAGGACACAATTTAACACCTTATCACTTACCTTTCACAGAGCCTCACATTGCCACCCCAAATCCCACATTACTACCACCAATCCATACATTCAGAAGATCTCCTTTGAGCACTCCTGCAGTCTGACCAGTGGTACCTGTTATACAGTAGCACAAGCAATTCCCAGCCAGTGTGACCAGGACAGCATAAACCAATACTGCAGCTTCAGAGTAGCAGGGAACTCTGCTCTGCCTGTGCTGCATCCCCCTTGAAAGGCTCCAGGTGCATTTACAGAGCTCCTTGCATGAACAAAGCACTCTGGAGCCCAGCACAGACACACACTCGCCTCCTCTGGCCACACATGCACAGCAGGCAGAGCTCAGCTCTTCCCCACTGCCACAGGGAGAGCATCAGAGACAGGACTCCAGAACAACCCTTCAAGTCCACAGAAATTCCACAAGAAAATTCCTGGGGGCTATTGCCAGCTGCAGGGGTGATCAGAGGAAGAAGGGGCACAACATGCCTTCAGCAGCTACTGTGTTTCTACAAAGATGAAAGAATCAGCATGAAACCTGCTAATGGAATATGTGTCACTCTTCAGCTCGGGATCTTGAGCTTGTTTTGGCAAGACAGATTTGAAGCTGTGTTGTTAAGGTTTATGTACCTCCTGGTTCGCTCCTCATGAAAGTAAAAAGACCAAAACACCTGTAATCTTCCTTTTGTTCCCTGCAGTTTGATGCTTATGATGGTTGTTCTGAAACACTGACATCAAAAGATTGTGAGTTTCACACCTTTCACAGCATCTCAAATAACCAGTTCTACTCTAGTATCTGTTCTTATAACTGGACATCATGGCAGGTAAGTTTACTCCTGAGTAAATCTCCTATTTTCTCCTACTTCTGCATAGTGCAATAGTCAGTGCTGGTTCTTACTGTATGTGAAAATTCAGGATTCCAAACTCCATGTGTGCCCAGTGTTTCTGTGGAATTGGCACTGCAAAGGTGGGCAATAAACCAAGTGCCATGATGCAGCCTAGAGCTTAGACTGATGGAAGAAGATCTCAGCATTCTGAAACAGTAGCAATTTAAGAGCCGTTTTAGACCAGGATGGTTCACATCCCTTCCTCTCTCCTCACCAGCTCCTAGAGTAGACAGAAATTTTATAATCAGTTTCTTTGTGGTTGTAAAGAACAACTCTCAGGTACTCCTGCAAAGAACTCCTCTCTTACAAAATCTTACTTCAGCAGTGAGATTGAAATGAGAGAGGGGAAGATGAATAGAGAATGAGGTAAAGAAATTTCATGAGCATGTACAATTTTCATTTGCAATGAAGAAAGCAAAGCAGCTTCCAAGGAAGGCACCTGGCAGCAACACGCCAGTGTTGATCTAGACAACAACTTTATGAGAAATAAAGTTTGTAGATGTTATACTGTATACTGCCAAACCTTGAGCAGAACACTGACCTCAGCTTATCCTGCCAAGTTCTCAATGCTGCAAGAAGTTCCTTCTGGTTCAGCAGTGTACAGCATCTCCAAGGCACCTGCTTGTAGGTGACATGTTTTGCAACCTAATCACAGACAGCATGCAATACACCTGGAACATCATTTGGGAAGCATGATGCTCATGGGCTAATTGCTCACCCATCTGGAGACCCTCAGAGACTTCAGCAGCACCTGGCTCTTCTAAGAAGTACTTGAGGCTTCAGAACAGGGAGTGCTGTGCAACCACACACCAGGCCCAGTTGTTGATCAGCTTCTGATATTATAACTTGCATGATGGTTATTGTTCATCCAATCAGACCTCTGTGGGTCTGACTTTATCTCCAGGGTAAGTCTGTTAATCAAGGGTATTTATGTTCCTTCCTCACTGTTGGTCACAGGCAGATGACAAGTTTTTAGCATGCTATCACTGAAACATCACTGCCTTTATAAGTCTGAATCTTTACAATTCTTAGTTTATCTCCAGGACATCAAAAATTCCATATGCTCCTGAAATAATTAGACATTTACTGGTATTGTAGAAACCTCATAAATTAAAACAGTGACTAAAATGTACTGAAGAGTCCTGCTCTTTCAGGTAACTTTGTCTTGCATATGCCTAAAATCCTGCTTGAAAGGAAGATGATCTCTACCTCTTGAAGAGGTCTGGGAAATCAAACCACACACGGACAAAGTCTAAGTAGAATCTCACATATGACAGTATTTAGCAAAATCTGGGTGCATAGAAACTCCTTCTGGCCTTTGACTGTGCAATTTCTGGAATCTTAATGCATATGTTTTCTTGCTTAGACCCAGGAGAAAAAGTGCATTGCAACGGTGCCATGTGCTGCTCTCACTGGAATGAGGCTCACAATGGCTCAGCACCCAGGTGGGTTTTGAAATCAGCCTGGGAAACATGGGGGAGTTCTGGTACCAGCAAAATCTGGTGCCGAAACAGCCTGAGCAGGTGCCCTGCCCCCGGTCCAGTTGAGCCTCCTCCTCGGTGAACAGCAGAGCCGAGGCGGCGCTGCAGTGATCCGAGCAAAGCCTTTGCGCACACGCCGCCCCTTGCCACGCGTTTGGCACCGGCCCTGCTCCCTGCGTCGCGCTGACACAAGAGCCCTTTGCGTCTTGCTGAGAACTCAGCATTTGCTGAGGTTTTCTCGCAGAAAACTGAGCTCAGCTTTAAAGACTATCACCACAATGCAGGACGGACTGAGCTTAGCAGGCTTTGAATTGAGCATTTTGAAAATGGTGACCAGGTAAAATCTGCAGAGAAGGATGGGATTGAACCTGTGGTTCAAGAGCTGCTTCACTTGGTCCTCAGGTAGCAAAGTTCAGAAACCAACGCACATTGATCCTATGGTATTTTCAGATTTAAAAAAAGCTGAAGCTCTATCATGTATCAAAGAGCACAAACCAGCTCTCCAGAGAACTTCTGAAGGCTAATCACAAGTATTACATAAATTAACATAAAATTCATCTTTGTATAAACCTCTTAACATTGTATAACAATACCTGGATAGATGTATATTTGTCTCTTCTTGTGAGGAGCATCAAAATTTAGTTATCTCAAAAGAATGATTTTAGGTTTCAGGGTTTTTTTTTAGTCCTAGACTGGATGCATAACAGACTAAAAATCATTCTAGATTACTGGTTTTCTCCAGTAATTTCAATTTCTATTCTACAGGGATACTTAAATGATTTGAAGTCCTGTATGTTTGCTTTTGTCTCACATTTGAAACTATACTTGAAAAAACATTAGAACCTATATTAAATAAGAGGGAACTTGTATGATTACCTGGGTTAAAATTGCTACAAATTTTTTCTCACAAAAGGCTCAGTAAGGCTCTCCCTGTAATCTAAAGTATCACAAAATACCATTGTTTTGCAATACATAGCTCCATTCTGAAACTGGATGTTTCAGATGCATGAATATACTCAGCACACAAACTACAATCAGATTTTTCCACTAAGAAAAAGAATTTCCTTATTAAAAATTTATAGCTAGGTTTTAAAAATAGGGCTGAAGAGACTAGAAACAATAATTGCATCACTTCTATTTAATTTACAATGTTCAATTTCTGCTGCTAAAGTATAATTTCATTATAGCACTTCAGCCTATTTTTAATTTGGGTAAGATAGCTTTGCTTTAAAATTCTTTGTCAAATGAAGACAAAAATTTAGAATATGAGCCAGCAAAATGACACCAGATATTACACACCAATTTTATGTAACAGATTACTAAACTCATTTTTAAGGCTCAGTAACCTGAATATCAAGCTTTTGAACCCAAATTCATGTCTCTACACAGAGCTGTGATATAAAATGATCTTAGTCTAAGACTTCCTTATGGTTTTTGTTCTTCAATTCAGACTATAAATTTAAGTGGATCAGAAAACAGCTCTGCCTGGATATTTAAAAATTTTTTTTCCCAGAAATGTTTTCAAGAGACACATGTTAGGGGTAAGAGGCCAACAAAACATCCATGAATAAAACCCCACAGTTCCACACCTTTGACATCACTGCCACAGGTAAGGTGTGCAAGGCTCCTGAACGGTATCATTTGACAAAATCAATGCCTTCCTTCCCTTTCTCACTTCAAACTTCTGCAGTAATGCCTTTCACATTGGTTTTCATGCCTTGTGTACTCGAAATGGCAAGAAACAAAATAACTGTTCTTCTAGGACATAATCACAGGGTCAGCTGGAATGACATAATTTCAGCCACTTCACACCCCAGGTTAACACTCTTCCTCCTCACTTTTAAAAAACTACATGCAGAGACACAACTGAATCTTCTGTTATAGTACAGGAAATTTAAAGGACTCCTACACTAAGCAGTGTATCTAACACAATTCCTGATATTCTTTCTTTTACTCTAAGCAGAGCCCCCTTTTAGATACCACCTGATTTTACTCTTCAGATGTTCAATGAACCTTCCTTTAAGTAACTTTGGTCCACCTAAGACAGACCAGGATTCTGGAAACAGGTACTACTACCTGCACATTTCTTCATTATTTACCAATGTGGCTTTCCACACATGGAGAGGAAGTCTTTGGCATTCACTTCTCCAGAGTGATGAACTGCAGTTCAAGTTGCAGGTTAGGAGATGTGGAGATAACTCTGAAGACAGTAGGTGATAGATGTGACACGTCTGCCTCTCGGATGTCAGGCAGAGCAGCTCCCTTTGCTCCCTGCAAGGCTGCTGTCCCCAGGGCTCCTTACAGCCCCCAGGGCCCCTCAGAGCCCCTGTGCATCACCAGAGCACTGCTGTCACACACAGATGTATCGTACTGTGCGTGGCTACCTGGGCCACAACCCATGGCTGCAAATTCAGTTCAGTTTGCACAGCTGAAATAAAGATCCTGTGGCATTAGTAAACCAATCTACCCTTGGGTAAGGCCTTCTAGCTGTTGCATTATTTATAATGGCTTCATTTTTATTTACAGTAAGACTATCTGAACTCAATGATGCTGCAAATGTCTTAATAAATTACAGCCCCTTAAACAGCAGACCTTGAGGGAAAGTAAAAAAGAGTATGTACAAAAGGTTTCTGTTCCACACAGCTGAAAGAACCCAGTAGTGTCCTTTTTCCAAAGACAAATTAATATATTACACAGAGGAAGAGAAGCAGCAGTATCAAAAACTACAGTGGCCTGGTTTTGAAAACACTTGGCTACTGGAGTTCAGGGTAAATTCCTATTTCATTATCTTCAAAAACCCAATTAACAGGCCATCCAATAAGGACAGGCTTGATGCAGAAGAATGGCAGTAACCTAAATCCTCTTTATCTTTTGAACTCAAATTCACATTTTTTGTTTTCCATGCCTTTTAAACAAGAAAAATACCACATTAATGAAAAGAAACTTTACTGGAAATGCTAGGTGGGCTTGCCTGGTTATAGCCCCAGCTGACCAAGTATACTCTGGCTTCTGCTTAGTGATTGCCCAGAAAGGAAATATGAGATAAATCAGTGCCATACACACCAGACCACATCACTTCCTCCTAGGAAAATCAAGCACTTCAAAACAGATTGAAAGGGAAATAATTTATAAGAAAGGCTGTGACTCCTAAATCTTCTGTAGAATCATCTCAATTATCCTGTTAATCTGAAAATGCTGATGTCATCCCTAAGCATTCACACACAATGCTTCCATTACGTAACTACCAACAAAAGAGGAAATACTCTCACCAGATTGTTTTAAAACATTTGCTTACATAAAGCTGCAGTTGGCTCTTACAGTACCCCACACTAGTAACACACTGTTCCATGTTTCAAACTCCAGTGCCATTCCCTCACAGCACAGAAGATGTTACATTATATGCTGCTTGTTCGAACTGGCTGTGAGATGACACATCACATTCAACTGGCATTACAGCTCAGGAATTATTGCATATTGTACCCATAGATAGTTGTACCAATTAAGGAAAAATCCATGGAAAAAATCCATCCGGAAATTAAAGCATCATTCCTGTTAATCAAGAAACAGAGTAACATTCATGGTAATTTCCTCCTTTTTCACTTAAGAAAGCCATTAACACCCCCCATGATGTGAAAAGTCTCACCATAAGAACTGTGCCATTTTCCCTGTGATCTATCACATTTATGGTATTCTGACTAGAGCTCTCCAGAGTTATTACTGAAAGATCAACTTGTGCAGAGAACTCCAAAATGCATCACAATACATCATATCCAGAAAATTTCCAGCCTTAGCTGGTTTGACTGATCACAGCCTCAGGTCCAGGCACTGAATTTTGCTGTCCCAACACACAGGTGAAAAGCAAAGCACCATGTTCAGAATGCTCCTTGATCATTTTTTTAATCCTTTTTTTTTTTTTTCATTTTTTCTTTTAGCAATTTACCTGACACTGCCTTCCTTCTGCAATCACTCAGAGGAGTGTTTTATTGCATGTTAAAAGACAAGATATGTATTGAAAGTAGCAATTTTATTTGAGTTAAAATTATTTACAAAAACCCAAAGACATACTTCATGAAACTGGTACAAACTATTTTTCCTGCCGTTGGCTTTTGCTCCAAAGATCACAGCTGAGAAATACTGTATAAAATAAAAATAGGATTGGATTCAGAAAAGTACTCTACTGTTCTAATTTCCAATTGAGAGTATTTACACAAATATTTACAATGGAAAAAATGTTACTTTAAAACTTTAATTTGCAAGTTGACCTCAAGTACCCTTTAATGCAGAGTTATTTGAGGGTCTAACACACAAAAATGCACTGCAGTTCACAGGGTGATTTCTCCCCCCACCCTCAAAAAAAAAAAATAATCTGCATTTGTCAGTGCTTGACAATTAGTTACATTAAAAAAAAAAAAACTGTTAAACACTGAGGTAAATCAATTCCCAAACAATTACCAGTGTAACAAAGAAAGGTAGTTGTCCCTGCTTTCCCCTATCATCACATTTGCATCTTCTTTTCTCTTGCCATCTCTCCACATGAAACTACATAATCAATTTGAAATCTCATTATAGATGTGAAAATCTCCAAAATCTGAGAACTAGATGGGCCAAATATTTAATACTTTTCTCCTCATGCAGATCATTTACATACACCTTTTCCCTCTCTGTCAATATTGGTTTGGTTTTTTTTGAAGAAGGGGAACACAACCTCAAAAACTTTTCTAAGTTACACTGATACACTAAGTTTTAGAAGGTGATGAGAGAAAATGCAAAAAAAAAATGACCAACATAAGATTTTTGCCGTTAATCAGTTACTTCCTTACAGAATTCCCAACAATCTGCATTATCAAAAATAGGAAGACATAGAAGGCAGCCACTGTATGTAAAAAATTTACAGCTGGCACTGATACAAAAGCACAAGTTCTTAACTTTATACACGGAGATAACACAAGATCTAAAAGCAGGTTAGATTTCCTGTTATTTCCCCCTCATTATACATAGAACTAATATTTTTATGGCTTCAAGTTTTACAAATTCAATGGAGTAACATGATGTAACTACCTATACAGGTATTTAAAAACGTCAACGAAGCAGATCGCAGAACAGTCTGCAAATATTCAAGACCACCTTAATAAAAATACTTAATAATCAATTCTGTTGGTCTGAATAGTGAGTGCAAGAAAAAAATCGTTTAAAAAGTCATGTATTTTCTGGGATTCTTTGTTCCACTTAAGTCCTCAAACACAATGCTTTGCTGTGAACTAGACCTCAGACTGAACAAAATCTTAGCTATATCAGCAATTTAAGGCTTTGTGTTGTATGCATTTCAACTCTGTCATACTACAGAAGGATGAAATAGAAAGATTATGTCAGCTGGAAACATGAATCCCCATTGGTGTTTTAGCTTCTTTAAAATTATTCCCCCTAAAGCATCCAAATTAATAGCATTCAACATTATAAAACACACCTTGAGTTCTTCCTTGAAACAAATTAAAACAGCATTTCAAAAATTTTTGCTTATTGGAAGTGTAAACTACCCTGCGAGTGAGTGTTTTTGAAATGGTTTGGGGTTTTTTTTCTTTATTTCACTTGCATTTTAAACAGGGCACAACTTTTTACAGTCACTGTTCCTTTAGTGGATAACATACCCTCAATGGCTTTGTGTGTTTATGGGTCTGCATGCTCTTGGAACTACAAAGCGTTATGGTCTAGCAGGTTACAGTTTGTGGGCCATGGGAGTTTTAGAACTGAGAAATAGTTCAATGACCTAAATTCAATCAAAACAGTATAAAAAATAAACTATCCAATCCTTGCCTCTTTGGATTCCAACAAATTTTAAATATAGACAGTAGTTAAAATCACAAAAGTATTTAAAAATTTATATTTTATGATTTTGGAATAATCTAGTAATAAAAAAAGCAGGAGCAAATTAAACTCAAATAGGAGCGGTGCTGCTGTCCAGAACTTCTTTATTAGAACATTTGTTTGATACCTCAGTAGCTAAGCTGCCTTTGCACCTGGCTGGCATGAAACAGTGGCTCAACAGTAAACAGCAGTTGCACTATCAGCAGCAAGTTTTTTCCCTTGAAACTTGTCACGAACAAAGCAAGAAAAAAGATAGGGAGGGTAAACCCTGCCAAAAATATTTAAATACTGCACTGCATCACAAACAGCAAGGTTTCTTTATTTGCTTTCCTCAGAACCTTTTTCCCCTCATTTTTGATAGTTGCAGATTGATGTAGTAACTGTCTTTTAGAAAATGCTGAATGCATGGTTAAGAGACCAGGTAGCCTTAAAAATCCGAACACGAATGACACAGATGAATGCTCTTGGTATATCCTTCAAGGACTTCTTTCATGGCGATTTCTTTTGTCTAAGGGTAGCTCCAGCATTAGAGTGCCTGCAGCGGAAGTTAAGTATCTAGCAGTGTTCCAAGTATTCAATCACCCTAGAGATGGATTTCTGGCCTGTTGTTCCAACAGCACACTGGAAATGCAACAGAAAACACAAGTAACAAACAAGCATTTGTAGCACCTCTTTCAAATATCCGAGAGCTTTTCTATTTTCAGAATTTTACTATTTACAATTATGCATCAGTAAAAGCAACTAGGTTCAGGCAGCCAATTCAGAAGTATCTTCCTGGCCAATCACAATATAATGAGAGACAAAATTATGACAGACAAATTGCCTTTCAGTATTAAAAAACAAAATATCTTCCTGTGCTCTATGAAGACACAAACTGAAAAATGTTAATGCTTCTAAAAATGCATAAAATATTAAAAGAACATAAAATTACAAAATTATCTTCAAACATCAACTTGAAATATGTATTACTTACAGTAAGGTTCATAAAACTGAGAAATTTTTTGAGCATTTCAGTCATTATCGAGAAGTCCCCTTCAGGTAAGTACTCCCTCACAGTAGTCACATTGATCTAAGAAATAAAACAATCTTGTCTTATTTGGGAAACATTTTTCTGCCACAGAACTATAATGCTCTGCATGTGAGATGCACTAACTATATTTATTTATATATTTAAGTCTCTTTTAAGCAATACTCATATCTTCACTGTGTTTATGTTTCCAGAAAACAATTGCTAAAATAATTTTTATTGTTGGTTTGTTGAAGTTTAAAAAATATAAAAAAAGGAAAAAAAAAAGCCTATCAGACCTCCATCCCCAGGACCTACAAGATTATCAAGCCACCAGATCACTCCCCTGGATAGGGAGAGGCTCTCCCTTTACAGCTCTGAAGGGCTGAGAATTACTGATCTCATTGTCAGTCTCACTCAAACACTATAACTGTTATGGACACTGATAAGCACAGAACAGCACCTTAAAGCCCATTTCTGCACATGGTAAATTCAGACAAGCCTGAAAGCAGATCTGAACTAATTTTCATGTGAACATATTTTTGATAGGAGACTTTACTGAGTTCTCAGCCACTGGAGTTCCATATTTTTAACTTCAGCTTTCTAGAACATATTCCCAATCCTAGATAATTATTTTGAACTAAGAGGGACACACAGAGGTTCATCTGATTTCAGTGGCAGAAAAAACTAAAGCAGACTGATAAAGAATAAATAAGTCTTATTACTTGCTTACTAAAACTATTGAGACAGAACAGGCTTAGCCAGTTTTCCTCTGCCCTTCTAAAGTTATTTATTTTGCTGGCTACAAGGAAGGGAAGAGAGGTAAAAGAGGTCAAATATTCAATTCCAACTGTTTTTGATAAACACAGGGATGTTCAAAAAATTTGTTTCGGCTGGAAAAACTCTGGCAACTCTTCCCAAAACTGTATACATCAGTGTAGCTTCACCAACATATTGCTCACACTGAAGCCAAATTTAATAAACCCCTTTCAATATAGCAAATTATCACTTCATTAAATATTATACTGGACTTAAGATTAACTTATTCCCTTACTGGACTCTCCTGGCAGAGGCAGCCTAGAAGCAATGCTGTGTATGAGGCCACAATGCAGTCTTCCATGTGCTTCCCAGCATGCTGAAGAGCTGTAAAAGAGACAACAGTCTATTGTATTCTCTAAGCAGCTGGTATCTTTTACTGCTGCAAATACAATCCTTCATTATCACTTTGCAGAATGCTTTTTCCTCAAAAAAAACGAGCTTTTGGACTGAGATTTCAGAGATCAGGAAACACCACACTCACTGACTCAGCAGCACATTCTTGACAAGAAAAATGGTCTTCATTCAGTTTCAACTCATTCTGCTGCACAAGAATTTTGTCATTTGCCACTTCCATGTGCAAACTGTACACTGAACACCCCGAACTACCAATGCAAATGTTTCATGTGATACTACATGCCTCTAAAACTTCCCCCAAAGTAGTTCATTGTGTTAAGGATAATAGGCACAGAATTTTCTGCTGATGACTGAGCATTTTGGGAAAAACTATAAATAACTGCAGACACAAGTTGATGGAGCTACAAAAAAGAGGAAGGATATAAAGCAAGCTTGAAAAAAGTAATATACCACACCTATTAACATAAGATGAAAACACTATTAAAAGTCGTACACTGCATCTACTATTAGAAGATTAAGCAAGAGGGAATGATATTTCAGATCCATTTTCCAGAGACAAACTATGTAACAGGTCAGAGATACTCAAATTCCTGAAACAGGTACCTCGGACACCACTGATGGAGGGAGAAAGACAAAAAGCAGATGGGGACAGAAGAGACAAATAGAGATGAAGGAAAAAAAGCCCAACCCTTAAAGTAGATTGCAACAAGAACCCTGGGAAACAAAATTAAGGCAGGTAACTTTCAAGGACTGTTCCAGAAGAACAAGGTAACAGCCTAAAAAACATCCTTTCCAGAATATTTTGTACATGGAGTGTCCCAAAAAATTCTGTTTTTTTTTTTTTTTTCTGTTTCTTTTGGGGTTTATTTCGTTAAGAAACAGATAAAAGGTAAAAAGCAATATAACAGCTTCTACTTCTCATGCTTCAGATCTGAATGGCTCCTATGTATGCAGCAGTTTCACTAAGGAAATCCCAGCCCTGGAGACTGGATGTAGATAAGAAGCAGAGGACAAGGAGGGGTTTTATACAATCGCACTGCTCTTTGCCTTTACTGAGCTTATCACAGCCAGACAACGTACCTTTATTAAGATCAAGTTCTTCATCATCTTCCTCCTTCTTATCCTTCTCTTCAGTGCTATCTGACTTCTCTGTGGAGACCCACTGGATCTCCCCACTTGTCTCCTGCCATTCCCCACTCTTATCATGCTGAGCTGTGGGAGCTTCTTTAATCAGCTCGTCCGTCTGGCTCTCGGCCAGCTGTGCCGCTCGCTCACACTCCAGGAACAGCTGATGTGGGGAATTCCAGGAGAACTTCTGTTAGAAACTAAACCCTAAACACACTGATTTAATACTTTTATATCCTGTTCACAATTTACCCCTTAAAACAATCAGCATTCAATGCTTTTCTTAACAATGTGCTTTTCTTCCTCAAAGGAAAACAACCTGGCCCAACATCAGTGCTGTGTTCCACAGCAAGATCTCCCTGCCTGGTGCTGAACCACTTGACAGGCTCCTCTTGGGCACTGTAAAATTTTAATCACTTTCCTTGAGACACGGCTGGGAGACTGAAAGCTGCCATAATTTCCTGTCCATTTTTGTTCTCTACCAATTTTCCTTTTCTTTTCAAGCTAATTATTCCTTCTTGGCTTTCTTAGAGCAAAAATATGAAGGAGTCATTTAAAATGACTTTGCAAAGAATGTGAATGAACCAGGAATCCCATATTAGACACTTATTTCTTGTGAATTATTTTCTAAACTATACAACCACTAGTTTTAAATAACGTATGTAGCTTGGCAAAGCAGTAAGATATTTAATATTATTATTTTTACTGATTTTTTTTTGTCTGCTACTGGGCAGTTATTTCACAAAGTTAAATACAACTGGTAAAAGCACCCATAAAATTAACTCCACTACAACAAAACATCTGTAATTTCCTTTCAATTTTTTCATTTTACTTTGCATGGTTAAACTCATTTACCAAAATAATTGGTGGATTTTTAAATCTATTTTTTAAATTTTAATTTTATTGGTGAATTTCTTTTTTCTTATAGTCAATTTAAGAATGCTGTTTCACATCCATAATCACTACATCTGTAATTTGTTGCTTTTTATAAAGGATTATCTTATTTTTTAAATTAAAGTTGCAAAGTCCCAAAAACATAGTATTTTAAAAAAAATTATGGAAGCAAAGTATTTAAGAGAAGTAGCTTACAGATGGTTTAAAACAGAAGTCAAAGTAAATAATCTAGGAACAATAAAACTAGAAATAAATTGTACGGGAACAAAAGAGTTTTACTGAATGCCTGTAAACCACTGTCTTTTACAGGGAAGTTGTTTCTGTAATGAACAGCACTGCAGAATTCAGAGTTGTGAGCAGCAATCTTCCCCCTACCTTGCTCCACTCCTCAAAATACTGAACAGAAAAACTGACACATCTTCATTGCTGAGTTCTCCCTTCCTCCCAACAGTCTGATAATGAGAAATGGGAACTGCTGCAGAACAAACACTTCTCACCTGCACTAAAGCCTGAACAGCATCAATCTGCCCAGTTATCTTCAGGCTTCCGTCTCCTTCGCCCGTACACAAGGAGTCAAAAGAACACGATGTTTCCATATTGACAAGGCAGTGCCTGTTCCGGGCACTGTATTCCACCAGATTGATCAACAGACCCAATCCCTGCAAAATTGGAGAGTTAAAAAAAGATTACACACATTGGAAAAAAGATGATTTAACAAAAAACATCTATTTAGATAAACATCTTTGGCTTTATCTTTCTGAGAATATGAAACAGTCTGACAGACAGGGGAATCAGAATTTAAAGAAATACAAGATAGAACAGAGATCCCTGTACAGGAGAACTTTTATGCAGGAACCTGTTTCCAGTTCTGAACATGAAAACATTTTTGGAGCTGAGAATTCCTTTACAGGTTAGGGATTCAGGCGTGCAACCCTGAGCTTATGTTTGTATGAGATCCTTCACATATGCAATTTCACTGCTGTTATTAGGCCACTTTGACCCATTTTATACAAGCTGAGGTAAATCTGACAAAGCTTTTAACTCAAACAATAATATCAAATATATTTCCAAAACTGAAAAGATGTTTGAAAATTATTAATTCACATAGTTAGCTAAATCTCTTTGTTCATCAAGCAGTGCATACAGGGAAAACCCTCAAACCCACCAAATCCTTAGAGAAACTAAGCACCTCACTTTAGGTATAAATGTGGTCACTGAAAAACTGTAGGGGAAACTATTCCTTAATAAGGAACCAGAGCAGCTCAATGCACAAGAAGGAGGCAAATAATTTTCTGTTGATATGAGATACAAGAACTCACCAGCACACGGATATCAAATCTCTGTTCTTGAGGTAGGAACTTTGGAACCTGAAGCACACAATTCATCGCTGTGCCTATCAGACCATCTTGTTCACCTGTTTTTGTACTACCCCATTCTGCAAACAAAGAGTTCAGAGGTTCAATAGTGAAAACCATCACATTTATAATGGTAAGCAGCCTAATAAAAACCTTTTGGCTCGAATGACAAACCAGTCCCTCTCAATCCAAGCCCTCATCTGAACATTTCACACTTCCAATTCTTCACCCAGCTTGCAAAGACAAATTACTGAGGGCTGTAAGCAAACATCTACCATGAATAACTGCTTTATAGCACTGGACTTGAAAAACCATCATCAATAAAAAAAATTATTTACACTAATGGTTTATTTGACATCTCAGCACAGCATATGCAAACAATTTGTTGTCTTACCATTATCATTTGTCAGGTTGAGCAAGACCCCAATGATGGCCCTCATACAGTCTTCCACAGCTTTACCCACGTGGTTAGTTACATTCTGGTGAGGCACAGACTTATTGTCTGGTAAACAGATACTGTCTTCAGCACGATTATATCGCTGGATTAACTCCTCACAATGCTGCAGTGCTCTGCAGGGAGATGATGCAGAACAAAATTATCTTTACAACATAGAGAACATTCCACCTTTAGACTTGTTTCACAGGGAAAAAACCTGACAGAGTTTTATGCAAAATTTTTCTGACACCCAGGTTGTAGGGACAGATAATAAAATTATCACCTACAAAATCTTTTTATAAGAACAACTGGAAATTGTGAAAACAAAAATCTGGAAATCTTAGGGCTTTATCAGCTTGATATTTCAAGAGCAAGTTAATTCTCCTTTCCTGCTTCATAACATGGTCTTATAAAAGATATCTCCTGTTCCTACAAACCCAGCCTCTCATATCTTCTGACTATCCAACAAAACACGATCTGACAGTGTTACCAGAATGTTCTTTTGTTCTCTTCTCAGAAGTACTTCCATTCAGAAACACATGACTTCCCAACAGTAAAATTCTAATCTTGTAACACTAATGGACCACAGACATGACTTTACTGCATAACATCAGTTTCATGTTAAACCACCACACTGATTTCAGTTACAAACAAAACCAGAAATGTCAAAAATATATGCTGTTTTAACTAACACATTAAACTCTGGTCTGCTTAATTTTTATTTAAAGAAATACTCCAAATATCTAACCTATAACCACGAAATCATGTTTCCAATGAGGTCTGCAGAGTCAAACTTTCAGCTTCATTTGTTCTGTTATGAAGAGCAATACAAGGGGCAGATAGGCTCTGTCAGCCAACTGAGACCTCACCCAGATTGATAAATGGGTTAGAGGTGTATGTACAAGAATCTCTGCCAGGGAGAAATGCCAAGAACAAAATTTCACTATTTTAATTCTTAGTTACACTGTCAGCTCTGCTATGCTCCATTCCAGTAAACACTTAAGCATAACAAAAACATAATAAATAAATGTCACTTCACCCTCTTCTGTGTTCCTTTGTAGTAGAGGAGGAGCTGATTCCACAGTCTGCAGCTTCCACAGCCCTACACACTGGTATTACTCAGGTAGTTGCCCAAACCCCCATCTACATGAACTTCACTCAACAAAAAAGCAACAGTGGAAATTTTGGGGTTATTCACCCCTAGAATCTTCCGGTATAAAGCATTTCTTTTTTTTACCCTATCATGTGAGGTATTTTGCAAAACTGGGGTTTTTGAGGATTTTTTTCTACCACTTACTTAGCTGAGGAGACTATGAGCTGAGAGTCTTTGTATGCTATCAGATAGCTCTGATTTTCTGGATTATGCACAGTTACCTAAAGAGAGGAGGAGAAAGTAGTATTAAAAATAAGACAGTTTTTTCCCCTGGAAGAGAAACATTCCCTTTTACTACTATTATACTTTATTCAGTTCCACATTTCTTGGCTATTATCCAGTGCAAACTTTCACTTCTTATTTTTCAGTTTTCAGTTCATTTCTCATTTCCTTGGAGTTTTCATCTTTAAATAATTGTGGCACTGAAGATAAAACCATCTTCCCTGATAAAGTAGAGAAACCATGCAGCAGAACGTTTTGCTACAGCAGAACCCTGAATCCACACTCTGGGACTACAGTATCCCAAGTGTGTATAGAGAACACAATTATGTATGTGGTATTTTAAGGACTTGACATCAAATCCACTTCCGAGAGCTTATTATGCATCCAACCATAACACACAAGATTCTCCTTGATTCCCTTGACTGAAATTTGGAATCCATTTTCAGAAGCAACAGAAGTTCTTTTCTTGGACTTGCATGATTTGGCGTGTTTTGAATTTTGTCATCTCTCCCAAGTTTGTAAGGATCTTACTACATCATAAACACCCCTAAGTCCAAATTTGAATTTTCTAAAACTAGACAAGACTCTTCTACTCTCGCTTGGCAATTCCATCTATTCAATATAAATGCAGAAAATGACTCTGAATATTTCTTCTCACTGCTGAGAAGATAGTGTAAATGCAAGCTAAAAACTGAGAAACAAGAACAACTGTTGAAAGGTGTCTTAAAAATTCTCTTTACCTATCTTTAAGTCTGTCCTTCTATTTTAGTGAAAACACTGAAACTATTTGCCCTCTACTTTGGGTTTAAGGTGTTGAGCAAGATTTATTGACCTGTACTCTGATCCCAAATGTTTGCTGATGTGTAGAGATGCATTGCTAGAACATAACAAGGCTCTTCTGCTCTCTTAGGGTATCACAACAGAAACAGAGTAATACCAATAACAAACACCAACCTCACTGAAGGCATTGCAGAGACACACACACACCATTCCTGTCAAGTAAACCCTACAGAAATACCACGTATTTTGATTTTCTTATGAGTTCTCAAAGAAATATTTATCATCTGCATTTACACACTCAACTGTGACAGGACTCATTTGCCTTTCAGGACAATTTTCTCTTTCAGCACTTCTCCAGCTGATGGCTCAAAGTAGCAACTCTTAACATTGATTTACTGCTTCTAAGAAAATCCCACTTCTATAATGATCAGTTATTACTAGGCACACATTGGAGTGTCAAAACTCATGCCTCGAAAACAACATCCAAAACCAGCAGCTTTTTGTAGGAATTTAAGAAAAAACATCATGTTATACTTAGTTATTTTCACCAAAAATAATCTTGGAATGTGGTACACACATACAGAATAATAAATTAAATTTTCAACATTACAGAAACACTGATAAGCATCAGAAAATTAGTACAGTCTATAAAAAAATAAAAATCAACCTTATGGAGCTATAATATGACTATAGAGTGAAAGACTAAACCAGAACTGCTTAAGAAGCAGCTTCAGAAATGCAAAGGATCTGCTCATACTCACACTCTCCAAGACCCGTAAACATCTCTCTGCACCCCATAATGAAGCAACCAACTTCTCTTCATTTTCATCACTGCTTAGGTGATCCACACATTCTTTAACTAAACACAAAAAGAAGTTGTTTTCCTCCATGAGTAAGAGGTCTCCAAAAGCCAGGTGTACAAACTAGCCAGCTACTCAAGAGTTGTTATCAACTGAATTTACACTTCGCACACCTCTAATGGCAGGAAATAAGCATGAAGATGTGATCAGCACTCCAAAAATTTTCATTTCTCTAAGTAAATGAAAAAAACAAGGAAGACTCTAAGGGAGTCTTTCAGAAGAGGAAAGAGACAGCACAAGCACACACTTCCCAGACTTTACAAGTCTGAAACCATAATTTGAAACTGTGTTCAAACTGAATACTTTCATCCCTCCAGTCCTTTCTTTGTTCTCTCACTGCTTACTTAAGACCAAGCTTTATTCAGGTCAAGAATTCATTTAGAAATGTCTCCTTTCCTAGCTAGGAGATTTTGATCAAAAACACAGTAACTGAGGCATCTCCTCTTGAAGGGTTTACATCCTTTGGTATATTTAGTTTAAAAATATCTGCTCTGTAAGTAACTCTAGAAGACTATAACAGAGATTCTACTCTAGAACAAGTGTGCAGTACAGAGATACTTAACAATTCTGTCCAAGTTTAAGCCATTTTTATTCTCATACATTGTAATGCAACGCTCTTACACATTCTGCTTAGCATGAAAACTACTTTCAATCCCACCTGAAACACATTAAAATCACTAATATTTCTCAATTACTTGATATTGAATTGCGTATTTTGTTTTAAACACTGCGAAGAAAAATACACAATATTTCTATTTTTAACCACAGGAAATGAACAATATAAAAAGCAAACATTTGATTACAATTCACTGTTTTTTCACACTGTCAAGCAGAATCCCCACTATACCTTTATCTACAATATGATCCAGACCACCCAGAAGTCGCAATTCTTCTTTAAACCAGTCCCCAGCTCGCTTTGAGGTGAGAGACAGTAATGTCTCCATTGCCAAATGCCCAGTCTGAAAGAGTGAGGTTCTGGAATTAGCGAATTCAACATATGCAGCTGTACCAATATACCAAATCACACAAATATCCGTCATAGGAAAACCACAAAAACGAAAGTATAGCTTCTGAGAACCACCACCAGAGGGAGCAAGAACAGACTGAAAAATACACATATCTAAAGAAATTACAGTACTCATAAAAAAAGATACTTTGCATTTTCAAATTTTCTTTATCTTATTAATAGCTTAGAAAACCCAGTAAGACTCCTATGATCTGTTTCTCTTGTTATCAAAATAAAAAACTGGAGGAAGTAAATGGACAAATCAGCCAGGCAGTAAAAAAAACTCAAGAAAATCCCCAGTGAACACAGCTTCTCAATCTCTCAGATACATTGGCTTTGCTACTCAGAGCTCACATTTATCTCCAATGGAGGTATCTTGTGTTTTTAATTTTAAACCTACATAATAAAGCAATTAAACTGAACAATTGCAGGAAACCTTATTCTATTTACTGATACACTTTTTCTGAAAAAAGGAGGAACACGCATATAAATTCAACAACAATAAAAGTAAGTTCACCCCCTGCAAATGGAAGTAGAACAGTAATCAACAGGCTTGAGCAAACATTCCATTGTCTCAGTATGAGCCCTCCCCCCACCCCACAGCATCTCCAGCTGCTTTTCTTGCTTTCAAAATACTTGATTTCCAAGGAGGAAAAGAAAGTTGAAGATCAGATAAAGAAGTTACCACCCAAAGTTGTTTCTGGATTGTAGGAGCAAGCCCTGCAGCACACTGTCACTATGAGCATAACAGTAACAGCATTTCTTCAGGGCAAATGCAAAAATCCTTGGATCAGCAAAGGGTTGTGTGCATCAAGAGAATACAAGTAGCAGCAAATCTACAGTAGGTCAATTGATTTCCTAAATAACTAACCACAAAAGCTCAAAGACCACATAGTATTTAAAACACAGTGATTAGTTTTTTGCCAGAAGGCAATAAGTCTTCCAATAACCCTAAAATACTATAATCTGATATTTGTCAAACACACTTGATAAGGATGTCAATTTTCTTTTTTTTTTTTTAATAAAAGCAATGAAACCTCATAACTCTTTTGCTTTTGAACAAAATAATCCGTTGCATTCAAAATTTTTGTCAATTACTAAAAAATTTAAAACACCAACAGCCCAAAACATGGCTGCCTTAACATTTCAGCCTTATGCTGAGAGTGAAAGCAGACTAAGCTCTTTCACAATTTGAAAACAGAAGTCACTCCTGAAGGCTTTTGTTATGATGCAACAGTGAGGAGGCAGCTGCTGCAAAAGCAGGAGCTCCAGAAGGCTGTGCTCACTGACGGGTGAGGGCCATTTGCTGAGGTGAAGGCCAGGTTCTTCAGGTTTATCTTCTTCTACTGCAGCACAGCAAGCCTGGAACAAATTCAACCTGCACACACATCCTTCTTGGTTTCTGGGTTTATTTTTTTAACATAAATAGCCATCAAGAGAACAGAGCCCTTGAATATTCAAAAATCAGTCCAGCCTCACTTCTAGACAGACACACAAGGCTGTCTGTGGAAAGAGGGAGGCAAATGGATCACCTTCGCCTGAAGATTCAAAAAAGCAAAGGTGTGACTAGTTAGGCACAAACTGGAGGTATAAAAACACACACACACACATATATACATATATATATCTTGTTTCTCACTAGGTGTGTCTGAGTCTGAAAAAGCACAGAGCTTTTCTTTACCCCCAGAAGATTTGCAATTTTTTTTGTATTTTCTGCCTGTCATTTAGTACAAAACAGAGATCACTTATTCTATCTCATGACAGGGATCTACATGAAAGAAGCTTGATCTTCAACATATGAAGTTCATTATTGTCTCAACTTACCATTGCTACTATTTTAAACTGGAAGAGAACCTAATCATCTCATTTGGATTGCAAATATTCTCTAAATACTATACAGTCTCTACTTCTAGATGGTGCAGCTGGGAGGAAACCAGCTTCCATCTGTGAGGTACTACAATATTCAATGCATTTACAGCAACAGCTCAAAATAAATTTAAGAAATAGAGCTGCCTCAGGGAAAAACCCTCAAATAAAGCAGCTGAAACTGATGGCCGAGGATATTAATGCTCTTTACTCATGAACAACTTCCTCACAAGACAGAGACCCTTTTGATATATCCTCTCCTTTCAAAATCCGTGTCTAAGAGAAAACAAGAACAGAATTACAGTTCATAAAAAAGCAACAGGCTAGATCAGATTATGAATATGAGAAAAGCTCAAGCAGGAGACAGTGGTCTTTGTGGCTGGATGCTTTAGCAATGAGGAACCTGCACCAGCTGTTCCATGCTTAATAAAGGGAGCTGTCTTACATTTTATAGTGCAAGAGATATCCTGGCACGGACAAACTCTGCTATGTAAGCTGCCTTCAGTGCCAAAACAGCACTGAAAGAAGACTCTGATTATACCAAATCCTAGCTGATCACCATCTAGAGAACAAATTTCATTCTGTGGTGGTATTTTCAGACTGTAAACTTAAAATGCAGAATATAATCTCATGTTCTTTCTTTCTCTGCAGATTTCCAAGGCCAGAAAGTTAATTCAAGCTCCCTACCGGCACCTTTCATATATTTGTATGAAACAAGCCTAAAAACTGAAATTTGTAATCCATTGTCACCACAATCTGATTGCCAAATTTAACAATAATGTCATGGATATTATCTTCCTCACCCAAAATTCAGCTCCTGCTAAAGCTACAGAACAGTGGTGCTTCATACCAGTTCAGCTCTCTGTTCCATAGCCACAATTTGGAGAGAAAACATCCCAAGGAAACTCTTCCTAAACTGACACAAAAGTCCCAAAAGCTACAGAAGAAAGTGCCAGCTCAACAAGGCACATAATCTTTTAGTCTAACTGAATATGGAACACAATCCTGACTGCAGATTACTGCCAGAAGTTGGAACTTTACTTGCACTGAAAATCTCTGAAAAGCTCACTTCATAAGCAATAAATCAGAAGCTTCTCCCATTAAGTATAAGTGTTACAAAAAAAAAGGGTATAAGCATTACAGAAAAAATGGCAAAAACTTTAATAAAAATCTTGAAATGAATGTATTACAGGATGTCAAAAAATTAAGATCATACTAACATCAACTATACTGAAATATTGGAAAAGCAGACACATTACTTCTTTTTGTGATTTATGGCCACTCATCTAATCAATCTGTCAATCAATTCTTAAAATACACTCTTCTAAAAAACCTTGTGACTTAGCCTTTTTATTTTCTAAGCTAGTTTGACGATAGCATCAAATTTCTTTTTAAACAGAACCAGTTCACTCTGCTAGAGATGATGGTATTTTCATAAAGAGCAAGTATGTTTGAGAAAGGAAGGAAAAAAATTCATCCACATTCATGGTAAGCAACATGCCACCACACTTTGGGTAGGGAAAAACCAGTTTCTGCAAGACAGGGTTTTTTTTAAAATGTGAAAACCTGCACCACAGTTTTAATTTAGTACACAATACTCCAACTCTCATGCACAAACCCCTGTTTGTGAAAGTACTTATAAAACTTAGGCAAAGAAATGGAGTCTACTTGTGAGTGTCAAACACAGGGTTGTTTCGTTTTACTTGTTTGCAACTGCTCCCTGTAACTAGCTACCCTTAGCAGGGCCAAACACAGTCAGCTGAAGAACATCCTAACTTTATCCAACAAACAACCCTTGAAAAAGGAAATTTCAAATTTGAAGAGAACACTTGAAGTGCAGTCAGGTACACATAAAAGGTAAAAGAAATACCAGGAATCCTTTGCTGTGGACATGAAATGAAGGATGATGCTTTCAAGTTCCATTTTATTAAGCATTCCACAACTGCCAAGACTTTCCAATAAAAGCATGTTACCCACCGTGATGTTTTCGAGATCAAGATGTTTGTTGTGAACAGTCTCACATAGTCTCCGAATTTTTTCCTTGATTTTATTCATGTCTTTCTCATTCAGCAGCTTGGCAGAGGAAGCATCTTGTTCCAATTCTAGAAGCCGTATCATCAGATCTAGACTAGCTCTGTCCAAATCCATGTTCAAGCGATCTCTACTAAGGATGTACATTAGAGCTGCTGTACAAAGGGACAAATTCTTGGGTTGGGAGAGAAAGAAAAAAAACCCATTAGCTTTTACTAATCATTTTAGGCAGACCTTTCACTATTTTTAATAAATAAGCTGAAGAGTCATACAAGAAAATGCCTGACAGGCCCCAGTCTTAGCACTTGAATAAGCACCCACTGTTGAATAGATTCCTTCCAGCAAGTTACTAATGCATTCTCCTGACAAATAAAGCTGAGACACAAAGCACTCAATAGATTTACAAAACCCTAGTAGAAAAGCAGGAATTTCTACTTTTTAGAGACTCAGTACTGCACAGAGTAAGAAATAGTAACTCCAGTAACCTAGTATTGGAGGAGAGAGACAGCAGGGGAACAAAGTAAAACAGGTCAGGTTACATGGCAAGGCAGGTAAACATTCTGGTTTGAGGGGATGAACTGGTGACAGCACCAGAAAATCCAGAGATCATGGGGACAAGTGTCTGCAGGGAGAGAGTGCCTGGGGACATGAATTCTGATTCTGCCAAATGGATCTGTCACTTAATAGTTTATCCAAACTTCACCACCATAAACACATTTCTTTCCAGGGGAATTCTGCTTTTTGGAAGTAGCTAGAACATAAACCAGCTTCCCCTGTCCATCCTCATCAGCCCTTAACATGTGAATGTTATTAACCTGACCGCCCATATTTTACACAGAATTGGTGTAGAGGCACATCTGACTGGCTAAAGAACACTTGATTCTTCTTGAAGAAGGAATTAAATTCTACCTTCACGAGGCTCCAGAAAAGGCAAGGCAGAAGATGACTGTCAGGAAGGGACAGCAGTGAAGCAAGGCCATCTATCCCCGGTGTCTAAGTACCACACTTGCACTGAGAGCACTGAGCTCCAAGTTACAGGAAAGAGCAGAAATGTTCACTGGGAACAGAGGTGTGCTGAGCACAAAACAGTCAGAAACCTCTGTCAATAACTGGAGGAGTTGAGAGCTGAGGGGGTGTATGGGGCATATGTGTTCCTTCTGAGTTCAACTCTCAGGAATCAACATGCTGCATGCATCCATAGCAATTGTTTCTGTCTAAGGTAAATTAAACATGGAAACAAACTAATTCTGGAATATAAATGTTGTACAGCTCAACAGGAAAGAGCAGAATTCAGTGTCATAGCAGATTAACATCTTGTTTAGAGTTCAGCTAACCACCAAAGCAATCATTATCTACTCTGTTTATTTTAGAAGTAAGCAATAATCATACCTGGTCATACTAAGCAGTATCAGCATTTCCAGGACAGGATTAGGCAGCTGACAGTGTATCAAAAGCTATGACAAAACTCCTTCTTGTCTGAGTTAAGGAAATCCTCAGGTGAATAAAGACTTTAATCTGACCAACTACCAAAGATGTATTTGAACTAATGAAGGAAGGAAGATTTTCCAAATCTACATCGTTTATGAAGACATGAAGACAAGGTTGTTAAAGCTACCCCAGCCTTTTATCACTACTCCAGCCTTCCCAGATGTAAGGCAAAAAGCATCCATGTGAACTGTCTGTGGAAGGTATACATTGTTTACCCTTGATTTTCAGTAACTTTCTCCCCTAAGCCTTGCAATCTTATTGTTTTAATTACAGAAATTGTTTACTCTTCATTTACTTGCAGCTGGTTTAAACTATACATGCCAGGTTCCTTGAAGAACTGGGTTCTTCCAGAATGGCAGCGATTTAAACAGGACACAGGCGTACACACATTCCAGAGGAACCAAAGGTTAGCTAATCATTGTTCAGCCAATGTGGGACTTCATCTATGAAGAACTATATTTAATGACCAGCATTATCTAGGTGAGTTTCCTGGTTTAAAAAAAATGCTCAAGGTCCAAAGGGATTTTCTATGAACTAGAAAGTATGCAGCAGTTAACAGAGGCAAAGTGCTGAATTTATAATCTGGGCTGCCATTATTTAGGCATTTCAAGAAGTCAGACTTAGATCATTACTCAGAAATGCTTTACAGATATCCCAAAGTCTGGTAAGGGCAATCACACTCACTCTGCAAATATCTGTACCAAGCCCTTGCCTTGTTCCAGGTTCCCTTCTTTTCAACCCAACCAGTTTTCCATTATGAAGGGAGTAATGGTTCCTTTTCCCCCTGCATCAGCTCTACCAACACTTCCCTTCAGACTGGCCACCCAGGTTTCAAGATACTTAAATGTGATCAGCTCACCAAGGCACGATGCAGGAGGTTTAAGGCTGCAGGAGGGCTGCTGGGAAAGCAAAAAGGATGGACTGGCTCTGACAAGAGCCAGTTTCCTGCCACAGCACATACACAGCAGAGATTCAGGCCAAAAAGCGTCCAACTGCTGATGTGCAACAGGAAAATAGTGATGATATAAAAATAAGGACCTCAAATGTCAATGTGTTTACAGCATGGAAGAAACCTGCTTCAGCTTCATACCAGTGATAAGAGTTTTGTAAAGGTGGTTTCTCCTAGTCCCTATAGTCTTCATCTTGAGTAAAACAATTCTACATTTTCCTCTGATCTTCTGTGTTTAATTAACCACACTGACTGAAAGCTATCTCATGCCCTACCATACACAAAATTTTGAGTTTGGAATAAGGGGAAAATTGGTGTTACAACTCATATTTGACCAGTATTCTAAGAGAACAAAAAAACCCAACCAAAGAACCAAATCAGTCCTTCCAAATGCCACCCTTACAGACTGCAGTAGAAGAGTGATTTTTTTCAGGTGAGCTTCCCTCATCTCATTCTACTCCTCAAGATGCATCAAACACATTCTGCTTCCAAATAAATGCAAAGAAAAGAAAAAAGTAAAATAAATAACATTTGCTCTAGACATAAATTTCATGGAGTATCTAACTATGGATTTGCACTCCATACTTCTACAGAATTCAGGAAAACATCCTAGTTTGAACATACACTCCAGAAATGGCAGACCACTTACACCCACTCTCATCCTTGTCTTCTCTTGCTTGTTCTATTTATACTCCAGCTTGTGGGAACAGATGGTTATTTTCTAGGGTTCAGCACTACATATAATGCACTTTTATCTTTTTAAAAGTTATTCTCATGCTGAAGACATTATAAAACCACATATCTGTGCTTAACTACTGACAGCTATAATGGAAATACAGTTTTTATTTTAAAAATTAACAATGCTTTGAAATCTTCACAGAGCACGACTGAAGAGACAAAGTCAATTAAAAACTTATGTTTAAGCACAAGTCTACAAAAAAAAATTTGGTGGAACAAGTAATTTTCACGTTGTTATTTTTGGGTAAAGCTCTGTAAGATAGATGGTATTTTGTTTTCCCTGCTGGTTCAAAAAATGCCAACTGCCAGTATGCAACTGCTACTTTATACTCCTTATGGAAATGTTAAGAGTCCCCTATACACTCAGTCTATTCTACTGCATCTGAACAATGAATGCAGCATAAGTTCATATTTGTTTCCATTAACAGTGTCATTGTGGCAGTCTTCCCATCTCTAAAATACTTTAAGAAAATATTAACCCAATTATTGTGCATTTTTAGCTCAGTTCTTATTTATCCTACAGGGATTTGTGCCATGCATGCAAAGGTGAGTGTGATTTATTATTTTTTCAGTTACTTTGAACTGAGATTTAGCAGAGAAATTTCTATTCATTGGAAAAAAATAAAATATCAGTGAAATAATTAGTGAATGAAAGGGTAGTAGAGACAGACAGTGTGCTTATCCAGAGATGTTAGTGTTGAAGCACATACTGTCAGTAGTTAGGGCATACCCATTAGCATTTATCAAGAGCAGTTTGATAAATCACAATACTGTAAAACCTGCACCAAGAGTGACTGTAACGATATTTAAACATCAACTATCAAGTTTTTAATTTGACAAAAGGGAGCACTTCATCAAATATACTGAAAATAGAGAATATAATCAATGCTTTTTGTTACTGCAGACTAATAATAGCATGCAATTTCCTTTTGAACTGTATGTGCTAGTTCTTTTGAAAATGAAGGAATAATGGTAACTGTTAAATGACAGCCAAAAATACACCCAAGCAAGCTTATACATTTTCCAGGGAACTGTGGCTGTCCTCTGCCCATCTCCTGCAACTCAGTGGTGCCAACTGTCCTAAATAGAGTGACTGTACTTCATTTATTTCTAATATCACTTGGCACTATTTTGACAGCAGACAAAATGAACTCATGGAACCCGATGCCTATGTTTTACAATTAGCCATTGCTAGTTCTTTAGAGAGATGGAAAATAAGCTATTATTCTAAATCAGTTACTTAAAACTACAGCTCCCCCCCCCCCACAGTATGATGTCAAATACCATCTCTGAAATGTCTATTTCTGTGGGTGCAAAGTTGCACTCTGCATTGTATGCCATGCTTCTAGAGCTACTTCAGAAAATTATAAACCTGACTGATATACACAGCTACTACAAATTTCAAGTAAAATCTCATCTTTTCAGCTTTTGTAAAAATATCTCAAGGGATATCCCACAGAGGTAACATCGATAAGAAGGAAAACTAAATTGTTTTAACTCTCAGGTCATGTTACCATAAATAGATAAAACTTACATTTCCTAGAATCCAACAGACATTATATACACTCAGGGCATCCTAAAACTGCAATTACAGCAGTGCTCACGGAGACAAGCACAAGACATTAAAAATCCCTACAACGGCTACAGAAGAGGTGGTAATTCTCATACAAGCACAGGAGATGAACACTGAGAGCAAACTCTAAATATAAGGAGGAAGGATTCCTTTCAAATACATTTGACAGAATTTAAAATACAACAATAAAACCCTTAAAAAGCTTACGATAATAAGTAAAATAGCAATCCAAAGCACAGTCAGTTTTTACAAAATCCCTAGTTTTTTTTTTTTTTAATAATTTCCAAACCCAGAAACACACAAACATAGTGGAATAAGGAATTTGTCAGCGGAACACAAGTGCTCTCATTTTTTATGCTTCCTAAAATGGAGCCACTGACCCCAGACACACCATTAGATACACTAGACTATAAATACAAATATATATACATATACACACACCAGTACACAGTATACTGCATGCTTGACCTTGAACAAAATCCCCAGGCAGCAGAACAGGTATCAGCAAACCTCAGTGAAATGCACCATGCACCCGTACCTGGTGGTGCTGGGAATCATCCAGTGTTTTGAAAACCATGGCTACCATCCCGTGTGCTCTCAGGTGCATCCGGAAGCTGGGCATGGCACACTTGGTCGCCAAGCTGATTACACTGGAGAAAATTAACTGGGTTAGCAGGACTGAAATGACCACACTTAACAACAACAGCAGATAAACAAGTCTTCAACACCAGATTGACCACGTGCCTCAGACCTTGGCAAACTGCTGGAATGTTTCAGCTAAAATTTGTCTAAGGCAGGTTTGCAATTGGTGAGCAGTGTTTTATTCAAGTTGCTTATCAGTACCAAACTATGTCTGCTTTAGTTTAAGCTTGGCTAAAACCAGGATTTTAAAGGGGAGCTTGAATTTGCTTCTCAAAAAAAAAAAAAAGCTGAAAATTTCCAGTAGTTAAATTGAAAGTAAAGTGCCACGGATTAAGCATGAAGCTCTGATTTAGAGACATGGGAGAGCTCATTATGGACCAAGACATTATGAGAAATTGCAAATGTGAATTACTATTGTTATCTAATGCTTATCTAATTAACTGACTAGTCTCACTTATGCCTAATATTACTTATACATAAAACCTCTTTTTACATTTATTGCCGCATTTATGATTGATGGAAACACAAAAGATTTCAGAAAAGGCCTGACAAATGTATCAGTAATCACTGACCAGCATAAGAATTTATTTTAAAAATGGCATTCTCCCCCTAGCTTTCTCAGTAAGCTGTCTGCCATTTCTAGCACAGTGCAACATAACTGCTAAAAATACATTGCTTTTAAATGTGCACTAATGTGGGAGTGATTCTGCAATCAAGTCTTCCATGACTGCTGAGGAATCTGCCTGTAGGAAATTCACACAGTAAGGTGTTGAAAAGAACAAGTGGTCTTTCTATCTCCAATCACAACAGCACCAGTTAGAGCTTACTGACCTGTTTGAGTCTTTTATGTCTACTCCTATCCTTACACATTGATTTCTTTTGGGAAAACACTTTTAATTTATTAATTGAAAGAAAACATAAAAGTTACATTGCATTATATAAATTTGTGAAGAATTAGTTAAAAATTTGAGTAATTTTGCCACATGAGCAAATGAGAAGCACTTGTATGAAAATTATTCCAAAACTGTCATTAGAGTAGTAATTTATTCTTACCATAGTGTATAAACAAACTGGGTAATAGAGGTCTTGTACTTATATTCCAGCAACAATATTCACTGCTAATTTCTGAGGAACAAATAAATTTTAAAGTGGCTGTCTTAGAGGCATAGCAAGTTTTTTCTCAGCCACAGTCAAACCACAAAGCACTGCCATCACCTCTCTCTATGGATTCAAGATTTTCTGTCTCTACTATTTTAAATTTACTGAACGGAAAGGAAAATTTAGGTTATTATTACAATTACTTTCACATCCAGGCAATTGACACCAGTATCAAGTCACAAACTTTTCCAAAATAAGATTAACATTTTTGACATTAACTTCACAATAATGTGTAACCTGAATATTAAGAATAATCCAAGACAAGTTAAGGAGCCTCCCAATTAATATTGAGGCCTCAGTCCATTTAGTGGGTGCCAGTTATGTTATTTTTCAATAGAAGATAAAGAACAGACACCTGAATTTAAACAATATCTCACTATTACCTCAGTTCTAGATTTTAAACTCTGCAGTCTGAGGGATTTTATTTTAGAACTGAATTTGCATTAAAAACAGAACAGATACCACACACAAGATGCACTAAACAAACAAGTTATCAGAAGGTATTTTTTTTAATTTACAGCAAGGATAACAAGTGTATCAAAGATGTCTCTTACTGCACAATTTACTATTTCATCTTCATAACCATACTGCTTATGATTATTCAAAATACACAATCTTAAACTATTATTTTCAAATTTTACTGTTTATGGCTGAAGTGTCAGGTAAATGTCCATGAAATTTTAAAGCATGATCACTTCTCTGATGCACATTTAGTTCAGTATCTCTTTTAAATACATGTTCCATGTTTTGTATTTGATGTCTTACCTAAGGCAACGTGTGTTTAGGGGCTGATTGCTCTTCAATCCACTTAGCAAGTACTCAATATCATCTGTGAACTCTTGATTTTCACCAAATTCCACTACATCATTGAAGTGCTTTACATGCTGAACAACAGTGTATAACTGGAAAAGACAAATATTTTGACCTAAGTAAGTTGCTCTTGGGATCGATAATAATCTTAACAACTACAGTTTAAAAATCTATTCAGTTTTAAGTGCAAGGAAACATTAAGATGTTAATAAAGGCCATTCAAAATATTATTTTTAATAGGAAAGCCAAATTGTGTTTTGACACTGTTCCTTCAGTAGTTAGGATTACTAGTAATTCTTTATCTTAAAAATTTGTTAAGAATACTTACTTCTTTGTCTTCTTTCCTACATTTCAATGCAGTTACTATCTCTTGATAGGGCTGAGTAGGTATTGTCACAGTTTTTATCACTTTGGGAGGTGGTGCAGGAGCCTTAAAAACTCCATCATCTTTATGAATTGCCTCCTTTGAAGATAGCCTTACCTATTAATAAGAAAGTGCTAAAATGGGCAGATGTTTTGAGCATGAAAACATACACTAAATACATCAGGAAACAGTACAGGTGTGCAATTGTCAAACTCACATCTCAGGACTGTTTAGTCCTTGCCTTGCACTACCAAGATGTACCTACATAAGCTGTGTGACAATGTCTACTCTTAAATACAAAAAAATACATTTCCAAGTAGAGGACAGCTCCAGTAGAATTCTGAAACTAAAACCAGCAGAAGAATAAAATGTTCTTTATATTGGTTCCTTAAGCCTCAGGGTAAGTAAACCCACCAAATTCAGTATTTATGAACAGTATTTATTTGTTGCTCTTTGAAGTCTCTCACCCCTCTGCACTGGAGCTTCCAGGAATGCCCAGGCTGGTTGCACCATGAAGCCCTGAGGAAGTACCCAGCTCTGGTGGGAGCACAGCCCTGAGCCAGCCCTGCCTCAGCCCAGCCTGGCCTGCAAAGCTCTGAGCCAGCTCTTCTGGCCTTGCCAGAGGACACTGCACTCCTGTCCTACCCTCCAGCCTCACACTCCAAACTCCAGCTGGCCTCGAGGCAGGAGACTACCAGCACACATTGTGCAGCAGCACAACAAAAGCCACACAGAGCAAGGAGAGGCACAGAGCAGCCCTCAAACCAGGTACAGCACACTTAGTGTTCTCTTATCTGTGCTGTTAAATATTTTAGGAGCATATCATAGCACAAAATACAGCAGAACCTGTTCTACAGGGAGGAAAGAACTTGATGTTAGGTCTAGCATAACTACTGACGGGTTTCCAGACAACTCTGGCAAGTATTACAGGTTTCTCCTCAACTTACTTGGCTGTATTAGTTTGAGGTTACTACAAGCTGAAGTGCAGCTTATCTTCAGATTACTTCTTTGGCACAAAATCTAATATGAAGACAAACTACAGCAAACAAGGCATATGGAAAAAGACCTCCAAATGCCAAATTCTAAATGTACAAGTGCCAATTCCAATGGGCATTTACTCACCCTCGATCTCTCAGTAACATCATGTACTTAGCTTCCTTACACAGAAAAATGAGAACATTTTAAAAGTGTGGCTGAAAAAATAGAATTAATATGCAGGCATAGAAGATGCATAACCTGCTACTCCAGGGGATAGCTAGAGAAAGCCTTCTTATGCATTGTACATTGACAAGATAAAATTAACATAAAAGCCAAAAGAAGCTGGTATATTACTGAAGTATTCTTTACATTCTGCCTCTATCACTGTGGCATTTCAGTATTCACTCACTTAAGCACCAGTAACAAAATGGTAATAAACCACCCTGAAAAACTGGTTTAGAGCACATACTGGAAGATTGATCTTAATCAGTCTGTGAACACAGGAGAGCCACTGAAGGATCTCATCCAAGCCTTGGTTAATGGCTGCCCCTTCAAAGCAAACTCTAAGGGCATTTGGAGAGGCCCTAAGAGAGTACTTGGCATAAGCAGTTTGCATCCTGTGAGTTTCTCACCATAAACCTTGATTTCACCCAACCTTCAGGTGATAAATTTCTACAGAAATTAAAGAGGCAGGATCCCATGTGCAGGAACTACCACAGAACATTTGGCTCAAGGCTCATTTACCTTGTAACTTTGAAGTATTACACACATGTAAATCAGAGTTAAAAACCACGTCTGAAGCAACTTCAGATGTGCATCACAACATGAGCAGCACATACAAATTCCCCTCAGTGGTTTGTTCAGCCAAACCTCTACCACATTCCTGAATTAAAATTCTGATGGTTCCAGATACAAAGTGCAAGGCTGACAGAAGACAAAAGCAACTGCCTGAATGAATGAAGCAGACATTTCCCTAGCTTGAAAAAGCCATATCCAAAGTCTGTCTGACAAGACTCACACAAAATCTGCCCTTAAGCCAGCTATCGGAGTACTTCACAAAAAACACTACCAAGAGATTCAGGAAGCAACAAAACCTTCATTTCAAAGGTACATAATTTAAATTGAAAAAAGGGTTTAGGAAAAACCCAGGGCTGAAATTTCTGCTCTCTCCTCAGACTCTAGTGGAAATGGTTGTTTTCAATTAAGTTATCTGCATTTTCCAGGCATTGCAGTTAGCATCCAAAGAAGGCTGTTCAGAATACTGTGAGGTGGCAACCAAAAACAACCACAAATCAAAGAGGAAGAAGTACCAGAATACCACAAAGAGGGGTAGAATTAAAAGAAAAATACCCAACCCTCCCAAAAAAAAACCCAAACGAAAACAACAAACAAAACCAAAAGAAACAACAAAAAAAACCCCTACAAACTGGTGAACTGGTGACAACAACAAAAGCTTGTAGTTTTTATCACTGCAAAATAATCTGCTTTCTTATTTTCTGTTTTTAGGCCAGTACTATCTGCAAGGCACCAAATTACATTTATTGAGAACGTACAGTACTCTCTCAGCATAATCAGTAACAACTTCTGCAATATAAGCCGACAGACCCTGGATTCTCAGAGTCTCAAGAGTTAAAAAACAAATACTTTGAGTCTCAAAACAACCACTTACTTTTGGACAAACAAACTTCAAGAACTGTTTTCACCCCTGGTATCTTTTTTGATATCCAAAATGTTGGTATTAGCATTTCGGACTGTACACAGAAAATGGTGCTTCTTTCACAGTATCTAAAGACTCAAGTCAGCCATCAGCACTATTCCATTTGAATGGAAAAATAAATTAAAAGGCTCTTTTCAAGTTCTTCCTTTTTCATCAGCAATTTGCTGACTTCCATGTTCATTAGTAAGTTAATCTTGGGAGTTCTCTCAGAAAACAGAATGGAGTCCACTGTCAGAAAGCTTAACTTCAGCATTGGGAAGCATAACTTGAAGTATTTTTTTATAACTATGTTGAAGCTATATGTAAGATCCTATTCTACAGTCCTTCCACTAACAATTTCCTTTCTTTCATATTCCAATGGCTCACGTCACAAAGTGGACCTCATTCTCAGTTACTGTGACATTACCAGATAGCGAGAACTTAGGTTAAAAAAAAAATAAATTAGTGAATCTGGAACAGAGATTTAGTAAACTTGAGAAAAAACCAACAGTCTACTTACTGGAACACTGGGAGTTTTCAAAGCTGGTGGTGCTGGCAGAGCCTCTGATTCTGGCTGGTTCCAGTGCCTAGCATTATACACTGCTTTTGTAGGAGACTAAAAGATAAAAATAAAAGTTATTTCTTAAGTAAATTACCAGTAGTCACTATACACTTCAAAATGACTGTAGCAATACTGTAGCCAAACAAGGAAAAGAAGCCTCATTTTCCCTGCTGACAAGTTCTCAGTATCATATGTACTGGAAAATCAGAGAGACTTTGAAGCATCTGATGGTTTTCAAGACACACAGACCCACACAAATGGCAAAAGACATGATATGTATGTATTTAAAAGAATTTTTCAGTTGTCTCATCTCTTAAATTTATTCAAAGGCAAAAGGTCTGCAACCTTCCTATAGAGAAAAACTGACAGCTCAGGAAAAAAAACATGTTAGCAAACACCATGTCAGGAGAAATATGACTGGTTTAGAAACAAAAATGCAGAACTCGTATCAACTTTGACGGCACAAGGAATAAAAACATTCAAACAAAATGCTTTAATCCATATTACAAAATTAAGAGGTCTTTCTTTAGTCTTGCTCAAAAATGTGTCAAGGCAAATCAAAATGCATCAAAATTTACTGCCCTTGAAGTTCTGGGGAACATAACATACTCCATAGATGAAGCAAAGACAGAATTCTATTTCTAGCATTCGTGTTTATCAACCTACTTGCACAATATTGTTCTAGACTAACAAGCATTACAATTTTCACCATTTCCCACCATGACATGTATCAAGTAAACTCTCTAAGTACCTCCTTCCTCCCAGCAGTTACACAGCATTGGAAATGTGGAAAAAATAATTTCAAATAAACATTTTCTGTCAAAATATAATGTATTAACTATTTAACCCAAATACAGCTCAAGCCCACAGAGGGGCTACATGTAGCAAACCCTAGAACCAGCCAGGGACTGAGCACCACTCCACAAAGTGCAACAAGGTTCTAGCATGCCAAAAGCTGGAAAGCAAATCTCTAAGTCAAGGGTTTCTGTATTATTGCAGAATAAAACTTTACTGTGCTGCATCCTCCCATTCTTCCTAAGACAAAGCCCTACCAAATAAAATTTCAAGGAATATTAGCAGAATGAAAGCCTCAACTAGGAGTTTTCAGAGCCCAAAAGCACTCCAGACAAGAGAAAAGCTTCTTTCCCACCAAGAGCGTGCTTTCATGTGGTCATGAGAAACTTGGATTGTTAAATTATGTTCCTAAAGCAGTGCTCATGTACTGTTCATCAGCATGTATACAGCAATTATCTTAAGTTTCATCAGTTTTGCAAGGAAGCTCTTTTAGATGGTATCAGTTCAGCTCAGAAAGTTTAACTGAGAAACCAATTTCATGTTCAGGACACTTCAGTTACAAGAGAACATCTGGGCCCACAAATAGGAATACAGTGTCTTATGGATCCCTATATGAAAAAAGGTTAGAAAATGGTTCAGATGTTGATGCTTTTCTCCTATACCTCTCTGAGCAGTAAATATTTACCTGAAATCTGACTCAGGGTCTGCAATGAGCAAATGAAGGACAATTTACAAAGATACTTTTTTTTTTTTTTTAAATAAGGAAAGATGTAAGTTTCACAGATATCTGCAATGGAAAAGAATCACTGAGTGGTTTTGTTTCTTGAATTGTTCACAATTGCTCCACATTTCATTTTAGTGCATATTTAAGGCTAGCAAGAGAGGGTGCCCTATCCTGGTATACAGCATAATTCCAGGAAGCAACACTCTGATCAGTAACCTGCATGGTACAGCATTTTACAGAATCAGACTGTTTGGAGTGAAATTCTCTGCCTGTGCCCCATCTGCGTGCTCCTTTTCCTTCAGGCCTTGTGCTCCACCAGGAGCCAAGCACAGCCCCTGGCAGGCACAGGGGAGCAGAGCCAGGCTGGCTTGGAGCGGGTCCTGGCGAGGCAGCAGCCGGGCCGGTCCCTTGCTGACCACACCACAGAAGCACCTGCAGTCTCCTTGGCTTTTCCAAATCCAGCACCTCTGCTGTGCACACACAGGGCAAGGAGGCCCAGCCCACAGGAAGCACATTCAGCTTGGGAGGGAGTTACAATAAAGTACACAAGCAGCTGTGGCAGTGCAACCAAACGGGCCGTGCAGCATTAGTGCGTCCTCCTCGGCAGAGAGCAACAGCTGATGCGTAGGAAAGAGTTCAGCAGGGCAAACAGATAAAAGCAAATTCCTTCTAAATACTCAGGGCTCACAGGCTTCCAAAGATGGCATGCTTTTTGTTTAACAGTCAAAAATGGGCTTTTCTTCTCCCATCTCCCTTAATTCCTTACTAAACCAAAAGCTAGAGCATCCCAAAGTGTTTTGTGACATGGCAGTTTACAACTTAACCACTGCTAGTGCAATAGAGAAAAAAGGCTACATTTTACATAAGAAAACAAGCAATGCCACCAATAAATGCCTGTTCTGAGAAATGAGGACATCTGCATTTAATGGCTCTCTTGTAACAGAGCCTGAAGTGCAGCTGGAAATAGTAATCCTTAAAATCTCAAATACCTATAGAAGGCTAGTTTTAGTGACCATTCCTTGGAGGATCTTCCACTTCAAATCAGAAAATATTTAAACAAGTGATTGGCCTGTGATTCCATACCTTCTCAGCAATATTAGACAGTCTAACACTTGCTATCTGGTCACTCTCACACTGCCTGAAGACAGCTGGTCCACCAAAACACCCCTGTGAAAATCCAACACGGCTTTCCGAAGAAATGTGTTCTACTCAGCTCTAACACATTATGCAGAGACTTTGAGCCTCTCTTGCAACTCACATGGACTTCAACACAGCAAATACATCCCTCCTTTCCAATCACCTCTTAAAGCAATCATCTCACTTTGCCTTGCAGCACAGAATTAGGATGAATTTCCAGATCAAGCACAAAGAAACTGCGCCAATACCTATCAACCAGCGAGCACTGTGTGGACATGCTTTGGATAACTGTGTGACAGAACCAAAGCCAGGAAAAGTATCAAAGATCAAATGAATGCTGGTGAAGAAAGACTTTTCAGAAGGGCTTGATCACACAAGTGAAGAGGTTGGTTTGTTTGGTTTTAGGGTGTTTTCTTTAAAAGGCAATTCAAATGCTTGTGATAACAAGCTTCCCTGAAGAAGCAACACTGATATTTAAGCGACAATACTTTTAAGAAACTTTCCCTTAAAGACAAGGAAACCTTGCAATTATTCAAATAACACAGACCTTCTTTAATAATTCCTTCTCTCAAGACTAATTTGGAATAGATGCAAGTGGAAGTACATTAATTCCCTTGAATTCTGTGTTCTTAAGGCAAATAAGTCCTGCAATATTAATCAGCTGTAAGAGCCTCTGCTGAATAGCAGAGGAATTTCCTTTTTCCGTACATCTAGAACTGACAGCTGCTTACACAGAGACACATGTCTGAAAGACTGCAAATATTCCAGGGTGGGAATAAGGCATATGGTACTGTGGGACTCTGCATGTGGTTCTGGGGGGTTGAGTGCAGATACAAAACCAGGACTAATGCCAGGGATTGTACAAAATGCAGAGTTTTATAAGATCATCTCCAAATGCCATCAACTATGGGTCATCCTTAACCTCCCATCCCTGAAAGCCTCAAAGCTGAAATTTTCAAGAGCTGGCACTATGCACATACAGATGCAGCACTGTCTCTGCCATTCATAGATGTCAGAACAGCAGAAAATAAGAGCCAGGGATATGAGTCACACAGAAAATACTAGCAAAACATGGAAGAGCATCTATCTGCAGGCACAAATGCTTTCCAAGGTAGAAGACAATTGCAAAAAAAAAATTCAAGAACATTTTCAAAAGATATCCTGATAAATGAATTATTTTTATCTGAAATGCATTCAGTAACACTGTATGCCAGATGCTTGTCAAAACTACAAGTTCCAAACAAACCCCAATAAACAAAATGTATGAGTTACCACTCTGTATTCATCATTAAGAGTACTAACCTGTCCTGCATGTCTCACTTTGAACAGGGAAAAGATAACAAGCATATTATGCAGCACAGAAATATTCATAATGGTCTGTTTCTTTTAAAAAGGGAAAGGAATGAACATCACTCAGAGCAATGAAAAAGAAGCCACACTTCAAAACAGTTAGCTGAAGTATCAATTCAGCACAAGCTGAGCCATGTTATATAACGGAAAAAAAAAGTTGATTTGGACTTCAGAGAAGACAGCAGTTTAAAACAAGCACCAAGTTGGTTTTGCAGTGTTCAAAATCTGAATTGCATCTCCATTATTTGGATCAAAATAGCAGATTAGTACCAATAAACCACTGCCATGGATCACTTAATTGTGAGGTGCTATTCCATTTAAACATAAAACACATTATGCACATACATAGCCAGAAAACTACAAGCTGCTAGACAAGATTTAAGAGTATCAGACAACACAAGGAGCAGGGGAAAAAAAATGTCACTGAAGTTTTTTTTTGCATCAAACTTCTAAAGATCTGCAAAACGCTTTTTCTTCCTTAAAGTTCAGGAGGAGGCCCACAGGGCACAACAAGATGATGGGTCCAACATCCAAGTGAAGCATGAAAACAGAACTTAAGAAGCAGGACAATCTAATAAATGAGATTCATTAACAGAAATAGCCAATGATGGTCTGTATGCTGCTTATGCTGAGTGTATTCAGAGGTCAGCTCAGAAGCAGAAGCCATATGGTTATGGTCACTATTTCAGCCTGAAACCTTTAATAAGTCTAATTAAAAGGGACAGGATACAATAGTTTAGACATATCACCACAGTACTGGAAACATAATGCTTTGCTCAAGAGAAAAGAAAAACCTGCAGTTCAAGGAACACCCTGGCACAAGCACTTCCCAGCACAAACTGCTCACACAAATGTCCTGCTCTCTGGGTTGCAAAAGGCAGAGAGAAGCAGGCCAACACAGAAACACATCCCCCTCCCTCCTCCTGTTAATCCTAATCTACCCCAAAGTGTATCAATGTACTAACATGAAAACCTTACAAAATTGTAACTGCAATGGAATTCCAGAGGTCATACAGCTGAGGTGTGTGTACAGCCACAGAAACGTTTCCATCTGGATCAGTAAGAAACACTGCTCAAAAAAATATCCCAGATGTCTGCTCAAATCAGTCTCCCAGATGCCCTCAGTTACAGCTCTGGGGTTTGCACCACAGTCTCAGGATGCTGACCTGACTCCTTCCCAGTGCAACTGAACTTCAGCTGCACCTCCAGAGAGCACCTACCTCACGCCACTGGTTACCAGGCACTGCCTACATCAGGTCAAAATAAAGCTAATTCAAAGTAAAAGCTTTGAAATGGATCTAACAAGGACACTGGGCCCTCAACCCTGATTTCCCCCTCAGATGTGCTCATGTCTCATCGTGCAATTATCAAATGCACAGCAAGTCTCAGACAGAGCTGAGTGAACCAGCCATGCTCATACAGGACACAGGAGCTGTGAAGACAATTTTGCATATTCATCTGCATATAAATCAAGCTCCCACTAGCAAATGAAACTGGTGTATTTTAAAATCCCTTTGAGCACTTTTCCCACTTTAGAACTTCCTACACGACTGAGACCTTGTGCAATGTAACATTTATCCTACACAGCTATCCTGCATTGCCCATTTACTAAAACATTAAGTTAATTACTAGGACTACAAAACTGATATGTGTGTGAGTTATTTAGCAGGTAATATGAGGATGCAAGAGAGAATCTAGTTTGAAAAATACTTTAATCAATCTATCTTTCTTCTGGCCTTAGAGCTCATACCAGTAGGAACTAGAAGTTAAAATGCCACGTTTCCATTATGAAACATTTTCCATTCAACTTGATTTTTCTACTTCCTGAAAAGCCTAAGTATGCACAGGGGGAGAAGCATTTCCATGCTTTTCATTTGTTCCTCTCGCCTCTATGAGGTCTTAGCATGTTATGTTCACTTTGCATCTCTACCCATCTCAGACAGAGTTGCTAATATTTCTGTTGACACCATCTAGAAAACAGGCCTTTCCAAGGATGCAGCTCCCACAGTTCTACCCAACAGCTGCCTATGGAGGATACTTGAGGAAGCACTTTTACCAGGTGGAAGGATCCCAGCTTGGCATCTATCAGAACACCCTCTTCATCATGGTTTAATATGAAGGAGTGAGAAAAAAATAATTTTTATCAGCCTCCGATTATCATCTTGAAGTGAGAAGACCAAATCCTGACATTCGTTTTCAGTCCAGGATGGCTCTGAGGTGCTAAATCCCAATTCAATTCAGCAAAATTACAGCAACTACTTCACTCTTCAATTTAGGTGACTAATCTAAAAACCTGCCAGTCCTGACTAGTATCCTGCTTACTAGCTTACACATTAAGAATTGGTTTTGGTCTATTTACATTAATAATAATAATCTAAAAAGTCCCTAAATGGTAAGCACTTGGAAGCCACTATTAAATAAACATGCTTATAGAAGAATCTGGTTTTGCAAATTTTAGGTAAAATAATAGTGCCAATATGAGGCTTT
This sequence comes from Chloebia gouldiae, assembly GCA_003676055.1. Taxonomy (NCBI): domain Eukaryota; kingdom Metazoa; phylum Chordata; class Aves; order Passeriformes; family Passeridae; genus Chloebia; species Chloebia gouldiae. The sequence continues at coordinate 12,520,440 of QUSF01000014.1, read as the reverse complement.
GTTTCTAACAAATCAGCTAGTGAATAGATTTATTCTCACCTTTTACAGTATTTTTAAAATTTATTTTTATTCCAGCAATATATCAATTGCTTACAACAGACAAGGTGATTATAACTGGCTGGCACTTAACAACAGCTCATCTCTTGTTTATCATTCCAACAAAACATATTTAGACAAAAAAATCCCCATAAAAAACACTTCAGTTCAGGACTGGGGAGCCAATCTGCCAGAAGCACCAACCAGCAAATGAAAGGAATGCACTGCAGAAGCAGCAAAAGGCAGTCACAGGTTGTCAGCTCTGCCCAGCACTGTTTGCCAGCCTGCTGACAGACAGACCAGGCTTAGCACTGAACTGAGAGGTCACAGAAGATTTCAATTGCCCAAATTCAGCTTGACTCCTCAATGGAGACAAAACAGCTTATGCCAATAATAATGTTTCCTCCTAAAACCAAGGAATTCTGACTTTCTAAATTAGGATGCAAAGAGCATCTCAATGTGCACAGTTATCAGCAGTTCATTATTGTTGAAAAAAAAGCTTTATTACAATTGTTCAGCTTTAGGGTAGGACACACTTTAACTCAAGGTTATGCAAGATGAAGACAAACAGTTCTTTTTAAAATGAGGCCTGGACAATCCACTCTGATCCTACCATTATATAAAGGGCTATGACTGAAAGCAAAACCTGAATTATGATTCCTCTGCTGCTTTTTCAGAACTATTTATTTGAAATAAGCTATGAAAAAATAATAAAGCAAAATCACATAGGTTTGTGCACTTAAGACAGACTAACGTTTACATACTCTAAAATTCAAAAACAAAAGGACAAAGAAAAAGCTTTAAAAATCTGATTTGGGGAAATGCTGATTCGTTTGCAGGCCAGCAAAACGAAACGTTACTCGCAGGATGCCTTTGATAAACATCTACTGTACAGGAGAACACAAGCTAAGTGGAAAACTACAGACCACAGTGCAGCCCAGTTTCTGTCCCCTCCCACGCACACGTCACTGACACATTAGCCCTATGATTACTCAGCCAGCCCAGAGCGGGCACGGGTTCGGACTTCTCCAATTTCAAAATACTTTCAAAGATGAGGTATAAGCTTTTCATTCTGAACTTCTAGTTTACTTAGACACAGCTTTTGTTTCTAACTGGTATTTACACCTCAATCCAGTCAGCATAAAACACCATGGGAGAAAGCTCCCATCAAACTGTAAGATCTCTTATATCCTTAAAACGTGTATTACAACAAATGCTATTAGAAACAAAGGCTCACACTTAAGATTTTTTTTTCAGGTATTGGCAGTTTCTGACAGTCCCAACCTTATAAAAGGAGCATGTTATTTTCCATGATGAAACTGACCTCCTCATGGCAAAAAACCTGCCTATAGGACAAGAAAGATGCATTCAATAACGAACTAAGGACTACTTGCAGATCAGACTGAAATCACACAGAAGAAAAAAAGAAAATTTCTTTCTGGTTCAGCACTTGGTAACTAGAAGCAAGTGCTCTTTACACACTATTGATTTAACATGTCCTTCCAACTTACCTGTCCAAAGACCATTCTGAAATCTTGCACACATTTCTGCACTTTGTTGGGTACAGAAGTTATGCCTAAAACTTGACTAGCACATGAAAAGCAGTAGTTACAGGGTTATGACTGGCTCAAGTTTTTCTCTTGGATACAAAGCTCAGCAGCAGTCTGTTGGCTAAGCCATGTCTGAATTCAGCAACGCTTTCATTCACGTATTCGACACTACTGTCATGACTAACCCTACTAACACCACTTGATCAAAGTGCTGCACGTAATCCTGCTAAGGCTGCTGTGTTTAGTGAGCATTTCTCAGCTGCAATGTTGACTTAACCAGGTTAAGATGACTTAATCTCTCTTCTTGGGTCCCCTCAACTGAGTAGATAGAATAGTTTAGTTTACCAGTGAACTGGACTAAGATTTATGCTAAATGTTTCCTTTTCAGTGAGCTGTTTTTATAGTAATACACAACTTTGGGAAACTGAAGGCACAAGGCAAAACAAGGGAGCTGGTCGAGCAAAGGGAGACCAAAAGGAGCATAACCACGTGCTTCTCTAAGTATTTTCTGCCTCTCAAGTCCTTACAGTAGATGGGGCTTTGTTGGGTTTGGGACTGGGTTTTTTTGGTTAATCCAAGAAGATCCTGGCTTTTTTTCTGGCAAATGCATTCCACACTCCTGGAGGAATTTTCAAGCAATGCCACTTTAGTGTACTAAATTTTAACAGTACTTAAAGTGCTGTTACCAAACTGTTCCCAGGCACAGCAAGCAGTGAAAGCCAAATGCCATACCACACAGCAAGGCAAGGGGGCCCCATGGCAGGCAGAGACCTGTCAATTAACAGCTAAAATGCACTAACAGCTATCAGCTTGATCTAGCACATCCCAATCAAATCTGTCACTATCTCAAACCCATTAAGCCTCATGTCAGCTGCCAAAAAGGACTGCTGTGATTTTATCCCAGCTGGCAACTAAGCCCCAACCAGCTCCTTACACCCAGTGGGATGGCGGTGAATCCAAAGGGTAGAAGTGAGAAAACTAAGAAATAAAGACAGTTACACAAGGAAAGCAAAAGCCATGAATGCAAGCAAAACAGAAGAAGGAATTAACCCACCACTTTGTATGGGCATGCAGTTTTTCACCCATTCTCAGGCATAACAGCTGGCATAACAGCTACTTGGGAAAACAAAAGCCATCACTCCAAAGGTGTGTCCCCCCTTCCTTCTTCTCCAGAATTTATATTACTGAGCACATTGTCATATGGTATGGAATATCCCTTAGGTCATTGTGACCAGCTGTCACCTCCAAACCTCCTTGCACACCCCCAGACTCCTGGCCAGTGGGGTGGGATGAGGAGTAGAAAAGGCCTTGGCTCTAAGTGCTGCTCAGCAATAACAAAAACATCCTAGCACTACCAATAGTGTTCTCAGCAAAAAACCCAAAACAGCCCTGCAAGAGCTCCTCTGAAGAAAATTAACTGTATTCCAGCCAAAACCAGCAAACACAGAAAACTCTATGGTCCAGTATTTGAATGGGCCAAAGGAAACACCATGAACATCAAGTTAGTGGTAAGGAGGTTTTTCCATACCTTTTCCAGTACAAGCCAATGCAGGCACAACAAGAGGAAAAGAAAAAGTCCACTGATGTATCCCCATTTGCTGGGTACATGTGGGAATGTGTACAAGCTGCAAGCCAGACAGGTTTTCTATGGCTAAGATTTCAATTTTAAAGACATTTCTCCAGGCATAGCAATGTAAGACAATAAGAAAAAATTTAAGTTAGCATCAAGTCATTTAAAACCAGTAAATTTTCACTGCAAAAGTGAATATTTAATTGAAATATGCCCATTCTAATTGGAGTCAGAAGTCATTAAGCAATTAATTAGCCTTCAGGTTAGTTTTTAGCTTGATCAGTAGTCCATGAATCCCCAGTGAAGACTGACCATGCACTGAACCCTTCCTTCCTCATCTTACCAATCATAAAAAACACATTTCAAAGTCTCAAGAAAATTTCAGTGTTTCATAGGTGCTAAAATTGCACTCTATAGTAGCACAGCAGCTTTATGAAATATACCCAGTGCAAAAGATATCAACATCTAAGAAACTAATTCCAAAGAACTTGTTTCTAAAATTGACCTACTCTAAGGCACAGGAAAAAAAATCCTGATAAAGCATTCATCTAATTGAAATTTCATGTTACTTTGAAAAAACCTAATACTGAGTCTGCTTCCACTTGTGCCAACTTGAGAGAGTCAGTGCTTTTTTTTCTGCTATACCTCCTCTGTCTCCTTCATGCAGCTCCTTAAGTCTTCCCACATGCCTCAGCAGCCCTGAAGACCAGTAACAGAAAGATTACAGCTTCTGCCTCCCTCCCAGGCCCCTCAAGCTGAAAGGCTCCCATACCTTTTAACTATGATTTGCAACTCTATCTGAATTCTTACCTTGAAACATTCAAAGGTAATCAGTATTCACCATGTCTAGGTTGGCTTCCTATGGCCACAGGCAGAACTAGGATCAGCACTGAGCTGCAGGTAACTCATATTTTAAGAGCAGAGAGGCCATCTCAGAAAATGTGCTGTTCAAAGGACTTGGTGGTCCCCAGTGACATGCTGGACAATACAAACACTGAACTGACACAAAACACTAAGTATAATGGTTAATTTTTAGGGCTGATAGATTAAAAGGTTAATTTGAGGATAGACTAGCCCTCCTTATCTTACACTTTTAAGTCGGCTTTTTTCAGATTCCTATTTAGAGACAAACATTTTGTATAATACCACAGGAAACTGTTCCAGAGTATTCCTACAAAAACTGTTTCTCTTCATTTGCTGACTCTAGCCAAAATCTGTAGTGAAAGCAGCAGGCGCAAGAAATCTGAGGAAATAATTTTTATGCTGCCTATTTTCAAGTCTTTAGTCTCAGTAGATTTGGACCATAGCAATAAAAAATTTCTTGCCTACTCTACTGGGTTTGCCTGCTAATGGAGAATTAGTTTCATCTGTAGAAGGGGAACTCAGCTCAAAGGGGCCAGCAGGTGGGTGTATCCAGAGTTCCCAAACTGACATGCTAGAGCATGAGTTACCCAACCAGTTGAATTAAAATTATAAACAGTTGCAAACAAACTTCTGCAGATGTTATTACTCATGTATGCTTCACACCCATAATTTGCAACTAAAGTAATGCCAATATTTATGTACTGTAAGTGCTTAATTATGTTGCTATGGAATGTAACACTCCTCCTATAATTCAGGCTCAGGACAAAGAGGTTTAATTCACTTAAAAGCATGGCTTTGGTTGAGACTTTACTCACCTATCAATGTCCTTGGCTACTGCAATCATGCAATCATTTCAGTCCTCACAGTAAAAGCAGTGTTTAGAAACATTATTACTCACCAAGTCAATGTCAGTAATATTTTATTGTACAGACACTCAAAGTTTCAAGAACTGGAGTTTAGCATCAGGAGACAATGTTCAAGTTTTCAAAACTACAACCATGGGTGACAGATCTGCTGAATAGAGACTGGAATACCTGAGCTTTCCGGATCTGCTGAAATTTAATGATAGCACCTGCTGCTTCCTAAGTAACACAGCTTTTTTCTTGGCAGCTCAGTCTGATGCAGTGCCACAGGTCTGAAAATCACCTAACAGAAAATATTTAATACTGTATCTGCTAGCTCCTACAAGAAAAAATAAGTGGTGCTGAGACAGTGAAGTAGTTCCAGAGATTTTCTTTTTTTCAAACATCATTAGTTATTATCATCAGGTTAATACTTTTAGTTCTCTTTTTATTTTCATTTCCAGAATGAGAATTCCCTTAAGATATAACTAAGAGTCTATATCTGTATTTTAGGAAGATAATTATAGCAGCTCTAATTACCATCAGAACAAGCTTTACAAGCTTTTTTAGTATCTCCATGTAACAATTAGAGAACACTGAAGTTTAAAATCTGAATCTCAATTATAGCAACATCTAGGTCCATTATATCACTACAGGGTCAAAAAAGCTGTTTCATTGTCAACTTTCCCACCTGAATTAAATTTATCCCCAAATGAGAATTTTCTAGAGTTGAAATCATTCTCCCTTATAGTATGATACTGCTGTAAGGCTTTTTCCTTACCCCCTAATTTCATTATATATACATAAAAAATTAATTAGAACCATTTTCACATAAAATCTCAGGGATTTAAAGAATAAAAATAAAACAAGAAACACATGGAATGCAATTGCAGAATATTTATGCCACTTAAATATTTAAATTTTAAACAATTTCTGAATTCAGCAGAACACCCACAGTTGTTTTATGCTGTTAAACTATATAACCGAAAAAGTTACAGTCAAATTTGCACTTCCTGTACTTCGGTTTCTCAGTGTACTGTAACATGTTCACTGATAAGAAGCTGCGTTTTAAAAAATGATTATTTAATCAGGAGAAGCTGAGGAACTTCCATCTTCAAGGAATACTATTTCAGTTATGAAAACACCCTCCTGACTTATCTGACTTCAAACTGTGGAGGGAGGAGCTTCTCATTCTGTCCAAAGTCAAAGCAACAAGTGACACTTGTTTTTCAAAGGGCATCACAACTGACAGGACTTACTGATCACAAATCCTCCACATGAAAATATTCCCCAGCACATTTTGAGAGCTAAACCGAATTTGTCATCCTTTCTCCACCCACAAATCCCTTTTTTTAAATGAAAAATTTATATATAACACCACAACTGGGGAGATAATAAATCTGGTTCTGGAAGACCAAAAAAAAAGGCACCTTGCAAAATTTCTTCAAGTGAAACTATCACATAACGCAAGTCATTAGTTACCTTCATGAGGAATTATTAGAATTTCTTAGGGAAAAAAAAAAGTTTAAAAAACTTCTTTGAACTGTTGGACTCGTGAGCACATTCTGAACACACATAAAAGACAATTTCTATAATACCATGAAGCTGCCAGGTCTTGCAAAACCTGTGGAACTCCAAGGGAAAGCAGAAATACAAGATCATTTCCCTTGTTCTCCTACTAGAGCAGTTGTGGGTTAAATGATGGTGAGACAGGGACTGCTGTCACCAGGTAACACAAACAAGTTATGCAAAAAGCTCATGAGAAGTCCTTAAGCATTGGAAACGGCTGGCCTGGACATTAGGGTCATAAAAGCTTAATTTCATGGAGATTACATGGATCCCCCTATTGCAAACTTTTACCTGGTGGCTACACTCAATTTTTGCTGCCTGCACATTTTTAAAAACCTCAAAATACCAAGCACTCGTAATGACAGATAAACCACGTTTCTGTAGGATCAAGAAAATGAATAAGCTCTTTTCATGCTATGAAAGGGCAAATTCATACTGAATATTAACACAGTTGGGCAAAGACTGGCGTGAGATTGCAGGCTACTTTATTTTCCAACTAAAAGAAAATCTCACTATACCAAATGCTATAAATGCACTTATCCTTATAAAGACTATATCAATGCCCAATTTGAAGTTTTAAGAAAAGTTCTATCCTATAATATGATAGATATTTCTTGGGAGAGCAAACAAAAGAGTCCAAAAGAATTCCCCCTCCATACGCCAACAAACCACGAAGTAAAATACACAGAATTTACTGATGCTTTCTTTAAAAATCATCTCCAGGGAATGCATCTACATTACAAGTCTGGTTCTCCATAGCAGTAATATGAACCTAAAAAGCAAAACTTCCAGTAGTAAATACAAAAGTACTGCCCTTGAATAATATTCCCAGAAATTATATAAAAGGCCAATATATGATCTCAAAAAGCCCTGTTGCATATCTAAGAAGAAACATCAATACTGAGGAATTTGGTAAAATAAGAACTTTGTATTGGTCTCAGCATTATTACTCACCCGCTTTGGCCCACTGAAAATCTTCCTGGTGTTTTCCTTAGATTTATCACCTTGTTTATTTGTGGATTTCTTATTGCCTTCAAGCACACCAGATGCATCCTCTGAAAACTCCAGATCTGTTAAAGGTAAATATAGACATGAAACAACCATTTTAAAAGCTGTTCAACTGGTAGAGTATTTCTGACAATTCCACATGTATAAATTCTGACATTCCATCATGAACAATCAATATTCATCAGAAATACCAGCCTTAATGCCAAGTACAGTCCTGGATGCAGCTCAGGCTTGGTGACTGGATTGCAGTAATACAGAGAAGCATGACAAGGTGCACAATCAAAACTATTACAGCACCTCTTGCCCACTGGGTAAGCTGCAGGCTACTGCTTCCCATCCCATACTCCTGTAAATCCCAGGACACCTTTCACATGAGCTTACTAATGGCTGGCTTACTGCTACAACCCTGATCAGCAGATTAATAAAGCAGGAGATTGGGTTCTTCAAAAGTGTGAGATTAAGAGATTTAGAAGAACACACTACAATTATAGAACAGAAGAATTGATCTTGCTTCACTTCTCATGAAGGCAGCCTGTTGATATTTGCTTATTCTGCTGTAAACAGGAAAAAAAATACAGTGATCAGCTCAGGAAAGAATCAGCTAGAAGAACTGCTGACATGGCCTTTCAATGGATTCGATACTTACATTACCACTGATTCCAGTACCCTGTCCTGGACTGCAAATCTGCAATTCCCTCATCAAATTCAATTTTTGTCTTTAGTTTTTTTTTTTTTTAAACTTGTGTTGCTTTATTTGAAGCACTATCCCTTGGAGACAAGGGAAAGGGTTTACTTGGCACAAACCAGAAGTTACCACCAATTTCAAGATGGAAATAAAGACAGGCACAGAGACGCACTGTTTCATCTGACAAACTGTTCAGAAAACCAATCTATTCCTGAAAACTCCTAATGTTTGAAAAGTGCACTGCAAGAACACAAGCAGGGAGGATGGGTTACTCTAATCCCAAGTAAACAGGACCAGCCAAGCTGGTTAAGAAGGCAAGCAAAGGCAAAGCAGGCAACCAAATTTCTAATGGTATTCACAAAGATACAAAACCTGCCTGAGGAATAGAACTATTCTTAAAATAAAGCTCCAAAGTTTCCCAAATTGCAGTAAATTTCCTCAAGCCCCAAAGTCTCCCGAATTGCCTGGGCTTGGCAGCACCAGGACTGGCAGGATGCCTGCTGCAAGGCACCTTCTGGAACAAGCCTCTCACATTCTCTCCCACTGGTTTTCAGTGTGGTTGTGTCAGGTGAGCACAAGAGCCTACAAACACAGCATCAACATCCCCTCTGAAAACAACTGACTTTAACAGATGTTTGATAAAATTAGTGTAACCAAGAAAAAATACTACAGACCAATTTCCATTAACTTAAATAACACAAAACTACTTCCAAATCTATGTAAAAGACACCTTAGTTCTTGATGAAGCCAATTTAAGGAGAAAAATCAAATTGCTTTATTATATATCCTTATAAATCCTGAAATATTTCTGAACAAGTAAGGCTCTGAATGGAATTCTCAAAGAACGTCAAACCAAGAAAACTGGACCCTGCAATTGTAGATTAAAAGCTAAAAAGTAATTTACTTGACTACAGATAGTAAAAATATGCAAGTAATTCTAGAAATACAAAATATTTCATCCACCAAACGAAAACGGTAACGTTTGCCCTGTGCTAAGACTTTGATCTGGCATTGCCTTCGGTAATGATTAACAATGCTCTGGGATCACCTAAGCCACAATTTTAACAACTTAAATTTCCTTGTTTGAATTCTACTCTTAGGTGATTCTGAACTACCCCATTTAAATTAGTTGATTTTAAATTCAAAAACACATCAAATTCTACTTACAATAGGATAATTCTGCATTTTCTGATGTTGCTAGCACATCAAACACTTACCAGCTTTGTAAGATTACCTGGAATGCTTCTATCTGAGCAGTGCCTTTGGAGGCCTTCTCGGTACTCTAAAAGCACGCTGCATACATTATCTTAGCAGACTTTTAAATCTAAACAAAATAGGGTCTGGGGGACAAGTCTTCTGTTAACATTAACTGAGGAAAACTCCAGTACTTTGGTGAGCAGTGACCCTACTGAAGCTGGATTTCCACTGGCTCTCTCCTGTACGGATTTTTGGAGAGATTTTTTGCTCCCTCACAGAGAAATTGGTCGTATTACCTTTTTTCTCAGTATGGAAGCATCTAAGTCCTTTTTTTTCTCTGTCTACCCATTTTTAAGGCATTATAATCTAAGATAATTCGTCTTGGCTAGAACTGCAAAGATGTTCAAAGACCAACTAAGGCAACAACCACAGTAAATTTCCTGGGGAACAACAACAGAGTTTTGTTTTAGTGTCTCAGGGCAATTCTGCAAAAGGTTTTGAAGCCCAAACAGGACTCTGCCTTTGAGTACTTTGATGTAGTTTTAACTAGCTTCAAGTATTTACCCAATGAAGGCGACTCAATTTTTGAGAAGATGCAAAGGAATTAAAAAAAAAAAAAAACACCAAAAAAAAAAAACCAGGGCAAGTTGGCTCACCAGAACTGAGTGCTAGATGCTGATACACAAAAGCTGCATCACCTAAAAAGATTATAAGACTCTCATCTTGATCAAGAAAAGGAAAAATGCATAGATGACACAAGGGTTAAGCTGCATATCAGAACTGATTTACAAAGCAAAAGACGAAGCTGCAATACAGATTTCTCTTGGATACAACTCCCCATTGATTATTACAGTCAAGTCAGTCACTTTCTTCCAGTACTCTGGCTACTGAAATGACAAAAGCAGTGTTTCAAATCTAGGAGAGTCTCACCAGTACTTTTAGCCCCTGGCATTCTGGCAGAGCCCAGATGAGAGGCTCACAAGCCAAAGGGGCCTTTGCTTCACTGGGCTGCTACAGAAGAATCAGAGACTTTTAGATTGCAATGGCAAAATAAAAAGTAAACTTTTACTAGGAGCTCAACACTTCTGCAAAAATCTAAGGCTAATAAAGTTACTATGAAGTATTTTCATTAAAAATTGTGGTCACAGCATCTAGGAATTTAAAAGGTGGAGCTTTTTTTCAGAGTTGGGGGTTTTATTTGCTTGGCTTTTGTTTGAGTTTTTTCTTTTTGTGGTTTTAACCACTTCAGCAGAAAAGACTATCATAAGTGAACAACAGAAGATATTTTTCCATGAAAGACAGTCTAACCAAAACTGAATTTATCTGTTTGGCAATTTTTCCTGTACTAACAATATTGTTCCTGTAGTCTCTTTCTTAAATTTAATTTGTCAAAACATTTAAATATGTATTATTAAACTTAATTTCCCTCTGTGAACTAGTAGACTGGAAGGAAGTCTTTAAAATGTTCCATTACAAAATCTTTGTCAGATGTTTTAAGGTTAAGGTTAAGTCATGATTAAGGTTCTAAAACCTGTTTCATAAAAATACACCTAGATTATGGCAAGTAACCAAATCAGTATTATGGCAGAGTAAGACTGTGATAGCATCAAGTTTCTTGAAAAACTGATTCTTTTCAAAACGTAACATTCTTTATGCACAGAAGACCAAAATCAGTCTTGAGATTTTGCAGGGCTGAAATTCAGAGAGGCAGTCTGGCATTTCACCTGTCAACCTGGAACAGGAACACTGGATTTTTATCTGGGCATTTATTCATTAGTACAAAGAAAGAACAGCACATACAGAACTCAGGTAGCATTAGCACCTCTCAGTACTATTCAACATTTCAGGAGAGTGTTTTATTGTGCAAGATGTTCTGAAAGTTGTTGCTCAGGTTTGGAGTCAAAGCTGGCATTTTTCATGGATGCAGAAGCACATTTTTCCAGTATGCCAAGACAATGCCTCAGAGCAATGTCACATTTTACTGCAACTTCAGGCTTAGATCCAGAAGTTCTTGAGAAACTCTCAGGCTCAGGATCACTGTATTTAAGGACTCTTATTGTGGTTGTTCTGAGAAATCACAATTCTCAAAATTTGCAAAGAGAAAATAGTGTAAACTTCAGCAGGGAGTGCCACAAATTTTAGGGCAGCATCAGATTCTCTGTTGTCATAATCTGTATTACCGAGCATCCTCCTTTCAAGTTTCAGAAAAAAACCTGCAAGTCAAATCTTACCTGCCAACAGCAGCACAAAACAAGAATCAAATGAGAAAAGGAGATGCAAAATAAAGGGGAAGCATCTCCCAGGAGAGGGACTGAGAGGTAGCTCTTACCTGAAGTGGAGAAGCGCATTAAGAACTAACAAAACATAAATTTACATCCCCCAGTGCCATGGAAATCTATTAGGAAAATATTTCAGAGAAAACATCTGTGAGACCTGGGAGTATAAAGGCCTGCTTGGTGAATGCAGTGCCAAATGCAAAGTGTGGATATTTTGAGACTTCTGAGGACAGCAGCTGAAAGGATTATTTGATGGGTCAGCATCTTAGCTGCATTAACTGTAGAAGCAAATTTTTCCCTTGGAATAAATGGCTGAACAAAAAGTCATTAAAGACAGGAACTAAAAGTACTTCTTAAACAGCCCTGTAAGATAAACCCATTTTCCAAAGAGGCTGGAACCCAAGTGTCTCATCATAAGTAAATTTTATGAAAACAAATCATATTTTTTTTTGTTTGAAAACAATCTTCTCATACAACATTAGTATTCATTTGTTCCTTTTAAATCCACCAAAAAACCCTAGTGGTGACATTTAGTTTGATTAAAAGGCTTACAGAAAATTCTGGTTTTAGAAACAGCTATAATTAGAACAGAGAAATGAACATTTTTTCCTCTGAAATTTTATTTCTGGATTATATTAGCAGAAGCTATTTGCAGGGAAAAAAAACCCAGCTTCTCCAACATTTGCAAAGCTAGACTGAAATCCTCTCTTGCTATCACAATGAAATACATCTGGACAAAGTCTTGAAATGTAACAACTTCAGAGAGTTGATAAAACTTCTCACACTTCATGCTCCAAAATGGAGGACCAAAATGTTCCGTAGAACAGCGGCAGTGTTTTGAAGTATTTATTCCAACACAAGTAATTCTCTGGCATTAGACTTTTCAAAACAGAAGAGCTAAAAGCAACCTTCCACCAAAGGTATTCTTTTACTTCTTCATCAACACACAGGACTCAAGCAACCACCAAGCAAGTCTCATTTTGCAAAGGATTTTAACTACCAGAACTTGCTCAGCAGCTGCCATGTCCACAGTTTTACTCATAAAACTGTTTTACACAGCCCGCTCCCCAACCTGTACAGAAGAAGGAGATATCTAAAAACTGAAAATAAGAGGAGAAACAAATATGCAGAGGCTCTCCCAAAGCCAGTTATCTGACTGGCACTCCATGGGTCCCCACAGCCTCTCCCTTGAGTCATGCATCCTCAGATAAGATGGAGCATGAGAAAGGTGCAAACTGCCTACAGGCACATTCAAAACCAGAAAAAGATATTTCCCATTTCTTAAGAGCTACTTAAATGTGTGCACTCAGCTCTGCAATTGTGGGCTGATCTGAAGGCTCTGTGGGAGGATACCTGCCTTACAGGCAAAGATGCTTATGCTCAATGCACCAAAAAGGTGCAAACCTTCTGCTGGAAAAGAAGAAAAACCCTCTGCCTCTGGCAAGAGACCAAGGGGTATAAAGCATACTTCAGGAAAGATATGAAACACCAGACAGTACCACAGGAGAAGTAAGTTTAGCTGTTAGATTTCAATTGAGTTTAACTGTCAGGTTTCCAAATCAGTGGTATTGGACAAACTCCTAGGTACACTGCAAAAAGAACAGAACATTGAAGTCAATTAAAATTAAATGCCATCCATGTATTCCAAAAGAGTTCTACTGACCTGCATTAGTGCTGAGCTGGCTATCCTGGGAACAGTTTTCATTGCCATCAGAGGTGGACTGTAGTGAAGCAGATGGTACAGTTCTACTTCGCTTTTTGTTTGCCTTCCTTTCTGCTACCTGCCACTCTTCATCTTCGTCCTCGCTTTCACTTAAGTCATCAAACCCAAAGTACTTGATTTTGTAATTGGAACTCCCAGAACTTCTAGAGGCGCCTTCATCTCCCCCTCCCTCATCTTGATCATCAAACCCAAAAAACTCTAATTTGACATCCTTCTTGGATTTGGTATTGCTTGGTCGGAACCTGGTTGTAGTTTTTGTGGTGGCCATGTCTGCCTTTTTCCTCAAGCGCCCGGCTTCGCCCAGGTCAGTGGGGGCTGCTGAGGTGAATTCATCCATGCGCTCCATGGTGTCCTGGATGGTGACATTGCAAACTGACAAGCAGGATGGGTGCAGAACAGTGTAGTCTCTAGTCCGTCCAACCGTCCCTCTGAAACTGGTCCCACTACTTAAAGAAACTTTTTTTCCTGCGTTCAGACCGTCATTATTTGACTCATTGTTTGCTTTGGATAAAGACTGACTAGCGCCATCCATCAGCTTGTCAAAATTTGTTGCCCCCTGCAGTTTTGCTTTGTTGGATCGACAATATGTCCTACAGTTGCTTGGCCTAGGAATAGTTTGCACAAGTTCTTCACTAATGGCTTCCTTTGGATTTTCACTATCTTCTTTATCACACTCCTCATCCTTGCTCTTCACCTCTGAGAGATGTTCATTGTCAAAAGCTAATATATACTCTCCAGTTCTGGTGTCTTCAGTTTCATCCTCCCATTCATACAAGTGAGTTCTTAGTGGCCCCTTGGTCTGAGATGTTTCTGATGGACAATCTGCTGTTTTTCCCACATGGGAGTCCCAAGAATCAGGCAAGTCCTTGGCTTCAGTGTTGCATCCAGAAGTGTCTGTGGTTTCAGCATTGGTTTTATTACTGTCTCCAGCGTTGTCATAGATAAAATGACTGTTCCCATTATCTTCTTTCAAGTTCTGGATTTTATCTACAAAAACACATATATTTATTACTAAAATGGAATATGAAAAAAATATTCAGCGATGTGGGTTACTTTGGAAAGTTACACTATAACAAAAAATATTCTGTGATCACTGACAAAAACATTAGAGGTCTTTATCCACCTAGTTTATACTTCATAAGCCCTCTTGTTTGAAGGTTTTGCTATAATAAAGTCTTCTTGTAATTTCTACTAAAAAAACCCTTGAAGTGTCACTCTGAAAAGATACACATCATGTAAAAGACAGTGGTAAACCCTAAATACAGCCACCTACTTACCAAAGCAAATTACAGCGAAAAAGAGAAACTCTGTGGTGAAATTTTCAGAAAAGACAATTAATGAAGTTTAACATACAAGTGACTTACAGTGAATAACTAGAGATAAAGAACAACTACACATGCTCCTTACAAATATAAGGAAATAATTTCCTTCTTGTATCCTGAATAAAACAGCAAACAACTTCAACTGTCATTTAATTTTGCTCCTCTAAATGAAAATATTTGGACTTGCAAAAAAATATAAAAATGCAGTTCTCATCACAAATTTTAATTTTATTGCTTCTAAAATTCAGGTTTATGCACTGAATTTCTCCATCTCTGAAGAAGAGCTGCTGCCAAAAGTTATTCTTGCACTTCTCCAACCCACAGCCACACTCACATCTTACACTGTCCAGGAGGACAAGTTCCACTATAAGTAGTCAGTTTTTGTAAGGTTTGTTTCCAGCCAACCACATAACAGTAACACCAGGAAGTAATGCAAACACTAAGTCTTCCACCTGTTGTCCTCTAAAGTGTTAGGGAAACCATTTCCTTTGTTTTCCCTGAATACCAACAAAAGCTTGGTGGATTTGGTACCAGAGTTTCATGATGACAGCATCTGCCATCCTCTGTTGACATCACACACACACAGACACCCAGCAGTCTAGGAGGGGTATTTCCAGGAAATAAGAATTTCTTGGAAATTTCTGAGACAGTATCAGCAAGCACAGGATCCCAGGTGCCTGCCCTTACTGAAACGGCTGCCTGGGCCAGGAGAAGCAAGATAAGAAGTCTGACAATGCAGAAGACCCTGGTGCACAGAAGAGTAGCACATGATGGGATAAACTGGAGACACAGAAGCAACTGAGACAGGGCCAAGTGACAATGCTAGAAGAGAACGTCCTTAGAAAACATGTGCAAAACATTACAGTGATAAAAGGGGTTCCATTGGCAGAATGCAATCCCAAAGGTTCAAATTTTTTAGGCAGCAAAGGCTTCCTAAACTCATCAGTAAAATGAAGGCCAAAGCATCTCTTTAGCACTAGTCCTGATCACATTAAATTTCATCAGCTTCCATTTACCCAAGTGGCACAAAAGTTTCACAGCACTGACCAGAAGGTTTCAACCTCCTGATGAGGGAAACAAGCATCAGCACTGTTCCAGGGACTTTGGCTCACTTGTTTTCAAATTAAAATGGGATCATGTAAATGCCATCCTTGCACATGTTCTATAGAAGAATTTTAAGGTACTGAAAATTCTACATAGAAGAAATGGCTATCAAATCCAGTTTTGCAGGAAATTGGTTTAAACCCTGTTACAATTCCTCAGGGAACAGGACAAGTAATATCTGACAAACTGCATCTAAGTTTCCTGAGTCCTGCTGAGATCTGTCACAGAAATTATACATACTCAGCTAGAAATAAAAAAAAATCTGTCCACAGAATATATGAAATGCAAAACTCAAAACTAAATTCCTCAAAGAACAAGGAACCCTAACCCTGCCATCTCCATGATGGAATCTTGGTTATTATTTTTCAGTATAAATATGTTACACAAGCAACATTGTTATTCCCATTTCAATCTCATGCTTGCCATAATCCAAGAGGCACAACCAAAATGAATCTTTCTGGAATCAAGGAGGAGGTTTGACAGTGTACAATATGTTCCTTTCTCCCATATGTTTAATATTATTGTGAAGCTGAAGACTACCACAACACTGTAGGCATGAAAAACGGCAAATTAAATTTAAAACATTTTCAGACTTCCCTGCTAAAATACACTGTTTTGTAGCCTCACCATTGGTGTTCCATATCTAAGGGAACTTCTCATCTCTCCTCATGTAAATGTGATCAAAATCAATTTCTCCAGTCAGCTCAGCTGACTAATAAATAATAAATCCATTCTAGCCCGGTCAAATGGCTTTATTGATGCTTGGTTTACTACACTTCCAAGAAATGTTACAAGGCAAAGAGCACTAACAGCTCTTTATGTTCACAGCAGGACTTGTGTAGCCTTTGCGTAACATCAGCAGTTTTGAACCTTGAGCTGTCTTGAGAAGATTCCATATAAAATGCTGCATCCAATTTTACCTTTCAGCTCCTAATTTAATATAGTACACCAAGGTACTCCTAAATGGCAAAAAAGTGGCAGTTAACCTCCCCCTTGACTCTGGGGCACCAAAATTTAAAAAACATACAATATTTCAAAAGTCTTAGTAACTGCACCAGGGAGGTTTTTCTATCTCCAATAACAAGCAAGGCTGATGGAAAATGGAACCACTGAACTCTTCAGTGTACACCAGGTAGAAAGTTTGGCTTTAAAACTGGATCATCACAATGCTTTCCTGGAAAACTAAGCAGTCACATTTAGAGGAATAGTTCCTCTAAAGATCCTTTGTCAAGCCACAGTGGGTCAATAGCTGTCAGCCTGAACCTTCAATACCAGAAAGTACTGCTCATCACTTCCTAAATGCCCAAAGGTGTACAGGAACTGCAATTCCAATAACCCTGATTTTTAAAATTACAGTATTAATTGGCAGCAACTACTACAGCAGAAGCTAGCATGATTGTAGGGAAAAAATATATGAGAAAAGGAACTAATTGTGAATTACTAAATATCCTAAAGTCCAAGAAAGGCATGGAACTTCTCCTATTTTTAACTGCAATTAGGCTCTTTTGGGGCTCAAATATCAGAATAACTCTCCCAAGTACTTTAAAATCAGCAATAGCATAACTCCCCTCCCCAAGTACAAACACTGCATACCTAGGAACCCTATCAATGTTCTGTGGTAATCATGATTTATTTTCTGTTTAGATCACTAAAAGTTGCTTTATTTATGCTCTAGTTTATGTCACTTAACAAGACAGATGTCTTCAGCATTGCTGATGAATTAAAAAAAAAGCCAAAGTAAAACTTCCACTCTTTCCCACAAAATGACGTTTTCACACACACACAGATGCATATTACTATATCTGTAAAACTGCATTTAAGTGATGATGATTATTGTTCCTTAGCCAAGTTACCATTAGAGAAAAAATTTCAATTTCAGACAATGCAAGATAGTAAATTTACACAAGGCAATAAAGTTTACACTCTTCTATAATATATATAGATGCACACACTCAAATAGCAGGAATGTTACAGAGTTGTCAAAAAGTCCACTCCTTTTTCAGTAACAGACCTGAAAACATGTAAGAAATATGCATCTATACTTACATGGATTAGACTAGATGGATATAAAGGTAACATTCTGTTATCTCATTTTTAAAAAACACTTACTATAAGTACTCATTAGATGGAATAAATGTTAATCTATACATTCAACAATTAATGCCCCATGACTACTACAGGTTGCCAGTGGTCCTGACTTCTCCCTTTCAATTTTTAAGGTCATGGACAAAATGAAGAATGGGATTCTAGAACTAAAAAGCTCCATTTTTTTTTTAAGAAGAGAAATTAATTTTTTTAGCGATAAGAAACCTACATCATTCAGCTCAACATCTGACAATTCTGACATGAAAATGTCTCACATTTCAACTTCATTTTTTCTTTAAGGACTATAACAGTAAAAGTTTGACAGGGGTAATACTGAAGTTTGGAGAAAAGATAAAAAATTCTCTCCACCAAATACCAAAGTTGTAAGAGTTAACAATTCATACCCTGATCCATCAGGTATAGCATATACCAAAATGGAATCCAAAACCAAGTAAAATAATCCTTTAGGAAATCAAAAACTCCTCTGGACAAGAAAACCAAGCAACCATAGTCCATCCATCCTCCAGCCTAGTCCCTGTTTCACTTTTCTTTCATTTAACTTACAAGGCTAAGTGACTGGGGCTCCAAGACTGCAAACATAACTTTCAGCCCTGTAAAAAGCAAGTCGTCATTAACAGTCTAACACTAATTGCCTACAGTCAAACGTTACATGCTTTAGTTAACTATTCAGTGGTAGAGCTGCAGAACCTCATTTGCTATTTTCATGTTACTCTGAGCACAGAGCAGGATCTCGGGCTGTGAGAACAAGGTCTCCTGCTGTAAATTTCTACCCTGAACAGATGCAGGGCTCACAGGGCAAAGCTGCCCCACAGCTCAACCCTCATCCCCTGCAGCCTCCTGAACAGCAGCCTGTGGCTGGGCAGGGGATCACACACTGTGACATGTGCCAGCTCCACGTGCCCTCCCTGCTGCCTTCCCAGGATTAGGGACCCAGCTGAAACCTCCTCTGCCTTTCCACCACGCAGGCAGCAGGAGGCAAGAGCATAGATGGCACCTGAAACAGCACTGTGTCTTTGAGATTTCTCTTCACCACACCAAATTTCATCAGTATCACTTGAAAAGCACAAATGTTAGAAGAAAACTGAACACAAAAGGACAATATTACTCCTGGTATGATCACATATGCAAAATAAATGCTTACTTTTTCCTATGTACTCATGGATGAGTTGCCAGTGTTACGTTAGCCCTACTAACTTGAACTTTGGGTTAGTCTTCTCTCTTATTAAAGCCAAGCAAAGTATCCTCCAAGCTACAAAGGCACATGGCCTTCTGCAGCATGAAAATTTATGTTCCTTCAGTGCTGTGTAAGTAGCTGTACAAGCCTTCACTTTAATACTGAGAGAAACATGATTACTATTCACAATAAACAATCAACAAACACACTGTGTTTCTTTTAGTACTAGCCACAACTCACTGCAAATATTAAAGGTAGTTAGAAGCAATGAAATCTTGAGCGCAGGCAGGAGGCATGATGCCAATTTTACATTCTTCTTGATTTCTCTTCCAGTAGACACTAAGACATGGTGGCAAGAAAATTAAATACAAAGAATCATAAGCAGGGCCTTCAGAGCCCTCCAGCTACTGAGGGCACATACAATTAACAGGCTACAGCTCAGGAACAGATCACTGACACAGGATGGAGGGAACAGTTTGTTAAGCTCATTACGAGCTACTGCTCTGCCTGATGTCCCTGAGCACTTGGACACATTTATTATGGCTCCATTACACCATGACCAATGTTCTCAAGCATAAAGCTACATCACTTCACTCTGCAACTTGCAGCTGACCAGCTAAAGGAAGGCGCTTGTATCACATCCCTCCTTTCCAGGGAGAGCTCAACTGAGACACACAGAGTGTCATCTCTGTTTGATCAGAAAACCAGGAACTCCACAGTGGCGATGCTTCTTTCCAAATTAGAGAACAAATTTCATTATGTACTGGAAATGAAATGTTTTGATTGGTAAGGAGAAAAGGCTGCAGACTAAACTCCCTTTATCCGTTTTCTGTCTATGACTGAAGAACTGGAAAAGCTGGGAAAAAAAGCCTATGGAAACAAAATACACACTTTATGAAATGGGAAAATTTTACTTGAATTAAGTATCCATTAATGCCTATGAGATCTTCAAAAGCAGTGCCTGTTAGTAGGTATGAACAGAAGACAGGAAGATTTGAGTCCCAAGACCAGTTTCATGGTTGACAATCTCTAAAATAGCTAAAATTATAGAACCACACCCATAGCTATGATTACAAATTCTCTAGTAAATGAATTACCAACAAATCTGCATGCGGGTGGGACAGACATTGTTTGACTCTGTGCAGATGTTTTAAGTGGCACCTTATCTTGCAGGAAAAAAGTCAGAGAAGACCCTAAAGTGGTGAGAATTAATTTACTGCTACAACAGCACTGTTTTCCCTTAAGAACCATTTGCTTGTCTTGTTTCCTTTTCCAGCAGCCTGAATATCATATTCTAGGGCAATTTATAGGAATAAAAAATAATTTGTTTCTTACACAGTCTTAACTAATGACACTATGACTCCATTTCAGTTAGCTATTCTTTTAAACATGAGACAGAAGATACCTCAGACACCTTTTCTGCTCTCAAATCACCTGGAAGCATCTGTCAGTCTGGATACACATTGTTCAGCATCTCCAATGGACCATTATTTTCATTCCCTGAGCCTTTCAGAACATGCTGCTGGCACAACACCCCCCAGTGCCTTGGCTCCAGCCAGGGAAATGCTGAACCCTACCCATGGTGTTACTGCTTCCAGCCTTGCACCCCTGTTTCAGCCATACAAGGAACTCCTCATACATCTTTTTCCACTGGGAAGATGTGCTACCAGGAGGCATTCTGAGAAGCTGTGTCAGACTGGTACACTTGGCAGCCACTGTACAACTTTCTAAAGAACCTTTGTATTTAAACGGAAGTGGAAGCCTTTCACAGGGGTGCAGGCTGACAGGGCCACCTTCCTTCTTGTGCAGAAAATTATCACTGAACTAATCCCTCACCTTTACCACAGGCAATACTTTTAAAGGTATGGCAAGATGGCTTTTGAAGTAACAACTTAACTGTCTTACCCTCTCTTCTTCTAGTTCTTTGGCTAGCAATCACTAGATTTTCTGCTCTCTCTCATCTTTCAAGAGATGTACAAGAGTTGTCAGAGCCTGACGTGCTCACCTCTCCTGGAAAGTCCAATGAGAGAGACACATTCCTCCTCACTCCAAACTGAGAAGAGCATCTGTTGCTCTGAACAGCAAGAGAAAGCCAGAAATAAACAACTACAAAGTGTCATGGGCAACATGAGGTGCTCACACACTCCAGAAATGCCTGTTTTCACCAGCGTTTCTAGGGTGAGCTGCTATGGGCAAAAATTAAAGCATACTATAACACAGCAACATAAACAATTGTCAAAATAAATGTACACTTAGGCTAAGTCAGTCTGAATTGAGACAGTACTCATGAATATGTTGAAAATTTTCAATAAATACAGCAGCAGTTTCTTAAATGAAAATATGAACTAAGTTTCAAATTTAAGAACATTTTCCATCCAAATTAGTAACACCACAGCAGTTTGAGTCTGAAATAGCTTCCTTACCAACTGGTTTCTGCTTGCCTGCATGCTTTGGCCCACTTGAGAGTTAAGCACTTTAACAGGTTTTTTTTTTTCTTCCACAGGCACTGACCAACTGTTTTCAATGCAAAGTTATTTCTACTTTTTAACCATGAAAACTAAGAAGCAGTTTAAAGTATGATCTTTTAAAAACTGTTCATTGTACAAGGCCATGAAGAAAAAAAATATTTTAAAAGTATGGATTGCAAAATTTACTATTGTACAGGAAAGCGAAATTATAGATTAAAGGAAGAAAGTTCCATATACTCTGTACATGAACATACACAGTATGAACTGCCCTGTCATTAGGAAAAATATGTTGCAGAAATAAGATTCTTTCCTAAACCCTGGGGTATTTTTCTGTATTGCCATTTTAGCAAACAGGTATAAACACTGAGATTTAAACAGAATTTCAACCATTTCAGACTTTTGAAAAACACCACAGTAAAAAAACCAACAAGCCACCACTGGAGAAGTAGCAGAGGGAAAAAAAAAGAGAACAATAATTACACTGGCTTCAACATGGGCTACTGATACAGCAACAAAACTCTGTGTGTAAGGGGAAAGGAGATTATCTTCAAAAGGGGAAAACTTACCAAAAAGCAACTAAAGAAGAGAGGACTTGTGGATAAACCCCAGCTATCCACATACCCATCATAACTACCATCCAAACAAACCTCAAAACACTAAAATTCTCCGGGCACACATATTTTCTGGCAGATCTTTCCCCTTCTCTGCTATCTGTTTCTTAATGCTTTGACCCAACCAGAGCACAGCTGCAGTTCTTTTTAATCACGGCTGCTGCCAGCTGTCTCCTAAGACTGCCAAATGGTCAGGCCTCATTCAGGTTCCCCCAGCTCTGCTCCATTTTTGGATGGAAAATGGCTAAACTGAAATTCTTTCTCACAAAGTAAATATTACTCTCAAAAACTCAGAGGAAGTAAGATATTACTCTGGCCTAACTATTATTTTCAATGTCCATGTCAGTGTTAAACACAAAACAGAAGTTTAAAAACAATTTGAAAGGAATACCCTGACCAATCTGGTGGTCAAATGCAATTATGTAACAAACCTGCACTTGGGAAGTTGAAACTTAACTCTAAAGATAGGGCTCCCCACCCACATAAGCAGGATGCAGAGGCTTTGCACAGAGTCACTAAGGTACTACCAGGATAGCATGTCAGGAACAGACTTGATGACTTAAAATCATCTCCTTCCTCAAGGGCATCCATTTTCTGCAATTTACTCTCTGCACTCAGTGCTTTTCCAGCAACCAACCACAGACAGATCCTGCATCCTGGGCCAAGATGCAGCTGAGCACAGCCATGTCCCTTTGCTCCTGCTCTGCATAAGCACACGCTCTTAAGAACCACACGTGCCATTTTGATTTGCTACCTGCACTGGCCCCACGTGAAAAATGAGGGCATTAAGAACTGTCTGGAAAAACAAAAGAATCAAACAGCAATCAACAGCCAAATGCTCTCTTGTAGCACCAAGAGCAAAACTCCTGCCAGAGCAAAACCTGTTTGAATACCAGTACATAGGAACAAAAGACAAGATGAGGAATAGCTGTTTTCATTGTTGCTCTGTTAAGGGGAAAAAAAAATAATTTGTTCTTTTACTCTTAAAGAGCCTCCTCAAAGGTCACTGCCCACACAACAACCACAAAATCTGTACTTAACATTACAACACACCAGAAAGGGACACAATTCCCACACCGTTCTGTAGTTTGGAAAGATATTTTAAGCCATTCTATTTCTCCAGAGCAAGCAAAACATATTCTGAAGAAATAAATTCATAGGCTCTAAAACAAACCAGATTTAATCCACGCCCAATTAAAATACTTCTCCACTTAACGCCTAATTAAAGACCCAATTTTTTTCACTTAGAATTAATGCAGAAAAGGAATATTCTCTCGTAGTCCATAAACCATACCATGAAGTAACACAGCCATGAGAAACATCTCTCAACCCAAGTGCTTTCTGTGATGGAGACTTATCAACCTTGCACCAGATCCTCCCAAGGCCTGAGTTACAGGGCTCAGCACTGTGCACAAAAGCAAAAGCCAGCAGATCATTACAGCATCCAGAGTCAAAATGCAAACTCACACTACAATGCCAGAAGTATTTCCATAAACTGAAATACCCAGAGCAGGCAAAGTAGCTGTTCAAAGTGAAACATACTGATACACTAATATAAACTATGAAATGCCATACCAGCTTCTAAAATTCATCAAACTTTGACATTAATTCTCATCTGAAAAATTGTACATTAATTCATCCTACAAGCTAACAAATATTCTAAAAGAGCAGACAAGCTTTGCTCTGCAAGGCCATGTTTTTATACCAAAGTTTGTGTGAAATACTATTTGGGTTTCTACCTTACAGAAGAAGTTTAACAGTTAAAAAGAAAACAAATCCCACCAGACTGTTTCAAAAATACATATATTGTTCTGAAGGTTTTCACCTTACCCTACTGTAAAACTCTTTCATAAAAACCTAATTTTCTAAATTGCTGCATTTTTGCTTTATATGCATTACCAGTGTGATATTTTTCTAATGACACAACTTACTTTTTAGCTACCAAGTTCTCCCTACCTTCCCAAAGATGACCTACAGTAACTATCAATACTGAAGTCTTTCATTGTTTCAAACTTACCTAAACCCCTATCTGCAAATTACCTGCAACATACAGGATTACTCACAGACACTCTTCAGACAGTATTAAGTCTTGATCAAAAACATTAGGGTAAGATTATGAGAAGCTTTCCACATTAAGAGCTTCTCAAAGCCTTTAAAATGAGATTGTTACAAGCACTAGCTGAAGGCTATTAAGAAAAAAAAAAAGACCAGCAAATTCTACCATTTTAAATAAAAGATACAGATCCTCAACTGTGTTACATGGCTGCAGAACTACTACAACAAAGCCCCAAATCAACTGCTTTTTAATACCAAACATTAGCTAAAATTAACTGACATAGAATCACCTTCATTTTAATATTTAAAGAAATGGCCACTGAGGCAGGATAATACAAATGGAGCAGAATTAACTGTACCTCTCAGTTTGTGCACAGCCATGCTAAGTCACATTTTTCAACTCAGTCTAACTTTTAGCATTATCATCACCTGCATTAGGAATTAAGACACAATGATGGCTTATGTTCTCTGGGAGTCCCGAGACCTTTATTCATGCATTCTCTAGGCACTATGAGGACAAGGACTAGCAAACTGCACTTTAAAACAAATTAATAAGCACTTTCTTCAACATCAGTACCAACACAGTCTAGTTTCCCACAACCAGAGATACAGTGCTGTATGTGGGTTGAGGTTGAGCTCACATTGCAGTCTTCCTTACACTGGGAATATTAATGTTCTTTTACCTGCTTGCTTTTCCTCCCAGCCCCCACCCCTTTCTTGCCTCATCAGGAATAGTCAAGCTTGCTGTCTCAAGGATCCATAAGCACTGGACAAATCTGGTTGAACCTGGTGGAGTTCAAGAGTCACCAGGAAGGAAAAAATTATTATGGGGAGGGCAAGGACATGCAAACAGTTGAAGTACACACACTACTACACTCCTCCAAAGTCCCTTCATCCTTCAGAACCACATTCCAAATCAATCAAACTAACTCTCTGTAGTTTTGAAAGAGCTTCCCCATCAAACCTTACTGAACAGTCACTACAACAAAGATGCCTTTGAAGTACCTACATTTACACTGGCTGACTATACACCACTATCTCTAATTGCTCAGTGTGCTGAGCAACGTCCTCAGAGACAACTTTTATTTATTTTGGATCAGTTTACACGTAACAGCAGCTTAAGCCATCCAAGTTTTACTTACACTGACAAAAAGAAACACTACCACCAAGGTTGTCGTTTTTAAATAAGGGGAAGGAAACCAAAGACCCTCCTAGGATGCTCTGCAAAGATTCATTCACAGCTAAATTTAATTTCTGAAGAAATATATGAGAAGGGTTTTTATCTTCATTTGACTGGGTGACAACAGAATGTAATAGACTCAGAAAGAACAGAACCATCTGACGAAGATACACCTTGTCCTTCACTACTTCTGGCTGAACTGCCAGAATCAGTAACAAATTCTTTAGGAAATCTTGCAGAACAGAACTCCTTCAGTAAACTGTTGTTGAAGTAACCTCCCCCTCTGCACTCAGACGTCCACCACACTCAAAAGCTGGATGGATTTATCCACTGATTCATCAGGTTCCTTCTGTTCAGAGCTGCATATTTATGACATACACAGTATTGTCTAGCAAGGAGTTCTACAATTTAAATACATTTTTCTGTGCTAAATATTGTATTTTATTATTTTGCACAGAACTCCAATCAGGAAGCACCAATGCAACTGTTCAAGTCTGTTCCTCTTGGCCTTTCAAACACTATGAATTTTCAGAGCTCTATCACATTTTCTCCCCACATCTCTCTCACTTGCTTTTCCAACCCGAGAAATACTGTTCTGACAGAGGTTGTCTACAAGGAAACCATTTCACTGTAAAACCTGTTCTACTACAATCTCTCATTAACACCAAGGAAACTCACTATTTCTTCCCCTTAAAAATACTGGGGGATGAACTTTCCATTTCTTACGAAAACTATATTCAAACTTTAAAATTTGAAATTTTTATTTCCAGTAATTTTTATTTCCAGTCTGAGGATGAATCATAAAGACAGCTGCTGAAAATAATGTGAAAGCAAGAAGTATTTTAGCAGCAAAAATAAAGAGCAAGATCAAAAGACAACTAGACATCCTACAAATGTGTCTGTCAAACTATAGCTCAAATCAGCATTTCCTGGATTTTCTTGACTTAGATCCCTAACATATATATAAAATATAACTGAACTGTGACTATCTTCTACTATTTAGTATATTCTTGCTTACTGCTTTAACATCTGAACAAGTCCATTCAAATTTCTAATCCCTGGGTTAACTATATTTGAGAAATTAAAGTTATATAAGTTCTTCTCATTAAAATTGATTTTGATAACCCAGAGCAAGTCAGTAGGTGTCATCTTCATCTAGGTTCACCTAATGTGATCATCTACCCAATTATAGAAGCTGTGGTTTAATCAGCCCATTATACAAAAACCTCTCATGAGATGTAATATCTGATTTTTTCCAAGAATGACTTGAAGAAAATTAGAGTGATGTTCAGCTCCATGAGTCTTGTGAATGCCCCTCTGAAAAGTATTAAGCTATCTTACAAACACTCCAGAACCCAAAAACACCTCTGAAAGGCAGTCTGACAGAATGCAGTCTCACAGGTCTGAAGTTTTTTATGTACACACTGATATAGCTGTGCTAATTACAAACAGAAAATGTTTGTGCAGCTGAAGTTCAGCAAAACTACTTTTCCCATCCAAATAATGAAACAAAACATGGCTTAAGCTGTATCTGGACCTTCATGGCTGTGAACACATACCCACACTAAATTCTATCACCACCAACTCATCACTATTCAAAACACGTGTTTAAAAACCACAAATGCACTCAGCAATTTTAGAACAGGAACGTTGTTATTCCATTTTGAGTAACTGGACTAAGTGGAGTACCATACTGCACTGAAGCTGAAGCACTGTACCTCGATCTGCAGACACAGGGATTACAGAGCCAAAGACCTCAGAGCAGTGTATAAAATGCAGAACACTTCTTAGTGCTTTTGGTTAAACTGAATATCCTCTACAATTGTTTACAATTAAGAACTGTCCCACAGAATACTTCAGTTTTATCAGAATACTTAACAATCCCTTGAAAACACAAAGTCTAAAGGGAGATCAGCAAAAATCAGAGGAAAACAGAAGTATATGGACAGTTGAGCAAACACACCTGCAGTTACAACTTTAGCACTGCTGCCCTTGCAGTCTCCATCTTCCACACTTTTACTTGTGCTCTTTTCTTTCAAGAGAGGAACAGTATTGTCAAAAGGTATGCACTTGCTGGAGGCAACGTTTTCTCCACTGTCTGGCTGATTAATTCTGCTGTTTGCTTCAAGTAGAGGAGTGAAGTCCTCAGACTGAGCAGCTTCACCAGGTTCCAGCTGAGAGGAGCTTTTAGCCTGTGACACATTCTTTGAAGACACAGGAAGAGATTCTTCATCACTGTCAAATCCAAATGGATCTTCTGTTACCTCATCTTCAACTTTGGGTTTCTTAGGAACTTCAGAAATATCTGGTTTGACACTGGGCCTCTTCTGTCCTAATTTGGCCATGAAGGTGGTTTCTCCCCATTTTGTACTAAGGGTGGTCCGTTTGTTGGAGAACACTTCATCAAACTTGGAACTGCCATTTCCCCCTTTCCGGCTGTAGGTCTTTCCAAATCTGGATGTCATTTTGGCTCCTGTTTCATATTCTCTGTTGCAAAAGAAAGAAGAAACATCAGTTCATCACTTTTCTAGTAAAACGATTGTTACTTCCACCCTTTATTGAGCCTGCAAGCACCAGGCATGTACATTTCACACAACCAACAGATCTATCACATGTTTCTTTCTAGATGCACTCATTCACATGTGACTGTCATTATGGCAAAAGGTTCTGCACTAAGCACCCACTAAAATAAATAGAAATTCAGTTGCTTGCACATTTATAAACCAATGGCACAATGAATCGTTAAGAAAAATCTTTAAAGAATGGCATTGCTTTGCTCTAATTTTATATTTTCAAGTATAGAAGGCACTATCACAAAACATCATGAAACAACTCAGCAGTATTTTCACCACATCTGAACACACAGATGTGTTCAGATGTGTTGAACACACTCCCTCCTACAGTCCAACAGCACAGCATGGCATAAAAAAAAATCTCTTGCTAGTTAAATACAAAAACTGTCAGAATATTTCACATTTCTGTAGATGTATTTTAAGTACTAATTAACCATAATGATGACCACTCCATCCCTTCATCTCTCACACGCAGACTCACGTAACAGGTGTTTTACTTGGTAACACAATGTGGTCAGGACTGGTGCACAGCAATTCCCCACAGGTAAATCTGATTCATCAAGGGACAGAAGAGAAACACTGCTCAATCCAGCTCTAAGAACACGGAGGACACCTTCAGCAGGCCCATGTAAACCAGTACTGCTCATTGGCTCTTACAAGCACAACTGCTCCACAGCCTGCTCAGAAGAACAGAAGTGTAAAAGTAACACATTAAACAGGAACACATTTAAGAGTTCCTTGTATGTGCTCTTTTTCTACTTTTGTTTAATTCAAGAAGGAAGACAGACCACCTAGGGGATTTTTACCCAAAAACAAATACTTTAGCTGCTGGACAAATGACAACACAAACCCCAAACTCTCATATCTGTGTTGTGAACCACTATTTCTCTCTTTTTGGCCCAAACATGGATAGGAAATTGCAACTCTTTATAGTCAGTCTGAATCTAATCAGTTCCAGCTTTCTCTCTGAAATTCCTCTCCAAAGTCTGCTAAAAAAGACAGTGATTTAAGGTACAGAATCAAAGAAATCTAACTTTTGAAATGTTACCTAACTTCATACAAATTATGTGAAAAATGGCAGTTAAAATAATTTTTATTGGACTTATAATGATCTATTTGTTCAATACAACTGCTTCTATTATTACTCCCCGAATACGTGGCATACCATCATTCCTATTTTAGTTTTCATCTCAGCACTCTCAGCTTCTCAACCTGAAGTGGCAGTCTTGCTTCTGCCAAAACTGCCAGACTGCCTTCCAGAAATGTCCCTCTATCACTTCATTCTTGCAATACTGTCTCACCTATAATGTCCCTCTATTAGACTGGACCAACCTTCACTTACCATTGGAACCAAGCAACTCACGGGGAGAAAACCCATGGAGAAAATTTAAAGTGAATTAAAATGATCACATTTGAACTTCAGAAGTTTACCAGGTGAATGGTGATGCAATGCAGAAGGAGCGACAGGAATACCCACTTTGGGAAAGGCTCTTTTCCCCTTTGGTGCAGCTGAGGGAAGGTAAAGGCAGGTGCTTATTTGCTGAGCAGAACTCTGCTGCAAAACCCCACTCTTCAGAGGGTTCCTGGCTGCTCCTAGGAGACAGGGCTCTTGAATCCCATCTCCCCTTTTCCCCGCACATATCACTGCCAAACTCCTTTTTTCCCCCTCCCCTGTAGGGAGCTCTGATTTTCTGTTTTCTATCTACGCATAGTTTAGAAAGCAAACAACAAACAAAATCTAAATTACCTAAGTTATTATTACCTATTATCTAAGTTTTATTTTGCTGATGCTTGTAAATATTTCTAACAACAACCAAAATATTTTACACCAGAGCAGCCAGGTTTGTGAGCTGTAGAAGCTAAAGTAAAATATTTATTAATATCTCAGTTTCTAACAACTTACAGTAAAGAAAAAAACCATTTCACTCACCACTAGCACATTTTCCTTCCCTAAACCCTCAAGACTCAAGTAAGTATTAGTTATAATAACCACTATAAGAAGCACTTAAATAAGTATTTTTGATACTGTGTTCCCATCCTATGCAAACTAATGACAAGTTTAAATTATGGCTTGGGGCTTGCAGTTGCAAAGGGAAGATTCCTGTAGTCAAGATGAGTTAATTTTCAGAAAGTAAACCACATTTTCTTATTTATAAATTTTAAAATTAAGTTAATCTTATAAGTTTTAAGT
This sequence comes from Chloebia gouldiae, assembly GCA_003676055.1. NCBI lineage: Eukaryota > Metazoa > Chordata > Aves > Passeriformes > Passeridae > Chloebia > Chloebia gouldiae. Next base: position 12,490,336 of record QUSF01000014.1, on the reverse strand, counting down.
CAAAACACCAAAACCCAAATTAATATTCAATATAATGTGCACAGGTTAAAAGTATTAGGAAAATATAAATACTCTATGCTATAAACTCTTATCTTAGATTTAAGAGCATAAAGAGGTGCTTTCTTACACGAGAGCATCAACAGAACAGGATTTTTCTCTTTACTTACAATTTTCTCTTGATTTTTCACTCAGAGGGAAACAAAACACCTGGTGTAATCTCACTCTGTTTCCACTCCCTGCCTCCCTCGCCTGCATTGTGCTGCACCATTTGGAGCAGTGCAAGCAACGTAAATACACCTAAAACCCAAAAAACACAGTTCTCCCTCATTTCCCAGCGCTAAGTCGGCGAACAAGCTGGAGACAAAAAACCCGGTAATTCCCCAGGAAGCCCATCAGCCACCCCTACTCATCGCTCCTCTCTCCACCGCTCCTCTTACATAATCAAAGGAAAGAAAAATAGGTTAAATGCACGGAGGCAGAAGGAGCTGATGAAATCCCACGGTGACAGTTTCTTTTTTCCTCCCTCCCCTTGCGGCGGGGGGGTTGGGGTGCGAGCGGAACCGGGTCACCCCGCTGCTCCCTGATGTCATTTCCCCTCCCGCGCGGCCGCCTCCCCCGCCCGCCGCCCCACCGGCCCGCATTACACAAGTGCCCGGGGCAGCGGCGGCCCGCGGAGCCGCGCCCCCCCCGCCCCGGCCCGAGCGAACTCCCGCCCCGCAACTTCGCGCCGGGCCGGGGGCGGCGGCCCCGCACGGCCCTGCAGGCGGGACAGCGCCGGGGG